>CM028249.1:39522631-40167189 GCA_016432835.1 Brassica nigra
TTGATGATAGAACTTTTCAGATTCTAATCAAATGATGTAGTATATAAGATTGTCGAACCAGTCCTAAGTGACAATGAAACAGAGGGAATGCAAGCCTATGCTCAATCTAAATGCAACCATTAGAGAGAATGATGATTAAACTAGAACAATAAGTAAAACACAACAAAAGCAAACTTTCTTTCTTATGAGGAGAGCAAGACCCATGGGTGTAGGGACTTGATATCAAATGATTAAGCTTCAATCCAAGATGCTAACTTTTCAATCAATCTAATCCTTATGCCTAGACAACTAAACTAAGCAAGCTCTATCCCTAGATGACTCTTTGCTATGATCACCCAAGTACACCAAATCCCTTTGGCTGTAATGATCAAAGCAAACAATGAGAATGAGTCTAATAGCAATCCTAGCCTCTAAGACAACTAATCCCTTAGGCAAAGCAAGCTAAAAGCATAGATGAGTTGGTTCAGGCATTTCATAGAACACCTTCGGGCATGAAATGCCTATAGCTCTATGTTTGAGAGGCCAACTCAAATATAGCTTTAAAACACCAAATCTATGCAAGGAAATGATAGATCTAATTCTAGACACCTTGGATCTAACTTAATCACTCTCTATCACCCTAACCCATGGATCTTAGAAGAATCTACTCACTAATCCACATGCTTATTCTTAAACCCATGAGAGATTCAAGCATAAACATATAGAGAAAGAAAGGAGATGAGATAAACAATCAAGAACACAAGATGAGATGAGATTAATAATTCAAAGATGAAGCTTTACTCAAAGGTTTTTGTTCTTAGATCATAAATAACATAAGTCCCAAACGGGTTAAAGAGTATTTATAGTGGGCTTAAAAGCCCTAAACACATAAAGGAGAAAGTCTAAAAGCCCTTGGCCAGTGATTTTCGACCAATGAGAAGCAAGGAGAAAGGAAGAAACTGAGCCACGGGTCAGCTAGTGCCTGTCCAGGCGGGTATGCCCAGGCGGGTATGTCCTCTCGTCCGGCGTCCAGGCCGTGCGGCCTCTAGGCGGGTGTGTTGACCCGTGGTGGGTCTCAGCAGCTAGCGGGACGTCGGGTGTCGTGGCGGGTGGTACTAGTCGGGTGTGCAGGCTGGTACGGGTAGGAGGAATTGTGGGACGTCCGGTGTCCTGGTCCGGTGGTGCTGGACGCGTCGAGCTCGTCTAGCATCAGAGCGTCTTGGTCGTCCAGGTCGGGCAGGTGCTGTCGGGTGTCTGCTGGTGCGGCGGGTGAGGCAAGGTCGGGTGCGTCCTGGTTCGCGTCCAGTCCGTCCGTCCCGTCGCGGGTCCTTGTGCTCGGGTGGTATGGACAGCGCGTCCGTTCTGAGCGTTCAGCACAATCAGGACGTCGGGTGCTTGTCCCGGGTCGTCCTGGCCGCGTCTGAGCTTGTCAGGCGAGGTTTGATGGTTGGACTCGGGTGTGCTCACCCGGGTGGCTTGACATGCTTCCACTCAATTGATCATAACTCCTCCAATATGGCTCCAAATGTCTTGAAACCACTTCCATTGGAAAGCTAACTCAGAATGCCATGTCTCCACCAATATTAGCATCAGAAGGTATTCCTAAGGCCTCTGTCCATGTTCATCTTTAAACCCTTCTTTTCATCACAAAACTCCCAAACATCTTCAATATCTCCAAAGTGTGCTCCAACACCTAATAGGGACTTATGAATGCAAAATGAGCCTAAAGATGCCTAAAGCCTAATCTAAATGAGCAAAATGCATAAGATATGATAACTAAAACATGTAAATATGCAAGACATCAACTCCCCACACTAGTCCTTTACTTGTCCACAAGTAAACTTGCAAGGACTAAGGAGGAGAGGTTTGAAGGAGGGACTCATAGCCAAAGAATGCTCTTCTTAGTTCTCAACTTGATAACCTTGCACAAGCATACCAAGTAGCAGGAGCAAAAACTCAATCCAACTCTAACTTAACAAGGCCTATCTTAACTCCTTTGATCCCTAACTTACTCATCATGAATCCACAACCCACAATTCCATTTGCCCTCTAACAATCATTAAGCAAACTCAAAGACTTCTTGCAAATGGTCAAATGGTCCAAGTCATTTGGTTTGGTGGTAGAAGGTTTTATTCAAGTGAAACAAAGGGTTCAAAGGGATCTTTCAAGGGTGGTTCACTCTCAAAACAAGTAGCCTTGACATTGCACATAATATATCTAAGAAAGGGATCAACTCATGCATACAATGCTCAATCTCCATTGTTCTACCCTTTCCCAAAATACATAGATCACATCTTTATTCCCAATGCCAAAATGCCACTCACATCTCTCACCCAAAGATTTCCCCAAATGTTCAAGATATTTTCTCATTTGAAACTCCTTCTTAATGAAGTCTACAAGGGATTTACACATTTCAAACTCTTTTCAGCTCTTTCTAGATATTGCTAGCCCCTTTCATTATATATTTTCTTTTTTTTTTTTTTTTTCTTTTTTTTTTTTTTTTTTATTATGGGGCCAAGACTTTTCAAACTACTTGGAGCTTACAATCTTTCATTCCTCTTATCCCTTCTAGACTTAATCACTTATAACAATAGAGTCTCATGAGTCAATCTTTTCTTTCATAAACCTTTCATTTCCTCAAGATCATACCATACAACACTCACCCCATCCTAGAAGCTAGACATTAATGAGTGTCTAATCTAGCTAAAATGGAGATCAAGCATTGTCGTTCCCAATACTCTCAACATTATGCACATGTAAAGCTTTCCAAAGAAGGCCTCACTCAACAAATAATGAAAGCTTGAAAGGAGGTAAGGGTTTTAGGGTGGAGTGCCACTTGAGCTTGTCCAAAAGATAGACAAAGAATGGGAGGGACAGCTCAAGTGTTCTATCCATGACTTAGTACACAAGGGACCATGAGCAAGAGACTAGAGTCTAAATATGACAGGAGCAAACTTCAAAGAGATGGCATCAATCAATCAAATAAGCTTTAGGAAGAGATTTCAAGGCAAAAGTTTACAAGCCATCCTAAGATTGCTCAAGCTACTTACTATGCTTATGAAGGGTATCACTTTAAGAACTTAGCATGAGCATCTTTTCAAGGCAACTATCATCCTTGTCCCCTTATGCATGATGCAACCTATATGATGATTTTTTTTTATTTTTTATGCAATAACTATCTACAAATGCATGCTCATGACATAAAACACAAGATGATCAGCAACTTGGCACCTCCCCACACTTAATTCACACAGTCTCGTGTTTGTTAAATGTTGAGAAGGGCCCAAAGGAAGAAAAATAAAGCTAAATGAAATGATGAATGGTATATACAATGGTAGGGTGTTGGAGTACCTCTATGGAGCATGGGAAGAGGCTGATGCCTCACCCTCAGACTCATCTTCATCAGCAGTGGTGCTTAGGCTTGGTGACTTGTTTCGGACGCGGATGGGGCGATGTAGGGGTTCCTCAGCTGCGGAGGGCTTGCTTCTCGGTTTGTGGTGCGTTTGGGTGAGAAGGGGTAGAGGAAGTGGTGCAAGGAAAGTCTCAAGATCGAAGTCCTCAGCCTTGCAGCCTGCTACAGCTCCCTTAGTCAGAACATCAGCAACCTTTCTCATGAACTTAGCTGAAGCTTCAGCTTGTCTCTTCTGATTTTCCTCAATTCCTTGCACTTCTTGGTGAGCTTGAAGATGGTCCTATCTTGAGCTCTGTTCCACCTTGCAGTGTGCTAATCTGGTCATGAGCTTGGCGAATGGGACCAAAAGGCAAAGCACCTGTGCATTGCTCAAACATATAGCGAGGAGGACCAAAGAGATGAGCTGTGGCTCTGCTTGAGTATCCCTGATCAAACTTAGCTGCCTTTGCTGCTGCTTTCTCATTCATCTTCAATGTCATAGGGCCAAGAGCTCCATGACTGCCCAGGAGGTGCTGCTCACTGATATCAAAACTCATAGTACCTGGTGTGCTCAAGGTAGTGAGCTCATAGTTAGGGAGAAGCAGCTCAACTGTGGTGGGGCCTCTCAAGTCACAGTAAACACACTTCCCATCGTATCTTCCAGAGAAGTAATGAGCTGACTTTAAGTAGGTGAGATCAATGAAAGAGGGACCGGATGCATCATCTCCCAAATCAATACCCTGGTGCTCAAGCAAAGGTGTGATCAAGCCGCCTATTCCAATCTGAGCCTCTGGATCCCTGTTTGTCCAAGCATACTCCTTGTAGTACATAAAGCCTCACAAAGTAACCAACCATACCAAACTCAGCGTAGAAATCAGTGGGAACTTCAGGTAGGTGAGGAGGTAAGGCAAAGTGTTGGATGGCCTGGTGCATGAGGTTCAAGTCTTCTCCATTCACGTTGCTTGGCTCCTTCCTTGGGTAGATGGTGTGGACAATCAGCCTATGGAGGTAGCGGACTGATGGATGTCTGATAGATGCATTCTTGTCTCTGCTGGACACCCTATCCTTGCCTGATAAGAACTTGTAAGTGAAGTGGGCAAGTGTCTTTCCTTTAGGAAGTCCTTTCAGCTTAGGCAAAGATGACTCCTTCAAATCCTTGAGGCCTAGCACCTCTCAATCTCAGTGAAGGTCATGAAATAAGGCTTCCCATCTATCTTGAAGCTGATTCTTCCCCACCCTTGTTCCTCATGTAGAGAAGAGTGGAATGTGACCTCCAAGGATGCCATGAATTGACAAGAGACTTCTTTATATGTTGGGTGAGCCATGGGTAGAAGCTGTCCATGTTCATGAGAGCAAGCAAATCCTTTATGTCTTGGTCAATTTCTAGCTCCCTCATTAGCTTCACATCAGCAAATCTGGTTGGAGGCCAAGATACTCCTTGCCTCATCTGCTCCAATAGTTCAACTTCAGTTGGCTTCTTTGTCGATCTCTATGAGGGTTGAACCCTAACTTTTCGAAAGTTTCTTGCTCAGCCTCACTTCCATTTGGAGATGCTTCTTCAACAGTAGCATCTACTGATTCCAAGGGTGGAGGTGCCAATGTCTTTGGGTTTGGTGCCTTGATTCTGATCTTGGTGGGAGGTTGGGTTTCTCAGCATCTTTCTTTGTGTTCTTCTCCAAAACAAGAGGTCCCACACTGTGAGATCTTGGAGCTCTAGCCTTCTTTGAAGGAGTGTTCTTATCATCACCAACAGCCACCCTCTTGCCATCTTTCTTGGCCTTTTGTAAGCATCATCAAGCACTCTCTCATCACTAGCCAACCTCTTGCCATCCTCCTTGCTAGTCTTATTACCAACATCAGCCACTCTTTTCCTTCATCCTTGGGTTGCTTGTTTGCCCCATCAACCAAACTGTGTCCAGCCTTCTTGGCTTGTGCCTTCTTTCTCAACATAGCCAGAGCTTGTTGCCTACGTTCTTCCTCGGATTCAGGCATGGAGCCTAACGTCTTTCGAACTTAGCAGTGTGTTTCTTAGCAGCCTCGGCCTTCTCTTGTGCAATCAGTTTCTCATCTTTCCTTCCCATTGGAACCTGAAAAATATCAAGACTTGGACAAGATAAAGCACAAGGAAGAGAATATGCTGGAAAAGAGAAAAGATGGAATGAACACTTGCAAACCTAGTCTAGAACCAGCAACCTAGCAAGACTATCAAAGTAACCAAGCTCCCAAGTTCACAAGATGCAAAATTTTTTTTTTTTTTTTTTTTTATGAACAAGGGAACTTAATCAAGTTGAAATCCAAGTAAACACATCAAGCCAGCTGAAATTGAATGCTAAACAAGCTCTAGAACATCAATTCCAATCAACCTAGACCATAATCAACCAAAAGTAAGAGCCTTTTCAAAACCCCAAATCTCATGAACCCTAATTTGCCAAAGTTCAAATTAATCTCAATTCCACCATGAAATCAACTACCCAGCATGATATACAAGCAATCCCTAGTCTAATTTACAAGAAATTAGCAAGAAAAGCTCAAATTTCAAGTTCAAATTTTAGGGTTCATGAGGGTTACGAATTTGAACTTAGAGATACCATACCTTGCTTTGGATGAAGGATAAAGATGAAAGGGTTCAAGGAATTAGGTCTAGGGAGGAAGGTCTTGATGTGGGAAGAAGAAACTTGTGATTTGGTTAAGATTTGGCAAAGTTATGGGAATTTTGTTCTTGGAGGCTAGAGAGGATTTTGATGTGAGGAAGAAGATGGAATGAGGAAAGAGGGGTGGCTTAGGGTTTTAAAATGTTCCTGGGTCGGGTGGGGATGGTTCTGGGCGGGCTTAGGTGGGTTTGGGTCGGAAATAAGGGAAGAAACACTTACCTGGGCCGGTCGTCGTTCGGTCGTGCTGGTGCTGCATCGTTCGGACGACTTCGGGTATGGATACCGCGTGTGCTCGATCGTCGATGCGGGTGGCGCGTCAGCGTAGGTCCACCGGTGCTCGCCTGTCCGTGCAGGCGTTGCGTCCAGCGTAGGTCCACCGGGTGCGTCCGTCCGTCCTGCATCGACCGTCCCGTCGCGGGTGCTGCGTCAGCGTAGATCTACTCGTGCGTCCGTCCGTCCCGGATCGACCGTCCGTGCGGTGCTGCGTCCAGCGTAGGTCTCCGAATGCGTCCGTCCTACTCGCCCGTCCGTCTTGCTTGATTCACCCGTCGCGGGTGCCGTGTCCCGGTAGCACCACCGGGTACATCCGTTCACACCTTTAAGTCTGAATTTCACCTCCTTTTTCTTGATCTCTGAACCAACCCACTTCCTTTCATGTCTCTTCCATCCCATAACCGCAGTGAACTCATTTCAACCTCCCACCTAGCCCCATCATCATTCAAAGGACTTTTTTTGAAAAAAAAAAAAGAAAAAAATGTACAAGGATAACCATGGGACTTCCTCCCAAGTGAGCTTGTTTAAAGTCACTAGCTTGACTTTGCCTCCTTTGAGGTTAGGCAAGGGGAGCATCAGAGAGTGGGGTTGATGTCCCATCCTCCTTTGGTACTGCGGCCATGTATTCCTTGAGTCTTTGGCCATTCACTGTGAATTCTCCACCATCCTTGTTCCAAAGCACAATGGCTCCATAGGGTCTCACTTCTTTGATCACAAATGGACCAGACCACCTTGACTTTAGCTTTCCTGGAAATAGCTTCAGTCTAGAGTTGTAAAGAAGCACTTGATCTCCTGCCTTGAACTCTCTCTTGAGGATGTGCCTATCATGGAAGGCCTTTGTCTTTTCCTTGTAAATCCTTGAGTTCTCAAAGCATCCATCCTTATCTCATCCAGCTCGTTGAGTTGAAGAAGTCTTTTCTCCTTTGCACACTTGATGTCAAAGTTTAGAAGCTTCACAGCCCACAATGCCTTGTATTCAAGCTCAACTGGCAGGTGGCAAGACTTTCCATAGACAATGTTGAAGGGAGTGGTGCCAGAGGAGTCTTGAATGCTGTTCTATATGCCCAAAGAGCATCATCAAGCTTGGCTGACCAATCCTTCCTCTTGGTTCCTACAACCTTTCCAAGATCCCCTTGATTTGCTTGTTGGAGACTTCCACTTGGCCACTAGTTTGAGGGTGATAAGGTGTTGCAACCTTGTGCTTTACTCCATTCCTCTTGAAGACTCTCAAATACCTTGTTGATGAAGTGTGAACCTCCATCACTTATGACCACTCTTGGAACTCCAAATCTTGGGAAAATAGTGCTCTTGAACATTTTGACCACTACTCTTGAATCATTTGTAGGACTTGCTATTGCTTCCACCCACTTTGATACATAGTCCACAGCCACCAAAATGTATTTGTTGCCATAGGAAGAGGGAAGGGTCCCATGAAATCAATCCCCAAACATCAAACACTTCCACTTCAAGGATTGGGTTTTGAGGCATCTCATTTCTTTTAGTAATGTTCCCACTCCTTTGGCAAGAGTCACATTTGAAATGAAGTCTTGTGAGTCCCTGAACATGTGTGGCCACCAAAATCCAGCTTGTAACACCTTAGAGACAGTCTTGAATGGAGCAAAATGGCCTCCATAGGAAGATCCATGGCAATGTGAGAGGATTCCTTCAACTTCTTCTTCAGCCACCACTCTTCTATAAATCTGATCCTTGCATAGGGTGTAGAGGTATGGTTCATCCCAATAGTATCTCTTCACATCTTTGTAGAACTTCTTCTTCTCATACCCTGCAAGTCCCAATGGCTCTTTTCCAGTGGCTAAATAGTTAACCAAATCAGCATACCAAGGTCCGTTCTCTTCAGCTGCCTTAACCTCTTCAATCTTTTTCCAGTCTCAATGGCTGCTACCACTGACATGATGGCTAGGACATGCTCTTCTCTGAGGCCCTCATCAATAGGGATTCCACCTTCAATTCTCAACCTGGACAAGTGATCAGCAACTCCATTCTCAATCCCTGGCTTGTCTCTAATCTCCAAGTCAAACTCTTGAAGCAAAGGATCCACCTTAGTAGTCTTGGCTTGCATCCTTCTTTGCTAGGAGATGTCTCAAAGCTGCATGGTCAGTATACACAATGACCTTAGAACCCACCAGGTAGCTTCTGAATTTCTCAAAGGCGACAATGGCCAGCATCTCCTTCTCTGTTGTGGCATACCTCATCTGCATCATTCAATGTTTGGCTAGCATAATAAATGACATGAGTTTTGCCATCCTTCTTCTGCCCAGGACAGCCCCAACAGCAAAATCACTAGCATCACACATTATCTCAAAGGGAGGTCCCAATCAGGTGGTTGAACAATGGGAGCACTAACAAGGTCACCCTTTATCTTCTTGAAAGCCTCAAGACAATCTTCATCAAAGCTGAAAGCAGCCTCCTTGCACAGCAACTTGGTCATTGGTCTAGCAATCTTTGAGAAGTCCTTGATGAATCTTCTATAGAATCCAGCATGGCCAAGGAAGCTCCTGATGTCTTTCACTGTCTTTGGTGGGGCAAGCTGACCATCACCTCAATCTTAGCTTTGTCCACTTCAATACCCTTTTCTGAAATCTTGTGTCCCAGCACAATCCCTCTTTGACCATGAAATGACACTTCTCCCAATTCAGCACTAGGTTGGTGTCTTCACATCTCTGTAGGACCCTGCACAAGTTGGACAAACAAGCAGAAAACGAAGATCCGTAGACAGAGAAATCATCCATGAATACCTCCACTATATCCTCAATGAGATCCGAGAAGATAGACATCATGCACCTTTGAAAGGTTGCTGGAGCATTACATAACCCAAATGGCATCCTTCGATAAGCAAAGGTGCCATAGGGGCATGTGAATGTTGTCTTCTCTTGATCATTGGGATGAATGGGGATTTGGAAGAACCCTGAATACCCATCAAGAAAACAATAGAAAGGATGGTTTGCAAGTCTCTCAAGCATTTGATCAATGAATGGCAATGGAAAGTGATCTTTTCTAGATGCTGAGTTGAGCTTTCTATAATCAATACACATCCTATGGCCAGTTATGGTTCTAGTTGGTATCAATTCATCCTTGTCATTTTAACCACAGTGATACCACCCTTCTTTGGAACTACATGCACAGGAGATACCCATTTAGAATCTGAAATAGGGTAGATAACACCAGCATCTAAGAGCTTGAGAATCTCCTTCTTTACAACATCTTTAAGGTTAGGATTTAACCTCCTTTGATGTTCTATAGAAGTCATTGATTCATCCTCTAGATGTATCCTATGCATGCACAAAGAAGGTGATATCCCTAATATCATCTAGTGAGTATCCAATGGCTTTTCTAAACCTTTTAAGTGCATTTAAAAGTTGAGAAAGCTCAAGTTCAGTAAGTTCACTACTCACAATGACAGGATATGTCTCATTAGGGCCTAGAAATGCGTACCTTACACCATGGGGAAGAGGTTTTAGCTCCACTTTTGGTGCCTTGAGCTCACTCCAATCATCTTGTTTGGTGTTCTCTTGTTGAGTGGCTGGAACAGCTTGACATGCCTCTTGTTTAAGCTCCTCATACTGGCCTCTATCAGCAATCTTCTTTCGAGAATCCAGCATGGCTGCAATAGCCTTGCTCTCCTTGTTCTCAACCACTTGGACCTCTTTATCCACTGTCAAAGCATGCTACAAAGGGTCCTCTATTGTCAACTCTCCACGTGCCAATTCCTCAAGGAGCTCATCAGCAAGAGCTTCCATCTCCTCTATGTAGAACACTTGGCCTTGCACAGTTGACCTCTTCATTACCTCGTTGACATCAAAATGGAGAGTGTGCTCTTTCCCCAAATGAAGATCAATCTTGCCTTCCTTCACATTGATAAGGGCTCCTGCTGTGGCTAAGAATGGTCTTCCAAGGATCAAGGGGTCTCTAGCTTCTTCATCCATCTCAAGAACAACAAAATCAGTGGGGATTTCACAATTTCCCACCATTACAGGAGGTCTTCAAGGATACCAATGGGGAATTTTACTGAGCGGTCAGCAAGCACCAAAGAGAGTTTGCACTTCTTGTATTGACTAAACCCAAGCTTCTTGGCAACAGATAGAGGCATGAGACTGACACTAGCTCCCAAATCACATAGACATCTCTCAAACATTAAAGGACCAATGGCACAAGGTAGAGTAAAGCAGCCTGGATCCTCTAGCTTCTTAGGGATTGTCAATCTCTGGATGATGGCACTGCACTCATGAGTAAGAACCATCATGCCTTCCATTTCCTTCTTCTTGGCAGCCACAGCATCCTTCAAGAACTTGCTGTATTGAGGAACAAGCATGAAGGCATCAATGATTGGCATTGTAACTTGAACTTCACTCAATTGCTTCTCAAAGAGTGCTTTGTACTTCTCCAAAGTTGCCTCTTGAATCTTCCAGGAAATGGCAGCTTAGGTTCATAGGGAGGAGGAACAAAGAAGACTCCTTTGTTGGAGTAGTAACTTCACCATGCTTTGGTGTTTGCTTCTCTTCTCCAACCTTTCCTTTTCCCTTAGCTTCAACAATCTTTTCTAAAATCTCCTCATCAACTTTCTCATCCACAATCACAACATCATCATCAATGTTGATAGCCACCCCTTAGTTTCTCACCATCCTTGGGAGAGTTCTTGGAGGTAGCTCTCTACCACTTCTCAAAGTGATTGCCTTCATTGGTTCTTTGGGGTTTTGCTCTGGCTTTCCTGGTAATGTTCCTTGTTGGCGACTTGGCTGAGAGTTCATAGAAGCAAATTGATTCTCCAAAGCTCTAATCTTGTTGTTTAGCTCAGTGTAGCTGCTGTCTATCTTGGAGTGAACAGTCTTGAACTCATGGCCAATGTCTTTGGCTGCTCTAGCTTGACCTTCCAACAATTGTTTGAACATAGCTTCCATAGATGAATCTGGAGCTTTAGCTTGGGAGGAGCTTCCTTGAGCTTGAGTAGATTGATTGCCATGGTTTGCAAAACCAGGAGGAGGATTCTGCCTAGGCTGGTAGCTCCCTTGTTGAGTGTTTTAATTTGGTTGATAACCTCCTTGCTGGTTGTTGGTGTAACCTCCTTGCTGGTTGTTGGGGTAAGACCTTTGCTGGTAATTGTTGTACTGAAAGTTAGGTTCCTTCCTGTACCAAGAACCATTGTTGTTTATGAAGCAAAGCTCTTCTTGCCCTTCTAACCCTTCAACTTCATTAACCTTAGGAGGAGTTTCTTGATTTGGACCACCCACAAAGTGAATCTGCTCCTGCTTGGCTTGGTTAGCTATCAGCAAGTCTATCTTCTCTTGCAAGGATTTTATTTCCTTCTTGGTCTGGTTGTCATCAGCTCTGGTTGTTCTATCAGCCCTGTCATGTTCTCCACTGTAGACTGAATCACTCTTGACCATGTTGTCCACCAGCTCCTCAGCATCTTCTTCAGACCTGCCCAGGAAGAAACCATTGCTTGCTGTATCCAATCTTGCTCTAAACTCAGGAAGGGCACCTCTATAGAATGTGCTCAGTAAACTCTCCTTTGAGAAGCCATGGTGTGGGCACTTAGCTTGATATCCCTTGAACCTTTCCCATGCTTCACTAAAGCTTTCCAAGTTCTTCTGCTGGAAACTAGAGATCTCATTCCTCAGCTTGGCTGTCCTTGATGTGGAGAAAAATTTCTCCAAGAAGGCCTTCTTACAATCATCCCAAGTAGTGATGGAGTCACTAGGTAGAGATTTCTCCCATTGGCGTGCCTTGTCTCCTAGAGAGAATGGAAACAACTTGAGCTTGAAGGCATCTTCTGACACACCATTGGTCTTGGACAAGCCACAATAGCTATCAAACTTGTCCAAGTGATCAAATGGGTCTTCTACAGCCAAGCCATGGTACTTGTTGTTCTCAATCACATTCAACAAGCCTGACTTGATCTCAAAGTTATTAGCTTCCACAGCTGGTGCACGGATGCCTGTCCTGTTGCCATGAATGTGAGGACGGTCATATGTGCCAATGGCTCTAGCTGGCCGCTGTGGGTGTTGTTGTTGCTGGCTGTGGTCTAAGGTTGTCAGCTCCTTGACCATTGCCTTCTTGGGGTTGATGATCATCCATCTCAAACCCCAATCTCTGAATGTGAGCCTGTTGCTCCTCTTCTCTTCTCCTTCTTGCTATTTCCCTCAAGTGTAGCTATCTCTTCAACAGTGGGAACCAGGTTAGTTGCACCCTGCTTCTTGTGTTCATACACCTGAAAATCAAAGGAAAATGCAAAAGGAGAATCAATATCACAAGAAAAGAAAAATGATTTAGTCTCAAGCAAGTGACTAAATCCCAATGTCTAATCAACTTAGAATTTGGCAGGCGCCAATTTGATGATAGAACTTTTCAGATTCTAATCAAATGATGTAGTATATAAGATTGTCGAACCAGTCCTAAGTGACAATGAAACAGAGGGAATGCAAGCCTATGCTCAATCTAAATGCAACCATTAGAGAGAATGATGATTAAACTAGAACAATAAGTAAAACACAACAAAAGCAAACTTTCTTTCTTATGAGGAGAGTGAGACCCATGGGTGTAGGGACTTGAAATCAAATGATTAAGCTTCAATCCAAGATGCTAACTTTTCAATCAATCTAATCCTTATGCCTAGACAACTAAACTAAGCAAGCTCTATCCCTAGATGAATGCTCTTTGCTATGATCACCCAAGTACACCAAATCCCTTTGGCTGTAATGATCAAAGCAAACAATGAGAATGAGTCTAATAGCAATCCTAGCCTCTAAGACAACTAATCCCTTAGGCAAAGCAAGCTAAAAGCATAGATGAGTTGGTTCAGGCATTTCATAGAACACCTTCGGGCATGAAATGCCTATAGCTCTATGTTTGAGAGGCCAACTCAAATATAGCTTTAAAACACCAAATCTATGCAAGGAAATGATAGATCTAATTCTAGACACCTTGGATCTAACTTAATCACTCTCTATCACCCTAACCCATGGATCTTAGAAGAATCTACTCACTAATCCACATGCTTATTCTCAAACCCATGAGAGATTCAAGCATAAACATATAGAGAAAGAAAGGAGATGAGACAAACAATCAAGAACACAAGATGAGAAGAGATTAATAATTCAAAGATGAAGCTTTACTCAAAGGTTTTGTTCTTAGATCATAAATAACATAAGTCCCTCAAAGGGGATACAAGAGTATTTATATGGGGCTTAAAACCCTAAAACATAAAGGAGAAAGTCTAAAAAGCCCTTGGCCAAGTGATTTTCGACCAATGAGAAGCAAGGAGAAAGGAAGAAACTGAGCCACCCGGGTCAGCTAGTGCCTGTCCAGGCCGGGTATGCCCAGGCCGGGTATGTCCTGCTCGTCCGGCGTCCAGGCCGTGCGGCCTCTCTAGGCCGGGTGTGTTCGGCCGCGTGGTGGGTGTCCAGCAGCTAGCAGGACGTGCGGGTGTGCGTGGCCGGGTGGTACTAGTCGGGTGTGCAGGCTGGTACGCGGGTAGGAGGAACTGTGGGACGTCCGAGTGTCCTGGTCGGGTGGTGCTGGGCGCGTCCGGAGCTCGTCTAGCATCAGAACGTGCGGGTCGTCCAGGTCGGGCAGGTGCTGTCGGGTGTCTGCTGGTACGCGGGTGAGGCAAGGTCGGGTGCGTCCTTGGTCGCGTCCAGTCCGTCCGTCCCGTGCGGGTCCTTGTGCTCGGGTGGTATGGACCGCGTCCGTTCTAGGCGTTCAGCACAATCAGGACGTCGGGTGCTTGTCCCGGGTCGTCCTGGCGCGTCCTGAGCTTGTCCAGGCGAGGTTTGATGGTTGGCCTCGGGTGTGCTCACCCGGGTGGCTTGACATGCTTCCACTCAATTGATCATAACTCCTCCAATATGGCTCCAAATGTCTTGAAACCACTTCCATTGGAAAGCTAACTCAGAATGCCATGTCTCCACCAAATATTAGCATCAGAAGGTATTCCTAAGGCCTCTGTCCATGTTCATCTTTAAACCCTTCTTTTTCATCACAAAACTCCCAAACATCTTCAATATCTCCAAAGTGTGCTCCAACACCTAATAGGGACTTATGAATGCAAAATGAGCCTAAAGATGCCTAATGCCTAATCTAAATGAGCAAAAATGCATAAGATATGATAGCTAAAAACATGTAAATATGCAAGACATCATATGTCAGGTCCCTGAGCTGTATGGACTAGCTCACTCAGCTGGGTCAGCTGGGTATCAGCTCAACTCAGCTAGACTGACTGTTCGGATCTCGGGCAGTTGGGCCGGATCCGGACTGTGGTCGGGCCATGTGGACGATCCATGTGGTGATGGGCCGGCGGGCTTTTGGGATTGGGCCAGTGGTTTGGAATTCGGTTTGGACTTGTTTTGGACATGTTTAGGAGTGTTTTGGCAAGCCCAGGACGTCCTGGTAATTTCCATTGGCAAATGAGTGTGATCTGGACCATTGATGAAATCTAATGGCCAGAAATGATACCGAAAGGGTGCAACCTTTGGAAAGGTAACTGCCCCTTCCCTATAAATACAAGGCAAGTCCGTGCCTTTGCAGGAACACCAGGGATTCTTCCTTCACCCTGAAACACAAAGTAAACCAGAGAAAAATAGAGAGATGGTTGGATTCAATAATCCAAGACAGAGATGCAATCAAAGGCAGTAAAGAGGTAGTTTTGGTGGGCAATCATGGGGAGGGTTATGAACAACCCTCTGGTAAGTTTTGATTGTTGTTTGCCACGCCATGGGCTTCCTCTACATTCATACAACACACGAAAATAGCCTTGAGAGAAGATAGGAGGGCAGATTCCACTTCTAAGGGCTGAGACAGCCTTGAAGGCAGATGTATGTGGAAAGGCAGTTACATGGGCATTAAGGGAGAAAGTGATGCACAACCTTTGGGTGATTTTTGATCATGGATGAACACATCCTAGGCTTCCTCTATACCTTGGGAACACACGCAATTGGTCAGGAGAGAAGGGAGAAGGCTGGACTCCACTCTCAAAGGCCAAGACAGCCTCACAGGTAGATGCAGTGTAAACACTGGTTTCATGGGAGTTAAAGGGAAGAGACGCACGACCCTTGAATGGATCTTATCATTACTGGAATTATATTATAAGTATTAATATAGGCATGATCAAGAGGAGTATGGTCGTTCCTGATAAAGGAGAACACAAGATCATCAACCATCAAGTATAAGGTAACATGGTTATGATTACTTTCTAGTTTATATTTCTGTCTCTTGTGGTGTGGTTAAGACCAGGTATGGAGCACCTTGAAGATCATATATTGTGATGTAAACTTAATATCCAGTACCTTGAGGAAAGAGATGGATCTTAGTTGATCTAACTCATCCATGTGGGATGATTTATGGATGCTACTCATTGGATAGTGATCCATGGTGGATCATGGATTGATGTTGGGTTTGATCATGGTGTGAACCATTGATCCGACTCCTGGAGGAAACACATGGGGTCCTGGTATAAGAGGAACCATTTGTAATGCAAGGTCCGATTCGTTTGAGACCAGCAGCAAGCCATAGAAGAGTACGGCCAATACTAGTGTGGGAACCGAAATTCACACTGTCGATTTTAATGAATAATAATGGAGGAAAGCAGCGAAAACCCTACTTTCCTTGAAGGTCCGGATTCTCTGCGACAGCCAACGACAAGTGACCGAATAAATGCGGAAAATGTTTTGTTAAGATTTGCGACTGGACCTTAAGAAAGGCTGCCTACGTACCCCTTTCAAGGATCAAGTCGGACGTAGTTCAGTTAGAAAGAATTGAACAAGAGATCGAACAGTCTATGCCTGGTTTGTCTAGTATGAGTGTTGGTCATTGAAACGGGCATGTCGAAGATAATGCCTAGGGTTTCTATGTGCGGAGCTCTGAGTAAAAGAATGGTTAGATCCTTCCGAGAGGAACAGGGGTCTGCAGAGAAGATAAAACTAGAACAAGAGGCGGCCAGACGTTCTAAGTCCTGCCTCGCTGGCCTAACAACCTAAGTTCTAAGTTCTCTAAGCTAGCAGGAGTTATCTAAGTCTAGATTCTAGGATTTTTTCGGATCCTTTTCTCTTCTGCCTCAGCCCTCCTTATATAGTTGTTTTTAGGTCGGTGGCCCGTTTACCCTTTCGCCTTTGGGCCCAAGTTTATCTCTTTCGGAAATATTCCATTTTCCGTCAATCTTCGTAGTTATCCTCGAGTCTTGACATTTATCCGCGGAAACTTAGCATTTATCCTACTTCCGTGAGTTAGGATAAATCGTATAGCTTCCATTGGGCTTAGACCTCCAAAATCGTAAGTGAGTCCGTGGACACGTTTTAAGCCCTCGGACGTTCATACGATTTCTCGGAAGATTATCTTTTCCGCAAAATAAATCGTATAGCCTAAAGAATCGATGTTCGAGTTGATCGTCCTTGTTTTACGATACACTTGGCGGAAGAACTAACCTTCAGCTCTAGTTGTAACGCCGAGGATAACTCAATCGAGTTGAACCGAGGAATGTTAGGCCCGTAACTAAGGTGCTATGACTTCACGGAAGACACAAGGTGCGATCTAAATCGGACGGGCTGGGATAAGACTGGATGTACTGGCGCCGGGGCCAGCAGGCGGCGCCGAGGCCAACAAGGAGCGGTGCCAGCGCGAAGCGAAACGGCGAGCGGTGCTAGCGCCCGGCACCGGTGCCCGCAGGCGAGCGGCCGGTGCGAGCCAACGCAGGCGAGCGGCGCCGTGCCAGCAGGCGAGCGGGCGCCTGGTGCCAGAACGGGGAGCCGGCGCCCGGCCGCGCAACGGCGCTCTGAAGATCTCGACAAGGGCTTCGATTTGATGTCTTGATCGTTTTCTGGTTCCTCACGGATTGAGAGCGACCTCATTGAAGTTTCAGGCAGATTCTAAGTCGGACAGGCGGGAATAGGCTGGACGCCAGCCAGGGGCCAGGACAGGGCTTTCAGCGCCCGCCTCGGAACTAGCACCGGCGAGCTGGCGCCCGGCACCGCCGCCGGCGGCTTCGGTGCCAGCAGGTGAGCCGGCGCCGGCGCCCGTGCCAGCACCGGCGAGCCGCTCCGGCGCTTGCCAGCCCGGCGTTTTGAAGATCTTGGCGAGGGCTTCGATTTGATATTTTGATCGTTTTCTGGTTCCTCACGGTTTGAGAGAACGACCTCTTGAACTTTCAAGGCAGATTCTTTTGTGTTTAGGGTTTTGTTGTGATCGAATCTTGGCGCCCTTGGCGGACCTGATTTGGTCGATCCGCCTTTTCGTACCGATCTTTCGGGGGCTCGTGCAGCGCCTTCGTCGTCTTCCATCTTACTTTCAAGAAGTGTTTCACGAAGAACCCGTTAGTAAAAATAATCTAGCCGTCGATTTCGAGATAACCGTTTTTGACCCCACAAGAGAGTGGATATTCTAATTTGAGAAAATCTCATATAACTTCTTTTCAAATTATACGAGACTTTTTGTTTCAAGAAATACTTTCCAGAGACTTTCAGTCATTGATTCCGCCGTGACCGATTTTGACCCCAACAGTTAGCCCCCCAGCTCGTTAGAACCTTCGTGATGTTCTTGCGAGCGATAAGACATGTCAGGTAAGATATGCGGAATTAATGGTTGAAAGGCTCCGTTGAAAGTGGTAAGATTGGGGCTGCGCCTTTCGAAGGCTGCCTACTTACCCATGTCGAAGGGATCAAGCCTTCCGTAGTTCGTTTTGGAGTTTAAGACCCTTGTGATCTGTTTTCCAGCGAGACTTATATGGTCTGGTTATGTGTCGTGAGAGACTTTTGAGCATGATGCTGTTGATGGTATTTGTTTTGGTCTGGCCGTTGTGAGGCCATGATGTATTTTTCGGGATTGGCCGTTGGTGGCTCTAAATTCCTGCCCGTTTTAGGGCCTGTAAAAATAATTTGCTCAAATTTATAAAATTGTGGTTTTTATAAATTGAGAGAACTTCTGTTTTTCGAAGTTAGAGGGACAGAGTGTGAGTTGTCGTCTCATTCCTGTCTCTCAGATGATCACCATACTTGTCGTTGAGTAAGATGAGAATTCCCGAAATCTTTTGGTTTGCGGAGACTCATAAACGTACATATATAAATTAAGAGACAAATTTTGGAATCTTGTATCAGGGTGTTGATACTATGCCTTTGAGATGTCAAGATCCAACATGGCTGGGTTTAGGGCAAGACCTAGGTTTACTCTCGGACTGAGGCTTTGCGATGACAAATCGGCTTTCGTTTTGCCTGTTTGCGATTTTAACCTGACTCGTACCGTTTTAAAATCCGCGAATTGTTATCGGCTTATATGATTTGTCTGGGTACGAATCGAGCTACTTCCGTTAGGAAGTGCTAAACGAAATTTCGGTTTTCTTGTATAGCGCGCTATGTTATCATTGTCGGATGTAAGAGAGCCTACCCTTTTAAAGGCGGCTATTGTCTGTTTAGGACGTTAGAGTTCGATTTTTGTGATCAGCAACAACGACATGATACCGTTTTGAAGGTGTGTTACAGTTTAGAGTTCCTGAGACGAGAATTTTGTCTGGAACGTTTTGAGGAAAAGAATGTCCTTCGAGCGTTAGCGATGTCTCGCAGTGCAGAAGGTCGAGTTTTCCTTGTGCCGCATTTCGTGGATGAAATGTTTGCGGGCCTGGAGATGTTTTGCGAATGTTCGCAGCCAGAAACTGTTGTTTCAATTTGGGCGCAGGACAAGGGGTCGCGTAAATTTGACCCAGGGAGAAACGTCTACATTCACTGTGCTTCGTGAAGTGTTTCTACATTCACTGTGCTTCGTGAAGTGTTGGCCTTCCGGGATTTGTTTGTACATTTTAAGGATGACTCGTATAACTCTTGGAGCTTTGTCACGAGTGTTTCTTTTCATGCCGTGTTTACGGGGCGTATAGAACTTAATCGATTGATGATAAGTTTAAATCTTCCGTTGACCATATGGTTGTTAGGACTGAGTTTTGGTATGAAGAGTTTATCGTATGATTTTCCGATTCTGGGTTATACGACAAATTGCTTGCGTAATAGTCACTTGGCGTTCTATGAACAAATCGTGGGTTGTTGTTTTAGCCGTTAAGCGATTGGAGCAGTGGTCGCTCAGTAGTTTTGGATTGGCATGAAGGCTAGATTCAGCCGTATAGCCAAGGAAGATGTTGGTAAACGATCAGACCATCACCTTTATTAAGGTCATGTTGGTTTACGATTGTCCTTAATGGGGATGCCGAATTCAGGTCCGGGCTTTACAGAAAGGCGTAGTTGGCCGAGGGCCAAATAGCGTTTGTCGAGATAGACATGCCAAGCATAGCGGAGTTTTCTGAGTTATGGCTGATTCCTTTTAGAAACGATCTTCCACTTTAGGTCTCAGTTATACGATGAATGGTTCGTATAAAATTTTTTTTGTTGCATGAAAATCGTTTCATTTTATCCGTGGGGGACAAAGTTTAAAGGATCGACGCAGGACACGTGCGGGTTCGCCTGCGTGATTATTTCCTGCTCGGACGTAACCGTGGGGAGTGAAAGCAGGAGCCAGAAACCTTGTGGAGCAAAAACTGTCTATGACAGTTACCCGTTGGACCCATTATGTTTATTTTACGAAAGTTGCTTTGTATGAATTGACTCGACCATACAGAGGATTTTTCGTAAAAGTGATGTAAGAGGGGGTTTTCGCAAAGGTAACCGAAGAGTGTTTCTCACAAATTACTTGCGATATTTGCGACCACGGATTATGTTTTCCTCATTCACTTTTGCGTACTGGGATGTCGTTTTGCATGAGACCAGTCATGTTTTTTCCATAGGCTGTTTTGTTTTAAAATGTTCTTGTTATACGAAAGTAATGGACGACGGTTTCATGGAGATAGAAAATCGCAGATTGTTAAAGTAGCAATGTTTCCGCGGATTACACGGGAGATGTTTCCGCTATGATTTCGACCTTTGGACGAAAGCTGCTTCGAACTACTCATGGAGTTTTACCGAAGGTTATTGCGTTATTTTCGTAAGACACCGTCGTGCTATTAGTCTGACGTTGGTACACGTTTCTAGTCGCGAGTTTCGCGAGAGACGTAGAGTTTTCAGGACTAAGTTTGTAACGGTTGGGCTATGCGCTAGCGTTTTAGACGAATCTTATTGCTGCGAGAGTTTGCTTTGTCAAAAGCGTTGTCTTGATGCTGAAGCAAAAAGTTTTTAAAGATGGGATTATACGGGTATAGTATACGTACCTACTTCCCTTTTCTTTTACGAGAAAGCGGGTTAGCCCTTCTTCGAAGGCTTGTGTACGTTTTTCTTTCTTTTAGGAAGCGGGATGAGTATGCTTTAGAGCGTGGCGATCGTTTCGGTTTTGAGACTAGATCGGTTTGCATGTTCTGCCTGGGCAATCAAAGAACAATGGAACAAGACTGGAAATTTTGCCTAAGACTTAGCTTGCTAGACTATCCACCTAGGTCCTAAGTTCCCTAAATTCTCGGCAGTTTTCAAGACATTTTGTTCTGTCCTACTGAAGAGGTAAAACCTTTACAAAATTTTTAAGTCGGACATACCTTAGTCTCATCGATGATTCGAGATTGCCCTTCTTCCTCCTTCTTCTTCTTTTGTCTTCTGAACTGTGTTTCACCTTCCGTAGTGATAGTTTTACGAGAAGGAATGTGTATTCCATCGAAGGTTTTCTTAGGCGTTTCGGAATGGCCACTTTTGATTCTACGTCAAAGGACTTCGAAAAGTCTGATACTGAATTTTGTATGAATTGATTTTCGATGAAATCCTGATGAGAATATCGGATGACGAGAGATATCAACGTCTAAGCTCATGTCTCTGTTTCTTCAGACTTCCCTAAATTGACAGGTGCGCTTTGTATATTGTTGAAAAGTCTATCAAGCGTTATGAATAGATGTTTCCGACTCAACGTGGCAGAATCAGATTGCGTTTTATGTACCAAAGGGATTTTACGAATCGTTGAAACAAAAGAAGGAGAAGCAGGCTAAGAGGGAGCAATGGAAAGGATGTCATTCGGGTGAGGTTCTTAGTTCGTCAAGCCATGAGCGAACTGGTCAAGTCTCAGACCTTGTTGTTTGATATTATTTTGTTTGACTTTACGAATGATGTTTCGTAAAATATTGCCGAGTTTGATCTTACGGAAGTTGTTTCCGTAAGATGTTACCGAATTTTAATATCTGACACTCTCGCTGAGGAGAGCTGTAATTTTGCTCTTAAACTTAATCAGAAATTCTCTCGTTTCCGTAGGATTGATCCAAAGGAGTTTTGAGTAGTTTTCCGAAAGTAAGCTTAGCGGATAAAAGTCGAGAGTTCGCAATGGCGCAAAAAATTTTAAATTTCAGAAAACGTCTTAGTTAACCGGTTTAGGTTTTGAGTAGGTTTATAGAAATCAACTCTGTTCTTCTCAAACTGGTCAGGAAGGACCAAGCTGGCCATATTGCAAATTGGTTGAGAGAGACCGAGCTTGTCGTATAGCGAGCAGGTCGAGACAGACCGAACTTGTTGTATGGCTAACCGGTCGGGACAGTCGGAGTTTTGGCGTCCCTTGGGTGGTTCGGACGGTTGGGAAGCATTGGTAAGCTCTTTTCCCGTTTCATCGTTTGCTTCCCGAGAGTTGTTCGGAAGAAGTACGGCAGGGGGAATTGGTGACCCGATTTGCCGTTCTTCTATTCCACGAGTAATCTATGGTTTCTCCAAGGTTTCGAGGAGAATAAGTTTTATTTTTCTGAGAGGTTCTCGAAAAAAACGTTTTTTGTAGAAACCTTGCTCGTTGCGATTTCTCTAACTTACTAACAAGACGAATTTTTGGGGTTTGATAGATTTTATCGTTGCCCTTTCTATTTAGATAGTGAAATTGCGAGCTCGTTTTCGTGCTCTTCCTATGGCGGAAAGCCGCGGCTAGGTTTTTGATTTGCTCGAGCACCGTGGCGTTTGCGTAAGCGTTGGCCGTGGGAACAGTCGCTGCTGGAGTTATTTTACCATCGTTGACGCAAACTGCAAGTTTTCTTTCATATTTCCGGACATCGCTTCGATCAAGCGTTTTGCGGTCGTATGAGTAAGAGTAATCCGTCACCCCTCCTTCTAGCGCCAAACTGTGGGAACCGAAATTCACACTGTCGATTTTAATGAATAATAATGGAGGAAAGCAGCGAAAACCCTACTTTCCTTGAAGGTCCGGATTCTCTGCGACAGCCAACGACAAGTGACCGAATAAATGCGGAAAAGGTTTTGTTAAGATTTGCGACTGGACCTTAAGAAAGGCTGCCTACGTACCCCTTTCGAGGATCAAGTCGGACGTAGTTCTGTTAGATAGAATTGAACAAGAGATCGAACAGTCTATGCCTTGTTCGCCTAGTATGAGCGTTGGTCATAGAAACGGGCATGTCGAAGATAATGCCTAGGGTTTTTATGTGCGGAGCTCTGAGCAAAAGAATTGTTAGATCCTTCCGAGAGGAACAGGGGTCTTCGGAGAAGATAAAACTAGAACAAGAGGCGGCCAGACGTTCTAAGTCCTGCCTCGCTGGCCTAACCACCTAAGTTCTAAGTTCTCTAAGCTAGCAGGAGTTCTCTAAGTCTAGATTCTTGGATTTTTTCGGATCCTTTTCTCTTCTGCCTCAGCCCTCCTTATATAGTCGTTTTTAGGTCGGTGGCTCGTTTACCCTTTCGCCTTTGGGCCCAAGTTTATCTCTTTCGGAAATATTCCATTTTCCGTCGATCTTCGTAGTTATCCTCGAGTCTTGACATTTATCAGCGGAAACTTAGCATTTATCCTACTTCCGTGAGTTAGGATAAATCGTATAGCTTCCATTGGGCTTATACCTCCAAAATCGTAAGTGAGTCCGTGGACACGTTTTAAGCCCTCAGACGTTCATACGATTTCTCGGAAGATTATCTTTTCCGCAAAATAAATCGTATAGCCTAAAGAATCGATGTTCGAGTTGATCGTCCTTGTTTTACACGATACACTTCGCGGAAGAACTAACCTTCCTAGCTCTAGTTGTAACACGTCGAGAATAACTCCAATCGAGTTGAACCGAGGAACGTTAGGTCCGTAACTAAGGTGCTATGACTTCATGGAAGACACAAGGTGCGATCTAAATCGGACGGGCAGGGAACAGACTGGATGTACTGGCGCCCGGCGCGAGCCAGCAGGCGAGCGGCCGGGGCCAGCAGGCGAGCGGCACCCGGCCCGGGCCAGTACGGCGTGCCGGTGCCAGTCTGGGCGTGCGGCGCACCGGTGCCAGCACGGCGAGCCGGCGCCGGTGACAGCACGGGCGAGCGCCGGTGCCAGCACGTGCGGCGCCAGTGCCAGCAGGCGAGCGGCGCCCGGAGCAAGCTCTATCCCTAGATGAATGCTCTTTTGCAATGATCACCCAAGTACACCAAATCCCTTTGGCTGTAATGATCAAAGCAAACATGGAGAATGAGTCTAATAGCAATCCTAACTTCTTTGACAACTAATCCCTTAGGCAAAGCAAGCTAAAAGCATAGAGGAGGTTGTTCAGGCATTTCATAGAACACCTTCCGGGCATGAAATGCCTATAGCTCTATGTTTGAGAGGCCCACTCAAATATACCTTTAAGAACACCAAATCAATGCAAGGAAATGATAGATCTAACACTAAGCACCTTGGATCTTCACTTAATCACTCTCAATCACCCTAACCCATGGATCTTAAATGGATCTACTCACTAATCCACATGCTTACTCTTAAACCCATGAGAGATTCAAGCTTAAACATGTAGGGAAAGAAAGGAGATGAAATCAAGCAATCAAGGACACAAGATGAGATGAGATTATGAATCAAAGATGAAAGGTTTGTGTTCTTAGATAGAAAATAACATAAGTCCCAAATTAGGGATAACAAGGGTACTTGATGAACCCTAGGAAACGCTACTCGTCCGGTAAGGGGGATATGAACTTCGAAAGGAGAACTGATGGTTTGAATGACGACACAATGGGTTGGGAAGGCCCAATGATACTGCCAAGGTGTCTGATCAACGCCTGATATGACTCACAGGTCCGTTGAGGAGACGATCTCGATCTGTTGCCGGATGTGACGCACCGGTCCAACGAGAAAGAGGAGTTTGCTTGGAGCTAACCACACCAAGAAACAAGAAGTGTTCTACAAAGAACAAAGGAGATAAAATCAATAAAAAGGAAAAAAGGAATGCTTTATTTCGTGGCTCATAAGCCATATATATAGGATTACAAGTTGTAGAAATCCAAAGAAGAATGTGCTAAAAACAAGACATAGAAGACCGAAAATAAAGACTTTGACTAAAGACCGAAATTAATGATTTTGTTGAATTCTTTTCCCATGCACGACCAAGACTTTCTTGATGACTCCCTCTTGGTATTCTTTATGAGAATGGGCTTGAAATGGACTGAGGAAAGGGCTGGTCGAATTTGGAAAGAAACAAATTAATATTGCACCTTTTATGAACTTTTCCTTGGGCTGAAGAAAGCCCATTTCGTCTAACAGCTAAACCAGCTCCATCTTTAGTGTCACTTAGCTCACTCAACTTCAAAGTAGTGTTACTTAGCTCATCCAGCTCCAAAGTAGTGTCACTTAGCTCACTCAGCTCATCTACTCTCACTTCAGCTGGTTTGGCTCATGCACACTCTCTTCAGCTGGTTTCGGCTCATGCACACTCTCTTCAGCTTGTTTCAGCTTGTCCTCAGTGTCATCAGCTGGCCTTAGCTCGTCCAAGGTTGGAAAGATGATAAGGGAATTGGCATGATCTGATGAGAAAACCTCGGTTAGGTCTAGCTGGTGGTCAAGATCGCCACCTTGGACCGTGTCCATGATCCAAGCAGGTCGGTGCTGGAACCGGGACACATCATACTCTCCCTCTTCAAAAGGATTTGTCCTCAAATCCATTTTACCTGAATCAAAAGAAAATGAATCAGACAAAAAGAATTTTAAAATAATGTAAAATTCAATGAAGAAGAATTTTGGATAGAAACTTCCTTGGAGTTTTGAAGTTGTTTTCCTCAAGTACTTCCATCTCCATATCTTAGGCTGATAAGCACGGTTTATTCTTTCACTTCTCTGTGGCTGAAACTGTTTATCCTGGGCACTCAAAACAAATATTAAAATACCAGGATCATATGTGCAAGACATGTACTTGTTCAAAGCAGAAACCAAATATTCTATCCTTAGAACATGAAGCACACGTTTCAGATCATCATGAAGCCTCTCAAACAAAGTGTTGTAAATCAGAATGTTTTCAAGGCATGAAATACTATAGAACACTTTCAAAACGTGCCTATCATGATCAAAATCAGAACACCAAAGTTCAAGATCAGTTTCAGAGAAAGAATGGGCATGTTTCAAAATAGAATCACAAAAATCGATTTCAGTTTCAAGTGATTTATGTTCCAGCAACTTCTGAATCAGAATTTCGTCCAAGGCACAAGAGGATGCAAACAACTAATCAGTGATCAATGAATGTTTAGAAGAACTCAGATCAAATCCAATGCCTTTGAGAACAAATGAATCAAACAGTTTTCTAGCATAGAAATCAGGCGGCTGCAAATCAAGCTCAAGAGATTCTTCAAAAAGATCAAAACATTTGCTATGTGTCAAGAACTGATCAAAGGTCAAAATAATTCCAGAATTTATGCCATTGCAGTAGTGAAAACATTTTTGATCAACAAGCTCATCAGGATTAATCACTTTGAAAGAATTAATCATGTTATCAAAAACAGATTTTGAAACACAAAAATCTTTCACCTTGTTAAGACAAAAACGATTCACATCATGAGAACTGATCTTGACAAACATGTCAGGCAGAGAATTAAGCAAATCAGATTTCTCACAGTGCTTTTGAAGATCAGGAGACAAAAGGGCAGGAGATGTGCCGGGATCAAAGCATATATGACTCTCCATAACGATAGATGTGATGCTTGTTGTTTCTTCATCAAAGACTGGACCAGGCCCGTCCTCCTCATCAAAGATAGGACCTAGATCCTCATTAAGAGTTATCCTGGTGTCAAGACGTGGTCCTTGATGTGGGTAATCCAATGGCTCTTCCTCAAAAACCTGTGAAACTAGAACAAGATTACTCGGATGCTCCGGTTCAAAACAGGTTAGTCCATTAGTCTCTTCATTATCAATATCAATCATAAGATCAGGTTTTGGAGAAGGAAGATCACATTCATCCTCACAAGTGATCAAACTTTCCATCAGCTCTTCATCATACTCATCAAAAATTGGTAAAGAATCTGAAAAATCTTTTAGATCTTCAAGGTTATTTTCAGATTTACCTTTAGATTTTTCACTGATGAACAATGAGGGTTCAGCTACAGGTGCACGTGTGGATGTGCTCTTCTTGTAGCTCTTGCCGACGTCCTTGAGTGTTTTCACCACTTCCTCCACAAGGTTGTCACAAAACTCTTGGACATTAAACTGAAAAGATTGCCTCTTTGGATCAACCATATCTCTAAATGATCTTGACTGCTCTCTACATCTTTGGTTTGGCTTTCCCTGCACACTAACAAACTCATCAAAATTATTCAAAGGATATTTAAATGGAGTTTGAGAGATAGAATGTCGTGGGGGCTTCTCCTTGCTACTTCTCTTTTGAAGACCAAACATCATAACCTGAAAATCTCAACACAAAAGTTAATAGATAAAAATTCTTACTCTCTCAAGTGTTTGATCCTCACCCACACACGTGTTTCACTCAGATTTTTATGGTAATCACAAAAGAGTTTCTTCTCAAAGTTCTAAGAGAACAGATCAAGGAATTCCAACGGGTAGATCCAAGCAAAACAAAAGGGTTTTTTTGTGTAAGAGAGAAAGATAAGAGATTTATGGTTTTGGAATCCGCCTTAACCACCTCAAAGGCTGGATTTCTCTCAGCCAGCAGGCTTACTCTTCCACCACCAATCCACAAATCAATCTCTTTTTGAATCTTTTTTTTTTATATACTTTTTTTTATAGATCTTTTCTTTTTTTCTTTTTTTTTTATATGTGGATGGTAATGAGGGGCCTGGATTCAAGATAGAAAGAAGAAGAAATGTTTAGAAGAAATGGAAAGATGAGAAGAATGGATTGAAATAGAGTTACCAGAAGAGTGGCTCTGATACCACTTGATGAACCCTAGGAAACGCTACTCGGCCGGTAAGGGGGATATGAACTCCGAAAGGAGAACTGATGGTTTGAATGACGACACAATGGGTTGCGGAAGGCCCAATGATACTGCCAAGGTGTCTGATCAACGCCTGATATGACTCACAGGTCCGTTGAGGAGACGATCTCGATCTGTTGCCGGATGTGACGCACCGGTCCAACGAGAAAGAGGAGTTTGCTTGGAGCTAACCACACCAAGAAACAAGAAGTGTTCTACAAAGAACAAAGGAGATAAACTCAATAAAAAGGGAAAAAGGAATGCTTTATTTCGTGGCTCATAAGCCATATATATAGGATTACAAGTTGTAGAAATCCAAAGAAGAATGTGCTAAAAACAAGACATAGAAGACCGAAAATAAAGACTTTGACTAAAGACCGAAATTAATGATTTTTGTTGAATTCTTTTTCCCATGCACGACCAAGACTTTCTTGATGACTCCCTCTTGGTATTCTTTATGAGAATGGGCTTGAAATGGACTGAGGAAAGGGCTGGTCGAATTTGGAAAGAAACAAATTAATATTGCACCTTTTATGAACTTTTCCTTGGGCTGAAGAAGGCCCATTTCGTCTAACAGCTAAACCAGCTCCATCTTTAGTGTCACTTAGCTCACTCAACTTCAAAGTAGTGTTACTTAGCTCATCCAGCTCCAAAGTAGTGTCACTTAGCTCACTCAGCTCATCTACTCTCACTTCAGCTGGTTTCGGCTCATGCACACTCTCTTCAGCTGGTTTCGGCTCATGCACACTCTCTTCAGCTTATTTCAGCTTGTCCTCAGTGTCATCAGCTGGACTTAGCTCGTCCAAGGTTGGAAATATGATAAGGGAATTGGCATGATCTGATGAGAAAACCTCGGTTAGGTCTAGCTGGTGGTCAAGATCGCCACCTTGGACCGTGTCCATGATCCAAGCAGGTCGGTGCTGGAACCGGGACACATCATACTCTCCCTCTTCAAAAGGATTTGTCCTCAAATCCATTTTACCTGAATCAAAAGAAAATGAATCAGACAAAAAGAATTTTAAAATAATGTAAAATTCAATGAAGAAGAATTTTGGATAGAAACTTCCTTGGAGTTTTGAAGTTGTTTTCCTCAAGTACTTCCATCTCCATATCTTAGGCTGATAAGCACGGTTTATTCTTTCACTTCTCTGTGGCTGAAACTGTTTATCCTGGGCACTCAAAACAAATATTAAAATACCAGGATCATATGTGCAAGACATGTACTTGTTCAAAGCAGAAACCAAATATTCTATCCTTAGAACATGAAGCACACGTTTCAGATCATCATGAAGCCTCTCAAACAAAGTGTTGTAAATCAGAATGTTTTCAAGGCATGAAATACTATAGAACACTTTCAAAACGTGCCTATCATGATCAAAATCAGAACACCAAAGTTCAAGATCAGTTTCAGAGAAAGAATGGACATGTTTCAAAATAGAATCACAAAATCGATTTCAGTTTCAAGTGATTTATGTTCCAGCAACTTCTGAATCAGAATTTCGTCCAAGGCACAAGAGGATGCAAACAACTCATCAGTGATCAATGAATGTTTAGAAGAACTCAGATCAAATCCAATGCCTTTGAAAACAAATGAATCAAACAGTTTTCTAGCATAGAAATCAAGCGGCTGCAAATCAAGCTCAAGAGATTCTTCAAAAAGATCAAAACATTTGCTATGTGTCAAGAACTGATCAAAGGTCAAAATAATTCCAGAATTTATGCCATTGCAGTAGTGAAAACATTTTTGATCAACAAGCTCATCAGGTTTAATCACTTTGAAAGAATTAATCATGTTATCAAAAACAGATTTTGAAACACAAAAATCTTTCACCTTGTTAAGACAAAAACGATTCACATCATGAGAACTGATCTTGACAAACATGTCAGGCAGAGAATTAAGCAAATCAGATTTCTCACATTGCTTTTGAAGATCAGGAGACAAAAAGGGCAGGAGATGTGCCGGGATCAAAGCATATATGACTCTCCATAACGATAGATGTGATGCTTGTTGTTTCTTCATCAAAGACTGGACCAGGCCCGTCCTCCTCATCAAAGATAGGACCTAGATCCTCATTAAGAGTTATCCTGGTGTCAAGACGTGGTCCTTGATGTGGGTAATCCAATGGCTCTTCCTCAAAAACCTGTGAAACTAGAACAAGATTACTCGGATGCTCCGGTTCAAAACAGGTTAGTCCATTAGTCTCTTCATTATCAATATCAATCATAAGATCAGGTTTTGGAGAAGGAAGATCACATTCATCCTCACAAGTGATCAAACTTTCCATCAGCTCTTCATCATACTCATCAAAAATTGGTAAAGAATCTGAAAAATCTTTTAGATCTTCAAGGTTATTTTCAGATTTACCTTTAGATTTTTCACTGATGAACAATGAGGGTTCAGCTACAGGTGCACGTGTGGATGTGCTCTTCTTGTAGCTCTTGCCGACGTCCTTGAGTGTTTTCACCACTTCCTCCACAAGGTTGTCACAAAACTCTTGGACATTAAACTGAAAAGGTTGCCTCTTTGGATCAACCACATCTCTAGATGATCTAGACTGCTCTCTACATCTTTGGTTTGGCTTTCCCTGCACACTAACAAACTCATCAAAATTATTCAAAGGATATTTAAATGGAGTTTGAGAGATAGAATGTCGTGGGGGCTTCTCCTTGCTACTTCTCTTTTGAAGACCAAACATCATAACCTGAAAATCTCAACACAAAAGTTAATAGATAAAAATTCTTACTCTCTCAAGTGTTTGATCCTCACCCACACGTGTTTCACTCAGATTTTATGGTAATCACAAAGAGTTTCTTCTCAAAGTTCTAAGAGAACAGATCAAGGAATTCCAATGGGTAGATCCAAGCAAAACAAAAGGGTTTTTTTGTGTAAGAGAGAAAGATAAGAGATTTATGGTTTTGGAATCCGCCTTAACCACCTCAAAGGCTGGATTTCTCTCAGCCAGCAGGCTTACTCTTCCACCACCAATCCACAAATCAATCTCTTTTTGAATCTTTTTTTTTATATACTTTTTTTTTATAGATCTTTTCTTTTTTTCTTTTTTTTATATGTGGATGGTAATGAGGGGCCTGGATTCAAGATAGAAAGAAGAAGAAATGTTTAGAAGAAATGGAAAGATGAGAAGAATGGATTGAAATAGAGTTACCAGAAGAGTGGCTCTGATACCACTTGATGAACCCTAGGAAACGCTACTCGTCCGGTAAGGGGGATATGAACTCCGAAAGGAGAACTGATGGTTTGAATGACGACACAATGGGTTGCGGAAGGCCCAATGATACTGCCAAGGTGTCTGATCAACGCCTGATATGACTCACAGGTCCGTTGAGGAGACGATCTCGATCTGTTGCCGGATGTGACGCACCGGTCCAACGAGAAAGAGGAGTTTGCTTGGAGCTAACCACACCAGGAAACAAGAAGTGTTCTACAAAGAACAAAGGAGATAAACTCAATAAAAAGGAAAAAAGGAATGCTTTATTTCGTGGCTCATAAGCCATATATATAGGATTACAAGTTGTAGAAATCCAAAGAAGAATGTGCTAAAAACAAGACATAGAAGACCGAAAATAAAGACTTTGACTAAAGACCGAAATTAATGATTTTTGTTTAATTCTTTTTCCCATGCACGACCAAGAATTTCTTGCTGACTCCCTCTTGGTATTCTTTATGAGAATGGGCTTGAAATGGACTGAGGAAAGGGCTTGTCGAATTTGGAAAGAAACAAATTAATATTGCACCTTTTATGAACTTTTCCTTGGGCTGAAGAAGGCCCATTTCGTCTAACAGCTAAACCAGCTCCATCTTTAGTGTCACTTAGCTCACTCAACTTCAAAGTAGTGTTACTTTGCTCATCCAACTCCAAAGTAGTGTCACTTAGCTCACTCAGCTCATCTACTCTCACTTCAGCTGGTTTCGGCTCATGCACACTCTCTTCAGCTGGTTTCGGCTCATGCACACTCTCTTCAGCTTGTTTCAGCTTGTCCTCAGTGTCATCAGCTGGCCTTAGCTCGTCCAAGGTTGGAAAGATGATAAGGGAATTGGCATGATCTGATGAGAAAACCTCGGTTAGGTCTAGCTGGTGGTCAAGATCGCCACCTTGGACCGTGTCCATGATCCAAGCAGGTCGGTGCTGGAACCGGGACACATCAGTACTTATAGTTAGGCTTAAAAGCCCTAGAAACATACTGGATGTACTGGCCCCGGCCGGGCCAGCAGGCGAGCCGGCACCCGGCCGGGGCCAGCAGGCGAGCGGCCCGGTGCCAGCACGTGCGGCGCCGGTGCCCGTGCGTGCGGCGCCCGGTGCCAGCACGGGCGAGCCGGCGCCCGGCCTGGAGCAAGCTCTATCCCTAGATGAATGCTCTTTTGCAATGATCACCCAAGTACACCAAATCCCTTTGGCTGTAATGATCAAAGCAAACATGGAGAATGAGTCTAATAGCAATCCTAGCTTCTTTGACAACTAATCCTTTAGGCAAAGCAAGCTAAAAGCATAAAAGAGGTTGTTCAGGCATTTCATAGAACACCTTCCGGGCATGAAATGCCTATAGCTCTATGTTTGAGAGGCCCATTCAAATATAGCTTTAAGAACACCAAATCAATGCAAGGAAATGACAGATCTAACACTAAGCACCTTGGATCTACACTTAATCACTCTCAATCACCCTAACCCATGGATCTTAAATGGATCTACTCACTAATCCACATGCTTACTCTTAAACCCATGAGAGATTCAAGCTTAAACATGTAGGGAAAGAAAGGAGATGAAATCATGCAATCAAGGACACAAGATGAGATGAGATTATGAATCAAAGATGAAACTTTACTCAAAAGGTTTGTGTTCTTAGATAGAAAATAACATAAGTCCCAAATTAGGGATAACAAGGGTACTTATAGTTAGGCTTAAAAGCCCTAGAAACATAAAACAAGATTACTAAATCGTCCTTAAGCTAAATGGGTCTAAACCAATGAGAATGAAGCATAAAATTTGGTCAGGGGTGCATCAACACCATCCAACCCGGTCCAGGTTACCCGGCCGTCCAGCTGGCCACGTTCCTTGCTCCGTCCGGGTTCACCAGGCCGTCCGTCTCACCCCGGTCGTCTCACCCCGGTCCTCAGCACCTTCTTCACGACCGGGTACTCCTAGCCGGACAGGCCACCCCGGTCGTCCCTCGGTCTGGACGCATCTTGATCTCCCGTCCGGGTGCTCCTACCCGGACGCGTCTCCCTGGCCGTCCGTCAGCTCTCATTGTCCGGGTGCTCCTACCTGGACTGGCCACCCTGGACATAGTCTGCTCCGGGTTCCTCCTGACCGGGTGTCCCTATCCGGACGTGTACACCCGGCTGTCTGTCTCTTCTCCCGTCCGGTTACTCGAGTCCGGACGCATCAACCCGGTCATCCGGACGTGCTGATCCTGTCTGATCCGTCCGGGTATGTGTAGCCGGTCTAGGCTACCCGGTCCAACTCTCTTCTCTTGATTTCACTTCTCTTCTTATGGCCAATCTTGATTCTTCACTTCTTTTTGGGTCATAAGGTTACCAAACGCCTCAAATCTCACCAAAGCATACTCCAACACCTGATAAGGACAAATGAATGCAAAATGATCCTAGACATGCCTAAACCTTAGCCTACAACTCAAAGAATGCAATAAAAAGATGGCTAAATATATGAAAATATGCATGACATCAACTCCCCCACACTAGTCCTTTACTTGTCCACAAGTAAACTAGTAAGGACTAAGGAGGAGAGGTTTGAAGGAGGGGACTCATAGCCAATAGAATGCTCTTCTTAGTTCTCAACTTGATAACCTTGTATAATAATACCAACTAGCTAGAGCAAACACTCAATCCAACTCTAACTTCACAAGGCCTATCTTAACTCCTTTGATCCCTACACTTACTCATCATGAATCCAAAATCCACAAATCCACTTGCTCTCTAACAATCATCAAGCAAACTCAAAAGATCTCTTGCAAATTGTCAAATGGTCCAAGTCATTTGGTTTGGTGAGAAAGGCTTTAGTGCAAAGTGAATCAAGAGTTCAAGATCATCTTTCAAGGTGGTTTACTCTCAAAACAAAGTAGCTTTGACATTGCACATAATATATCTAAAAAAGGGATCAATTCATGCATACAATGCTCAATCTCCATTGTCCTACCCTTTTTCTAAACATGAAAGCAAATTTTACTCTATTCCCCAATCCCAAGCCTCACTCTCTCTTCACTCACCCAAAGATTCCCCAAACTCTCAAGAGCATTTTCTCACTTAGAACTCTTCACTTTTGAAGTCTACAAGGGATTTTTACACTTTTTAAACACTTATTAGCTCATACTAACTTTGGCTAGCCCCCTTTCTTTATTCATCTCTTTTTTTTTTTCTTCTTTTTTTTTTTAATATATGGGGGCCAAGACTTTCATTACAAACTTGAGCTAGACTTTTCATTTGCTTATCCCTAAAGACTTAATCACTTTTGAGTTCTAAGAGTCTACCTTTTCTTTCCTCTCTTTTTCACACTCCCAAGATCAAACTTTATAACACTCACCCCCATCATAGAAGGTAGACAATATGAATGTCTAATCTAGCTAAAATGTAGACCAAGCATTGTCGTTCCCAGTACTCTCAACATTATGCACATGTAAAGCTTTCCAAAGAAGGCCTCACTCAACAAACAATAAAGGCTTGAAAGGAGGTAAGGGTTTAAGGGTGTGGAGTACCACTTGAGTTGGTCCAAAAAGATAGGCAAAGAATGGGAGGGACAACTCAAGTGTTCTATCCATGACTTAGCACACAAGGGACCATGAGCAAGAGACTTGGATTCTAAATATGACAGGAGCAAACTTCAAAGAGAGAGCATCAATCAATCAAATAAGCTTTAGGAAGAGTTTTCAAGGCTCAAAGTTTACAAGCTATCCTAAGATTGCTCAAGCTACTTACTATGATTATAAAGGTTATCACTTTAAGAACTTAGCATGAGCATCTTTACAAGGCAACTATCATCCTTGTCCCCTTATGCATGATGCAACCTATATGATGATTTTTCTCTTTCTTTTTTTTTATGCAAGTGAATGATCTAGACTCAATCCTAATGCAACTACATGATTCTTTTTGTTCTTTTCAAATTTTTCAAAAAAAAATTTCTATGCAATAACTACCTACAAGTGCATGCATATGACATAAAACACAAGACTATTAGCAACTTGACACCTCCCCCACACTTAATTCACACAGTCTCTGTGTTTGTTAAATCTGGAGAAGGGTCCAAAGAAAGAAAGAAAAATGAAAACTAAATGAAATGATGAATGGTATATACAATGATAGGGTGTTGGAGTACCTCTATGGAGCATGGGATGAGGCTGATGCCTCACCCTCAGAGTCATCTTCATCATCAGTGGTGCTTAGGGATGGTGACTTGTTTCCGGACGCGGATGGGGCGATGTAAAGGTTCCTCAAGCGGCGGAGGGCTTGCTTCCTGGTTCTAGGTGCAGAGGGTTCATGAAGTGGCTGAGGAGGAAGTGTATTGAGAGCATCAAGATCAAAGTCCTCAGCCTTGCAGCCAGCTACAGCTCCCCTAGCTAGGACCTCAGCTACTTTCTTTAATAACCGAGCTGAAGCTTCAGCTTGCCTCTTCACGGTTCTTTTCAGCTACTTGCACTGGTGGGTGAGCTTGAAAATGGTTCTATCTTGAGCCCTGTTCCACCTTTGGAGGGTGCTGATCTGGTCATGAGCTTGGCGAAGGGGCCCAAGAGGCAGGAAACTGGTGCATTGCTCGAATTTGTAGCGAGGGGGACCAAAGAGATGAGCAGTGGCTCTGCTGCTGTGCTCCGGATCATAGGCAGACTTCTTTTTTGCTGCCCTCTCACCTTGGGGAAAGGTCACAGGGCAAAGAGGTCCATGACTCCTAAGGAGATGCTCCTCACTGATGTCAAAGCTGATGTCCCCTGAAGTGCTCAATGAAGTGAGTGCTGGGTTAGGAAGTAACAGCTCAGCCCGTTTGCCACCTCGAATAGGAATAGACGCATCTCCCATCAAACCTTCCACTTAAAAACTGAGCTTTCTTCAGGTAAGCTCCATCCCAGAAAGTAGGACTTACTCCATCATCACCCAAATCAATCCCCTGGGAAGCCAATAATGGAGTTATCCATCCACCAATGCCAATCTGAGGACCTGGGTCACGGTTTGTCCAAGCCCAACTCTTGTTGTGGAGGAAGCGCTGAACAAGGAAACCAACCATACCAAAATCTGAGTAGAAGTCATCCGGGACAACAGGGAGCTGAGGAAAGGAAGCAAAGTGTCGGGCTGTTTGGTGAAGAAATCTCAGCTCGTCTCCAGCAACGTTCCCTATCTCTTTCTTCTGGAAGAGGGTGTGGTTAAGCAGCCTGTGGAGATAGCGCATGATGGGATGCCTAATAGCACCATTCTTCTCTTTCTTGTGGCCCCCTTTCCCTTGTCCAGTTAACAAGGTCCACATTGATTCAGCAATGGTCTTCTCCTTAGGGGCTGTCTTGAGTGTGGGAAGTGAAGAATGTTTCTGATCCTCAAGGCCCAGAATGTCACCAATCTCTGTGAAAGACATTGAGTACACCTCACCCTCAATCTTGAATTTGATCTCTCCCCATCCTTGCTGTGCATGCTTGGAAGAGTGAAAGGTTGCTTCTAGTGTAGCCAAGAATTGGCAAGAGACTTCCTTGTGAGTAGGGTAGGCTGCTGAGTAGAGGCTTCCCAACTTCATGTGCTCAAGCATGGCTTGAACATCATCATCAAAGTACATTTCTTGCAAGATCATCTTATGAACAAATCTTGTAGGGACCCAAGCAATGCCATTCCTCAAAAGGTCGACCAGTTCATCCTCAGTGGGTGTCTTGGACCTATCCCTCTTGTCATACTTTGATTTAGGATCAGCATGCTGATCATCAGAAGATATCTCATCTTCTTCACCTTCACTTTCTGCAACCATTGGCTTCTTGCCTTGCTTCTTTGCTCTAGCCCTTGCCAACTTCTCTTCCTTGTTGTGCTGGTTAAGGTTTTCTACAACCTCTTCCACAGGGTCTGGTGCTCTCCTAGGTGGAGGTATAGCCCTCATAGTGTGAGCAAGGGTATGATCACCTTTGTTGCTGGTATTCTCTATCACAAGAGCTCCCACACTAGAGTTTCTTGGTGCCTTAGCTCTCTTGGGAGGAGCCTGGTTGTTAGAACCATCAGTTACACTGTCCCCAACAGCTGATCTCTTTCCATCCCTCCTGGCTTGCTTGTGAGCACCATCAGCCATACCCTTATCCGCAACAACTCTCTTCCCATCTTTCTCAGCTTGTGCTTTCTTCCTTAGCATTGCCAAAGCATGATGGCGGTGCTCCTCTTCTGAACCAGGCTGTGAACCCAAAGATTTCCCAAACTGAGCAGTGTGTCTTGCTGCACGCTCTTGCTTCTCAGCTTCTAGATCAGCTTCACTCTTTCGCCCCATTGGTACCTGAAACTTTAGACCTTGGAAAAGAGTAAGCTTAAGAAGGAAAAGCCTCTCAAGATGAGGAATATGATCAAAAGCATAAGAATTACAATTCCAATGATCAATTACTCACAAGAAACAAGCTTTAAGCAAAGGGCTTTAGAACATCCTAGAGAGTTCTCATGCTCATAATTTTTTTTTTTTTTATGAGCAACAAGAATCTCTAAGAATCAAAACCACTCAATTAAGCACAAGCAAGCTTAAAATGGCCTAAATTGAAGTTCTCCATCAACCTAGCATCCAATCTAACCCAAGAGCAACCTAAAACAAGCACTTTATGAAAAACCCCCAATTCTCATGAACCCTAATTTTTCAAAGTTCAAATTAATCTCAATTCCACCATGAAATCAACTATCCAGCATGATATATAAGCTTTCCCTAGTCTAATTTACAAGAATCTAGCAAGAAAAGGCTCAAATTTCAAGTTCAAATTTTTAGGGTTCATGAGGGTTACGAATTTGAACTTAAAGATACCATACCTTGCTTTGGATGAAGGATAAAGATGAAAAGATTCAAGGAATTAGATATAGGGGAAGAAGGCTTGGATGTGGGAAAAATAAATTTGTGATTTGGTTGAGATTTGACAAAGTTATGGGGATTTATATTCTTGGAGGCTAGAGAGGATTATGATGTGAGGAAGAAGATGAAATGAGGAGAGAGAGGGTGGCTTAGGGTTTAAGGGGGGTTCTGGGTCGAGTGGATGGGTTCTGGGTCGGGTTTAGGTGGGTTTGGGTCGGTTTAGGGTTAGAAAAACTTACCTGGGTCGCGGCCGGGTCGTGCGCGGGTCCTGGCGTGTGGAGAACGACCGGGTAGGTCACTCCGGACGGTCGTCCCCGGTCCGTTCTGCTTTCTCCACGACCGGGTACTGTTACCCGGACGCATGCACCCCGGTCCGTCCGTCCGTCCAATTCACGACCGGGTTCCTCCACCCGGACGTCCCTTCCCCGGTCCATCCGTCTTGTTTCACGACCGGGTGCTCTTACCCGGACAATGCACTCCGGTCCGTCCGGTAAGCTTCACGACCGGGTAGGCGACCCCGGTCCACCCTACCCGGTCCAAACCTCCAAATCCCCTTTTGTTTTTTTTTATAAATTTCTTCCATCTCAAAACTTTATCCCACTCATTCCCAAGCTCTCACCATTCTCCAAGTGACTTATTTGAAAAAGAACAAATCCTAAAGCATATTCACAAGGATAACCATGGGACTTCCTCCCAAGTGAGCTTGTTTATAGTCACTAGCTTGACTTTGCCTCCTTTGAAGTTAGGCAAGGGGAGCATCAGAGAGTGGGGTTGATGTCCCATCCTCCTTTGGTATTGTGGCCATGTATTCCTTGAGTCTCTGGCCATTCACTGTGAAGTCATTACCCTGCTTATCCCATAACACAATGGCTCCATAAGGCCTCACTTCTTTGATCACAAATGGACTAGACCATCTTGACTTAAGCTTTCCTGGAAATAACTTCAATCTAGAGTTGTAAAGAAGCACTTGATCTCCTGCCTTGAACTCTCTCTTGAGGATGTGCCTGTCATGGAAAGCCTTAGTCTTTTCCTTGTAGATCCTTGAATTTTCAAAGGCATCCATCCTTATCTCATCCAGTTCATTGAGTTGAAGAAGTCTCTTCTCCTTTGCACCCTTGATGTCAAAGTTTAGAAGCTTCACAGCCCACAATGCCTTGTATTCAAGCTCAACTGGCAGATGGCAAGACTTCCCATAGACAAGGTTGAAAGGAGTAGTGCCTAGAGGAGTCTTGAAAGCTGTTCTATATGCTCAAAGAGCATCATCAAGCTTGGCTGACCAATCCTTCCTCTTGGTTCCTACAATCTTTTCCAAGATTCCCTTGATTTGCTTGTTGGAGACCTCCACTTGGCCACTTGTTTAAGGGTGATAGGGTGTTGCAACCTTGTGTTTCACTCCATTCTTCTTGAGAAGACCCTCAAATACTTTGTTGATGAAATGTGAACCTCCATCACTTATGACCACTCTTGGTACTCCAAACCTTGGGAAGATATTGCTCTTGAACATTTTGACCACCACTCTTGAATCATTTGTGGGACTTGCTATTGCTTCCACCCACTTTGATACATAGTCTACAGCCACCAAGATGTATTTGTTTCCATAAGAAGAAGGGAAAGGTCCCATGAAGTCAATCCCCCAAACATCAAACACTTCCACTTCAAGGATTGGGTTTTGAGGCATCTCATTCCTCTTAGTAATGTTCCCCTCCTTTGGAAAGAGTCACATCTTGAAATGAAGTCTTGTGAGTCCTTGAACATGTGTGGCCACCAGAATCCAGCTTGTAGCACCTTTGAGACAGTCTTGAATGTAGCAAAATGGCCTCCATAGGAAGATCAATGGCAATGTGAGAGGATCCCTTCAACTTCTTCTTCAGCCACCACTCTTCTATAGATCTGATCTTTGCATTGGGTGTAGAGGTATGGTTCATCCCAATAGTATCTCTTCAAGTCTTTGTAGAACTTCTTCTTCTCATACCCCGCAAGCCCCAATGGTTCCTTCCCAGTGGCTAAGTAGTTAACCAAATCAACATACCAAGGTCCCTTCTCTTCAGCTGCCTTAACCTCTTCAATCTTTTTTCCAGTCTCAATGACTGCCACCACTGGCATGATGGCTATGACATGCTCTTGTCTAAGTCCCTCATCAATAGGGATTCCACCTTCAATCATCAACCTGGACAAGAGATCAGCAACTCCATTCTCAATCCCTGGCTTGTCTCTAATCTTTAAGTCAAACTCTTGAGGCAAAAGGATCCACCTTAGTAGTCTTGGCTTGGCATCCTTCTTTGCTAGGAGGTGTCTCAAAGCTGCATGGTCAGTATACACAATGACCTTGGAACCCACCAGGTAGCTTCTGAATTTTTCAAAGGCGAAGACAATGGCCAGCATCTCTTTCTCTGTTGTGGCATACTTCATCTGTGCATCATTCAGGGTTTGGCTAGCATAATAAATCACATGAGTCTTGCCATCCTTCTTCTACCCCAGGAAAGCCCCAACAGCAAAGTCACTAGCATCACACATTATCTCAAAAGGGAGGTCCCAATCAGGTGGCTGGACAATGGGAGCACTAACCAATTCACCCTTTATCTTCTTGAAGGCTTCAAGACAATCTTCATCAAAGCTGAAAGCGGCCTCCTTACACAGAAACTTGGTCATGGGTCTAGCAACCTTTGAGAAGTCTTTGATGAATCTTCTATAGAACCCAGCATGGCCAAGGAAGCTCCTGATGTCTTTCACTGTCTTTGGTGGTGGTAAGCTGACAATCACCTCAATCTTAGCCTTATTCACTTCAATGCCCTTTTCTGAAATCTTATGCCCAAGCACAATCCCCTCTTTGACCATGAAGTGACACTTCTCCCAATTCAGCACAAGGTTGGTGTCTTCACATCTCTGTAGGACCCTGCACAAGTTGGACAAACAAGCAGAAAACGAAGATCCGTAGACAGAGAAATCATCCATGAATACCTCCACAATATCCTCAATGAGATCCGAGAAGATAGACATCATGCACCTTTGAAAGGTTGCTGGAGCATTACATAACCCAAATGGCATCCTTCGATAAGCAAAGGTGCCATAGGGGCATGTGAATGTTGTCTTCTCTTGATCATTGGGATGTATGGGGATTTGGAAGAACCCTGAATACCCATCAAGAAAACAATAGAAAGGATGGTTTGCAAGTCTCTCAAGCATTTGATCAATAAATGGCAATGGAAAATGATCCTTTCTAGATGCAGAGCTGAGCTTTCTATAATCAATACACATCCTATGGCCAGTTATGGTTCTAGTTGGTATCAATTCATCCTTGTCATTTTTAACCACAGTGATACCACCTTTCTTTGGAACTACATGCACAGGAGATACCCATTTAGAATCTGAAATAGGGTAGATAACACCAGCATCTAAGAGCTTAAGAATCTCCTTCTTTACAACATCCTTCAGGTTAGGATTCAACCTTCTTTGATGCTCTATAGAAGTCATTGACTCATCCTCTAGATGTATCCTATGCATGCACAAAGAAGGTGATATCCCCTTAATATCATCTAGTGAGTATCCAATTGCCTTTCTAAACTTTTTAAGTGCATTTAAAAGTTGAGAAAGCTCAAGTTCAGTAAGTTCACTACTCACAATGATACCTTACACCATGGGGAAGAGGTTTTAGCTCCACTTTTGGTGCCTTGAGTTCACTCCAATCATCTTGTTGGGTGTTCTCTTGTTGAGTGGCTGAAACAGCTTGGTGCACCTCTTGTTTGAGCTCCTCATACTGGCCTTTATCATCAATCTGCTTGTGAGAATCCAGCATGGCCGCAACAGCATCACTCTCTTGGTTTTCAACCACTTGGACCTCTTTATCCACTATCAAAGCATGCTGCAAAGGGTCCCCTATTGCCAACTCTCCAAGTGCCAATTCCTCAAGGAGCTCATCAGCAAGAGCTTCCATCTCCTCTATGTAAAACACTTGGCCTTGCACAGTTGACCTCTTCATTACCTCATTGATATCAAAATGGAGATCTTTCCCTAAATGAAGATCAATCTTGCCTTCCTTCACATTGATAAGGGCTCTTGTTGTGGCTAAGAATGGTCTTCCAAGAATCAAGGGGTCTCTAGCTTCTTCATCCATCTCAAGCACAACAAAATCAGTAGGGATTTCACAATTTCCCACCATTACAGGAAGGTCTTCAAGGATACCAATGGGGAATTTGACTGAGCGATCAGCAAGCACCAAAGAGAGTTTGCACTTCTTGTATTGGCTGAACCCAAGCTTCTTGGAAACAGATAGAGGCATGAGACTGACACTAGCTCCAAAATCACATAGACATCTCTCAAACATCAAAGGACCAATGGCACAAGGTTGGGTAAAGCAGCCTGGATCCTCTAGCTTCTTAGGGATTGTCAATCTCTGGATGATGGCACTGCATTCATGAGTAAGAACCATCATGCCTTCCATTTCCTTCTTCTTGGCAGCCACAACATCCTTCAAGAACTTGCTGTATTGAGGGACAAGCATGAAGGCATCAATGATGGGCATTGTGACTTGAACTTCACTCATTTGCTTCTCAAAGAGTGCTTTTTACTTCTCCAAAAGTTGCTTCTTGAATCTCCCCGGCAACGGCGCCAATTTGATGAAAGGACTTTTCTAAGGTCCTAATCAAATTATGTAGTATATAAGATTGTCGAACCAGTTCTAAGTGACCATAAAGCAGAGAGAATGCAAGTCTATGCTTAATCTAAATGCAATCATTAAAGAGGATGACTATTAAACTAAGACAATAAGTAAAATGCAACAAAAAAAATAAAACTTTATTTCTTATGAGGAGATTGAGACCCATGGGTATAGGGACTTGATATCAAATGATTAAGATTCAATCCAAGATGCTAACTTTTCAATCAATCTAATTCCTTATGCCTAGACAACAAAACTAAGCAAGCTCTATCCCTAGATGAATGCTCTTTTGCAATGATCACCCAAGTACACCAAATCCCTTTGGCTGTAATAATCAAAACAAACATGGAGAATGAGTCTAATAGCAATCCTAGCTTCTTTGACAACTAATCCCTTAGGCAAAGCAAGCTAAAAGCATAGATGAGGTTGTTCAGGCATTTCATAGAACACCTTCCGGGCATGAAATGCCTATAGCTCTATGTTTGAGAGGCCAACTCAAATATAGCTTTAAGAACACCAAATCAATGCAAGGAAATGATAGATCTAACACTAAGCACCTTGGATCTACACTTAATCACTCTCAATCACCCTAACCCATGGATCTTAAATGGATCTACTCACTAATCCACATGCTTACTGTTTTCAGGGTCTTGCCCTTGGAGAGTGCATCTTGGCTAAGCCGACTCATCTTGGAACTTCCCCGTTCACAAGCATGAAACCCAATCTTACCTCAACTCTCACTTGGCTCACCACAGCTAAGGTTCCAAGTCATCTCAGTTTTCAGAAATAATTTCGGTTTGGAACTCAACATCTTTGAGCACTGTCCTTAAAAGGATCAAGCATGCTCTGATACCAACTTCTAAGACCCCGACCCGGCCTCTCAGGCCGCGGTTGATGCCTCACGTCGCTCGGTCCATACCGTGACTGAACCTCTAAAAATTTCGCCCTTTATTTTAAACATCGCCCATAGGCGAGGGCTAACTCAGATCCTAGCTCAAGACTACCTTAGTCATTCCCTAGCTTAGATCATTTCAACTTATGCACAGCGGAATTATATCTACAACCATTGGTCTAAAACCAATCTAACACTTGTCTGGTCACATCACCTCAGCTAATGGTTAGTTTACTCAACTACCAGCTATCTCCAAGGTCGATGCTGAACCCAAACCAAGTCATACAAAATCCGAGGTTACGTTCACCTAACCATTCTAACTAGATCTATGCAACATTGATAGATCATACCTTTGCCACATCCACAGAGCTTGTTAGCTCATTGTCCCAGCTGACTTAGCTGTTTAGCTAGCTCATCCAGCTAGCTGAGCTGAACCACTTCACTCGAGGTTCCCCACTCTCTTCCAGTTGATTGAGCTTTGAGGTAGCTTTGCCCAGCTCCCTGTCCACTCGTCCAACTCCCTTATACCTACATAAACTCTTCCCTTGGGTACTTAGTCATTCAGCCAACCATCCTCACAGACTAAGTACCTACGGGAAGTCTTCAGCTGCAAAAACGACCTCAAGCAAACATGCTCCAAAAATTAATTAAAATTCATGAAAAATACTGATAATTCCCCACTAAGAGGAATCCACAATCAGATTGATCAGAACCGGCCTAATTCACATAGAATTTGGCCAAATCCCACTAAACCGGCCATAACTGACCACCTTCAAATCAATTAGGTAAAACCAAATAAAATTCATGATAAATCATGATAAATCACTACTAAGAATAATCCATGGTCAGATCTCAATGAATCCCTCTGGATCATAGAGATCTCGACCATGACCAGTCCGGCCGATGGCCAAGGACTACATACCTGAACAGGCCAAGGCCTGGTTTAGTACCACCATGTCTCAGTCGTGTGCTCCCCTGGAACCAAGCCCTTTCATGGACTAACAAGGCCCATCAGATCCTAAGTCAATCAACCAACCACCCCACATGACTCAGAACTGATGAGACTTCACACTTCCTAACCGGCCATGGAACCATGTCCCACGGAACCTGATTAGTGTTGCTTTTACCACCGGTGCATCCTTTGATCAATCAGATCAGATACCTTGATCCACCATCCAGGGATCAGGTCGTCCATCCTTGCCCATGATCAGATCACACACGGCCTTCCTTGTATAAACACACCAGCACAATACTTGTTGTCCACACAAACAAGTACTAGCCTTACTCCTCTCCTTTGCTTGCTGTTGGATCCAAACGAATAGGACCTTGCACTCCACATGGTTCCTATGGTACTAGGACCCCCATGTGTCTCACCAATGGGTTGGATCCATGGTTCACACCATGATCAAACTCAACATCAAACTATGATCCATCATGGATCACTTTCCAATGAACATCATCTAACTATCACCCCACATGGATGAAGTAGATCAACAATGATCCGTCCCTCCTCTTAGGGTCCTGGATCCTTTGTTTACATCACAATATATGGTCTTCAAGGGGAGTGCCTTACCTTGGCTTAACAGTATCAAATTTGTTACCTTATACTTGATCTTATTAGATCATGTGCCTCCTCTTATTAGGTTGCCATGCTCCTCCAGAGCATGCCTCCATCAAGCCCTTATCACATACTTACAGTAATGATAAGATCCATTAAATTTTCGTGCCTCTCTTCCATACCATGGAACTCCCATGGAACCAGTTTCTGCACTGCATCCACCTTTGAGACCGTGTTGGCCTTTGGGAGTGGAGTCTGGCCTTCTCCCTTCTCCTCTGACCATTTGCATGTGTTTCCAGGACACAGAGGAAGCCTTATATGTGTTAATCCATGATCAAACACCACCCAAAGGTCGTGCATAACTTCCCCCTTCAGTGTCCAAGAAACTGCCTTTCTACACACATCTGCCTTCAAGGCTGTCTCAGCCCTTAGAAGTTAGATCCGGCCTCCTATCTTCTCTCCAGGCTATTTTCGTGTCTTCTATGGATGTAGAGGAAGACCAGGGCGTGGCCAACATTAATCAAAACTCACCAGAGGGTCGTTCTCAACTCCCCTCTTGATTGCCCTCAAATCTGCCTCTTTCCTACCTTTATCCCACTATTGGGATTGGATCCTTCAATCCGACTTTCTCCCTGTTTTCTCTGGTTTTTATTTGTGTTTCAGGGTGAAGAATGAATGCCTGGCGTGCCTGTAAAGGCACGGACTGGTCCTCCCTTTTATAGAGGAAGTGGTGGTTACTTTCCAACAATTGCACCTTTTCGGTATCAATTCTGGCTATTGATTTCATCAATGGTTCAGATCATATCCTTTCGCCGATGACAGTTACCAGGACGTCCTGGGCTTGCCAAACCACCCTTGGACATGTCCAAAGCAAACCCAAACCGAATGGCAAGCTCCTGGCCCCATCCCAAGAGCCCACCAGCCCAGCGGCACACATGGCTACCCGCATGGCCCGACCACAGTCCGGATCCGGCCCAACTACCCGAGACGCGAACACTCAGTCAAGCTGAGTTGAGCTGATACCCAGCTGACCCAGCTGAGTGAGCTAGTCCATCCAGCTCAGAGAGCTGACACACTCTTCTTGAGCTCCAAGTGAGCTCCGTCCAGCTGGTCGAGCTTCTTGCTCGCATCACCCAGCTGTGATACACTTTGTACAACTGATATCTTTATCTTATTCAATCCCTCTAAGTCCCTTGGTCTATTTCAAGACCTAGAATTAGTTCTCCCATGATCCATTCTGATCATGCACTACATCACAGCTTCACCTAGCTGATCGAGCTTCGCCCAGACCTCGTCCAGCTACCAAAACACTCGACCAACTCCTTTAAGCTTGTCTCCATCCTATTTTGGTTAAGTCTCAGCTGTCTGATTCCCTTAACCACGTTCTTGGATCATGACACACTTATCTCTAGGTCATATGACCTGTCTGGTGCGTCTCCACGCACAATGGTCCATCCAGACATTCCTCTCAGGATCGGGGACATGACACCTATTGCTCATGATCTTCCTTCATTGCTAGATGTATCTGGCCCGGTATCATTCAAAGGGGAGGCTGTGGCAAAGCTAGCAATGGAAATTCCTCGTCGTTTCCGAGAGGTGGCTTATCAGACGAGCAAGGAGGCTTTGCGTCATATACGCGCCTGTGGTAAGCTTCTGACCTAAAATTTTTGTTTAGTAAGACTTTATCTTCTTACTTCTTGCCTTTCCAGGGAATGTCGTGGAGCTCTCAGTGTCCGCCATCTATGATGAATATTAGAGGGGCAAAACGCAAAATATGCACCCTTTCTATGTTCCTCCACTGCGGCTAGCCAGGATGATTCCGAGGGAGACCAGCTTTTCGTCCCGTTCGCCAGGTGATGCCGAGGCCGCTCCTAATTAAGACTTGGAGACAGGAGCTCACCAGAGATTGTTTGGCGAGGTGATCTTCCATCGTACCCAGGTTCGAGATATGATGGCGCAGCGTGATCTGCTGATTCAACGTGTGAGAACGTTTGCTAGGTGGGAGCTCATGCGAGAGTGGCAGGAGAAGAGGATCGATCACTGGGATCCCGTGGGGGAGTATCGCCGTTATCTACTTTTCTTTGGAGGTGCTGAACGGCCTCTTGGAGGGTATGTTCGAGCTGATACTCCGAGATCTGTTGTGGGGTCTCGATTTTCAGAGGGCCACTGCCCTGAGTGACTTTGTTTGTACCTTTTTTTTATTTCTGATGTTTGCTGAAATTTGTTCTTTAATAATGAGCCCTTTGTAGCTCCTTTGACTTTGAAATAACGGTCCTCCGTAACTTTATATTTTTAATGCGATCTTTTTCTTTGAATCCTCTCGCGTCGTATACTCTTTTATTTGATAAGCAAACCTCTTATTCCGAAATAGACTGCTTTCGGTTGGTGGCCTGTTCGATGTTTTGGAGTTAGCGGGTCTCGTCTGGTTTCGAAAAGTACCGCCAGACTCGTGAGGGTAACCCAGCCTCGAACGTTTACAGGAGCCGGGGATCCTGAGATCGTCTAGGACCCGGAGGCCACATAGAATCCGTAAATTCTTCGTTTGGGCCCAGGGATCATATAGGACTCAGAAGTCGTTTATGATTCTGTAGATTTCAGATCCGGGGATTGCTTTTGGACCCGTAGGTCGAGGTGGAACCCGCAGATTCTAGATCCTGCGACCGTTTTAGGACCCGTAGGTCGAGATGGAACCCGTCGATTCCAGGTCCTTAGACCTTTTTAGGACTCGTAAGTCGAGGTGGAACCCTTGAGTTCCAGACCCGGAGATTGTTGTAGGACCCGTAGGTCGAGATGAAACCCGCAGGTTCTAGGTCCGGAGACTGTTTGAGACACGTAGGTTCTGTGGATCCTGGAACTCTTGCATTTTAATTAGAACCCGTAGGTTAAAGGTCCTGGGACTGTTTTGGGACCCATAGGTCGAGATAGAGCTTGTAGGCCCCTATTGTTAATAATTCTGAGATTATTTAGTGATCGGAGTTCGTAAACCCGGAATTTAGTTTTGCATGGACCGTACTCTGTCTTCCTAGGCAAGACTGCTCCCGATACCTGTTCGGAACTCGCATTCTGCCGCTGGGAAGCTGGCCAGTATCGAGCTCCTAGTGCTGAATGCTGCTTCTGCAGGAAGCCACTATCAGACTTAGGGGTGCCGGTGTGGATCTACTTGGAATAGCAATCCAGTCAGCAGGCTTTGCTCTTTCCACGTCTGGATAAGCAGAGATTTTATTGTGCTCCCGGACTTTTGCACTTATTGCTCAATGTATGTCACAGTACTTTTGCAATTTTTCATACTTTGTGTCCCCTGTATCGTTTAGCACAAAGCGTTTTAATACAGGTACTGTTAATATTTTGTACTTTTGGGAGCCCCGATATTTCTATGGCTCCAGGCCTATACCGGAGTTATAGGTAGTTTTGACAGCATACTCAGGTTTGCGCGGACCCATTCCTGCCTTAAGTCTCATACCCATTTATGTTTTGGGGACGTACTACGTTTGGTAAGGGTTGGCCAGGAACGGAAGTCCCTTGGGACCTGATCCAGCTCATATGCCCCTTTAAGTATGGTTGTTTTTCTGCTACTCTTATTTTCAGAACTATTTTATTATACAAGCCTGGTCCGTAGACGTGCAGCATACATAGGAGTTCAAAACCATAATGCTTAAATAGTATATAGTAAGCAATATATATATAGAAATCCGGAGATCGTATTTTTAAAATGATAAGCTTTGAGATGCAGGGCATTCCAGCAGTTGGGTTGTATTTTACCTTTGCTGTCTTGCAACCTGTAGGCTCCTGCTCCCCGCACATCGATTATCTTGTAGGGTCCTTCCCACCCGGGGGCGAGTTTCCCTGCTGCTTTCTCTCTGGTGTTGTGATGTCTTGCATATTTTCATATATTTAGCCATCTTTTTATTGCATTCTTTGAGTTGTAGGCTAAATTTTAGGCTTGTCTAGGATCATTTTGCATTCATTTTTCCTTATCAGGTGTTGGAGTATGCTTTGGTGAGATTTGAGGTGTTTGGAAACCTTATGACCCAAAAAGAAGTGAAGAATCAAGATTGGCTATAAGAAGAGAAGTAAAACCAAGAGAAGAGAGTTAGACCGGGTAGCCTTGACCGGCTACACACACCCGGACGGATCAGGACGGATCAGCTCGTCGGATGACCGGGATGACGCGTCCAAACTCGAGCACCCGGACCATAAGAAGCAGCTGGACGGGGAGGCGAGTCGAATGCATACACGGACGGGAGAACACGACGCGTCCAGGCGAGACGTCGGGAGACGCGTCGGGTATGTACACCGGATGGGAGAACAAGACGCATCCAGGCGAGAGGCGTCGGGGAGATGCGTCCGCGTGCATCGAGGCGAACAAGAGCGCGTCAAACCGAGGACGACCGGGGTGACTTGTCCGGCTAGGAGTAACCGGTCGTGAAGAAGGTGCTGATGACCGGGGTGAGATGGACGGCATGGAACCCGGACGAACAAAGAAGCGGCCAGCTGGACGGCGGGTAGCTTGGACCGGGTTGGAAGGTGTTGATTCACCCTGACCGGTTTTGTACCTCTTTCCTATTGGTTTAGACCCATTTAGCTTAAGGGCTTTTAGTAATCTTAATCTATGTTTCTAGGGCTTTTAAGCCTAACTATAAGTACCCTTGTTATCCCTAATGTGGGACTTATCTCATTTTCTATCTAAGAACACATAAACTTCTTGAGTAAAGTTTCATCTTGATTCATAATCTCATCTTATCTTTGTGTTCTTGATTGTTTGATTTCATCTCCTTTCTTTCTCTATATGTTTAAGCTTGAATCTCTCATGGGTTTAAGAGTAAGCATGTGGATTAGTGAGTAGATCCATCTAAGATCCATGGGTTAGGGTGATAGAGTGATTAAGTGTAGATCCAAGGTGCTTAGTGTTAGATCTATCATTTCCTTGCATTGATTTGGTGTTCTTAAAGCTATATTTGAGTTGGCCTCTCAAACATAGAGTCATAGGCATTTCATGCCCGGAAGGTGTTCTATGAAATGCCTGAACCAACTCATCTATGCTTTTAGCTTGCTTTGCCTACAGCCAAAGATTTGGTCAATGATCATTGCAAAGAGCATTTATCTAGGGATAGAGCTTGCTTAGTTTTGTTGTCTAGGCATAAGGAATTAGATTGATTGAAAAGTTAGCATCTTGGATTGAATCTTAATCATTTGATATCAAGTCCCTATACCCATGGGTCTCACTCTCCTCATAAGAAAGAAAGTTTTACTTTTTGTTGCCTTTTGCTTATTGTCTTAGTTTAATCATCATCCTCTTTAATGATTGCATTTAGATTAAGCATAGACTTGCATTCCCTCTGTTTCATGGTCACTTAGGACTGGTTCGACAATCTTATATACTACATCATTTGATTAGGACCTTAGAAAAGTCCTTTCATCAAATTGGCGCCGTTGCCAAATTCTAAGTTGATTGTGACATTGGAATTTAGTCACTTGCTTGAGACTAAATCATTTTTCTTTTCTTGTGATATTGATTCTCCTTTTGCATCTTCCTTTGATTTTCAGGTGTATGAACACAAGAAGCAGGGATGCAACTAACCTGGTTCCCACTGTTGAAGAGATAGTTACACTTGAGAGGGAAATAATAAGAAGGAGAAGAGAAGAAGAGCAATAGGCTCACATTCAGAGGTTGGGGTTTGAGATGGATGATCACCAGCATCAACCCCAAGATGGCAATGGTCAAGGAGCTGACAACCTTAGACCACAGCGCCAGCAACAACAACACCCACAGAGGCCAGCTAGAGCCATTGGCACCTATGACCGTCCTCACATTCATGGCAACAGGACGGGCATCCGCGCACCAGCTGTGGAAGCTAACAACTTTGAGATCAAGTCAGGCTTGTTGAGTGTGATTGAGAACAACAAGTACCATGGCTTGGCTGTAGAAGACCCATTTGATCACTTGGACAAGTTTGATAGCTATTGTGGCTTGTCCAAGACCAATGGTGTGTCCGAAGATGCCTTCAAGCTCAAATTGTTTCCATTCTCTCTAGGAGACAAGGCACGCCAATGGGAGAAATCTCTACCTAGTGATTCCATCCCTACTTGGGATGATTGTAAGAAGGCCTTCTTGGAGAAATTCTTCTCCACATCAAGGACAGCCAAGCTGAGGAATGAGGTCTCTAGTTTCCAGCAGAAGAACTTGGAAAGCTTTAGTGAAGCATGGGAAAGGTTCAAGGGGTATCAAGCTAAGTGCCCACACCATGGCTTCTCAAAGGAGAGTTTTCTGAGCACATTCTATAGAGGTGCCCTTCCTGAGTTTAGAGCAAGATTGGATACAGCAAGCAATGGTTTCTTCCTGGGCAGGTCTGAAGAAGATGCTGAGGAGCTGGTGGACAACATGGTGAAGAGTGATTCAGTTTACAGTGGAGAACATGACAGAGCTGATAGAACAACCAGAGTTGATGACAACCAGACCAAGAAGGAAATCAAATCCTTGCAAGAGAAGTTAGACTTGCTGATAGCTAACCAAGCCAAACAGGAGCAGATCCACTTTATGGGTGGTCTAAGTCAGGAAACTCCTCCTAAGGTGAACGAAGTTGAAGGGTTAGAAGGGCAAGAAGAGCTTTGCTTCATCAACAACAATGATTCTTGGTACAGGAAGGAGCCTAACTTCCAGTACAACAACTACCAGCAAAGGTCTTATCCCAACAACCAGCAAGGAGGCTGTCAACCAAAGCAAAATACTCAGCAAGGAAACTACCAGCCTAGGCAGAATCCTCCTCCTGGTTTTACAAACCATGGCAATCAATATACTCAAGCTCAAGGTAGCTCCTCCCAAGCTAAAGCTCCAGATTCATCTATGGAAGCTATGTTCAAACAATTGTTGGCAGGTCAAGCTAGAGCAGCCAAAGACATTGGCCATGAGTTCAAGACTGTTCACTCCAAGATTGATAGCAGCTACACTGAGCTAAACAACAAGATTAGAGCTTTGGAGAATCAGTTTGCTTCTATGAACTCTCAGCCAAGTCGCCAACAAGGAACACTACCAGGAAAGGCTGAGAAAACCCCAAGGAGCCAATGAAGGCAATCACTTTGAGAAGTGGTAGAGAGCTACCTCCAAGAACTCTCCCAAGGATGGTGAGACACTAAGTGGGGTGGCTATCAACATTGATGATGATGTTGTGATTGTAGATGAGAAAGTTGATGAGGAGATTCTAGAAAAGATTGTTGAAGCTAAGGGTAAAGGAAAGGTTGGAGAAGAGAAGAAAACACTAAAGCATGGTGAAGTTGCCACTCCAACAAAAGAGTCTTCTTTGTTCCTCCTCCCTATGAACCTAAGCTGCCATTTCCTGGAAGATTCAAGAAGCAACTTTTGAGAAGTACAAAGCACTCTTTGAGAAGCAAATGAGTGAAGTTCAAGTCACAATGCCAATCATTGATGCCTTCATGCTTGTCCCTCAATACAGCAAGTTCTTGAAGGATGCTGTGGCTGCCAAGAAGAAGGAAATGGAAGGCATGATGGTTCTTACTCATGAGTGCAGTGCCATCATCCAGAGATTGACAATCCCTAAGAAGCTAGAGGATCCAGGCTGCTTTACCCTACCTTGTGCCATTGGTCCTTTGATGTTTGAGAGATGTCTATGTGATTTGGGAGCTAGTGTCAGTCTCATGCCTCTATCTGTTGCCAAGAAGCTTGGGTTCAGCCAATACAAGAAGTGCAAACTCTCTTTGGTGCTTGCTGACCGCTCAGTCAAATTCCCCATTGGTATCCTTGAAGACCTCCTGTGATGGTGGGAAACTGTGAAATTCCTACTGATTTTGTTGTTCTTGAGATGGATGAAGAAGCTAGAGACCCCTTGATCCTTGGAAGACCATTCTTAGCCACAGCAGGAGCCCTTATCAATGTGAAGGAAGGCAAGATTGATCTTCTTTGGGGAAAGAGCACACTCTCCATTTTGATGTCAATGAGGTAATGAAGAGGTCAACTGTGCAAGGCCAAGTGTTTTACATAGAGGAGATGGAAGCTCTTGCTGATGAGCTCCTTGAGGAATTGGCACTAGGAGAGTTGACAATAGAGGACCCTTTGCAGCATGCTTTGACAGTGGATAAAGAGGTCCAAGTGGTTGAGAACCAAGAGAGTGATGCTATTGCAGCCATGCTGGATTCTCAAGAAGATTGTTGATAAAGGCCAGTATGAGGAGCTCAAACAAGAGGTGCACCAAGCTGTTTCAGCCACTCAACAAGAGGACACCCAACAAGATGATTGGAGTGAGCTCAAGGCACCAAAAGTGAAGCTAAAACCTCTTCCCCATGGTGTAAGGTATGCATTTCTAGGCCCTAATGAGTCATATCCTGTCATTGTGAGTAGTGAACTTACTGAACTTGAGCTTTCTCAACTTTTAAATGCACTTAAAAAGTTTAGAAAGGCAATTGGATACTCACTAGATGATATTAAGGGATATCACCTTCTTTGTGCATGCATAGGATACATCTAGAGGATGAATCAATGACTTCTATAGAGCATCAAAGAAGGTTGAATCCTAACCTGAAGGATGTTGTAAAGAAGGAGATTCTTAAGCTCTTAGATGCTCGTGTTATCTACCATATTTCAGATTCTAAATGGGTATCTCCTGTACATGTAGTTTCAAAGAAAGGTGGTATCACTGTGGTTAAAATGACAAGGATGAATTGATACCAACTAGAACCATAACTGGCCATAGGATGTGTATTGATTATAGAAAGCTCAACTCTGCATCTAGAAAGGATCATTTTCCATTGCCATTCATTGATCAAATGCTTGAGAGGCTTGCAAACCATCCTTTCTATTGTTTTCTTGATGGGTATTCAGGGTTCTTCCAAATCCCCATACATCCCAATGATCAAGAGAAGACAACATTCACATGCCCCTATGGCACCTTTGCTTATCGAAGGATGCCATTTGGGTTATGTAATGCTCCAGCAACCTTTCAAAGGTGCATGATGTCTATCTTCTCGGATCTCATTGAGGATATAGTGGAGGTATTCATGGATGATTTCTCTGTCTACGGATCTTCGTTTTCTGCTTGTTTGTCCAACTTGTGCAGGGTCCTACAGAGATGTGAAGACACCAACCTAGTGCTGAATTGGGAGAAGTGTCATTTCATGGTCAAAGAGGGATTGTGCTTGGACACAAGATTTCAGAAAAGGGCATTGAAGTGGACAAGGCTAAGATTGAGGTGATGGTCAGCTTGCCACCACCAAAGACAGTGAAAGACATCAGGAGTTTCCTTGGCCATGCTGGGTTCTATAGAAGATTCATCAAAGACTTCTCAAAGATTGCTAGACCCATGACCAAGTTGCTGTGCAAGGAGGCTGCTTTCAGCTTTGATGAAGATTGTCTTGAGGCTTTCAAGAAGATAAAGGGTGACCTTGTTAGTGCTCCCATTGTCCAGCCACCTGATTGGGACCTCCCTTTGAGATAATGTGTGATGCTAGTGATTTTGCTGTTGGGGCTGTCCTGGGGCAGAAGAAGGATGGCAAAACTCATGTGATTTATTATGCTAGCCAAACCCTGAATGATGCACAGATGAAGTATGCCACAACAGAGAAAGAGATGCTGGCCATTGTCTTCGCCTTTGAGAAATTCAGAAGCTACCTGGTGGGTTCCAAGGTCATTGTGTATACTGACCATGCAGCTTTGAGACACCTCCTAGCAAAGAAGGATGCCAAGCCAAGACTACTAAGGTGGATCCTTTTGCTTCAAGAGTTTGACTTGGAGATTAGAGACAAGCCAGGGATTGAGAATGGAGTTGCTGATCACTTGTCCAGGTTGAGGATTGAAGGTGGAATCCCTATTGATGAGGGACTTAGAGAAGAGCATGTCATGGCCATCATGTCAGTGGTGGCAGTCATTGAGACTGGAAAAAGATTGAAGAGGTTAAGGCAGCTGAAGAGAAGGGACCTTGGTATGCTGATTTGGTTAACTACTTAGCCACTGGGAAGGAACCATTGGGACTTGCAGGGTATGAGAAGAAGAAGTTCTACAAAGACTTGAAGAGATACTATTGGGATGAACCATACCTCTACACCCTATGCAAAGATCAGATTTATAGAAGAGTGGTGGCTGAAGAAGAAGTTGAAGGAATCCTCTCACATTGCCATGGATCTTCCTATGGAGGCCATTTTGCTACATTCAAGACTGTCTCAAAGGTGCTACAAGCTGGATTTTGGTGGCCACACATGTTCAGGGACTCACAAGACTTCATTTCAAGATGTGACTCTTGCCAAAGGAGTGGGAACATTACTAAGAGGAATGAGATGCCTCAAAACCCAATCCTTGAAGTGGAAGTGTTTGATGTTTGGGGATTGACTTCATGGGACCCTTCCCTTCTTCTTATGGCAACAAATACATCTTGGTGGCTGTGGACTATGTATCAAAGTGGGTGGAAGCAATAGCAAGTCCTACAAATGATTCAAGAGTGGTGGTCAAAATGTTCAAGAGCAATATCTTCCCAAGGTTTGGAGTTCCAAGAGTGGTCATAAGTGATGGAGGTTCACATTTCATCAACAAGGTATTTGAGGGTCTTCTCAAGAAGAATGGAGTGAAACACAAGGTTGCAACACCCTATCACCCTCAAACAAGTGGCCAAGTGGAGGTCTCCAACAAGCAAATCAAGGGAATCTTGGAAAGGTTGTAGGAACCAAGAGGAAGGATTGGTCAGCCAAGCTTGATGATGCTCTTTGGGCATATAGAACAGCATTCAAGACTCCTCTAGGCACTACTCCTTTCAACATTGTCTATGGGAAGTCTTGCCATCTGCCAGTTGAGCTTGAATACAAGGCATTGTGGGCTGTGAAGCTTCTAAACTTTGACATCAAGTGTGCAAAGGAGAAGAGACTTCTTCAACTAAATGAACTGGATGAGATAAGGATGGATGCCTTTGAGAACTCAAGGATCTACAAGGAAAAGACTAAGGCTTTCCATGACAGGCACATCCTCAAAAGAGAGTTCAAGGCAGGAGATCAAGTGCTTCTTTACAACTCTAGACTGAAGCTGTTTCTGGAAAGCTAAAGTCAAGGTGGTCTGGTCCATTTGTGATCAAATTAGTGAGACCTTATGGAGCCATTGTGCTTTGGAACAAGGATGGTGGAGACTTCACAGTGAATGGCCAGAGACTCAAAGAATACATGGCCACAGTACCAAATGAGGATGGGACATCAACCCCACTCTCTAATGCTCCCCTTGCCTAACCTCAAAGGAGGCAAAGTCAAGCTAGTGACTTTAAACAAGCTCACTTGGGAGGAAGTCCCATGGTTATCCTTGTAAATATGCATTAGGATTTGTTCTTTTTCAATTAAGTCACTTGGAGAATGGTGATAGCTTGGGAATGAGTGGGATAAAGCTTTGAGAAGAGGTGGTATAAAAAAAAATGGTTTGGAGGTTTGGACCGGGTAGGGTGGACCGGGGTCGCCTACCCGGACAGACGCGCAGCATGCTGAACCATCGGACCGGGGTGCGGTGTCCGGGTAGCAGCACCCGGTCGTGGAGACAGCAGAACAGACCGGGGACGAGCGTCCGGGGTAACCTACCCGGTCGTTCTCCGCATGCCAAGATCCGCGCACGACCCGGACGCGACCCAAGGTAAGTTTCTCTATCCCTAAACCGACCCTAACCCACCTAAACCGACCCGAACACCCATCCACCCGACCCAGAAATTTTTTAAAAACCCTAAGCTTCCTCTCTCTCCTCATTTCATCTTCTTCCTCACATCACAATCCTCTCTAGCCTCCAAGAACATAAATCCCCATAACTTTGTCAAATCTCAACCAAATCATAAATTTCTTTTTCCCTCATCCAAGCCTTCCTTCCCTAGCTCTAATTCCTTGAATCTTTTCATCTTTATCCTTCATCCAAAGCAAGGTATGGTATCTCTAAGTTCAAATTCGTAACCCTCATGAACCCTAAAAATTTGAACTTGAAATTTGAGCCTTTTCTTGCTAGATTCTTGTAATTTAGACTAGGGAAAGCTTATATATCATGCTGGGTAGTTGATTTCATGGTGGAATTGAGATTAATTTGAACTTTGAAAAATTAGGGTTCATGAGATTTGGGGTTTTCATAAAGTGCTTGTTTTAGGTTGTTCTTGGGTTAGATTGGATGCTAGGTTGATGGAGAACTTCAATTTAGGCCATTTTAAGCTTGATTGTGCTTAATTGAGTGGTTTTGATTCTTAGAGGTTCTTTTTGCTCATATAAAAAAAATAAAATAAAAAATTTTGAGCATGAGAATTCTCTAAGATGTTCTAAAGCCTTTTTGCTTAAAAGTTTGTTTCTTGTGAGTAATTGATCATTGGAGTTGTAATTCTTATGCTTTTGATCATATTCCTCATATTGAAAGCTTTTCCTTCTCAAGCTTACTCTTTCCAAGGTCTAAAGTTTCAGGTACCAATGGGGCGAAAAGTGAAGCTGATCTTGAAGTTGAGAAACAAGAGCGTGCAGCAAGACACACTGCTCAGTTTGGGAAATCTTTGGGTTCACAGCCTGGTTCAGAGGAGGAGCGCCGCCAGCAAGCCTTGGCACTGCTAAGAAAGAAAGCACAAGCCAAGAAAGATGGGAAGAGAGTTGTGGTTGATAAGAGTGTGGCTGAAAGTGCTCACAAGCAAGCCAAGAAAGATGGGAAGAAAGTTGTTGCTGATAAGAGTGTGGCTGATGGTGCTCACAAGCAAGCCAAAAGGGATGGAAAGAGATTAGCTGTTGGAGACAATGTGGCTGATGGTACTCACATGGAGGCTCCTCCAAACAGAGCTAAGGCACCAAGAAATTCTAGTGAGGGAGCTCTTGTGATTGAGAAGACAAGCAACAAAGGTGATCATACCCTTGCTCACACTATGAGGGCTATGACTCCACCTAGGAGAGCACCAGACCCTGTACAAGAAGTTGTAGAGAACCTTATCCAGCACAACAAGGAAGAGAAGTTGGCAAGGCTAGAGCAAAGAAGCAAGGCAAGAAACCAATGATTGCAGAAAATGAAGGTGAGGAGGATGAGATATCTTCTAATGATGAGCATGCTGATCCTAAATCAAAATATGACAAGAGGGATAGGTCCAAGACACCTACTGAAGATGAGCTGCTAGACTTTTGAGGAATGGCATTGCTTGGGTCCCCACCAGATTTGTTCATAAGATGATTTTGCAAGAGCTGTACCTTGATGATGATGTTAAAGAAATGCTTCAGCACATGAAGGTGGGCAGCCTCTACTCAGCAGCTTACCCCACTCACAAAGAAGTCTCTTGCCAATTCTTGGCTACACTAGAAGCAACTTTTCACACTTCCAAGCATGCACAGCAAGGATGGGAGAGATCAAATTCAAGATTGAGGGTGAGGTGTACTCCATGTCTTTCAAAGAGATTAGTGAAGTTCTTGACCTTGAGGATCAGAAAAACTCTTCACTTCCAACACTCAAGACAGCCCCTAAGGAGAGGACCATTGCTGAATCAATGTGGACCTTATTAACAGGACAAGGAAAAGGGGCCACAAGAAGGAGAAGAATGGAGCTATTAGGCATCCCACTATGCGCTACCTCCACAGGTTGCTTAACCACACCCTCTTCCAGAAGAAGTAGGGAATGTTGCTGGAGATGAGTTGAGATTCCTTCACCAAACCGCCCGACACTTTGTTTCCTCTCCTCAGCTCCCTAGTGTCCCGGATGATTTCTACTCAGATTTTGGTATGGTTGGCTTCCTTGTACAGCGCCTCACGCACTACAAGAGCTGGGCTTGGACAAACCGTGACTCCGGAGCTCAGATTGGTATTGGTGGCTGGATAACCCCATTATTGGCTTACCAAGGGATTGATTTGGGTGATGATGGAGTAGGTCCTACTTTCTTGGATGGAGCTTACCTGAGGAAGGCTCAATTTCTAAGTGGACGGTTTAATGGGAGATGTGTCTACTCTTACTCAAGGGGTGGCAAGAAGGCTGAGCTGTTGCTTCCTAGCCCACAACTCACTTCCTTGAGCACTTCAGGAGACATCAGCTTTGACATCAGTGAGGAACACCTCCTTAGGAGTCATGGACCCCTTTGCCTTGTGAACATTCCCAAAGGTGATAAGGATGCAAGCAAGAAGAATGCTTATGAAGAGGAGTACACCAGAAGCACCACTGCTCATCTTTTTGGCCCTCCTCGTTACAAGCTTGAGCATTGCACCAGTGTCCTGCCTCTTGGACCCCTACGCCAGGCTCATGACCAAATTAAAATCCTCCAGAGGTGGAACAGGGCTCAAGATAGGACCATTTTCAAGCTCACCAACAAGTGCAAAGAGCTGAAAAGGACTGTGAAGAGGCAAGCTGAAGTTTCAGCCCGGTTATTGAAGAAAGTGGCTGATGTTCTAGCTAGGGGGGCTGTAGCTGGCTGCAAGGCTGAGGACTTTGATCTTGATGCTCTCAATGCACCCTCCTCAGCCACTTATTGACTCCTCTGCACCACAATCCAGCAAGCAAGCTCTCCGCCGTTTGAGGAACCCTTACATCGCCCCATCCGAATCCGAAACAAGTCACCGTCCCTAAACACCACTGCTGATGAAGATGACTCTGAGGGAGAGGCATCAGCCTCATCCCATGCTCCATAGAGGTACTCCAACACCCTATCATTGTATATACCATTCATCATTTCATTTAGTTTTATTTTTCTTTCTTTGGGCCCTTCTCCACATTTAACAAACACAGAGACTGTGTGAATTAAGTGTGGGGGAGGTGTCAAGTTGCTAATGGTCTTGTGTTTTATGTCATATGCATGCACTTGTAGATAGTTATTGCATAGAAAAAACCAAAAAAATTTGAAAAATTTGAAAAGCACAAAAAGAATCATGTAGTTGCATTAGGATTGAGTCTAGACCATTCACTTGCATAAAAAAAAAGAAAATCATCATATAGGTTGCATCATGCATAAGGGGACAAGGATGATAGTTGCCTTGTAAAGATGCTCATGCTAAGTTCTTAAAGTGATAACCTTTATAAGCATAGTAAGTAGCTTGAGCAATCTTAGGATAGCTTGTAAACTTTGTGCCTTGAATTCTCTTCCTAAAGCTTATTTGATTGATTGATGCTATCTCTTTGAAGTTTGCTCCTGTCATATTTAGACTCTAAGTCTCTTGCTCATGGTCCCTTGTGTACTAAGTCATGGATAGAACACTTGAGTTGTCCCTCCCATTCTTTGCCTATCTTTTTGGACAAACTCAAGTGGCACTCCACACCCTAAAACCCTTACCTCCTTTCAAGCCTTCATTATTTGTTGAGTGAGGCCTTCTTTGGAAAGCTTTACATGTGCATAATGTTGAGAGTATTGGGAACGACAATGCTTGGTCTCCATTTTAGCTAGATTAGACACTCATAATGTTTAGCTTCTAGGATGGGGTGAGTGTTGTATGGTGTGATCTTGGGAAAGTGAAAGGTTTATGAAAGAAAAGGTTGACTCTTGGGACTCTAAAGTTATAAGTGATTAAGTCTAGAAGGGATAAGAGAAATGAAAGATTGTAAGCTCTAAGTTAGTAAATAAGTCTTGGCCCCCAAAAAAAAAAAAAAAAAAAAAAGAAGAAGAAAAAAAAGAAGAAGAGAAAGAATAATAGAAAGGGGCTAGCAATGTTTAGAAAGAGCTGAAAAGAGTTTAAAATGTGAAAAATCCCTTGTAGACTTCATTAAGAAAGAGTTTCAAAGGAGAAAATATCTTGAGTATTTGGGGAATCTTTGGGTGAGAGATGTGAGTGGTATTTTGGCATTGGGAATAAAGATGTAACTTATGTATTTAGGGAAAGGGTAGAACAATGGAGATTGAGCATTGTATGCATGAGTTGATCCCTTTCTTAGATATATTATGTGCAATGTCAAGGCTACTTGTTTTGAGAGTGAACCACCCTTTGAAAGATCCCTTTGAACCTCTTGTTTCACTTGCATAAAACCTTCTTCCACCAAACCAAATGACTTGGACCATTTGACCATTTGCAAGAGGTCTTTGAGTTTGCTTAATGATTGTTAGAGAGCAATTGGATTTGTGGATTGTGGATTCATGATGAGTAAGTGTAGGGATCAAAAGAGTTAAGATAGGCCTTGTTAAGTTAGAGTTGGATTGAGTTTTTGCTCTTGCTGGTTGGTATGTTTATACAAGGTTATCAAGTTGAGAACTAAGAAGAGCATTCTTTTGGCTATGAGTCCCTCCTTCAAACCTCTCCTCCTTAGTCCTTACTAGTTCACTTGTGGACAAGTAAAGGACTAGTGTGGGGAGTTGATGTCTTGCATATTTTCATATATTTAGCCATCTTTTTATGGCATTCTTTGAGTTGTAGGCTAAAGTTTAGGCTTGTCTAGGATCATTTTGCATTCATTTGTCCTTATCAGGTGTTGGAGTATGCTTTGGTGAGATTTGAGGTGTTTGGAAACCTTATGACCCAAAAGAAGTGAAGAATCAAGATTGGCTATAAGAAGAGAAGTAAAACCAAGAGAAGAGAGTTAGACCGGTAGCCTTGACCGGCTACACACGGACGGATCAGGACGGATCAGCTCGACGGATGACCGGGATGACGCATCCAAACTCGAGCACTCGGACCATAAGAAGCAGCTGGACGCCCGGGGAGACGCGTCCGGGTACGTACACCCGGACGATGGGAACTGATGGACGCCCGGGGAGACGCGTCCCGACGCATACACCGGACGGAGAACACGACGGCCCAGGCGAGAGCGCCGGGAGACGCGTTCGGGTACGTACACCCGGACGGGAGAACAAGACGCGTCCAGGCCGAGAGGCATCCGGGGAGATGCGTCCGGGTACGTGCATCCGGACGGGCGAACAAGAGGCGTCCAAACCGAGGACGACCGGGGTGACTTGTCCGACTAGGAGTACCTGTTCGTGAAGAAGGTGCTGATGACTGGGGTGAGACGGACGGCATGGAACCCGGACGGAGCAAAGAACGCGGCCAGCTGGACGGCCGGGTAGCTTGGACTGGGTTGGAAGGTATTGATTCACCCCTGACCGAGTTTTGTACCTCTTTCCTATTGGTTTAGACCTATTTAGCTTAAGGGCTTTTTAGTAATCTTAATCTATGTTTCTAGGGCTTTTAAGCCTAACTATAAGTACCCTTGTTATCCCTAATGTGGGACTTATCTCATTTTCTATCTAAGAACACATAAACCTCTTGAGTAAAGTTTCATCTTAATTCATAATCTCATCTTATCTTTGTGTTCTTGATTGTTTGATTTCATCTCCTTTCTTTCTCTATATGTTTAAGCTTGAATCTCTCATGGGTTTAAGAGTAAGCATGTGGATTAGTGAGTAGATCCATCTAAGATCCATGGGTTAGGGTGATAGAGAGTGATTAAGTGTAGATCCAAGGTGCTTAGTGTTAGATCTATCATTTCCTTGCATTGATTTGGTGTTCTTAAAGCTATATTTGAGTTGGCCTCTCAAACATAGAGTCATAGGCATTTCATGCCCGGAAGGTGTTCTATGAAATGCCTGAACCAACTCATCTATGCTTTTAGCTTGCTTTGCCTAAGGGATTAGTTGTCAAAGAAGCTAAGATTGCTATTAGACTCATTCTCCATGTTTTCTTTGATCATTACAGCCAAAGGGATTTGGTGTGCTTGGGTGATCATTGCAAAAGAGCATTCATCTAGGGATAGAGCTTGCTTAGTTTTGTTGTCTAGGCATAAGGAATTAGATTGATTGAAAAGTTAGCATCTTGGATTGAATCTTAATCATTTGATATCAAGTCCCTATACCCATGGGTCTCACTCTCCTCATAAGAAAGAAAGTTTTACTTTTTGTTGCCTTTTGCTTATTGTCTTAGTTTAATCATCATCCTCTTTAATGATTGCATTTAGATTAAGCATAAACTTGCATTCCCTCTGTTTCATGGTCACTTTGGACTGGTTCGACAATCTTATTTACTACATCATTTGATTAGGACCTTAGAAAAGTTCTTTCATCATGTTGTCGGCTACTCGTCGTATAACCCAATCCCCTTGCTGGAAGGTCCTGGTCCTGACTTTCTTGTTGTAGCTTCGAGCGACATCTTGCTGGTAGGACCAGTTTCTGAGTCGAGCAGCTTCTCTCTTTTCGTCGAGTAGGTCGAGACTTAAAGACATCAGTTCGTCGTTCTCCTCTTGGGAGATGGAGCCGGAGACAGTGGTCTTCACGTGCATCTCGGTGGGGACTATGGCTTCTACCCCATAGACTAACGAATAGGGAGTTTCCTGTGTCGCCGTCTTGGAAGTATTCCTGTAGGCCCAAAGAACTCCGTATAGTTCCTCTGCCCATTTCCCATGAGAACCCTCCAAGCTAATTTTCAGCATGTTGACTACATTTTTGTTTGTGGATTCGGCTTGTCCGTTGGATTGAGGATGTCTGGGTGTGGCGATGGTGAGCTTTATGCCCCAGTCCTTTCAGAACTCCTTGAAGTTATGACTGGTGAAATGTGGCCCATTGTCGGTGACAATATCTTGCGGGACCCCGAAGCATGTGATTACGTTCGTCCACAAGAACTCCCTGATCTGGAGATCAGTAATTTGGCTGAGCACTTCCGCTTCGACCCACTTGGAGAAGTAGTCAGTCACCACCAGAAGGAAAACCTTTTGCCCCGGCGCGGTTGGGAATTTTCCCACTATATCCATGCCCCATTTCCTGAAAGGCCAGGGGGAACTTATGGATTTGAGGTTTTCCAGGGGCAGCTTGGATATGGGAGCGTGTCTCTGGCACTTGTCGCAGTGTTTGGCTTTCCTGTTAGCATCTTCGCCTATCGTTGGCCAGTAGTAGCCCGCTCTCTTGGCTCTTAGCACTAGGCTCCTGCCGCTGGAGTGGGACCCGCAGTCTCCTTCGTGTAGTTCTACGAGGATCCTGGAAGCCTCTCGGCGTGTTACACACCGTAGATAGGGTCCTGAAAAGGATCTATGGTACAGTACCCCTTGGAGATGCAATACCTTGCCGATTTCTTCTTGATCCTCCTGCTCTCATTACGGTCATGTGGGAGGATGTCGTTCTCCAGGTACTGCACTATGGGGGTCATCCATGTTTCCTCTTCTCCAATAGTGGAGATAATTTCAGACGATGAGTCCTCCAGGGTGGCCGGCCATTGGAGAACCAGCTGGGGGGTGCACATATGGCTCTTTGCTTCGAGGGCGGACCCTAGATTGGCCAGAGCGTCAGCCTGCGAATTCTTTTCCCTAGGGATTTGCGTAAGCTTATAGCTTCGGAATTTCTTGAGGAGGCGCTGAGCGATCGCTAGATATCGGATCATGTTGTCGTCCTTGGCTTGGTACTCTCCCTGCACCTAATTGATTATTAGCTGAGAATCGCTGAAGACCTGGATGTTCTCCGCGCCCATCTGGTGGGCGAGTGTCAATCCTGCGATTAGGGTTTCATACACACTTTCATTGTTGGTCTCCTTAAATTTGCACCTTACGGCTCTTGAGGCTTGTGGGAACCGAAATTCACACCGTCAATTTAATGAATAAGATTGCGGAGGAAAGCCAAGTTAACCCGACTTTCCTTGAAGGTCCGGATTCTCTGCGACAGCCAACGACAAGTGAACGAATAAATGCGGAAAAAGATTTGTTAAGATTTGAGACTGGACCTTAAGAAAGGCTGCCTACGTACCCCTTTCGAGGATCAAGTCGGACGTAGTTCAGTTTAGAAAGAATTGAACAAGAGATCGAACCGTCTGGGCGGGTTCGATCTAGTATGAGCGTTTGTCATAGAAACAGGCATGTCGAAGATAATGCCTAGGGTTTCTATGTGCGGAGCTTTGGAGTAAAAGAATTGTCCGATCCTTCCGAGAGGAGCGGAGATTTGCGAGCAGGAGGAGGCTAGACGTTCTAGGGCCTGGTTCGTCTAGTACGAGCGTTGGTCATAGAAACGGGCATGTCGAAGATCATGCCTAGGGTTTCTATGTGCGGAGCTCTGAGTAAAAGTATAGTTAGATCCTTCCGAGAGGAACAGGGGTCTTGCGGAGAAGATAAAACTAGAACAAGAGGCGGCCAGACGTTCTAAGTCTTGCCTCGCTGGCCTAACCGCCTAAGTTCTAAGTTCTCTAAGCTAGCAGGAGTTCTCTAAGTCTAGATTCTAGGATTTTCGGATGCTCTTCTCCTCTGCTCTTGCTCTCCTTATATACCCACTCCTAGGTCGGTTTGCCTTAGGATGATGGGCCTCGCCTTTGGGCCCAAGCTTATCTCTTTAGGAAATGTTCCATTTTCGTCGGTCTTCGTAATCATCCTCGAGTTTTCCGCTATCTTTCGATGACTTGATGTTTATCCGACGTTTCGGGAAATCGGATAAACCGTAATAGCCTGATTGGGCCTGAACTCTGAAAAATCGTAAGCAAGTCCGTGGACTCGTCTTAAGTCGTTGAACGTTTTATACGATTTCTCGGAAAGACTATCTTTCTCGTAAAATAAACCGTATAGCCTAAAGGATCGATGTTCAAGTTAATCGACCTTGTTTTATGTGATATCTTCTACGAGAAATCCAATCCTTCTAGTTTTTGTCGTAAAACATCGAGGACGATTCCAATCGAGTTGAAGGATGTTTATTCCGTAGCCGTGATCGTCCCAAACTCACGATGATTTATCCAAACAAGTCAAGATGGGATCAGACCGAACACGATGGGACCAAGACCAGGACGAGGGCCGTTGACCGGCGCCAGGCCGGCCCACGTGACGGGTGCCGCCGGCGCCAGGCTGAAGATCTCGGCGAGGGCTTCGATTTGATATCTTGATCGTTTTCTGGTTCTTCACGGTTTGAGAGAACGACCTCTTCGAAGTTTCGAGGCAGATTCTTTTGTGTTTAGGGTTTTTGTGGTGATCGAATCTTGATGTCCTTGGGCGGGCGGACCGATCTTTCCGGGGACTCTCGTCCGCGCACGCCTGTAGTCTTCCGATCTCGCGGAGAGTGGATATTCTAATTTGAGAAAAATTCGTATAACTTCTTTTCAAATTATCCGAGACCTTTTTGTTTCAAGAAATACTTTCTAGAGACTTTCAGTCATTGATTCCGTCGTGACCGATTTTGACACCAACAAGGCTGTATTTCCGGTGGGTAAGGTGAACACTATCCCAACTCTGGCTCCTCGCATGTTGCTGGAACCATCGATGTACAGGGTCCACTCTCCCTCTTTTGCTGTCTTGCTTTGGAGGCGTGCCTCCTGCTCTTGAGCCGGGAGCAAGGTAGGCGAGAACTCTGCCAAGAAGTCGGCTAGGACCTGCGATTTATGGCGGTAGCCGGCCGAAATATTACGTCATATTCCCTCAGCTCTACTGCCCATTTGGCTAGACGTCCTGAGACTTTGGGTTTGTGAAGAACCAACTTGATGGGGAAAGAGGTGACAACTACGACCGGGTGAGCTTGAAAGTACGGTCTAAATTTGCGGGCGGCGACCATCAGGGCTAGGGCTATCTTCTCGAGATGGCTGTAGCGAGTCTCTGCGTCCAAGAGGGCTTTACTCACGTAGTAGATAGCGAGCTTCCTGCTTCCTTCCTCGCATACCAGGATGGCGCGTACGGCGTGCTCCGAAACTGAGAGGTACAGTAGTAGTACTTCGCCTGTCAAAATTTTCGACAGGATATGAGAAGTGGTGAGGTATGCCTTTAGCTCGTGCAAGGCGGACTCGCATTTCTCCATCCATTGGAAATCTGTCGGGTTCTTCAGTGTTTCGAAGAAGGCGTGAGACTTGTCGGACAGCCTGGAGATTAATCTGCTCAGAGCTGCCAACCTACCTGTTAGCCTATGGACCTCTTTGACGTTCCTCGGGGAAGGAATGGACTGGATAGCGCGTATCTGTTCGGGATTAGCTTCGATGCCCCTGTGGGTCATGATGTACCCCAGGAACTTTTTGGAGCTCACTCCAAATGTGAATTTGGCCGGGTTGAGCTTCATCCTGTATTTCCGCAGGGTTGAGAAGGCTTGCTGCAGGTGCGAGATATGATCTTCGGCTTCCAGGGACTTCACCAGCATGTCGTCAATATAGACTTCCATGGTCTGCCCGATCTGATCCGCGAACATCATATTCGCCAGCCTTTGATAGGTGGATCCTGCGTTCTCCAGGGAAAAAAGCATGAGCTTGTAGCAATAGATGCCCCGGGAGGTCTTGAAAGATGTTTTTCCTGGTCGTCTGGATGCATGAGTATTTGGCTGTAGCCGGAGAACGCATCCATGAAGCTCATCAGCTGGTGCCTGGCTGTGGCGTCGACGAGTTTGTCGATGTGAGGTAGAGGAAAGGGGTCCTTTGGACAGGACTTGTAGAGGTCAGTGAAGGCTATACAGATGTTAGGGGATTTTTGTTTAGGTTCTTTGTGAGTACCACAGAACGATGGACGAGCTAGAGAATTAGAGAGTTCGTTTGAGAGAAATAGACTTGAAGAGACGTTTTATTGATTGATTGATCAGGGACTACAACAGATGTGTGTATAAACCCTAGTTCTAGCCCCCTAACCCTAGTCTCTAAGTCTAAAAGTGTCGATCCCTTGCTTAAGGGTTTAGTTTCCCTTTATATAGCCTTCATGGACTGCAGGGAGTCGGTTTGGAGCCCATGGAAATCTTCCATATTAGGAAATATGGAAGGTTCTCCCAATCGGAAGTTTTCCATTTTTCCCGGGGGAAGGGACCGATGCAGGGGTCGGACCCGGGTGACATCTCTTAGAAAGAACCGGGGGGCCGGTGTCCTGTCCGGGTCTGGAGAAATCTAATACCTGAGTATTTTTCCACAACAGTTTGCCCCTTATTTCTCGATTTCGACATCGGAATCGGGGAATAACCTGTGCACTCAAGTCAACCGGAGTTGCTCATTCTCAGCAGGCATTCCCTGGGCAAGACATTCGCTCCAACTATTCTGATTTGCTGATTTCCTTTTAGGCCGGAACCGTATACTTAACCCGGGGGAGGTCTGGCCCCCTCAGAATAGACCGGAGTCTTACACTTTCTGTTCTGACTCCCGGAGTCTGTATGGAGCTCAGGGCCTGGATGATTTTCTCGGGAGGTGAGGCCGGAGCGTGCAGCTTGTCCTTTCATAACGTGGGTCCGAGGGAGCTTGGAGGCTTTCGATTGCTTTGGGGAATCGGCCGAACTCCCTTGCTCGAGGTTCTCGGATCAGGATGCAGAAGATCCCTGATCTCGCCATTTGGCGCAGATCTTCTTTCCTTTATTAAAGGGATTCCGATTGATACCGGTTTGTGTCTCTAAAAAGAAATAATTTGAATTTCAAATCTTTTCCCAAATTCGAGGATTCTCAAACACGCGGCTTCCTCAGGAAGGCATCCAACGGCTTCTTCTTTATATTTGATGCTTTTCTCTTTCCTATTTTTCATTCCGCTCCTCTCCGTAGGCGATATCTATCCTTGATAGATAGAGCTCATTAGCTTATAGGCAGCTCTCCTTGTTCCGCCGATCAGGATCTCTTGCCATTATGTCAAAGCGGCCGCCTCTTCCGTCCCTTCGGCGACAGATAGAGCCAGATCGAGAAGAAGGATGGTTTCTCCAATCTCGGGGTCGGGTAGCTCCTCAGATTCGCGCGAGGAATCCGATTGCGACCTGTTGGCTCCCGCGCCTATCTCCTATGTTTCCGCGGATCCTCCTATGATGGTTCCCGTCTCATCGGTCGTCGAGGATAACTTGATGGAGTGGCGAAGGAAGTACTCTCTTCCTTCCTTTGTCGATCTTCGAGTACCCACTCCAGAGGAATGTGCTTCCAGCTATATTCTTGGAGTGATTGCTGTCTACGAGGCTTTCTTCGACACTGTCTTCCATGGGGTGATCCCTGCGCTGCTCGTTGGCTTGTGCACCCTTTTTGAGATTTCACCTTCCCAACTAAATCCCTCGACTTGGAGGATTCTCTTAGCCATTCAAAACTTGGGCGACCTCGATTATATATTCTTCGGTATTAACGAGTTTCTTTTTGCCTATCACTTAGCCCCTGTCAATGGAGGAGAGGGACGATTCCAGCTTTGTCCTTGCAGCGGCGTGCCGATCGTGGAGGAGCTACCGAAAGGTGATCGGAAAGGGCCAGTTTTCAATAAGAAATGGCAAGAAAGATATGCCTTTATGACCCCCGGATCCCTTTACCGGTGGAATTTTATAGGTAGGCATAGGTCGCAGCTGAGATTTATCGTTAGATGTCCGTTTCTCATCTTGATATTTTTCTTTGCAGCTGGAACTCATCCCGCTCCCTCCGAGGGTGAGAGTACTGTTCTCCGGGCGCAACAGCTTCCTCTCGATCGTCATTAGGTGAATTTCTTCGTTAGCGAAACCGTACTGCGACGCAGCAGCCTCTGGAGTAAGTACTACTTGTTAGCAAACTCTCTTTTTCTTTCTCTTAGGTGCTTGATAATCGTGTCCTTGTAGGAACATGTCGAGGAATGTGGCAGAGGATCCTTTTTTAGCCTACCAGGGGGTGGCGAAGGTAGTATCCGCGAAGAAAGGATCTGCTAGCAGGACCGCATTCAGGGACGACGTGATGGTTACCAGGAGTCGCTGTGCTGCAGCGGTGAAGGTGGAGCTGTCCTCCTCGTCTCAAGGGAAGAAGCCCAAAGGTGGTAATGCCACGACTAGGTCCGCAACAATCCGCTGACGCCGCTCGCTCCACGGGAAGTTTGGCCACGGCTCTATCAAACCTGAACCTGAAGATGTTTCCTCAGGATGACACCGTTCTTCCTTTGGGAGAACCCTCAGAGGTGGTTCAAGTTCTTCAGGGAGGACTTCTTCGGGTAATCCTTTGCTTGTTTGGTTTTTGTATTGGGGGGCTTCTGACGAGAGTGCTATGTTTCTTGTACAGACTATTTCCCAACTTCACCATTTTGGGGAGCAACTGTCCGGCGATGGTCTGACAACGAACCGAAAGGCGATCGAGAATCTGGCGCGCCAATTGTCGGAGGAGAAGGATCAGCGCCTGGCTCTGGAGTTGGAGATCCGCGATCTCAAAGAAAAAGTGAGGGATCTGGAGAAGATGGTCGAGGCGTCTTCAGCTGACGCCCTGGCTGTGAGCCAAAAGAATCAGGAACTAGGGGAAGAGATCGGTGCCCTTAAAGCGGCGGCCGAGACCTTCAAGCCTGAGCTTGTGATGGCTACCATTGGAGCGAGGATCATCACTCGCTGGGAGCTGACTAGGGCTTTTGAGTAATACAAGACCGTGATGCTGGCGGAGTCCAAGAGCAAAGGCATTGATCCCCACTTTTGAAGACGAGCGTCCTATCCCGCCAACTTCCGAGATGGAGTAGTTCGCTTGGCTAGGAGGGTTCCCGCCTTAAAACCTACTTTTCTCCTTTTCTCTTTTTTGAATAATGGCTCCTTGTAGCTTTTTGTTTGAACAATGGCCCTGCTGTTGCCCCTTTATTTTATAAGAGGTGTACTTCTTGGATTTATCCTTTTTGCTTTTTCTTCTGATTGAACTTGCATAGTAAGTCTCTTGGGACCGGTTTCTTCTTTATCTTGTTGGAGGGATCTCCTTAGGGTATCTTAGGCTTCCTGAATTTGGAAATTTTCCTTGGAATCCAGAACCCTTGATCCTGCCGGACCTTGGGGGCCAGTGGTCTGGTGGGTTCTTGAACCGCGCGTGGATCCGCAGGTCTTTGGAGAACTCGTGAAATTCAGACTCTTGCGCTGTGTTGGGATCCGCAGACTCCAGGTCCTGCAACCGTTTCGGGACCCGTAGGCTGAGGTAGAACCCGTAGGTTCCAGATCTGGAGATCGTGAGGGACCCGTAGGTTTAGGTAGAACCCGTAGGTTCCAGATCCGGAGATCGTGAGGGACCCATAGGTCGAGGTAGAACCCGTAGGTTCCAGATCCGGAGAACGTGAGGGACCCGTAGGTCGAGGTAGAACCCGTAGGTTCCAGATCCGGAGATCATGAGGGACCCGTAGGTCGAGATAGAACCCGTAGGTTCCAGATCTGTAGATCGTGAGGGACTCGTAGGTCGAGGTAAAACCCGTAGGTTCCAGATCTGGAGATCGTGAGGGACCCGCAGGTCAAGGTAGAACCCGTAGGTTCCAGATCCGGAGATCGTGAGGGACACATAGGTCGAGGTAGAACCCGTAGGTTCCAGGTCCTGAGACCGTGTGAGACCCGTAGGTCTTTATTGTTAATAATTCTAGAATTATTTTAGTGCCCGGAGTTCGTAAACACGGAATTTTAGTTTTGCGTGGACCGTACTCCGTCTCCCTTGGTAAGACTACTCCCAGTACCTGTTCGGAACTCGCATTCTACGGCTCGGAAGCTGGTCACTATCGAGCTCCCAATGCTGCATGCTGCTTCTGGAGGAAGCCACAATCAGACTTAGGGGTGCTGGTGTGAATCCACTTGGAATAGCGATCCAGTCACCAGGCTTTGCTGCTTTCCACGTCTGGATAAGCAGAGATTTTATTGTGCTCCCGGACTTTTGCACTTATTGCTCCATGTATGTCACAGTATGATATCACTCAAACTACCTTAAGGAGTGACTTTACTCTCTCAAATAAGAGGTTCAGTTGTAGTACTTAAGGATCGAATCCACAGAGAGCTAGTGTACAAATAAGATGCAATCTTAATGACTATGCTAGGTTGAAAATGGTTTAAAGTAAATTGCAGGTTTGCTGAGTAAGGATAAGATTACTCAGTTGAAAGGATTTGGTTTTGAAACAATAAATAAAAGTAGTTAGATTCGTGGTAGGTATTCAGGAATTCAGGATTATAGATACTATAAAGACTAAGAAGTTGCTTGCATGATATGTCAGAGCTCAACACTTATTAAATGAATCCATCAGCTCTCGCATTATTTAGACCATCTATTACTTAGATGCTAAATGGTGTTGCGGTCGGCTACTCTGCCGATGGTATCGATCGATGTTTCGATAAGAATATCGACCGATACACCTCTAGCTACGTCGATCGATTACTCTATAGGAGTATCGATCGATTCGGCTCTAAGCAAGCTTTATGCGCAAGTTGATACAATGCTAACTGTGATCTTTGATCAGCTTTTGCATATCTCAAGAGGGTCATAGCATGTTTAGGATGTTGTCAGGTATTGCATGTAATAAACAATGCAATCCAAGTTCATGTTCTAGGTAGCTAAGCTAGAAAAATCATTAGTGAACAATCCTAACAATAAATATCACAACTATAGCAATTATAGGTTGGGGCTAATCCCTCATATCCTATTTAAACCCTAAATCTAACAAATGAATCTACTCAGACATGGCTAAGTAGTTCATAGCAACAAGGTAATAATAGAAATTCATAGATCTATAAGAGGGTGAACACTTAGGTCCCAATCACAAATATCTTTGGATCTCTCCTATAGATCTAGAATTCTATAACCTTTGTTAACAAATAAAGAACTGAATAGAACTTTATTGAGAACTTGCAAAGTAATGAAACAGTAAAACAAAATGAGTAGAAGAAGAAACTCTTAGAAAAACTTATGAAAACTTGTATCTAACTATTTGCTTGTATATCTCCCAAAACACTTAGGCATATATAAATATTTAGTTCATTAGGTTAAAAAACTCGCCAGGGGTATTCTTGTAAAATGTGATATCTTGGGCTTTAAGTTCGGCCAAGTCAAACTTGTCTTTCTGCCTCCTCAGTATTGATCGATAGTACAGGGTGTACATCGATCGATTATTGTCTCGATGTATCGTCCTTCGGCTAATGTGTGTCGATCGATTGCACAGAGTGTGCATCGATCGATGTGTAACTCTGGTGTCGACCTCTGGTCTTGATCACGGGTGAACTCTTCTTTAACCTCCAAAAAGGCACCTAAAACATCACTTTTCTCCAAAATGCTTCTGAACCTGAAAACATACCTAATAGACTCCAAAACATAGATAATAGTAGTAAAAACACTCATATACCATGGATAAAAACGGGTAAAATCCATGGTATATCAACTCCCCCAGACTTAACCTTTTGCTTGTCCTCAAGCAAACACACAGGCAGTCTTTTATGAAAGAGGTTTTGAAAAGCAGGGACTAAATCAAATTCAAACTTAGAATCATAACCTCTAATTTGTTGCAAACCACATCTAAGAGTCTGTCAATAGCAGAAGCACATTATGCAATATCCTAATTAGACAACCTTGATCATCTAGCCAACAACTTAGCAATCATGTCTGACTAACCCCTCTACTGATTTCATTTCTGTACATAAAAATAAAAGTGCAGGTTTTACCTTGGGAGTATCGATCAAAGGATGCAACGTCGCTCAGACAAGTATCTGGACCTGTAGGTAAAAATTAGTTCCTAACCTCTCTCTCTACTATTTCTCTCCTAGTCAAGTCTGCTTTCATTTGCAAGACATTGACCAAGATTGGACAGGTTTCCATGAATCAAGCCTTAATGGTTGTAGCCACCAAGTCATGTTCACTTCTTTTTGACCTATATCCTAGGATTCATTGCGAAGCAAGTCTTGAAGGGGGTAACCACCAAGGCCTGTTCGAACCCTTTACCTATAGAATTCCTATGAATCAAGTCTTGAGGGGGGTAACCGCCAAGCCCTGTTCGAATTCCTTCCTAATTAATAACTAACTAATCCTAGAACATAAATTTAAGATAATTTTCGAACTTTTTTTTTTTAAAGAACTAAATAAAATTAAATCTAATTTCGAAAATGAGAGAGAGAGGGTGATAAAATTATCTACACAAGGATTTACCTTCCAGACTTGTTTGAAGCATCGGATCCCATGTATACCAAGCCCCAAGCAAGCAAAGAATGTCAGGTTAGGTTGGAAATCAGCTTTGGTTCCTCCAGACAATCAATGAAAGTGTTGTCATAGCTGATAGGTGATAAACTTTAGCATATATAGTACATTCTGCATCAACAAATCTAAGAATGGTGCCTAAAAGATTGGTTAGATAAAAAGTGAAAATTTAAATTATCATTATCCCTTTCTTGACTCAATAAAAACCATTTTGAAAACATTTTTGGATGAAATCAAAAGGTAAACAGCATCAGTAATCATCCCCCCCCCAGACTTAAATCATACACTGTCCCCAGTGTATATCCAGTCCAGTGAAGGCACAGGCAATAATAAAGTACATTGATATCAAAAAAAGTTATAACGATATACCTGATCGTGATGCGTATCGATCGATGTTGAGTCGCCTTCGTCACTCGCTTCTGTGTGGTTCATGTCGATCGATATCGACTGTGTCATGTCGGTCGATTTCAGTGGCAATCGTCTAGTTGTAACTGCAAAGAAAAACAAATACGAAAAATAAAATCCTAAAGATAAAATAAAATGAGAAACTACCTAAAAGTGGGTTGCCTCCCACTCAGCGTTTTGATTATAGTCATCTAGCTTGACTTTGGATGGAATGAGCTACTGAGATGAAGTCCAGGTACTTGTTGAGAAACAAGTATCCTCTGTATCTTTCTTCTCGCCGAACCATGCGTCAAATAGGCTTCTTGTGGCTTCATATTCTCTGGTTCGTTTCTTCTTTATCTACATCAACTCATCAGTGATCCTTTGAATCATTTCCTCATGACCTTCAATGCTGAACTCGTGCCATCCTAATTTCCTGTAGGCATGTTCTGAAAGATCACTGAGCTCCGCTTGCATTGAATCAAGGCGTTGGATCATTTTGTTGTGGATGGAGCAGGTATCGATCGATTCCTTTAATGAAATGTTGGTTGATGGCTGTTGAAGTCCATCGATCGATGCGCTGGACCTTCTGTCGTCGATTCTAAGGGTGCAGGTCTGCTCGCAAGCTGCCTCTGAATGGTTTTGATTTCTTTCTGCATTCCTTCTATGCTAGATTCCATGCTTCCAACCTCGTTAACAAGCGGGAAATACGTTTGGTCTAGACGTCTATCTTGTGAATCATCCACGCTTGTTATTGCCGTGTAGACTTCATCAGCTAATTTATCCAAATCAGCTCTGGTACAGATCTCTGAAGTCTGTATATCGATCGATGCAACAGGTTGTTCATCGGTCGATTTTTGCTTCTGCAGATTCTCGTGAAGCTTCTCCGTAAAGAGCTTCATCTGGCCGTCGATTTCAGTCAAACACCTATCGATCGATGTGAGGTTGAGCTCGTCGATCGATGCGAGGTTGAGCTCGTCGATCGATGCAATCGATGCAGCCTGATAATCAAGTTGACGTTGGAACTTCTCAGCCTCGTGCTGCATAGTATCTATTCGTAGTGCGAGTTCCTCCACTTCTTTGTCTACTAAGAAGTGTATATCAGCAATTTTCCTCTCAACTGCTTTCAGACGAGTTAATCCTCCAAAAGGATTGCAAGGTGCAACGGGGTTCATATCTGCATGTGCTTCATTGATAAGGCGGGTAGATCTCTTCATCTCTTCTGTGCAGATGCTTAGATCCCCTAGGTTGTGGAAGATATGTTCACAGGTTTTGGTGAGTTTGCTGCTGAGACGAGCTTCGCTTCAATTCTTTCCAGATATCTCCAAGAGACTCATCAACCTCATGTTTTGAGTAAGTAGTCGATGGTGCAGGCTTCATATCGATCGATGTGGATGTTACTCCGTCGATCGATATTGATCTTTTCTGGCTATGGTTCTGTGCGTTGCGAAGATCTTCAAGTTCCAGCTCAAGACGTTGAACTCTCTTGAGTAATGCTTGGTCTGCACTGAACATCCAGTTCATCTCACTGCGAAGCTTGTCTGTGGCCTCTTCTAAACTCTTTTCCATGGAGAGCTTTTCCCATTTGCGTTCTCCAAGTAAACCAGTGAACATGTCGTTGATCTCGTCTTTGGTGTAGGTTTCTTGCACCAATTCTCTTCTTGTAAATGAACTTGCGTGCTCTGGTAGACAGATGTATGAGCGCTCGTCCAATGAAGTTCTTTGAAGCAGTTTCTTGATGTCGTCTTTAGAAATTCTGATGACGTCACCATCTATTCCTCTAGCAAAGCCTTTCTCGCCTCTGTAGACCCCATACTTATCTCTCTGCTCCCAAAAAAATTTTCGAACTCCATATCGAAAGGCTCTCTTTCCGAATTCGGGACACTTATCGATCGATGCAGCACACTCTGTATCGATCGATTTCCGTTGAAAATACGGTTCCTTTCTGTTGAGATTGTTATCCTCAGCTTCCTTTGGCTCGGTTGTTGTGTCTGCCTCCTGGTTCTGATAATGGTGGTATTATCCGTAGCGTTGTTGCTAGAATAGGTTTTGGGATCCGTTGGCTAACTGTAGGACGTCTGCAATGTCTTTTCTGGATATGTGGAGTGTTCGTCCATCCATTGAGCGTGCAAAACCTTGTGAATCCCTGAAAATATCAAACTCATCCGGGATTAGATTACCGAGATTAAGTACATTTGAATTTGTTACCTGGGATGGTTGGATGTATGTATCGGTCGATGGCACAGGTTCTGAATCGGTCAATGGTTGTTCAGGCCTATCGGTCGATTGTACTGGTGCCGTGTCGATCGATGAGACTTCATCGGGTTGGGTGATGTATGTTGGTGTGGCGGTCTCGACTGCGAAGCTCTCGTACTGGTAGTCGCTTGCCCAACTCCCGATTGAGTAGTCTCCATCTCTTGTTGTTGACTGTGTTGTCGAATGATGCGACGCAAGTAGTATCGATCGATGGCGATGTGGCCCTGTCGATCGATGTCATGATTCTGAGGTTGTGGTGGAGAAGTCGATCTTCATCTTCTAGAAGGTTGTGACACTCTATAGCTCTCTCCTCCTCATAATCATCAGTATACTCCTCATTGTGATTAGTATTTGCAGCGTGTGGTGGGATGTAGTAGTCGTTCTCCCACTCGTTTACTTCGAAATCACCTTCTGGAAACTCCTCCTCGATCTGATTGAATAGTGAATCGATCGATGACCATGTGCGGCTATCGATCCATGTCAGTTCACCAGAGATGATCGACGAGACAGTGGTACTATCGATCGATTATGCGGTCTCTGTCTCGTATTCGCCTTGTGAATCGTATTCATCTCCACAATAGCAAACAACTACAAGGTCTGAGCGTTCTTGGATCTTCTTAGGGACCTTGATGACTCGTACTGGATCATAGTAGACCGTAGGGTTGATTAGGGTTAGGCACAATTTGTTTGTCTGAAGGTTGCAGACTGCTCCAACTGTGGCTAGGAAGGCTCTTCCAAGTAGCAAAGAAGTAGGTAGGGTTATCTTGACGTCCAAGACATGGAAGTCTACTGGAATTAGGGCTTCTCCTATGGTAACCTCAAGGTTTCTCACAATTCCTCCAGAGTTCTGCTGAGAACAATCCACAAAGATGAATGATTCTTCAGTAGGCTCTATCTTTAGACCTAGATGGTCTGCTATCATCTTTGGTAAGATGCTAACTCCAAATCCTGTGTCACATAGGGCACGTGGGAAGTTGATCCCATGTACTGAGCAAGGAACAACAAACTTCTCTGGATCACCCTTCTTCAAGTTTGATCCTCTTCTTCATACTTTCTCTGACTTGGTTGAACATCCTCTCGATGTCTTCTTCTGTCTCCTTAGTTTCTCTGAAAAACATCCACAATATGTGTGAAAAGTAGGCTTCTTCAAAGGTTTCTCTGTAGGTATCCTTAGAACTCTCTTTCTGAAACTTGCCAACTCTTTCTCATTAACTCCTCTTTTAAGGTGTTTAGGAACCTTCTCTTTCCTTTTTCTAAGAACTCTGCCATCTTTTCCTTTTCTATCTCCATTGGATCAATAATATCCGTGGGTTTCTTCATTATGGCGGTTGGTGGGTTTCTGGAAGGCTTAGATTGCTCCCGGAGTGCATTAAGTCGTACAACATCTATCTTGGGAAGTTGCACTCGGCGTGTGATAACTGAATATCGATCGACAGCAGTGTGTCGATCGATTTCTTTATCATTCGGTCGATCGATGGGACGTCTGTCCTGTCGGTCGATGTTGTAAGGGCTGGGCGGATGTGGGTGCTTTGCTGCGAACTCCTCGTGAGTAAGTATCTTCACGGTGTTGCACTCGTTGGTGGATTCTTCAAGATCCATTGGTCGATGCTCGTCTGGTTCCATCGATCGATTGGTGTTGGCGTACATCGATCGATGTGGATGTTCTGACATCGGTCGATTCCAGTGGTTGCCGCCAATACTCATGGAACTTTCGATCTGGAAGTCTCCCTCTTGCAGATTTTCTTGCTTAACCACTCTCCAAAATCATCTTCTATGATAGCAGTTGTGGCCTGTTGTTTCTTCTCCAGTCCCTTTTCCTAAAGCTTTCTGCTTCTTAACAGCTTCTCCTGTCTAAATCACCTGAGTCTCTAGTTTCTTCAAATGGGTACTCAAAGCATCAAGCTTTGTGTTCAAAGTGGTGTAGACAGCGTCGATCTTTCCATTGAAGTTCACCTCTAACTGCTGCTGGCTTTCAAGAACTTTGCTGAGCATGTCTTATAGCTTTCTTTCTGGGGTTGGTGTGGGTGGCTTCATGTAAGATGAATTTCCATAACTCCTGTTGTTGTTGGGGTTGCTGCTGTTGAAGTTTCCTCTCTGTCCTGCGAAGTTTCTGTTTCCAGATATCTGAAATCCGGTTCCACTGATCCAGTTGACTTCTGCTTCTATGTAGTCATCTTCTTCATCAGCTTCTGCATCCTCCACTGAGCAGATTTGCTTGTTTAGCAGTTTCTGAACATTGTCAAGTGTAGCTTGTACCTCATTTATCTGTTCCTTTCCAAGGAACGCTGCAGATCTTGCTCTTACAATGTTCTTCGTGCTGTTGCTGGATGCTAGGTTGTCTATTAGCTTCACAGCATCTTCAGGATTCCTTGTGGTGAAGTTGCCTTCACTCGCAGTGTCCAGAGCCATCTGATATTTTAGTGTGATGCCTCTGAAGAAGGTGCAGAGCAGCTGCACTTTGTTGAATCCATGGTGTGGGCAGTCTCGCTGGTAAGACTTGAATCTGATCCAGGTATCCTTGAATGACTCTCCAAGCTCCTTGTTGAATGTGGCAATTTTCCTCCTTAAGTCTTCAGCGCGCATCATCAAAGAAGTTACGCAAAATGCGTTTTTGATGTCGCCCAGGATGTAAGAGATCCTGGTGGTAGCTTCTTAAGCCACCGTAAAGCTTCTCGGATAAAGAATGTTTGAAGAGCTTACAGAGAAGGTAGTCCACAAGGACTCCATTGGCTTTGATAGCAGATATGAGATCCTCGAACCTCTCGGATGGTCCATGGGATGCTCATTGGACAGCCCATAGTAAGGTGTCTGTCCCACAAGGGTGTAGTACTGCGGCTTGAGCTCGAAATCGCCTCTCGAATAGCAGGGGGACGAATGGCTGATCTGCTGGTGTAGAGCTGATCTGGACGGTTGTAGTCAGCTAGTGTTCGAGCAGCCTCTTCTACAGGTTGAACAGCTCCTGTAGGTGCAGTTTCTGGCTCAGGGATTACTTCATTCTGAGTGTTGAGTTTCTCACCTGCTTCATTACGAAGGTGACCTTCTTGGTCACGCAAGTCTCCATTCTCATCTCGTGTGAGAATAATAGGCGCAACCATGACTCGCGGAACAGTATCGATCGATATACGGTTAAGGGTATCGATCGATGTCGGATGAAAGATGTCGGTCGACGGTGAAGTAGTGTCGGTCGACGGTGAAGTAGTGTCGGACGACGTGAAGGTGCGAGTATCGGTCGACGAAGACAGTGTCTCGGTCGGCAGGGGTGCGTCGGTATCGGTCGACAGGCAGTTGATGGCGTCGATCGATGCGGAACGGATTTCCTTGCCGATTGAACGTTCCAAGCTAGCAGGGTCTTCTGAGAACAAAAGTTGAGATTCCTTGTTGCTTCTGGTGCTGCTGGTCATGTACCTAAAAAGACAAGAAAAAAAATTTTGTATCAGAAAACAAATTTAAATAAAAATAGAAATAACCTAGACCTAATCAGATTAAATCCTATTGTATCAAAGCTCCCCGGCAACGGTGCCAAATTTGATATCACTCAAATTACCCTTAGGAGTGACTTTACTCTCTCAAATAAGAGGTTCAGTTGTAGTACTTAGGGATCGAATCCACAGAGAGTCAGTGTACAAATAAGATGCAATCTTAATGACTATGCTAGTTTGAAAATGGTTGAAAGTAAATTAGAGGTTTCCTGAGTAAGGATAAAATTACTTAGTTGAAAGGATTTGATTTTGAAACAATAATGAAAAGTAGTTAGATTCAGGGTAGGTATTTAGGAATTCAGGATTATAGATACTATAAAGGCTAACAAGTTGCTTGCATGATATGTCAGAGCTCAACACTTATTAAATGAATCCATCAGCTCTCGCATTATTTAGACCATCTATTATTTAGATGCTAAATGGTGTTGCGGTCGGCTACTATGCCGATGGTATCGATCGATGTTTCGATAAGAATATCGACTGATACACCTCTAGCTACGTCGATCGATTACTCTATAGGAGTATCGGACGATTCGGCTCTAAGTAAGCTTTAATAAACAATGCAATCCAAGTTCATGTTCTAGGTAGCTAAGTAGTTCATAGCAATAAGGTAATAATAGAAATTCATAGATCTATAAGAGGGTGAACACTTAGGTCCCAATCACAAATATCTTTGGATCTCTCTTCTAGATCTAGAATTCTATAACCTTTGTTAACAAATAAAGAACTGAATAGAACTTTATTGAGAACTTGCAAAGTAATGAAACAGTAAAAGAAAATGAGTAGAAGAAGAAGAAACTCTTACAAAAACTTATGAAAACTTGTATCTAACTATTTGCTTGTATATCTCTGCCAAAACACTTAGGCATATATAAATATTGAGTTCATTAGGTTAAAAAACTCGTCAGGGGCATTCTTGTAAAATGTGATATCTTTGGCTTCAAGTTTGGCCAAGTCCAACTTGTCTTTCTACCGCCTCAGTATCAATCGATAGTACAGGGTGTACATCGATCGATTATTGTCTCGATGTATCTTCCTTCGGCTAATGTGTGTCGATTGATTGCACAGAGTGTGCATCGATCGATGTGTAACTCTGGTGTCGACCTCTGTTCTTGATCACGGGTGAACTCTTCTTTAAGCTCCAAAAAGGCACCTAAAACATCACTTTTCTCCAAAATGCTTTTGAACCTGAAAACATACCTAATAGACTCCAAAACATAGATAATAGTAGTAAAAACACTCATATACCATGGATAAAAACGGGTAAAATCCATGGTATATCACAATACTTTTGCAATTTTCGTACTTTGTGTCTCCTGTATTGTTTAGAACGTAGCGTTTTAATACAGGTACTTTTCACATTGTGTACTTTTTGGGGCCCCGATATTTCTATGGCTCCAGGCCTATACCGGGATTATAGGTAGTTTTAACAGCATACTCAGGTTTGCGCAGACCAATTTCTGCCTTAAATCTCATACCCGTTTGTGTTTTGTGAACGTACCATGTTTGGCAAGGGTTGGCCAGGATCGGAGGTCCCTTGGGACCTGATCCAGCTCGTATGCCCCTTTAAGTATGGTGGTAATTCTACTACTCTTATAGTCTGAACTATTTTATTATATAAGCCTGGTCCGTAGACGTGCAGCATACATAGGATTAGAAAACCACAATGCTTAAATAGTATATAGTAAGCAATATATAAAGGGATCCGGAGATCATATTTAAAAATGATAATCTTTGAGATGCATGGCATTCCAGCAGTTGGGTTGTATTTTACCTTTGCTGTCTTGCAGCTTGTAAGCTCCTGCTGATATCTTGTGCATTTCATAGTTTTAAGCATCCATTTTGCATTCATATCAATCATTTAGACTTGCATATAGATATGTTTAGGGTGCATTGCATTATATTTGTGTGTTTTCAGGTTTGGAGAAGTACAAAACAGGTTTTGGAGCAAAATGAGTCATAAAAAGTTCAGAATGATGAAGAATGGAGTAGTAGCGGGCAAAGATCGCGACGAAATGAAGGCTGCGAACAGGAGCACACAACCGCAGGCTGATTTCGCAGGGTAGAGTTGCCTGCGTCAGAGTTACAAACAAAATGATGTTTTCGACCAGAGAATTTCGCAGGCTGTTGCCGCAGGCAAATGGAGGCTGCTACGGGACCGCAAGTTGGTATCGTCGTCACGGCCAGAGAATTTCGCAGGCTCCAGGAAGAGCAGGCCGCGGCCTAAAGACAGAGTGGTCGCAACTCCATGTAGCAGGCTGGAGATGGCTGCGGCTGCGTCCGAAACAGTGCTTTTTACCATTTTACCCTCTACGTTTTAGACTTGAAAAACCTATGTTTAAGTACTCTTTGGAAGCAATTAGTGGCAGACTATCTTTTACCTTTGAGAAAACCACCAAAAACCATTTGGAGAGTTCATCTCTAGGATTTATTTGATCATTGTTCTTGTTATCTTGTTGATTTCTAATCTATTTTCTGTATATCTCTACATGATTAATCTGAAATCCAATATGGGTTTAAGAGGAATCATGGAGATTAGTGAGTAATCCTCATTTGAATTCATGGGTTAGGGAGATTAAGGGTGATTAGGCTAGATCTTGGATGTTTAGATGTAGATCATTCTTATTCCTTGCTAGTAGAGTATCCATAATGCATCTTCTGAGTTGGCCTCTCAAAAGTTGATCTTTAGGCATTTTCCACCCACAAGGTGTTTGATGAAATGCCTGAGACAATTCTCCTAAGCTTTTAACATACTTTACCAAAGACATTTGTTGTTAAAGGTGTTAAGATTGCCAATAGACTTGTTAGTAATGATTGCTTTCATGTTATTCAGCCAAAGACATTTGATGTTTGAAATGTGTTAGCAAATGAACATTCATCTAGACATAGATTTTGTTAACATGTGTCTAAGCTCAAGGTTGATAGTTGATTGATCATTTGCCATCTTTAGTTCGAAACTTGATCATCCAAGGTCTAATTCCTATACCCATGAGTTCTCTTTTATCATAACCAAAGAAAATCTCTTCATTTATTGTTTTATTGTTCTGTTATTGCATTCTCTCATTAGTAATAGTTTTAAACCATCCAAATTATCGGTTGCACTTAGATTAAGTAAGTACTTGCATTCTTGGTGCTTTGAATCCCTCTGAACTGGTTCGACATTCACTCATACTACAACATCTGTTTTAGGAGCCTTGAAAACTCCTAACATCAAATTGGCGCCGTTGCCAAATTCTGAGTAGATTTAAACATTGAGATTTAGTCACTTGCTTCAGACTAAGTCGTTTTTCTTTTATATTGTTACTGATACTCCATCTTCATCACTCTTTGTATTTCAGGTGTATGAACTTGAGGAGTAAGGGCAGAACAAACCTAGTTCCAAGAGTTGATAACATTCGAGTACTTGAGAGAGAATAGAAGAAGGAGACAAGCAGAAGAGCAACAGGCTCACTTACAAAGGTTGGATATAGATATGGCAGACTTACCTCAAGGTGGAAATATGAACGGTCAAGGTGCTGATAACAATCCACCACAAGGGCCACAACACCCACATCGACCAGCTCGACCCATTGGAACCTATGACCGCCCTAACATTCATGGTCATAGGTTAGGAATCCGAGCACCAGCTGTGGAAGCCAACAACTTTGAGGTCAAACTAGGACTCCTAAACGTGATCGAGAACAACAAGTATCATGGCTTGGCTGTAGAGGACCCATTTGATCACTTGGACAAGTTTGACAGTTACTGTGGGTTGTCAAAAACCAATGGTGTGTCCGAGGATGCCTTCAAGCTGAAGCTATTCCCTTTCTCTTTGGGGGATAAGGCACGTCACTGGGAGAAGTCTTTACCCAGCGACTCCATCACCACCTGGGATGACTGCAAAAGAGCATTCTTGGAAAGGTTCTTCTCTACCTTAAGAACTGCAAAGCTGAGAAATGAGATTTCCAGTTTTCAACAGAAGAACTTGGAAGAATTCAGTGAAGCTTGGGAGAAATTCAAGAGCTATCAAGCTCAATGCGCACACCATGGTTTCTCCAAGGAAAGCTTGCTAAGCACATTCTACAGAGGTGCTCTTCCTAAGTACAGAGCCAGGTTGTATACTGCAAGTAATGGGTTCTTCTTGGGAAGAACTGAGGAAGATGCAGAGGAGCTAGTTGACAACATGGTGAAGAGTGACGCAATCTACAGTGGAGACCACGACAGAAGCGTTAGAATTGATGATAAGCAGACGAGGAAGGAGCTAAAGGCTCTGCAGGAGAAGATAGACATACTCATTGCTGATAAAGCTACACAAGAGCAGCTGAACTTTGTTGGTAACCCAAACCAAGAACCACCACCTAAGGTCAATGAGGTTGAAGGTTTGGAAGGTCAAGAAGAGTTGTGTTTCATCAACAACAATGGCAGTTGCTACAAGAAAGAGCCCAACTTTCAGTACAGCAACTACCAACAGAAATCCTATCCTAACAACCAACAGAGTGGTTATCAGCCTAGGAACCAGCAAGGCAACTATCAGCCTCAGCAAAACCCTCCTCCTAGTTTCTCCAACAAAGGGAACCAATCTTCTCACCAACAAGCTAATCCTTCTACCTCTACTCTTCAGGAAAGCAGCACTGATGTTCTACTGAAACAGATCTTGGAGTCTCAGACTAGAAGTGAGAAGAAGGTTGGATATGAGTTGAAGAACCTTCACTCCAAGATTGATGGAAGTTACAATGAGCTCAACAACAAGTTCAGGGCTTTGGAAAACCAGTTTACTTCCATGAACACTCACCAGAATCGCCAGCAAGGGCCTCTACCTGGAAAATCTGAGAAAAATCCCAAGGACTATTGCAATGTTGTCCTCTCTACTACTTCTTCAGGGATTGAATTGAGTAACCACAAGAAAGAGGTAGATGAAATTGAAAAATTGGTGTTTGGAACTGAGATTGGACAGGTTGAACATATGATTGTAGCAACAGCTGAGGCAAAGATTGTGGAGGAAGCTGACAAGATGGTTGAAGTAAATATTTTGAAGGGAGATGAACCCATGGCTGACAAACCAGTTGCAAAGAGAGCTGACCAGAATCTGAAAGAGGTCAACCTGGAGGACACCACTGAGGTTGAGCAGTCACCCTATGACAAGCTTCCATTTCCACAAAGGGTCCTCACCAAAGCTCAGAAGAAGGTGATTTCCAAGTTCAGAAAAGACCTAGGTGCTATTGGAGTTAAGCTTCCAGAGATCTCGGGTATGCGTGAGGCTTGTTGGGGTCAAAATCAGTCAACGACGAAATCGTCACCCGAAATTCCTCGAAAGAAAAATCAAGTGACGATCAAAACAAAGAAACGGATCATCACTCGATGAACTCACAAGAAGGCATGAACGGACCGTGAGCCCCGGGGATCAACGAAGGCAAGCAGGCACCGGTGGACGCAGGACACGGCACGGGCGGCAGGCTTGCCCCGTCCCCGCCGGCGGCAAGGGTCCTGGTTCCCATCTATGCAATCGTCTTGTGATCTCGGGCAACGGCACCATCTTGGTCCCTTAAACCCATGTCGGGATTGTCCGCAAACTATAATGATTCTTCCGCAAAGCCTTCCCGATTATCTCGAACGTCTAAAGTTCGAAGCCACATCACTCAAACCCTTGAAAACGGTTATCTCAAAATATACGGCTAAAGATCCTTCCAAAAACTCAAAGATTTCCCTCACGAACGACTAACAGGGAAAGATCGAACAACGGAAACCCCACGGACGGCAAGACGCCTGGCGGGCGGCACGCCACGCTGGCCGCCTGGCGCCGGCGGCACACCCAGCCTGGCGGGCGCACGCCACGCTGGCCAGCCTGGCGCCGCGGCAACCGCCCGGGCGGCACGCCACGCTGGCGCCTACGCCGGGCGGCACCGCCCATGCCGCGCACGCATCACGCGGATCGGCCTGGCGCGCACACCCAGCTCGCTCTGGTGGCACACTTCACGGGCCAGCCTGGCGCGGGCGCACCCGCCTGGTAGCCGGCGGCACCCCGGCATGGTAGCCGGCGGCACGCGTTCCGCAAGCCAGCCTGGCGCTGGTGGCAAGCCCCCTGACGCCGGTCGACGGCCCTCGTCCTGGTCTCGGTCCCATCATGCTCGGTCTGATCCCATCTTGGCTTGTTTGGATCAATCTTCGTGAGTTTGGTACGATCACGGTTATTCTAAACACCAAACATCTCGACTATACGAGGAATTGGGGTTCCTTCGGAAAAACCGAAACCTTCAAAGACTGTTCTTTCGAAAAACCGTAAAAACGTCTAAACGGCTCGACGTGGCCAAAACGGCCCACTTACGATTTTCCGAAAAGGAAGGATAACTATGACGGTTTATCCTTATCCTCATATAAGAGATAAATGTCAAGTTTCCAGAAGATAAATGTCAAGTTTTCCGAAGATAAATGTCAAGTTTCCCGATAAACATCAAGATGGACGAAAATGGAAAAAGCCCGATTCAGCCCGCGAGAAGATAGACCGTCTTAAGAAGAGTATATAAGGAGAGCTTTGGGCGAGGAGCAAATTATCACCAAACTTCCAGAGCACTTAGAACTTAGAGCGATTTAGCATTCTTTTCTGTTTTCACTAGCGAGCTGCGACTCAACTAGGATAGACTTAGGCGACCGGACTAGCGGACTTTCCGACAGCTCTTACAGCCTATTTCTTTGCTTGTTGTACACGCTCAAACGAGAATTCAGAAATAAGATCTCTTTCGCTCAACTCTTACGATTTTAATTTTCAACTTTAATCTCCATTGATTGTATCGTGTGTGGCCCAGCAGATATCCGAGACCTTCAAGGAAGATCGGGTTAACTCGGTTTTCCTCCACAAATCGTTTATCAGAAATTGACGGTGTGAATTTCGGTTCCACAGCTTTGGCTAGGAGGAGGCTACGGATCTATCTATCTCGCAACTGCACGCCGATCATGTCCGCCGCCACCAAAGATCAGCCAGCCAGACGGAACCCGTCGACGCCAACGTTGAGAAGACTCCAGTTGGAGATGCGTCCACAGTCACTGCTGATGCAAACACTGAGGCGCTCAGGCAAATGAAGGAACTGTTTACCTCCGCCCAGGCACGGGCGGAACAACAGACAAGCTGATAACCTCGCCGCAAAACAGGTCGACACCTTAACTGCGAGGAGCAAGTTGCCGCTGATCCACCAAGGCACGCGCAGAAGACTCAACCGATCTCGAAGCACGAAAAGATGCCCCGAAGAGCCCACTCCCGAGGAAACGGCTCCGAAGGACAGCAAACGACTCGCAGAACCTTCCACTCCGCCACGGAAACAAGGAAAGCGACGCCGGCGATCGATCTAGATATCAGCGACCAATTGATCCTTCCGATGAAGACGCTGACATCCACCCCGGAGGACCGAAGCCAGTCCGCCGCAGACGGTATCCTTCGAAGGCCCATGACAAGAGGAAGAAGAACTCTACCGATGGTGCAGGAAGAACTCGCGAGGATCAAACTTGATCCATCACAACCAGCCGACAAAATCGAAGGAATGCCGGTAGCAATAGCGAGATCCACGATCTCCGCTAATCTCTCAAGAAGACCGTGGCGGCGAAAGCGTGAAATCGCGAATTCATCAGCGACCAGTTCCGCCCGAGATCGATAGACTTTCGAGGAAGCACGAAAACACCGCTTCACCGCCGGATCACGGAACACGCATCTCAGACCTGGGAAAATCAAAATCCCGGTCTATGATGGTACGACGGATCCTTATCGCACCTGCAGTCTTCCAGATCGCAATGGGTAGGTGCAAACTCCCGAGCGAACGAGATCTGGTCATTGTCTTTCTTCGCAGCACCTCAAAGGTGCTGCGCAATGGTTCTCCGGCTCAAAAGGAACTCCATCGGAAGCTTCCGCCAACTGGCCTCGGCGTTTCTCAAACAATACTCCATGTTCATGGACAGAGAAACGTCGGACGTTGACCTATGGAGTCTAGCTCAGAAGGAGGACGAGTAGCTCCGCGACTTCATGCGAAGGTTCAAACTTGTGATGGCCAGAGTAACATGCATCAGCGGCAATGTCGCAATCGATGCCCTGAGGAAGACTCTCTGGTATAAGTCGAAATTCCGAAAGTGGATGCTACTGGAAAAGCCGCGGACAATCCAGGATACCTTTCACAAAGCAACGTACTTCATCATCATGGAGGAAGAGATGAACCTTCTATCGCAGAAGCACGGACCACAGAAAACATCCTCGAAAAAGAAACCCTCTCGTAACGACAAGAGCAAACAACTACAAGGTCTGAGCGTTCTTGGATCTTCTTAGGGACCTTGATGACTCGTACTTGATCATAGTAGACCGTAGGGTTGATTAGGGTTAGCTTTGTTTGTCCAAGGTTGCAGACTGCTCCAACTGTGGCTAGGAAGGCTCTTCCAAGTAGCAAAGAAGTAGGTAGGGTTATCTTGACGTCCAAGACATGGAAGTCTACTGGAATTAGGGCTTCTCCTATGGTAACCTCAAGGTTTCTCACAATTCCTCCAGAATTCTGCTGAGAACAATCCACAAAGATGAATGATTCTTCAGTAGGCTCTATCTTCAGACCTAGATGGTCTGCTATAATCTTTGGTAAGATGCTAACTCCAGATCCTGTGTCACATAGGGCACGGGAAGTTGATCCCATGTACTGAGCAAGGAACAACAACTTCTCTGGATCACCCTTCTTCTCAAGTTTGATCCTCTTCTTCATACTTTCTCTGACTTGGTTGAACATCCTCTTGATGTCTTCTTCTCTCCTTAGTTTCTCTGAAAAGATCCACAACTGTGTGAAAAGTAGGCTTCTTCAAAGGGTTTCTCTCAGAGGTATCCTTAGAACTCTCTTTGAAACTTGCCAACTCTTTCTCATTAACTCCTCTTTTAGGTGTTTAGAACCTTCTCTTCCTTTTCTAAGAACTCTGCCATCTTTTTCCTTTTCTATCTCCATTGGATCAATAATATCCGTGGGTTTCTTCATTATGGCGGTTGGTGGGTTTCTGGAAGGCTTAGATTGCTCCCGGAGTGCATTAAGTCGTGCAACATCTATCTTGGGAAGTTGCACTGGCGTATGATAACTGAATATCGATCGACAGCTTCTGGAGTGTGTCGATCGATTTCTTTATCATTCGGTCGATCGATGGGACGTCTGTCCTGTCGGTCGATGTTGTAAGGGCTGGGCGGATGTGGGTGCTTTGCTGCGAACTCCTCGTGAGTAAGTATCTTCACGGTGTTGCACTCGTTGGTGGATTCTTCAAGATCCATTGGTCGATGCTCGTCTGGTTCCATCGATCGATTGGTGTTGGCGTACATCGATCGATGTGGATGTTCTGACATCGGTCGATTCCAGTGGTTGCCGCCAATACTCATGGAACTTTCGATCTGGAAGTCTCCCTCTTGCAGATTTTCTTGCTTAACCACTCTCCAAAAATCATCTTCTATGATAGCACTGAAGTTGTGGCCTGTTGTTTCTTCTCCAGTCCCTTTTCCTAAAGCTTCCTGCTTCTTAACAGCTTCTCCTGTCTGAATCACCTGAGTCTCTAGTTTCTTCAAATGGGTACTCAAAGCATCAAGCTTTGTGTTCAAAGTGGTGTAGACAGCGTCGATCTTTCCATTGAAGTTCACCTCTAACTGCTGCTGGCTTTCAAGAACTTTTATGAGCATGTCTTATAGCTTTCTTTCTGGGGTTGGTGTGGGTGGCTTCATGTAAGATGAATTTCCATAACTCCTGTTGTTGTTGGGGTTGCTGCTGTTGAAGTTTCCTCTCTGTCCTGCGAAGTTTCTGTTTCCAGATCTCTGAAATCCGGTTCCAGTGATCCAGTTGACTTCTGCTTCTATGTAGTCATCTTCTTCATCAGCTTCTGCATCCTCCACTGAGCAGATTTGCTTGTTTAGCAGTTTCTGAACATTGTCAAGTGTAGCTTGTACCTCATTTACCTGTTCCTTACAATGTTCTTCGTGCTGTTGCTGGATGCTAGGTTGTCTATTAGCTTCACAGCATCTTCAGGATTCCTTGTGGTGAGTTGCCTTCACTCGCAGTGTCCAGAGCCATCTGATATTTTAGTGTGATGCCTCTGAAGAAGGTGCAGAGCAGCTGCACTTTGTTGAATCCATGGTGTGGGGCAGTCTCGCTGGTAAGACTTGAATCTGATCCAGGTATCCTTGAATGACTCTCCAAGCTCCTTGTTGAATGTGGCAATTTTCCTCCTTAAGTCTTCAGCGTGCGCATCATCAAAGAAGTTACGCAAAAATGCGTTTTTGATATCGCTCCAGGATTTAAGAGATCCTGGTGGTAGCTTCTTAAGCCACTGTAAAGCTTCTCCAGATAAAGAATGTTTGTAGAGCTTACAGAGAAGGTAGTCCACAGGGACTCCATTGGCTTTGATAGCAGATATGAGATCCTCGAACCTCTCCAGATGGTCCATGGGATGCTCATTGGACAGCCCATAGTAAGGTGTCTGTCCCACAAGGGTGTAGTACTGCGGCTTGAGCTCGAAATCGCCTCTCTAAATAGCAGGGGGACGAATGGCTGATCTGCTGGTGTAGAACTGATCTGGACGGTTGTAGTCAGCTAGTGTTCGAGCAGCCTCTTCTACAGGTCGAACAGCTCCTGTAGGTGCAGTTTCTGGCTCAGGGATTACTTCATTCTGAGCGTTGAGTTTCTGACCTGCTTCATTACGAAGGTGACCTTCTTGGTCACGCAAGTCTCCATTCTCATCTCGTGTGAGAATAATAGGCGCAACCATGACTCGTGGAACAGTATCGATCGATATACGGTTAAGGGTATCGATCGATGTCGGATGAAAGATGTCGGTCGACGGTGAAGTAGTGTCGGTCGACGGAAGGTGCGAGTATCGGTCGACGAAGACGGTGTCTCGGTCGGCAGGTGCGCGGTATCGGTCGACAGGCAGTTGATGGCGCCGATCGATGTGGAACGGATTTCCTGCCGATTGAACGCTCCAAGCTAGCAGGGTCTTCGAGAACAAAAGTTGAGATTCCTTGTTGCTTCGTGCTGCTGGGCATGTACCTAAAAAGACAAGAAAAAAATTTGTAATAGAAAACAAATTTAAATAAAATAGAAATAACCTAGACCTAATCAGATTAAATCCTATTGTATCAAAGCTCCCCGGCAACGGTGCCAAATTTGATATCACTCAAATTACCCTTAGGAGTGACTTTACTCTCTCAAATAAGAGGTTCAGTTGTAGTACTTAGGATCGAATCCACAGAGAGTTAGTGTACAAATAAGATGCAATCTTAATGACTATGCTAGGTTGAAAATGGTTGAAAGTAAATTGCAGGTTTGCTGAGTAAGGATAAAATTACTCAGTTGAAAGGATTTGATTTTGAAACAATAATGAAAAGTAGTTAGATTCAGGGTAGGTATTCAGGAATTCAGGATTATAGATACTATAAAGGCTAACAAGTTGCTTGCATGATATGTCAGAGCTCAACACTTATTAAATGAATCCATCAGCTCTCGCATTATTTAGACCATCTATTACTTAGATGCTAAATGGTGTTGCGGTCGGCTACTCTGCCGATGGTATCGATCGATGTTTCGATAAGAATATCGACTGATACACCTCTAGCTCGTCGATCGATTACTCTATAGGAGTATCGAACGATTCGGCTCTAAGTAAGATTTAATAAACAATGCAATCCAAGTTCATGTTCTAGGTAGCTAAGTAGTTCATAGCAATAAGGTAATAATAGAAATTCATAGATCTATAAGAGGGTGAACACTTAGGTCCCAATCACAAATATCTTTGGATCTCTATTCTAGATCTAGAATTCTATAACCTTTGTTAACAAATAAAGAACTGAATAGAACTTTATTGAGAACTTGCAAAGTAATGAAACAGTAAAAGAAAATGAGTAGAAGAAGAAGAAACTCTTAGAAAAACTTATGAAAACTTGTATCTAACTATTTGCTTGTATATCTCTGCCAAAACACTTAGGCGTATATAAATATTGAGTTCATTAGGTTAAAAAACTCGTCAGGGGCATTCTTGTAAAATGTGATATCTTGGGCTTCAAGTTCGGCCAAGTCCAACTTGTCTTTCTGCCGCCTCAGTATCAATCGATAGTACAGGGTGTACATCGATCGATTATTGTCTCGATGTATCGTCCTTCGGCTAATGTGTGTCGATCGATTGCACAAAGTGTGCATCGATCGATGTGTAACTCTGGTGTCGACCTCTGTTCTTGATCACGGGTGAACTCTTCTTTAAGCTCCAAAAAGGCACCTAAAACATCACTTTTCTCCAAAATGCTTTTGAACCTGAAAACATACCTAATAGACTCCAAAACATAGATAATAGTAGTAAAACACTCATATACCATGGATAAAACGGTAAAATCCATGGTATATCACAGTACTTTTCCAATTTTCGTGACTTTGTGTCTCCTGTATTGTTTAGACGAGCTTTAATACAGGTACTTTTCACATTGTGTACTTTTGGGGCCCGATATTTCTATGGCTCCAGGCCTATACCGGGATTATAGGTAGTTTTAACAGCATACTCAGGTTTGCGCAGACCAATTTCTGCCTTAAATCTCATACCCGCTTGTGTTTTGTGAACGCATTCATGTTTGGCAAGGGTTGGCTAGGATCGGAGGTCCCTTGGGACCTGATCCAGCTCAGATGCCCCTTTAAGTATGGTGGTAATTCTACTACTCTTATAGTCTGAACTATTTTATTATATAAGCCTGGTCCGTAGACGTGCAGCATACATAGGATTAGAAAACCACAATGCTTAAATAGTATATAGTAAGCAATATATAAAGGGATCCGGAGATCATATTTAAAAATGATAATCTTTGAGATGCAGGGCATTCCAGCAGTTGGGATGTATTTTACCTTTGCTGTCTTGCAGCCTGTAAGCTCCTGCTGATATCTTGTGCATTTCATAGTTTTAAGCATCCATTTTGCATTCATATCAATCATTTAGACTTGCATATAGATATGTTTAGGGTGCATTGCATTATATTTGTGTGTTTTCAGGTTTGGAGAAGTACAAAACATGTTTTGGAGCAAAATGAGTCATAAAAAGTTCAGAATGATGAAGAATGGAGTAGTAGCGGGCAAAGATCGCGACGAAATGAAGGCTGCGAACAGGAGCACACAACCGCAGGCTGATTTCGCAGGGTAGAGTTGCCTGCGTCCGAGTTACTTAACAAAATGATGTTTTCGACCAGAGAATTTCGAGGCTGTTGCCGCAGGCAAATGGAGGCTGCTACGGGACCGCAGTTGGTATCGTCGTCACGGCCAGAGAATTTCGAGGCTCCAGGAAGAGCAGGCACGCCTAAAGACAGAGTGGTCGCAACTCCATGTAGCAGGCTGGAGATGGCTGCGGCTGGCCCTAAACAGTGCTTTTACCATTTTACCCTCTACGCTTAGACTTGAAAACCTATGTTTAAGTACTCTTTGGAAGCCATTAGTGGCAGACTATCTTTTACCTTTGAGAAAACCACCAAAAACCATTTGGAGAGTTCATCTCTTGGATTTATTTGATCATTGTTCTTGTTATCTTGTTGATTTCTAATCTATTTTCTGTATATCTCTATATGATTAATCTGAAATCCAATATGGGTTTAAGAGGAATCATGGAGATTAGTGAGTAATCCTCATTTGAATTCATGGGTTAGGGAGATTAAGGGTGATTAGGCTAGATCTTGGATGTTTAGATGTAGATCATTCTTATTCCTTGCTAGTAGAGTATCCATAATGCATCTTCTGAGTTGGCCTCTCAAAAATTGATCTTTAGGCATTTTCCACCCACAAGGTGTTTGATGAAATGCCTGAGACAATTCTCCTAAGCTTTTAACATACTTTACCAAAGACATTTGTTGTTAAAGGTGTTAAGATAGCCAATAGACTTGTTAGTAATGATTGATTTCATGTTATTCAGCCAAAGACATTAGATGTTTGAAATGTGTTAGCAAATGAACATTCATCTAGACATAGAGCTTGTTTAACATGTGTCTAAGCTCAAGGTTGATAGTTGATTGATCATTTGCCATCTTTAGTTCGAAACTTGATCATCCAAGGTCTAATTCCTATACCCATGAGTTCTCTTTTATCATATCCAAAGAAAATCTCTTCATTTATTGTTTTATTGTTCTGTTATTGCATTCTCTCATTAGTAATAGTTTTAAACCATCCAAATTATCGGTTGCACTTAGATTAAGTAGGTACTTGCATTCTTGGTGCTTTGAATCCCTCTGAACTGGTTCGACATTCACTCATACTACAACATTTGTTTTAGGACCCTTGAAAACTCCTAACATCAAATTGGCGCCGTTGCCAAATTCTGAGTAGATTTAAACATTGAGATTTAGTCACTTGCTTCAGACTAAGTCGTTTTTCTTTTATATTGTTACTGATACTCCATCTTCATCACTCTTTGTATTTCAGGTGTATGAACTTGAGGAGTAAGGGCACAACAAACCTAGTTCGAGGAGTTGATAACATTCGAGTACTTGAGAGAGAGAATAGAAGAAGGAGACAAACAGAAGAGCAACAGGCTCACTTACAAAGGTTGGATATAGATATGGCAGACTTACCTCAAGGTGGAAATGTGAATGGTCAAGGTGCTGATAACAATCCACCACAAGGGCCACAACACCCACATCGACCAGCTCGACCCATTGGAACCTATGACCGCCCTAACATTCATGGTCATAGGTTAGGAATCCGAGCACCAGCTGTGGAAGCCAACAACTTTGAGGTCAAACTAGGACTCCTAAACGTGATCGAGAACAACAAGTATCATGGCTTGGCTGTAGAGGACCCATTTGATCACTTGGACAAGTTTGACAGTTACTGTGGGTTGTCAAAAACCAATGGTGTGTCCGAGGATGCCTTCAAGCTCAAGCTATTCCCTTTCTCTTTGGGGGATAAGGCACGTCAGTGGGAGAAGTCTTTACCCAGCGACTCCATCACCACCTGGGATGACTGCAAAAGAGCATTCTTGGAAAGGTTCTTCTCTACCTTAAGAACTGCAAAGCTGAGAAATGAGATTTCCAGTTTTCAACAGAAGAACTTGGAAGAATTCAGTGAAGCTTGGGAGATTCAAGAGCTATCAAGCTCAATGCGAACACCATGGTTTCTCCAAGGAAAGCTTGCTAAGCACATTCTACAGAGGTGCTCTTCCTAAGTACAGAGCCAGGTTGTATACTGCAAGTAATGGGTTCTTCTTGGGAAGATTTGAGGAAGATGCAGAGGAGCTAGTTGACAACATCGTGAAGAGTGACGCAATCTACAGTGGAGACCACGACAGAAGCGTTAGAATTGATGATAAGCAGACGAGGAAGGAGCTAAAGGCTCTGCAGGAGAAGATAGACATACTCATTGCTGATAAAGCTACACAAGAGCAGCTGAACTTTGTTGGTAACCCAAACCAAGAACCACCACCTAAGGTCAATGAGGTTGAAGGTTTGGAAGGTCAAGAAGAGTTGTGTTTCATCAACAACAATGGCAGTTGCTAAAAGAAAGAGCCCAACTTTCAGTACAGCAACTACCAACAGAAATCATATCCTAACAACCAACAGAGTGGTTATCAGCCTAGGAACCAGCAAGGCAACTATCAGCCTCAGCAAAACCCTCCTCCTAGTTTCTCCAACAAAGGGAACCAATCTTCTCACCAACAAGCTAATCCTTCTACCTCTACTCTTCAGGAAAGCAGCACTGATGTTCTACTGAAACAGATCTTGGAGTCTCAGACTAGAAGTGAGAAGCAGGTTGGATATGAGTTGAAGAACCTTCACTCCAAGATTGATGGAAGTTACAACGAGCTCAACAACAAGTTCAGGGCTTTGGAAAACCAGTTTACTTCCATGAACACTCACTAGAATCGCCAGCAAGGGCCTATACCTGGAAAATCTGAGAAAAATCCCAAGGAGTATTGCAATGTTGTCCTCTCTACTACTTCTTCAGGGATTGAATTGAGTAACCACAAGAAAGAGGTAAATGAAATTGAAAAATTGGTGTTTGGAACTGAGATTGGACAGGTTGAACATCTGATTGTAGCAACAGCTCAGGCAAAGATTGTGGAGGAAGCTGACAAGATGGTTGAAGCAAATATTTTGAAGGGAGATGAAACCATGGCTGATAAACCAGTTGCGAAGAGAGCTGACCAGAATCTGAAAGAGGTCAACCTGGAGGACACCACTGAGGTTGAGCAGTCACCCTATGACAAGCTTCCATTTCCACAAAGGGTCCTCACCAAAGCTCAGAAGAAGGTGATTTCCAAGTTCAGAAAAGACCTAGGTGCTATTGGAGTTAAGCTTCCAGAGATCTCGGGTATGCGTGAGGCTTGTTGGGGTCAAAATCAGTCAACCATTTAAATCGCCACCGAAAGTCCTCGAAAGAAAAATCAAGTGACGATCAAAACCAAGAAACGGATCATCACCGATGAACTCACAAGAAGGCATGAACGGACCGTAAGCCCCGGGATCAACGAAGGCAAGCAGGCACCGTGGACGCAGGACACGCACGGGCGGCAGCTTGACTCGCCCCGCCTCGCCGGCGCAAGGGTCATGGTTCCCATCTATGCAATCGTCTTGTGATATCGGGCAACTGCACCATCTTGGTCCCTTAAACCCATGTCCGGATTGTCCGCGAAACTATAATGATTCTTCCAAAGCCTTCTCGATTATCTCAACGCCTAAAGTTCGCCACATCACTCAAACCCTTCGCCGCCCCGCCGGCGGCACTCGCCTGGCGCCGGCGGCACGCTGCTCCGTCGCCTGGCGCCGCAGCACGCTGCATCGCAAGCCGCCTTACGCCGCGTAAGCCCTCCGACGGCGTCGACGGCCCTCGCCCTGATCTCGTCCCATCATGCTCGGTCTGATCCCATCTTGGCTTGTTTGGATCAATCTTCGTGAGTTTGGTACGATCACGGTTATTCTAAACACCAAACATCTCGACTATACGAGGAATTGGGGTTCCTTCGAAAACCAAACCTTCAAAGACTGTTCTTCAAAACCGTAAAACGCCTAAACGGCTCGACGTGCAAAACGCCCACATACGATTTTCCGAAAAGGAAGGATAACTATGACGGTTTATCCTTATCCTCACATAAGAGATAAATGTCAAGTTTCCAGAAGATAAATGTCAAGTTTTCCAAGATAAATGTCAAGTTTCCGATAAACACTAAGATGGACGAAAATGGAAAAGCCAGATTCAGCCCGCGAAGATAGACCGCCTTAAGAAGAGTATATAAGGAGAGCTGGGCGAGGAGCAAATCATCACCAAACTTCCGAGCACTTAGAACTTAGAGCGATTTAGCATTCTTTCTGTTTTCACTAGCGCCGCGACTAAACTAGGATAGACTTAGGCAATCGGACTAGCGGACTTTTCGACAGCTCTTACAGCCGATTTCTTTGTTGTACACGCCAAACGAAATTCAGAAATAAGATCTCTTTCGCCAACTCTACGATTTTATTTTCAACTTTAATCTCCATTGATTGTATCGTGTGGCCCAGCAGATATCCGACCTTCAAGGAAGATCGGGTTAACTCGGTTTTCCTCCATAAATCGCTTATCAGAAATTGACGTGTGAATTTCGGTTCCTACAGTTTGCAGAAGGAGGGGTTACGGATCTATCTATCTCGCAACACGCCATCATGTCCGCTGACGCCACCAAAGATCAGCCAGCTTAGACGGAACACCCGCCGACGCCAACGCTGAGAAGACTCCAGCTGGAGATGCGCCCACACACCGCTGATGCAAATACTGAGGCGCCAGCAAATGAAGGAACTGCTTACTCCGCCCAGCACGGGCGAACAGCAGGACAAGCTGATAACCTCGCCGCAAAACAGGTCGATACCTTAACTGCGCGGAGCAAGTTGCCGCTGATCCACCAAGGCACGCCAGCGAAGACTCAACTTCGATCTCCCAAGCACGAAAAGGTTCCCCGAAGAGCCCACCCCGAGGAAACAGCTCTAAAGGACAGCAAACGACCTCGCAGAACCTTCCACTCCGCCACGGAAACAAGGAAAGCGACGCCGAGCGATCGATCTAGATATCAGCGACCAATCGGATCCTTCCGATGAAGACGCTGACATCCACCGCAGAGGACCCAAAGCCAGTCCGCCGGCAGACGGTATCCTTCGAAAGGCCCATGACGAAGAGGAAGAAGAACTCTACTGGATGGAGCAGGAAGAACTTATGAGGATCAAACTTGATCCATCACAACCAGCCGACAAAATCGAGGAATGCCGGTAGCAATAGCGAGATCCACGATCTCCGCTAATCTCTCAAGAAGACCGTGGCGAAAGCGTGAAATCGCGAAATCCATCAGCGACCAGTTCCGCCGAGATCGATAGACTTCTCGAGGAAGCACGGAAAACACCGCTCACCGCCGGATCACGGAAACACGATCTCAGACCCGTGGAAAATCAAAATCCCGGTCTATGACGGTACGACGGATCCTAAGTCACACCTGCAGTCTTTCCAGATCGCAATGGGTAGGTGAAAACTCCCGAGCGAACGACGCTGGTCATTATCTTCTTCGTGGAGCACCTCAAAGGCGCTGCGCAATGGTTCTCCGCTCAAAAGGAACTCCATTGGAAGCTTCCGCCAACTGGCCTCGGCGCTTCAAACAATACTCCATGTTCATGGACAGAGAAACGTCCGACGCTGACCTATGGAGTCTAGCTCGAAGAAGGACGAAGTCGCCCGCGACTTCATGGTTCAAACTGGTGATGGCCAGAGTAACGGGCATCAGCGACAATGTCGCAATCGACGCGAGGAAGACTCTCTGGTATAAGTCGGTTCAAAGTGGATACTACTAGAAAAGCCGCTGACAATCCAGGATACCCTCCACAAAGCAATGGACTTCATCATCATGGAGGAAGAGATGAAGCTTCTATCGCGAAGCACGGACCACAGAAAACGCCCTTGAAAAGAAACCCTCGTAACGACAAAACGCCCATCACGGGGGAAGACGCCAAGGCGCAGCATAACTACGCCATCAACTCGAGCAAGGCAAAACCTCTGGAAACACCTGACCAGGAACCAGTACAAGGATAATTCCTACCGCGAAGTTCCACGAAACCAGAGGTCACTCCACAGCAAACTGCAGGTTCTCGCTCGCTCGCGAAAGCTCCTCACCGCTAACTATCAAAGGTCAAGAGTATAAAGGACCTGCTCCTGGACTCTGACCGCCCAAAGACCAACAAAACTGTCTCCGAGGACCGCTACCAAAACCAATCGGGTGAAAACGCTGAAGGAGACAGACGACCAAGGAAACAACAACAATCGCCAGAGGGTAAACATGATCATCGGAGGATCACAGTTCTACCAAGACTCAGTCTCGCCAATAAAGCCTACGGGCGAAAAGCCGACAAGTTCCAACTGGTTTCCGGATAGCGATATTCCTAACCACGCATCACTTTCGAGGAACAGAAACCGTCGGAATCGACAAGCCTCATTGCATCCTTTGGTTATCGACCTGATAATCCAGGATCTCGAGGTCGGCCGCATCCTCGCCGATACAGGAAGTACGGTCAACGCTATCTTCCGCGACACCCTCTACAAGATGAAGATCCCACTGGAGAAGTCGCCCCGAGCCAAAACATTTGACTGGTTTTGGCGCCACTACCATGACCTCGGAAGAATTAGGCTCCCGTCATGGCGAAGAAGTCACAAAGATCGCCGAAGTTTGCAGTAGTCGGCAACCCGCCATCTACAACGCCATCATGGGAACCCTTGATCAACTCCATGAAGGCAGTACCATCCACATATCACCTTGGCATCAAGTTTCCGACTCCAACCGAACCGCAGCCATCCGGGGTAGTCAGAAACAATCGAGACTCATAGCCGAAGTTCAAAATGCGAAAAGATCGAACGCCCCGCCAATCCAAACAAGCAAAGGAATCACACAACATTCCTGAAGACTCAAAAGATGATCCAGAATCATCCAAACAGGCAACGATTCAAGACAGCGACAAAGCCTCTGAGTCCACCGCCATAAAAGCAGACAGCTCGACCCTCACAAACCGCCGATCCAACCAGCACGATCGGAACGGCAACGAACAGGGAGTAAAAACGTTTGCGACAACTATCAGAACTATGGGATGGCTTGATCCTCGAAAGAGGTACGTAGGCAGCTCGTCGAAACCCGGCGAGTTCAGCTATCCTCCTCACCAAAAGGTGGGTACGTATACTCCTATACTCCCACAAAAACGCGAAATATCCGCACATGTACTCGAACTTTTCAAATTCTTTCAAATAAAGTTCTATCTTTTATGCTTACTTAAACGCAAAACATTTCGGAAAAACGAAAATCATATCTTCAAAAGAAACGAGACGCCGCAACTTCTAAAAGATAACAAAACTCGATCATCCGCTAAAACAGTCCACCCGCGACTTAAAACAACTTATACCCAATTGGCCCCGACGGACACACTCGAAACGCTTCACTCAAATACAAAATCGTAGTCAGACCTACAAGGTCCTCTTACATCCGACAAGGATATCATAGCGCTATACAAGAAACCCAAAATTTTGGTTTAGCATCTCGATAAACTCCGAAGATAAGCCGCTAGTCGCAGACTTTAAACGAAAGAATCAGGAAGAAATCACTAACAGGCAAAACAAAAGCCGATCAGTCATCGCACAGCCTTAAAGCTGAGAGTAAGCCTAGGTCTTGCCCTAAACCCAGTCTTGCTGGATCTTGACATCTCACAGACATAGTATCGTGATATGAGATCCCAAAACATGTCTCTTATCGCTACACCTAAAACGCCGCTAGAAAGTAGCATACGGACCAAGCGACAAAAAGAGTTAGGATACAAAGTGACTACTCGCATTCTTTCCTCTACACTTGACGAAAGTATAAATCAAAACAAAAGAAAAAATCTCACAAATTTTCATATTTATAAAGTCCGCAAAGACGGCGGGATTCTAAGCCACCAACGGCCAGTCCCAAAACATAAGAAGGCAACCTCCGACGGTCGCAGAATAAACTCCTAAAAACGGCCACACACGGCCAAAACATACGATTCACAAAAGGAAATCAACATCGAGAAATCCAGATGCGGAAATCCCGAATGAACCTGCAGGCTGGTCCACTTCCTCGTTCACACCTTGAGCGTTCCCACCACCCTCGGCGTTCTCGTCAGCTCCGGCCTCCACCGTATCCTCAGAAACCTCGATAGGTTCCCATAGTCTCCGGACTCTTTCCTCGACTGGAGGAACCAAGGACTCAGCATGAGCACACTCGGCCATGAAGTCCTTCATCTCAACAATCTCGAAATCAAAGGAGAAATCCAGGTTCTGAGACTTGTAAAGGTTTACGACCGAGCCCCGGCACTCGCGGAAATCGCCAACAAACTCATGAGCCTCTTTAAAACATTGAAACTCAGCGGCAAACGATTCCGCCTGTATCGCCACCTCGGCCGCGACCATCCTTCTTCCTCTCCTTTCCGCCCGAACAAGAGCTCGAGCATGAAGCTCAGCTTGCTTTTCGCTCTGCCTTTAACCTCTTGTCGGAATCGAAAAGCTCTCGCCAGCCTTTGGTCTTGAAGTTGGCAATCCTAGACTTGCGGAAACTTGAGTCGAGCGCATTGCCGTTCTCTTAGTCCCTGCACAAAGTCAAGATCAATAAACATACATGCGGATTCAAGAATACGGTTAAGAAGTTCAAAGAACAAAACCTCATTGATCCGCTGGGAACCCTCGCAAAATCCATTGCCTCTTTCTTCCTCCAGCGACTCATCAGTAACAAACTCCGAGGAAGACCTTCAAAGAAGTTGTTGGGAAGTGGAAATTCGCTGGTTCGCTTTTCCGCTGGAACAAAACTGTTTTCCCCAACGGTGAAGGATCTTCCGAACCTTCCCCACCATCTCTTTCCCTTTACGAGATCTCTGCTTACACCTCCGAAGTCGGGCTTCGATAACCGGTTCAAGGCCATACGTTGGGACAGGGTCTCGGGACCGGTAAAGCCTTACTGCGTCTCGAATCCGTTCAAGAGTGAAGGACTTCCAGAAAAACGGTCTTTGACGAAGGAGGTCCCTCTTGACGAAAAGATCGCCATGCAAATGCGCAACCGCCCGTTCTCTACAAAGCGAAACTTTTCATTAAAACTCGCACTTCCGGAATAACAAAATAGACAACGAGTTTTCATCATATTACCTCGGTTGAAGTTCCATGCATGCGGAAATAGATGGAGGCAGCTCTCCTCGACAGACTCACCATCTATTCGGACATAGAAGAAACGCTCCTGCCACGACTTAGGGTTCGGTAGTCCCCTGAATTATGGCCATATCCTTCTTGGGCAGCATGGAGTAGTAACCGCTCCTCCGGCCGAAAGTGCTCCAAAGGCCTTCGAAATCACCAGGACTGAGATCGATCCCGAGCTCATAACTTGAGATCAGTACGCCAAGCCAACTCTCCAAGGCAGGGATGCTGAGCTGGCCGATCGAGAGTTCGGCGATGAAGCGCACAAACAATGGTGCCAGGGATCGGGAACCACATGCGGCAATAAATAAAGAAGGCCTCGTAACATGTAAAGAAACCTTCCGGAGGATTCCTCGCACTCTCGTTACCGACAGGGATCCGGAATTTGACTCCTTCAGGAACCTGGTAAAAATCTCGAAGAACCTTGAGATATTTACGAGAAACCAAGCTCGGCGTAAAAGGAGCACCAGGCTGCCTCAGAGGTCTCCTCGGAATAGGGATATCTGGCAGTGATGGGGCGAACCAACAAGGGCTCGGTAATACGCTCTTCGCTTCCTCCTCAACAAACTCCTCTTGCTTCACCGTCACGTGGAAGAATGGGAAGAAGAATTTCTCTTTGAGGATCTTGAAGACATTATTCTTAGAGAGAGAGAAAGGATTCTTGAGAGAGAATAATTTTTTATGGTGAAGTAAGAATGAATGAGATTTCTTACTCCCTCCTTATAAAGAAGGTAAAATCACTATTTACCCCGACTTTCGGCAAACGATTACGTCTCTACACCTTCCCATACGGCTAAACCGCAAGCCAGGACCCGGAAGGCACTACGGTTCCTAGCTAGCTGGGGGGCAAACTAATGGGGTCAAAATCAGTCAACGACGAAATCGTCACCCGAAAGTCCTCGAAAGAAAAATCAAGTGACGATCAAAACCAAGAAACGGATCATCACTCGATGAACTCACAAGAAGGCATGAACGGACCGTGAGCCCCGGGGATCAACGAAGGCAAGCAGGCACCGGTAGACGCAGGACACGGCACGGGCGGCAGGCTTGCCCCGTCCCCGCCTCCGGGCGCAAGGGTCCTGATTCCCATCTATGCAATCGCCTTGTGATCTCAGGCAACGGCACCATCTTGGTCCCTTAAACCCATGTCCGGATTGTCCGCAAACTATAATGATTCTTCCGCAAAGCCTTCTCGATTATCTCAACGCCTAAAGTTCGGCCACATCACTCAAACCCTTGAAAACGGTTATCTCGAAATCTACGCTAAAGATCCTTCCAAAACTCAAAGATTTCACGAACGACTAACGGGAAAGATCGAACAACGGAAAACCCACGGACGGCAAGACGCCTGGCGCCGGCGCGCCGCCACGCTGGCCGGCTGGCGCCGGCGGCAACCCGCCTGGCCGGACGCCACGAGGGTCGGCCTGGCGCCGGGCGGCACACCCGCCTGGCGCCGCATCGCCACGCTGGCCGCCTCGCCGGCGGCACACCTGGCCTGGCGCAGGTGGCACGCCACGCTGGCCGGACTATGCCGCGGCACACCCGTTTGCCAGCGCACGCGGTCACGCTGGCCGCCTGATGCCAGCGGCACCCAGCCTGGCGCTGGCGGCAAGCCCCCTGACGCCGGTCTACGGCCCTCGTCGTCTCGGTCCCATCATGCTCGGTCTGATCCCATCTTGGCTTGTTTGGCTCAATCTTCGTGAGTTTGGTACGATCACGGTTATTCTAAACACCAAACATCTCGACTATACGAGGAATTGGGGTCCTTCGAAAACCAAACCTTCAAAGACTGTTCTTTCGCAAAACCGTAAAACGTCTAAACGGCTCGACGTGGCCAAAACGGTCCACTTACGATTTTCCGAAAAGGAAGGATAACTATGACAGTTTATCCTTATCCTCACATAAGAGATAAATGTCAAGTTTCCAGAAGATAAATGTCAAGTTTTCCGAAGATAAATGTCAAGTTTCCCGATAAACACGAAGATGGACGAAAATGGAAAAAGCCCGATTCAGCCCGCGAGAAGATAGACCGTCTTAAGAAGAGTATATAAGGAGAGCTTTGGGCGAGGAGCAAATCATCACCAAACTTCCAGAGCACTTAGCACTTAGAGCGATTTAGCATTCTTTTCTGTTTTCACTAGCGAGCTGCGACTCAACTAGGATAGACTTAGGCGACCGGACTAGCGGACTTTTCGACAGCTCTTACAGCCGATTTCTTTGCTTGTTGTACACGCTCAAACGAGAATTCATAAATAAGATCTCTTTCGCTCAACTCTTACGATTTTTATTTTCAACTTTAATCTCCATTGATTGTATCGTGTGTGGCCTAGCAGATATCCGGGACCTTCAAGGAAGATCGGGTTAACTCGGTTTTCCTCCACAAATCGTTTATCAGAAATTGACGGTGTGAATTTCGGTTCCCACAAGGCTCATGTCCAAATGATGCTCATCAAGGACATTGTAGACCACCAAGCAAAAGTAGCAGAGCTTCTCAACATCTCAACTTTGAAACTTGATCCATCAGTCACACCAAAGTCTCTCCCTAAACTACAATCCCAAGGGAAGTTCACCTTGTCTTGCTCCCTTGGTAAGCTCACCTTTGATGATGCTCTTGTTGATTCTGGTGCAAGTGTGAATGTGATCTCAATGGAGATGGTGAAGAGTCTTGAGATTGAACACATGGAGCCAGATACTTCCTCTCTGACGTTTGGGGATTCTTCTTCTACTACCCCTATTGGTCTCATCAAGGACTTCCCTTTGAAGATTAGATCTTGCACCATTCCTATAGACCTCACTGTCTTGAAGATGGCTACTGTGAAGAGAGTTCCATTGATTCTGGGCACACCATTCCTTACTACTGTGGGTGCTTGCATCGATTTTGCCAACAAAAAGGTCACACTCCTCAATGTCAACAAAGCAGTCTCTTACCCAATTCAGTCTCCTCTGGATGTTGAGTATTGTGGAACCATCACTTGTGGAGATCCCTCCATTGAGAAGATCAAGGCTGCAGTGGTTGTTAGTGAGAAAGAAACTCTTGAAGGTGGGAAGGATCCCCCTTCTTCACTCTCCATTTGAGGTACCACTTCACCACCTTTCCCTTGTATATACCAGTTATTTTTTGCATATTAGCTTTCTTTTGGGTATTTCTCTAAACTTAACAACACAGAGACTGTGTAACTTAAGTTTGGGGGAGGTACCAGTATTTGATCATGTTTGCTTTGATGATTTTGCATTTAGTCGTGCATTGTACATATCTATTTGCATAAAAAAATATATTTTGAAAAATTTGAAAACACACAAAAAGAATCATTTAGTTTGCATCGCTTGCATTTCTAGGAGAGTCTAGAGCATATAGGCTGCATTCACTTGCATTGGGAGACCTCGCGCTTGAATAGCTTATGCACCTCTCAAAAAGACTTGTATGCTTCGAGCCTTGAAAACTCTTCCTGAAACTTGTTAATTGCTGAAACTCAGTCTTTGAAGCCAACTACAACCTTATTTGAACTTGACGAACTTAATGTATCTTGCGCATGGTCCCTTGTGTACTGAATCATGGCTATACACACTTGAGTTGTCACATCTTTTATGCCAATCTTTTTGACAACCTCTAGTGGTAGACCTCTCCCAAAACCCTTTCCTCCTTTTAAGCCTTCATTGATTGATGAGTGAGGTATTTTTTTCAGAAAGTCTTACATGCACATAATGTTGAGAGTATTGGGGACGACAATGCTTGATCTTCATTCTTGCTAGATTAGACACACTATTGTCTAGCCATAGGATGGGGGTGAGTGTTATAAAGTTTGATTTGGGAATATGAAAAAGTTGAAGGAAAAGAATAAACTCTTTATGCTTAATTTACTAGTCTTTATGGGATAAGTAGAGAAACTTCTAGCTCAAGCTGTGAAAAGTCTTAGCCCCCAAATGTTAAAAAATAAAATATATATATATATATAAATATAAAAAAAAAAAGAATAAAGAAAGGGGGTTAGCAAAGCTAGTATGAGCTACGAGGTGTTCAAAAAGTGTGATAAATCCCTTGTAAAATAAAGAGTTTTATGTTAAAAATGTTCTTGAGACCTTTGGGTGAGAGATGTGAGTTGGGATTGGTATTGGGAAATGAATTTGTATCATATATGTTTGGGAAAAAGGTAGAACAATGGAGATTGAGCATTGTATGCATGAGTTGATCCCTTTCTTAGATATATTATCTGCAATGTCAAGGCTACTAGTCTTGAGAGTATACCACCTTAAAGATCATATTTCTTGAACCTCTTGACTTACTTGAATAAAAAGCCCACCCATACCCAAATGATTTGGACCAATTGACCATTTGCAAGAATTCACTTGATAATATGCTTAATGAACATGAGAGTTGGCTGATTTGTATGTGTGAATGCATTATGATGAGTGTAGGGACAAAAAGAGCTAAGCTAGGCCTAGAGAAGCTAGAGTATAATAACAGAGAGTGTGCTCATGCTGAATTTAGATGTTGATTTGAGTGCTATGTGTGTTTCTTTTGGTTATGAGTCCCCTCTTTCAAACCTCTCCTCCTTTGTCCTTGCTAGTTTACTTGTGGACAAGTAAAGGACTAGTGTGGGGGAGTTGAAATCTTGTGCATTTCATGGTTTTAAGCATCCATTTTGCATTCATATCAATCATTTAGACTTGCATATAGATATGTTTAGGGTGCATTGCATTATATTTGTGTGTTTTCAGGTTTGGAGAAGTACAAAACAGGTTTTGGAGCAAAATGAGTCATAAAAAGTTCAGAATGATGAAGAATGGAGTAGTAGCGGGCAAAGATCGCGACGAAATGAAGGCTGCGAACAGGAGCACACAACCGCAGGCTGATTTCGCAGGGTAGAGTTGCCTGCGTCCGAGTTACGAACAAAATGATGTTTTCGACCAGAGAATTTCGCAGGCTGTTGCTGCAGGCAAATGGAGGCTGCTACGGGACCGCAAGTTGGTATCGTCGTCACGGCCAGAGAATTTCGCAGGCTCCCCAGGGAAGAGCAGGCCGCGGCCTAAAGACAGAGTGGTCGCAACTCCATGTAGCAGGCTGGAGATGGCTGCGGCTGCGTCCGAAACAGTGCTTTTTACCATTTTACCCTCTACGTTTTAGACTTGAAAAACCTATGTTTAAGTACTCTTTGGAAGCCATTAGTGGCAGACTATCTTTTACCTTTGAGAAAACAACCAAAAACCATTTGGAGAGTTCATCTCTTGGATTTATTTGATCATTGTTCTTGTTATCTTGTTGATTTCTAATCTATTTTCTGTATATCTCTACATGATTAATCTGAAATCCAATATGGGTTTAAGAGGAATCATGGAGATTAGTGAGTAATCCTCATTTGAATTCGTGGGTTAGGGAGATTAAGGGTGGTTAGGCTAGATCTTGGATGTTTAGATGTAGATCATTCTTATTCCTTGCTAGTAGAGTATCCATAATGCATCTTCTGAGTTGGCCTCTCAAAAGTTGATCTTTAGGCATTTTCCACCCACAAGGTGTTTGATGAAATGCCTGAGACAACTCTCCTAAGCTTTTAACATACTTTACCAAAGACATTTGTTGTTAAAGGTGTTAAGATAGCCAATAGACTTGTTAGTAATGATTGCTTTCATGTTATTCAGCCAAAGACATTTGATGTTTGAAATGTGTTAGCAAATGAACATTCATCTAGACATAGAGTTTGTTTAACATGTGTCTAAGCTTAAGGTTGATAGTTGATTGATCATTTGCCATCTTTAGTTTGAAACTTGATCATCCAAGGTCTAATTCCTATACCCATGAGTTCTCTTTTATCATAACCAAAGAAAATCTCTTCATTTATTGTTTTATTGTTCTGTTATTGCATTCTCTCATTAGTAATAGTTTTAAACCATCCAAATTATCGGTTGCACTTAGATTAAGTAGGTACTTGCATTTTTGGTGCTTTGAATCCCTCAGAACTGGTTCGACATTCACTCAATACTACAACATTTGTCTTAGGAGCCTTAAAAACTCCTAACATCACCTGCTCCCCGTACCTCGATTATCTTGTAGGGTCCTTCCCACCCAGGGGCGAGTTTCCCTACCGCTTTCTCCCTGGTGTTGTCGGCTAATCGTCGTAGAACCCAATCCCGTTGCTGGAAGGTCCTGGTCCTGACTTTCATGTTGTAGCTTCGAGCGACGTCCTGCTGGTAGGACCAGTTTCTGAGTCGAGCAGCCTCTCTCTTTTCGTTGAGTAGATCGAGGCTTAGGGACATTAGTTCGTCGTTCTCCTCTTGGGAGATGGAGCCGGAGACAGTTGTCTTCACGTGCATCTCAGTGGGTACTATGGCTTCTGCCCCATAGACCAACAAATATGGAGTTTCTTACGTCGCCATCTTGGGAGTAGTCCTATTGGCCCAGAGAACTCCTTGTTGCTCCTCTGCCCACTTCCCATGAGACCCCTCCAAACGTTTCTTTAGCATGTTGACCACGGTTTTGTTCAAGGACTCAGCTTGTCCGTTGTATTGAGGATGTCTGGGTGTGGCGAAGGTGAGCTTTATGCCCCAGTCCTTGCAAACTCCATGAAGTTATTGCTGGTGAACTGTGGCCCGTTGTCGGCGACAATCTGTTGAGGGACTCCGAACCGTGTGATTACGTTCGTCCACAAGAACTTCCTGATCTTGAGATCGGTGATACCGGATCATGCTGTCGTCCTTGGCCTGGTATTCTCCTTGCACCTGAATTATTATCACTGAGAATCGCTGAAGACCTGGATGTTCTCCTCATCCATCTGGTGGGCGAGTGTCAGTCCAGCGATTAAGGCTTCATACTCGCTTTCGTTGTTGGTTGCCTTAAAGTTGCACCTTACAGCACTTGAGGCCGCGTTCCCGGAAGGTGAGGTGAGTACTATCCCAACACCGGCTCCTCGAACGTTGCTGGACCCGTCGAGGTATAGGGTGCAGTCTCCTTCTTCTGCTGTCTTGCTTTGGAGGCATACCTCCTGCTCCAGAGCCGGGAGTAAGGTAGGCGAGAACTTGGCCACGAAGTCGGCCAGGACCTGCGATTTTATGGCGGTAGCCCGTCGAAATATAACGTTGTATTCCCCCAGCTCCACTGCCCATTTGGCTAGACGTCATGCGACTTCGGGTTTGTGAAGAACCAGCTTGATGGGGAAAGAGGTAACAACCACGACTGGATGAGCTTGGAAATACAGTCTTCGTTTGTGGGCCGCGACCATCAGAGCTAGGGCTAGCTTCTCGAGGTGGCTGTATCGAGTCTCTGCGTCTAAGAGGGCTTTACTCACGTAGTAGATCGGGAGTTGTCTGTTTCCCTCCTCGCGCACCAGGACGGCTCACAGCGTGTTCTGAGACCGTGAGGTATAGTAGTAATACTTCTCCAGCCAAGGGCTTCGAAAGGAGAGGAAGAGTGGTGAGGTATACCTTGAGCTCGCGTAAGGCGGACTCGCATTTCTCCGTCCATTGGAAATCTTTTGGGTTCTTCAACGTTTCAAAGAAGGCGTGGGATTTGTCGGATTGCCTGGAGATGAATCTGCTCGAAGCATCTGGACCTCTTTGACGTTCCTCCGGGAGGGAATGGATTGGATAGCGCGTATCTGCTCGGGATTGGCTTCGATGCCCCTGTGGGTCACGATGTACCCAAGGAACTTTCCAGAGCTTACTCCAAACATGCACTTGGCTGGGTTGAGCTTCATGCTGTATTTCTGCAGGGTGGAGAAGGCTTGCTGCAGATGCGCGATATGGTCTTCGGCTTCCAGGGACTTCACCAGCATATCGTCGAGATATTCTTCCATGGTTTTCCCGATCTGATCCGCGAACATCATGTTCACCAGTCTTTTGTAGGTGGATCCTGCGTTCTTCAGACCAAAGAGCGTGACCTTGTAGCTATAGATGCCCCGGGAGGTCACGAAGGACGTTTTCTCCTGATCATCAGGATGCATGAGTATCTGGTTTTAGCCGGATAACGCGTCCATGAAGCTCATTATATGGGGCCCGGCCGTGGCGTCGACGAGTTTGTCAATGTGAGGTATGGGGAAAGGGTCCTTTGGACAGGCCTTGTTGAGGTCCTTGAAGTCTATACAGACTCTCCATGTTCCGTTCTTTTTCCTGACTACCACCACGTTAGCTAGCCACTCCGGGTACTGCACCTCGCGGATGAATCCGGCGTTGAGCAGATTCTTAACTTCCTCCTTGATGATCGCATCTCTCTCGGGAACGAACTTCCTTCTCTTCTGCCTGATTGGCTGGTATTGGGGGTCCACCTGCAGCTTGTGCATGATTATCTCCGGATCGATTCCAGGCATATCGACGTGGGACCAAGCAAAGCAATCGGAATTGGATCTGAGGAAGTCTATCAACCTCCTTCTGAGCCCTTCGTGTTCTTGGAGCCTATCTTAAGGCGTCGGGTCTGGTCCCCTTCAGCCAATGGCACCTCATCCATTCTTCAACCTCGGGCTCCTTCGTATGTTGAGCCAGAGACTGGTTCTGTAATTGCTCTAAGACCTTGGTCTTTCCTTTCAGGGTAGTCTGATAGCAAGATCGGGAGTTCTCCTGGTCACCCCTGATCGATTTTATGCCCCACGGGGTGGGAAATTTTACCATCTGGTGGAGCGTTGAAGGGACGGCTCCCATATCGTGGATCCAGGGCTGTCCGATGATCATGTTGTAGGAGGACAGGCAGTCGACTACCAGGAACTTGGTTGACATATTGATTCCTTCGGCGCATACTAGAAGGGTGATTTCTCCGGCGGTCTGTTTGACTTCTCCGCTGAACCCCAGGAGTGGAGTGGCTTCACGCGTCAAGGTGCTTTCTTCCAATCCCAGATCCTGGTAGGCGGCCTGGAATATTATGTTGTTGGAGCTTCCGTTGTCCACCATTATCCTTTTTACCAGGCAATTCGCTACGGTGAGCGATTGTCAACCGTCGTTTCTCGGGGTTTGTGGAGCTCGATGATCTGACTTTGGAGGGTGTCGAGTCGGTTGAGTAACTCGATTTCCCTTGGAGTAGCTTCGGACTGACAGCTGAGGTATTCTATTGCCATTATCACGTAGTTTGGATTACTCCCCTCTTTCTAGTGCCAAACTGTTATGGTATTTTTTTGTGGGGTTGTTTTAGTACTACGGAACACTAGAAGATTTGACTGAATCAAAGAGAATCGAGACTAAAAGATGTTTATACAATTATTTGAGCAGGGACTACAATGTTTGGTGTATAAACCCTAATTCTTGTCGCCTAAACCCTAATCTCTTAGTCTCTGAATGTCGATCACTTGTTCTAGGGTTTGGGTTCCCCTTTTATAGATGTAGATATCGGCTGAAGTAGGTTAAACTCTTCCATATTTGGAAATATTAAAGAATCCCCTTAGATAGAGAACTCTATTTTACCCAGGGGCAGGTCCGTAAGAAGGGGTCAGAACCAGGGTCTTCCTATGCAGGGGTCTGGAGGCCGGTGTCCTGCCCGGAGGCTCGAGAAATTTGGTAGCTGGATATTTTTCCCCACCAAGAAGCACTTTGTCAAAGCTGTGATTGCTGAAGCTGATGAAGGGCGCAAATTCTAGAGGAGTTATGATTTGAGAGAAAGCGACTTTCTGGTTGAAATCTCAATGTCGATTGGCACACACTGGTGCCGATCAACACCCTCTGAGAGATTTAAAAATTCAAGTTCACTTAGTTCAAACTTGATAGATGAAACCAGCATTGGTCGACGCCTCATTAGCATCGATCGACGCCTAGCCGGCTAAGACGCAGAGACTTCACTAAAGCCAGCATCGATTGACACTCAACTATCTTTCGTCGACGTCCTACTCTGTCCGATATTACACTTGGTGTAGTCCTGAAATCAGTTAAGGAAAAGTTTTACAAGCCAAAAGTCCCATATCCTAAGGTACCAAAGCATCTGAAAAGACCTATTAATGCACTAGAACATGCTGGTTCCCGCAAGAAAGTAAAGGGGATACCCAAAAATATTCTCTTTAAAGATGCTTACGAAGGATATCAGTTGACTAATTACTTCAAGAACTCTAGAGAAACTGAGGAAGAGGTTAAGGCATTGTTTGATGAATTTAGAAGTACACCTCCTAAGGTCAAGAAACTGATAAGGCAAACTGATCCTGGGAAGTTTGTAGTCCTCTGCACCATATCATGAATTGAGATTCTTGACACTCTCTGCGACACTGGATCTTCAGTTAGCATCTTGTCCAAAGACATTGCTGAGAGATTGAGTCTTACTAAAAACAACTTCTAACATCACTCTGACTTTTGCAAACCAATTCACCAAATCTCCAAAAGTTGTTGTCGAAGATCTGGGAATGAAAGTTTGGAATCGCATTTTCTCTGAAGACTTTCAGGTGCTAGATTTGGTCAATGGTTTGAACATGCCTCTGCTTCTAGGTAGAGCTTTCATGGCTACAACAGGCGCATTAGTTGACATGGTTTAGAACAAGATAACTTTCACATATATCGATAAGAATGTCTTCAACAAAGCTGTCCCACCAGAAAAGGACTGTGTGTACTTCCTTACATTGAGGTATCTTATGATCCTCTGCCTGTAGCTGCTCCTCCAGAAATAGGAAGTCATATGAATGTCCATTTGATACAAGCATCGATCGACGCCACCTTGGCATCGCTTGACGCCCCTCAGGTATCACAGATCGCAGAGATAGAAACAGTCAAGTCCGGGGGAAAGAGGAAAAGGAAGAAGAAGAAAAGCAAAAGAACCAAGAGTGGTTCTCAGTTGACACTGGTTCATCAGATCTTCTCAGATGATCGTATACAGTACAGAGTGCACAGCAGAGGTTTCTCATAACCATTTGCTAAAGTTCGAGCGTTCTTCACTTTTGAGATGATAGACAAAGGAGAGGTTTCTATGAAAGCTTTCATGGACAGTGCTAAAGCTGTTGGATATTGGGAATTGTATTGGAGCAAGTTCTCAATCTCATCCGAACTGAATCTAAACTCCAAACGTCAAAATAATGACTAAAAAAATCGCTGAGTGGGAAGCAATCTACTGTTTATTAAATTTTAATTTTAATTTAATTTTTCGTTTTTGCTATGTTTTCGTTTTTTGATTTATTGCAGACAAAAAAAACTCGATGTTCGCGAGTTGAGGCCTAGCATCAATCGACGGCTGGCCAGCATCGATCGATGATACACCACCAAGCGTTGACAGGCCCTTCATTTTGTCGGTCGACACTCACATTGGAAGCATGTATACTCGACGAACTGTGTTACATTTTTACAGTTTTTCTGTATTTCCTTCGCCAATCTCAGATTGTATAACATGGTACAGTGTTGTTTAAGAATGGGGGAGGTAGTTACTGACATCGTGTTTTGTTTGAGTGTCAGTGATTCGTTTTATTGAGTCAAAACCTAGTCAGTTGGGGATGAGGAACCTTTTTCATGTAACCAACTACCTAACCACTCTCTAACACCATTCCTTGATTTGCTGGCTGTGGGGTGTGCTTAATGGAAACACCAAAGCGGATCTACCTGCCAGTAGCATCCAGGCATGCTGAGACTGTCTCAAAGAACCAAAGCTGACCTCCATTCTTAATTTACTCAATCTGCTTGTCTCAGGGCTTGGTATATACTGGATCGGATTCCTCGTGCAGGTCTTGGAGGTCAAAGTCTGTGTGCTTCTGGTTCCCCTCTCTCCTCTCTTCAGCATTTAGAAAAGATTGACATGATTCTCTGAGATACAGAGGGATAGGAAAAATTTTGACGGTGCTCCTGATCAACTGCCCGAGGAGTTTTATTGAACATTAAAAAATTTTAGTTTGGTCCCAAAGCTTCCCTTATTTACAAAACAGTCCATAACGTGTTTTAACCTACATTATCTATTGTAAAGCCATTTCTAACAGCTAAGCTTACTATTAGGTTGGAAGAGGTGATCAATTCTCCTTTAGAGATTGATTGGAACTCCTTTGGTTTTATTATTGATTTATTCTATGATATCTGTTGGGGAAAAATATCCAGGTACCAGATTTCTCCAGCTTCCGGACAAGGTACCTACTTCCGGCCCCTGCATCAAAGGAACCTGCTTCCAGTATCTACCTCCAGACCGACCCTAGAGAAAAATGGAAGTTTTCCGCCTACAGAGATTCTTCCATATTTACAAATATGGAAGAGTTCCATCTACTTCAACCGACATCTACACCTATAAAAGGGACCCCAAACCCCTAGAAAAAGGGGATCGACACTTCGAGGCTAAGAGATTAGGGTTTAGGCGGCTAGAATTAGGGTTTATACATCGAAATCTTGTAGTTCGTGCTCAAATCAATAATAAACATCTCTTTAGTCTCGATTCTTATCTTTTCACACAAATCTTCTAGTGTTCCGTAGTACTAAAACGACCCTACACAAAAATACCATAACAGTTTGGCGCTAGAAGGAGGAGAGTAATCCAAACTACGTGATGATGGCATTAGAAGAACATGACGATCAATCCGAAGCCACTCCGAGGGAAATCGAGCTGCTCAATCGACTCGACAACCTCCAAAGCCAGATCACCGAACTCCACAAGTCTCGAGAGGCGGAAGACGACAATCCAGAGCTCCTCCAAGAAGTCCAAACCCTTAAGAGCAAACTTGACGAGCACTCCAAGCAGCTACAGCAAAGCGCCGAGAAGATGGGAGCCCTCGAAGCCGAAAACCTAGCTCTTCAGAATATGAATCAGACTCGTGGAGAAGCTGGTAACAAAGAACGAAGATTTCGAGCCCGAGTTCAACCCATGCCTCCTCTCGACACGCCAACGAATGAAGAAGGAGCAGCTCATCGGCCCATTCCCGTGGATGAACCCGAGAATGGAGACACATTTCCTTGGAAGACTCGGACACATAGGGATAGCGACTCCGAGATGGAGGACGAATAATACTCTCCCGATGATCCAGCGATCACAGATCCTGCCATGGCAGCTTACCTCGAGAAGATGTTCTCCGAGAAATTCAATACCATCTATTCTATGGTAGAGAGGCTCCCTGGAGTAGCTCCTCCCATCCAAAGAAGTGATCCTGGCTCCTACTCGGATACCCCGTTCGTGGAGGAGATCGCATCGGTCGAGATGCCTCGGAAGTTCTCCTTCCCAGCCGTAAAGATGTACGATGGGACAACCGATCCCGATAACCATGTTGCTCAATAAAAACAGAGGATGCTGACTGTAGCAATCCCAAGAGACCTAAGAGAGCCGACCATGTGAAAAGGTTTCGGCTCAACCCTCACGGGTCCTGCTCTCCAATGGTATATCAACCTCCCTATGAAGTCTATAAAGTCTTTTGCAGCGCTTAGTGATAAAATCGTGGAGCAGTTTGCCAGCAGCAAAAGTCTAGAGAAGAGCTCTGACGATCTCTACGAAATTCTCCAACATAGGGGAGAACCGCTCCGGACCTATATCGCGCGCTTCAATCAAGAGAAAGTGGCCATCCCAGAATGCAACGCGGAGACAGCTATCTCTCCCTCCAAGAGAGGTTTGCTCCCCGATGGAGATCTATACAAGGAACTGACCAAGTACCAATGCAAGACCATGGAAGATGTCTTACCCCAGGCATGGGCACAAGTGAGATGGGAAAAAGATGTCATAAGTCGAGCCATAGCTCAGCAGAAACAGGATCAGAAACAGGTCAAACAGCCGAGGAACGACCGCGATGAAGGACTTCACTCCAGACCTGCGAAAGAAGCAAACAGTCACCCTAGGGGAAAGTACCAGAACCGTACCCTGGCTCGAGCTGAAGGCCTGGCCGTGTCAAACTGGCCCGACATCTCCCATCTGTCGATCTCGAAGCCTGAACTGGTCAACGTCCTGAGGCAGATGGGTCACCAAGTCAAGTGGCCCCCGAAGATGAATGCCTCTGACTCCGATCGAAACCCTAACCGCTGGTGCGACTTTCACAATGATCACGGTCATAAGACGGAAGATTGCATCGCCCTAAGGATAGAGGTTAACGAGCTTCCCAAGAAAGGACACCTGAAAGAGTTCCTCTCTAACAAAGCCAAGGATCTGCTGACCAAAGGAAGCACGAACCGCCCAACTGAAGCAAACCCTGCTTCGCCTCCACACCAAGATAGGGTGATACACGTTATCACAGGTGGCTCAGAAATAAGTGGGATCAGCCATGCAGCCGTAAAGAGGAGCACCCGATACGCCAGGAATGGTCAGGAAACAGGAGATCCGAAGCGCACGCTCCTGGGTACCGACGAGATTAGCTTCACCGCCAAGGAGCAGGAGAAAGTCCTTGCTCCCCATCACGACGCCCTGGTTGTCTCACTCACTGTAGCAAATTGATTGGTGAAACGAATATTGATAGACAACGGTAGCTCCAGTAACATCGTCTTCCAATCCGCCTACTTTGATCTAGGACTGGAAGAAGGAGCCTTGACAAAGAAGGTCACCCCGCTCGTAGGCTTTAGCGGAGAAGTAAAGTAGACTCTATGAGAAGTCATCCTCTCAGTTTACGCCGAAGGAATCAATCTACCCATCAAGTTCCTGGTGATCGACTGTCCTTCTTTCTACAACATCATACTCGGAAGACCCTGGATCCATGAGATGGGAGCCGTACCTTTGACTCTCCATCAACTGGTAAAATTCCCGACTCCCTGGGGCATCCGAATGATCAGAGGGGGTCAAGAGAATTCCAGAGCCTGCTATCAGACCACCCTGAAAGGAAAGACCGAGGTCTCATAGCAATTACAGAAAAAGCTTCCAGCTCCGCACGCAAAAAAGCCGGAAGTAGAAGACATGGACGAGGTGCCCTTGGTAGAAGGAGATGCGACGCGAAGCCTACAAATAGGGTCCAAGCTCCCAGAGGGATTGAGACGGAGGCTGATAGACTTCCTAAGATCTAACTCCGACTGTTTCGCATGGTCTCACTAAGACATGCCAGGAATCGACCCTGAGGTCATCATGCACAAGTTACAAGTGGATCCCCAGTATCCATCCGTTTGACAGAAAAGAAGGAAATTCGCCCCAGAAAGGGACGAAATCATCAACAAGGAAGTAAGGAACCTGTTGGACGCCGGGTTCATACGGGAAGTCCAGTATCAAGAGTGGCTGGCCAACGTGGTCGTAGTGAAGAAGAAGAATGGGAAGTGGAGAGTCTGTATCAATTTTACAGATCTCAACAAGTCGTGTCCTAAGGATCCCTTTCCCCTTCCTCACATAGACAAACTAGTCGATGCCACCGCAGGACATCAACTCGTGAGCTTCATGGATGCATTCTCGGGTTACAACCAGATCCTTATGCATCCGGAGGACCAGGAGAAGACCTCCTTCATGACATCCACGGGCATCTACTACTATTAGGTCATGCCTTTCGGATTAAAAAACACCGGGTCTACCTACCAGAGGCTGGTAAACATGATGTTCGCAGATGAGATAGGACAAACCATGGAGGTCTATTTTGACGACATGTTGGTCAAGTCCCTCGAGGCAGAAGACCATATCTCTCATCTGCAGCAAGCCTTTATCACACTAAGGAAATACCACATGAAGCTCAACCCCACGAAATGTTCTTTCGGAATCAGCCCCGGAAAGTTCCTCGGGTGCATAGTCACCAACCGGGGCATAGAGGCTAACTCAGAGAAGATAAGGGCTATCCAGGTGATACCTTCTCCTCGAAACGTGAAACAGGTGCAAAGATTGACAGGCCGAATGGCCGCGTTGAGTAGGTTTATCTCCAGACTGTCCGACAAATCTCACGCATTCTTTGAGGCTCTGAAGAATCCTCAAGACTTCCAATGGAGTAATAAGTGCGAGACGGCCCTGGATGATCTGAAGATTTATCTGACTATTCCACCTCTCCTATCAAAGCCTCTCGACGGAAAGATCTTTCTACCATACCTGGCAGTGTCGGAACATGCAGTAAGCGGAGCCCTTGTAAGGAAAGAAGGTAGGAAGCAGCACCCCATCTACTATGTAAGCAAATAATTGCTGGATGCCGAGACTCGTTATAATCATCTTGAGAAGCTAGCATTAGCACTGGCCACTAGTGACTTTGTATGCTATCAAAGCAGTCCTCCACAAAACCCGGAGTACCCGGACGCCTTGCCAAATGGGCAGTGGAGCTGGGAGAGTACGATGTTATCTTCCGGCCTGCCATTGCTATCAAGTCGCGGGTCCTGGCCGACCTTATTGCTGAATTCTCTCCCTCCATGCTTCCGGCCTTACAGCAGGAGATGAGCCTACAGGGAAAAGAAGTGATATTCTACGTCAGAGATATAGTCCTATGTTCAGTCCTAACCTCCCCAATCGGAGAACCTGCGTCAACGACCATGAGATGCGACCTCGAGATGGCCAATAATAAAAATGAAGACCAGGCCCTGGTCGCAAATTCAACAATCTCCCCCGGAGAGAAAGCTCTTTATAAGGTAATCGAGGTGCAGGGGGCAGGAGCCTATAAGCTACAAGACAGTAAAGGCAAAGTCCAACCTAATTGCTGGAACACCTTGCATCTCAAACTCTACCATTTTTGAAATGATCTCTGGATCAGGCTTTTTATAGTTATATCACTATCTACATTTATTTAAGTACACTGGTTTCCTACTCCTATGTATGCTGATAAAAACGTCTCCTGACTAAAGCTTATATAATTCATTTAGTTTCGACTAAAGGAGTCTAAGGAACTCCACTGTACTTAAAGGGGCATACTAGCTGGATCAGGTCCCAAGGGTCCCTCGATCCTGGCAAACCCTACATCTCCGTGAAACGATTCACAAAAACATTGGGTGTATGACATACAGGAACGGGCCTGCGCAACCCTAGTGCACTGTCAAAAACACCTCAGTCCATGCGTAAAAGCCTCCAGCTAACGTAGGGACCGCACGTACTACTGCCCAAAACCCTGCATTAAAAACGCACCGAGCTATACACAATGCAGGGGGCATGACGTATAACTGCAGAGTACTGTCATCAGCCTGGAACTGATGCGGGGAGCAGACGGTGCAAAGAACCCCGGGAGCATCTCATATTCACTACTTCTCCAGACGTGGAAAGTAGTAAGTCTGGCACTTGGAATACTACTACGAGTAGATCCACACCAGCACCAAATTAAAGACTAAGAGTGGCTTTCTGCAGAAAGCAGAGTGCAGCATGATAGGATCTCGATAGTGGCCTACTTCCGAGCGGCAATACGCGAATCCTTGACCCAAGATCGTTAGCGGCCTACCCAAGGGGGGCAGAACACGATCTCGATGAAAACAACCTCCGGGTTTAAACCAAAAACCTTCGGGTTCTAAAAATTCAGACCTTAGGGTTTAAACTCAAATCTCCAGATTGAGATCAGAATCTTCGGATTCAAAACCTTCGGGTTCTAAAGTTTACACCTCAGGGTTTAAAAAAAATCATCGGGCTTCGGGTAGAACCTTCGGGCTCTAACTCGAGCCTAAACGAAAATTTGCAATCTGAAATAAAATTCCAGATTCCAAATCAAATAAACTCAGAGTCTTACAATCTGACTTATGTTTTGCCTCCTTGTCTTAGATGTTGAAAAGAAGGTTCCCGCTTGGCAAGAAAAACAACATCGAGCTAGCCTTGGGTTATGGTCGGCCTTCGGCCCATAACCCAAGGCCCAGAAGGATTTCTTAAACCGCAGAAACAAAGATCAGAGGACCTCATCAAATACCCGGACGTGTCCCTACTATCAGAAAAATTAAAAGCACAAGATAGCCGATAAAACATTTCTAAAGACCATGGAAGGTCAACATTTTTACAAAAAAGGCACGAAGGCCCATTTAAAGTCTTAAAACCCCGAAGGGAGTAGCAGGATCAAAGCCCAACAGAGGGCGCAAACACAAAAGATTCAAAAGTCCATAAAACACACAGAGATTAAGTAGTCGGCGTGGTGCCAGGCTCATCTTCAGCTACGGATGGTAGAGCCTCCTTATCAACTTCCGCCCCTGGAATGGACGATTCGCCATCAAAACATGGTGGAGGCAGTCCGCGAAGTTGAGCCTCCGAGATCTTCACCACCTTGTAGCGATCAAATTCATCCAATGGCTGCCACTTGTCAGTCATACCGCTAAGCCACTCTCTCATCAGTTCCCAGCGAGCAACAACTCTAGTCCCATTCACCGCCAAATCCTTCTCATCCTCGAAACTCTCCCTCGCAGCCTTTAGCACGCATAGCTCCTCCTTCTCCTCCTCTAGCTGGTCCTTCAGAGTAGTGTTCTCAGAGACGATGGTAGACTCAGCATCTTCCCGACTCTTCAGCTTAAGTTGAAGGGACTTGATCTCCTTCCCCTGAGCAAGAACCTTGTTCTTCTCGTCACGAAGCTGGGAAGATAAACTCTCCACCTCTGTCTTGCACGAAGATTGTTCCTTGATCATATCCCCAAGATGGAAGAGCTGAGACATCGCCTACAAAAAAAACGCAGTGATCAAGGGCCTAGTAGAACATATGTTATGATCAAAAGAAAAGATTCTATACCTGGAGAAGATCACTCTGCAGAGAGTTGATAGCACCGGAGAAATCCTCCTCCGGAAGGAAAGAGGCACTCGTAGGGAAGATCTTGGAATTAAGGTCATCTAGAGCCGTGGTTAAATCATCTACAGGTGGCAGAGCAGCCTTGGGAACCACTTTAACGCTCTTCACTTTCTTCTTCGATCCAGAGGGAGCATAGCTGGTTGCAGACTTACGCTTGGCACTCTTGGTAACTTGAGCATCATCTCCCGACGCAGAAGCTTTAGAAGGAGTCTGCTTCGCCGAAAGTTTCGCCATGGCTTGGTTAAAAGCTGCGAATGCTTCTTCTCCTGTGGATCCTGACATGTTACCTGAAAGGTCAAAGCAGCATTAAACATCATACCGCAGCAAGACGAGGCGATCAAGTCTGGAAACTTACCCCAAATGCTACAGCGTTCAGAGACTTCTTTGCTTATGAGAAATAAAACCTGGCAACGCTCTAAGGGAACTTGCAGAACTTGATCAATGATCTTCTTTCCCTCGTGTGCGGACAGTCGAGATACGTCTGCAAAAGAAAGAAAACGAGTTAGTATTCTATCAAGAGTCAAGAGAAAACTATAATAACCTACCAGCTATATGCCAGACAGGAGAGAAGCCAAGGATAGTCATGAAGGCAAATCTCTCTGCCCAAGTAACAAAAATCGGATGGCACTTTCTCTCATTTTTCAAGATCTCTCGGACTGGAGCATTGCTGTTGCGAGGATGAAGAGAGTATCTGCCTCCCCCGCTGTGTAAGGGAACCACAAATTACTAAAACAGGACTTCGTTCACTCCCAAGACGAGATTCTCAAGATCACCTAGGTTCTGGATCGCTATCAAAATCCTCCAAGCCGAGGAGTCAACTGACCCGGCGAGATTTTGAGAAACTCAGACAGCTTCGCAATCAACAAAGGAATGCGACCCCTGAATCCCGACTCGAAAAATGCTTCGTAAACCGGAACCTCGTCAACTCCGAAATCCGATATCCTATCTGAAGGATTCGGATCTCGGATGACGACTTCTTGGGGGAGATCGTATCGCCTCCTCCATTCCTCGATCTCCCCTGCTCTGATCTTTGAAGTAGGACGCACGGGTGAAGATCCCTCTTCCTCGTCGGAGGAAATACTCTCGACTATAGCAGTTTCATCGAACTTAGGGCTTTCGACTTCAGCCGTCGAAATAAGAGAGGAGGATGCAGATTTCCCCGGATCTGAAGTTTCATTCCCTCTCCTAGACCTAACCCTACCACCTACTGACGATAAACTTAGAGTGCGGCTAGGAGGATCTATCGCCATAAGGAAAGCGGAGCCTAAGTAAAAAGGAGGAGGGAGAAAGGAGGCTACCTGCTTCGGAAACGAGAGGATCTTCAGAAGAGGAATCACCGAAGAAATCGCCGAGAGGGAAAGAGGAGAATGGGAAGAGCCGAGAAAGTAAGAGAGAAGGAAATAGAGACGGAATCCCTAAATGATCTCCACGCACCTCGAAGATCGCGTTTTGAAAGGAATGAGCGCCAAGGCGTGGAGAGCTCAACAGACGCGAGGCCCATCTGAAGCCCAACCCGCCTTCAGAAATTTTCAAAAGAAAGCCAAAAAAAGATTTCCCCTCTCCTTTTTGGTTAGAATCGACTAAGTCAGAAAATATAAGCGATCCGAAGGCTAGACTACGACAAGCTTCGCCACCATCTAAAAGTCCAGGATTTGGTAGCACCCAAAGAACTTTGATCTATAAAGGTTAAAGTCTCGTTCCATGTCCCAAATATGAACTCCGATTTGAGCGTGGATTTAAGAGACAAGGAGCCCAGAGTCACGTCCCATCTGGAAGAAATCTGCCACAACGGAGTTACTATAATGAAGCGCACAAGTTATTCCATGATCTCGACGGCGAGCTTAAGAAATTGGGGCAAACTGTTGGGGAAAAATATCCAGGTACCAGATTTCTCCAGCTTCCGGACAAGGTACCTACTTCCGGCCCCTGCATCAAAATAACCTGCTTCTGGTACCTACCTCTAGACCGACCCTAGAGAAAAATGGAATTTTTCCGCCTATAGAGACTCTTCCATATTTACGAATATGGAAGAGTTCCATCTACTTCAACCGACATCTACACATATAAAAAGGACCCCAAAACCCTAGAAAAAAGGGGATCGACACTTCGAGGCTAAGAGATTAGGGTCTAGGTGGCTAGAACTAGGGTTTATAAACAAATCTTGTAGTCCCTTCTCAAATCAATAATAAACATCTCTTTAGTCTCGATTTTTATCTTTTCACACAAATCTTCTAGTGTTTCGTAGTACTAAAACAACCCTACACAAAAAATACCATAACAATATCTATTCAGACCTTGTTTTGTGTTTCTGCTTCCATGTTTTAGTAGATCTCCTGTTAGATTTAGAGATTTCATGTTCTTAAAGTCAAGCTGATAATCATAGGATTGCTAGGGTTGCTTATAGATTTCTACACAAGGATTGTTTATCATACTAGCTTTTAGGATAGTTGGAATAGCACGAGAGAGTGATTGATCACTTGAATCTAGAATCATACAATAATCGGATTAGAACGAGAGTGGGACCGATACCTAAATCTAATCCTGTTGGACTAAATATCCATTCACAGTGAGAGTTGCTCAAGAAATTTTGTTGTAAATATTGGAATCTGGTTTATTGCTTATTTGATTCATCGAATTCGCAGCGAGAGTTGGAATATATTTAGAGTTAGGCATCTTATAATTTATCGCAGCGAGAGTTGGATAGCTTACTATTTGTATTCGAGTTCTAGAATTGAACGTTATAAACCCTTGGCACCACTGATTGTAGTTTTAAATCTATTGACTGATAAAACCCTAGATCTAGCGTCTATCCCATTTTTTACAACCTCTATCTATTTACTATTATTTACTGCTTTCTAATTTCTTGTTTAGCTTAATCTGAAACTCAAATCTATTGTGTCAAAAATAGAGTCTATCTGGATTCGATACTCAAGTACTACAAACCTTTTATTTGAGAGAATATCTTGAAGGTTAATTTGAGCATACCACAAGTTATTTTTGGAACAAAAGGAAACTTACCAAGTATAATGGTTTTTGCATCCTTTTGGCCTCGTCAGGGCATCCACAGCTTCCCCGAAATCTTCATTTACATATTCATTGCCAACCGCCATCATTTTCTCCGCAGCTGCATTCGCTGGTGCTTCCTTGTCAACCTTCTCTGCAGCCGCTGCTATTACTTGGAGTGTATAGCCGCATCCACTATCTTCACGGAACAAGAACAAGTCTACTTTGCTGTAACAATATATTTCTTCTCTGCATCATCTACAACAGAAAAACAAACCAACAACACATTATACACTATCTAGTTGTCCAAAATTGCAACACAATATGGCATTCACCATTACCTCCATTGTCTTCTCAGCCTCCTTCTCGTAATGGTACAATACAGCAGGATACAACATCGATTACTCATTTGACAAGTAGAACTAGTTTAAATGGTACAACTTGTATAGTTGAAATTACTCATGCGAAATGTACAACTTAAATAACTGGTTCAACTACGTCATGGTAATTAAGAATACTTCATCTACATGAAATAGAAAATAAAAATCCAAATTGGTCTGTTTCTATTAGGCATTTATTGTATTAAACTATAGATTGTATAAGCCGAATCGTGAAATTGAGTGTTAACTAATAAACGAAGTACATGTTGTACAACTCACAAAACTGGATTATCGCACATGAATAACTAATATAACTTGTTGAATTTGTATAACTGGTACAACTAATAGTCATGGTAACACTAGGTACTAACACTATTATTGCAAGAGTTACTCCAGTTATACCAATAGGGAATCTTCCCGTAACAGAAATATTCCAAACACGACAAGCATCTCAAGCAGCTATAGTAGTCTCAAGCAGCTTAGTCATCGAGTAGCTTAAGGGCAATAAACTGGTGCACTTTTTTGAATTTTCCTTATTTTTCATATTTTGGCCATTTTTTTGTCATACCTCGACCATTTTTATTCGGTCATTCTTTGACTTTGTATACGTCCTCTTCCTTATTCAGGATTAATACAAGGAAGATTAGAATAGCATGTTTCATTGGTTTCACATCATCTTCTTCTACATCATCCTTCGCAAGCTGAAAAATAAATACCAAAATTAAGTCATATTAGTTACAAAGTTGTACTAGATATACCCGTTTTAGTTGAAATAATTATACTAGTTATAAACGTTTTAATTGTATCAGTAATTCTAGTTATACATGTTCTAATTGTACAAGTGATATCTTGTGAATTAATATGATTTTAACCATCATTTTGTATACATATTGACCATCTATATCATCATTTAAGAATATATAGGTTGCATTGCATTGCATATGTCTATATCAGGTCTTGGAATTACTTGTTGGTGAGTTTGAAGGCATTTGAAGGGTTATGAGCCACAAGAGTGAAAGATGAAGATGGATGAAGGTCTTAAAGATATCTTTTGAAGCCCATCTTCTGAGAAGACGTGGAAAATTTAGTTAGCTTTATAATGGAAGTTATTCCGAGTCATTTGGAGTTGTATTGGATAATGGAAGTTATTTCGAGTCATTTGGAGTTGTATTGGAGGAGTTATGATCGATATACTGGCCGCATATCAATACCCGACCACAGTTCGCCCAACGACCAGCCGAACCCGCCCGCTCCGAACACTTTTCTGGTCGTTTTTGATGATTTTTATGGGCATTTCAGACTTGTTTATGAGTCCATTAGGGTTTTTAAGGATCATATAAATACTTTGTAGATCCCAAAGTTGGGACATATCTTGTTTTCTCTCTAAACACTTTGAGATGTTGAAGAAAGATTGAATCTTTAGTCTCTTTTCATCTTATTTCTTTGTGTTTATTAGATTTAACTTGCTTCTCAACATGATTTATCTTCAATCAACCATGGGTTTAAGGTTAATCATGAAGATTAGTGAGTAGATCTATCTTGGATTCATGGGCTAGGGTGATTAGGATGATTAAGTGAAGATCTAGGGTGTTTAGTGTTAGATCTCTTTGTTTACTTTCGTATCTACTATTCTTAATGCTAGATTAATGTTGGCCATTCTAATCTAGATCATTAGACATCTCATGCCCGGAAGGTATTTGATGAAATGTCTGAATGAAATAGACTTTGCTCTTTGCCTTCCTAGCCAATGGGAATTGATGCTAGGGTGCTTAGGTAGTTATTAGATTTGCATTTAATGATTGCTTGATTGAATCAAACCAATGAAAATTGATGTTTGATGATTAATGGCAAATGGCAAATGAGCATTTATCTTGGGAAAGAACTTGCTTATTTTAGTGTTCTAGACTTTAGAAAACCTTTTCATTGATAGCTTGCCACCTTAGATTGGATCTTCATCACCTGAGATCAAATGCCAAGCCCATGAGTCCTCTTGCCTTTTATTGTTTAAACTCTCTATTTACTTGTTCTTGTTAGTCATTGTTCCTTGTTTGAAATCATTTAGCAAACTGGTTGCACTTAGCTTAAGCATAATCTTGCATTCTCTTTTCTTTGAAATGACTTATGATTGGATTGACACTCTTTATACTACTTTGTCTTTGGAACCTAAAAACTCCTTGTCAAATTTGGCGCCGTTGCCAGTTCTAAGTTGATTTTGACATTGAGATTTGGTCATTGCTTGAGACTAAGTCTTATTTACTTTTGCTAGTTACTAATACTCCTTCTTCATCTCCTTTTGAGTCTCAGGTGTATGACCTTGAGGAGCAGAGGCCACAGCATCTACAGCGCCGATAGCTCTGCCACAGCATCCACAGCGCCAAGCTAGACCTATTGGCACCTATGATCAGCCTCATATCCAAGGGAATAGGCTGGGTATCAGGGCACCAGCTGTGGAGAACAACAAATTTGAGATCAAGTCTGGCTTGATCCACATGATAGAGAACAACAAGTACCATGGTCCTACTTTGGAGGATCCCCTTGATCACTTATACAAGTTTGACAAGTATTATGGCTTGTCAAAGACCAATGGAGTCTCTGAAGATGCTTTCAAGCTGAGACTGGTTCCCTTCCTTGGGAGAAAAGGCTCACCAGTGGGAGAAGAACCTTCCAAGTGACTCTATCACCACTTGGAATGACTGCAAGAAGGCCTTCCTCAACAAGTTATTCTCTACCTCAAGGACTGCCAAGTTTAGGAATGAGATCTCTGGGTTCCAACAGAAGAATCTTGAGGGTTTTGGTGAAGCATTAGAGAGGTTCAAAAGCTACTGGTCTCAATGCCCACATCATGGCTTCACCAAGGAGAGTCTACTTAGTACCTTCTATAGAGGTGCTCTGTCCAAGTATAGAAGCCAGCTTGACACTGCTAGCAATGGTTTCTTCTTGGGAAGAACAGAAGAGGATGCAGAGGAACTGGTGGAGAACGTGGCACAGAGTGATTCAGTCTACAATGAGGAGCATGGTAGGGGCAACAGAGGTGATGATCAGCAAGCAAGGAAGGATCTTAAGTCTCTACAAGAGAAGATGGATATGCTTCTTTCAGAATAAGGCTAGGCAAGAGAAGGTGAACTTCGTTGGAGACCAGAACCAAGAGGAGCTTGTTGTGATCAATGAGGTTGATGGTCTAGAAGGTCAAGAAGAGTTGTGTTTTGTGAATGCTAATGGGATATGGTACAGGAAGGAGCCTAACTTTCAGTACAACAACTACCAGCAAAGCCTTTCTACAACAACCAACAAGGTGGTTACCAAGCCAAGCAGAGCTACCCTCTAGTTTTCTCCAACCAAGGGAACCAATCTACACAAGGTAAAGTTGGGTCTTCCACTTCTGCTCCTAAAGAGAGTAGCACTGATGCTATGTTTAAACAGATCTTGGAGTCTCAAACGAGAAGTGCGAAGAACATTGGAGATGAGTTGTAGAACCTCCAAACAAAGATTGATGGGAACTACAATGACCTCAACAACAAGTTCTTACACCTTTCCTCTAACTTCAAGGCTTTGGAGAATCAGTTTGCCTCTATGACTTCAACCTTCAAGCGCCCAATGGGATCTCTATAAGGGAAATCAGAGCAGAATTCCAATGAGTATTGCAATGTTATCCTCTCTACTAGCTACTGCATCTAAGATTGAGTTGAGTGATCATGAGAAAGAGGTGGATGAGATTGAAAGACTCTTTTTTGGAATAGAAATTGTAGCCAAGGATGAGGCAAAGATTGTGGAGAAATCTGAAAGGAAGGTTGAAGCAAAGATTGTGAAGAGAGCTGAGCACAAAGCTGAGAAACCGGTTAAGCTGGAAGAAATCCATGAGGTTGAGCAGTCACCCTATGATAAGCTCCCATTTCCACAAAGGGTCCTCACCAAAGCTCAGAAGAAGGTGATCTCCAAGTTCAGAAAAGACAAGAGTGATGTAGGAGCCAAGCTTCCAGATATCTCGAATATGCGTGATGCTCATGTCCAAATGATTCTCATATTATAGCTCACAATGAAGAAGTAGCAGAGCTTCTAGACATCTCCACAACAATGATTGATCCACCAGTCACACCAAAGTCTCTTCCTAAGCTTGAAAACCAAGGGAAGTTCACTTTGTCTTGCACCCTTGGTAAGTTCACACTTGATGATGCTCTTGTTTATTCTGGTGCAAGTGTGAATGTGATCTTAATGGAAATGGTGAAGAATCTTGGAAATGAGAACATGGAGCCAAACACATCTTCTCTAATGTTTGGGGATTCTTTTTCTACAACTCCTATTGGTCTCATTAAGGACTTTCCTTTGAAGATTGGAGCATGCACCATTCCTATTGACCTCACTGTTCTGAAGATGGCAACTGAGAAGAGAGTTTCATTGATCCTTGGCACACCATTTCTCACAACAGTAGGAGCTTGCATCGATTTTGCCAACAAGAAGGTCACATTCCTAAATGTGAACAAAGATGTCTCTTACCCTATCCAGTCTCCAATGATGAATGTTGAGTATTGTGGAACCATCACTTGTGGAGAACCTTCCATTGAGAAGATCAAGGATGAAGTGGTTGTTAGTTAGAAAGAAGGCCTTGAAGGAGAGTATTCTAAAGGGATGTGTGATGAACACTTGGAAAGTGTTAAAAAGGAGGAGGTGAGTAGAGCCACATGAGCATTTATCTTGGGAAAGAACTTGCTTATTTTAGTGTTCTAGACTTAAGGAAACCTTTTGATTTATAGCTTGCCACCTTAGATTAGATCTTCGTCACCGGAGATCAAATGCCTAGCCCCATGAATCCTCTTGCCTTTTATTGTTTAAACTCTCTATTTACTTGTTCTTGTTAGTCATTGTTCCTTGTTTGAAATTCTTTCGCAAACTGGTTGCACTTAGTTTAAGCATAATCTTGCATTCTCTTTGCTTTGAAATAACTTAGGATTGGATTGACACTCTTGATACTACTTTGGCTTAGGAACCTAAAAACTTCTTGTCAACAAGCTATACAAGTTATACGTGTTCTAGTTGTGCTAGACATGCTAATTATACGCGTTCTAGGTGTACTAGTAATATTCGTTCGAGTTGTACTTTTGAATTTTGTATGCTTAAGATATGAAATTCGAATTTTATGAAAATATCATTTAAGAAAAATATCATTTGAGAATGATGATGGATTGAGGGAGAAGTGAAAGTTCTGAAAGGTATTTATCTATATTTTTTAAAATAAGGAAGAAAACATACAAACTAGAATATGTAGGGATTTAGAATTTAATTGGATCTGGTAATGTTTTCAGTTGGGTGGGTCTAGATCTAATTTATATTGTTGTTGGGTAAGTAATTAGTTAGATAGATGTAGGGTTAAATGTTTTTTTGTTGTTCCATTTTAAAAAATGAGTTAAATAAATTAAAAAATAATAAAGGGTCCAAATCAGATGTTTTACGAGAAGGCGAACCTTTATACACTAGATATATAAATACAAATAAATAAATAAAATAAATAAATAAATAAATAAATAAAATATATAGTTTTGAATTAAATATTTTCAAATCAAATTTTCTTTTGAAATTAGAAAATGCTTTTTAAACTATTTTTAAAATTTTAAAATTATATTTTATTTTATAAAATTTTAAACCTCAATCCAAAAATCTGTCCCTTAACTCTAAATTTTAAAGTTTAGATTAATTAACCCTAAGGTCTAAGTGTATTTTGCTCTCAAAACCTTTTTAATGAAATGTTTTGGTCATTTTAATCCTTAGAAACTATATTTGTGACAAGAACTTTAGGATTATCGTAGAGAATTTCTCATTTTAGAACGTGATCCTCATTTTTCTTCATATCTTAACTGTCTTCGTTTTTTTTTTACAACGAAAGGCTATTCTATTATTCAAATTTGAGGTGGCCTGGGTAAACCAGACCGGAATAGAACAACCAATAAAATGAAGTTCTCTATGAAAAGACCTTGCCGTTCTAGCTAATGAATATGAGATCCGATTATGTGCTCATGGAACATGCAAAATCTTGAAGTCCGGAAAACATATCTGTAGAGTCTCAATCGTCTCTAATTCTGTTGCGAAGGTTGGCCAAGCATGGGGTTCCTTAATTTATGGCAATCAAGTCTTTGCAATCGTTCCAAAGCTCTGACAAGTTGAGTATTGCAGCATGTTCTCCATCGCCCATCTTAGTGCTTCTACTTCTGAGTGCAGAGCAGACTCTCGCCTAATATAGTTCTGTGTCCCCATAAGTTGAACCTTTTTCAAGCTATCCATCCAAGCCCAGTCACATCCGCTAAACTGTGCAGTAGATGTTGATGACCCGTCTATCATGCAAATATTATCCAAGCTTAAGATTTGAGGCTTTTCACTACTTTGGTTTTTTTGGAGTTGGTGGCATCATCTCGTTTGCATTGAATCAGAATTGACACTCACTCTCTGCATAATAAATTGTCTTCGTTTACGTTGCTCTCAATCCACATTTGGCATTATTTACTCAAAAGGTCTAATATAAATAACGGGTGTTGCATTTTCTGCTGCAGTTACCCAAGAAAGAGTATACGATCGTTCAAATGGGAGATGCATGTTGTGATCTGAGACGGGAAGCCTTGATAGATAAATCTCAAACTAGGAACCTTACTGTAGATTCGAAGAACGGGTAAAGACAGACGTAGGAGATGATCACGAAGGTTAGAAGGATCAACTCGAAAGACTGAATTTGAATGCAAAGTTCTTGAGAGAACTTAATTGCTTGAGAAGGAAGTAATAGGTTTAAGAAAGCTTTATTGATATTATGAATAAAAACTTATGCCGTGAGGCTACATTACATAGAATAAGAAGTCGGTTTAGCTAATCAGAAAAGGAAATATAAAACCTCATAAGAAAAGGAAAACTAGATTAAAGTAACAATGAAATATCCTTGTGACTTATCCTGTCACAATACTCCCCCCTTCGGAACATTCTTGGCCTCAAGGATGGAAGTCTGGATACTTTGCAATAAAGTCCTGGTAAAACTCCCAAGTAGCTTGCTCTCGAGTAAACCCTTTCCATTTGATTAAGACCTTTGTAAGTGCTCTGTTTTGACGATTAACCATCTTTGTTTCCAATATTGATTCAGGTACCTTTCCTGTACCGACATCATTGAGATACTGCGGAAGAGTAGGGACTGTTGTTGGTGGAGTAGGACAGAACTTGAGCTGACTGACATGGAAGACGTTGTGGATAGTAGCATTGGGAGGTAAGTCCAGTTTATACGCACAAGACCCCACTCGATCCACGACTTGAAAAGGTCCGTAGTAACGAGGAGACAACTTGTGTGGAATGTTGCGACCTTTGAGAGAATGCTGGCGGTAGGGCTGTAATTTTAAATAGACATAGTCACCTATCTTGAATTCACGGTCAGAACGGTGTGCGTCGGCATACTGTTTCATACGATTCTGAGCACGGAGAAGATGAAACTTCATGAGATCGATAACTGCTTCACGTTTTTGGAGAGTTCGATCGACAGAAAGAGATGAGCTTTCTCCTGGTAAATATGGCATGTGTACTGGAGGAGGTTGGCCGTAAATGATTTCAAACGGTGTGCTTCGTATTGCAGAGTGATAAGTGGTATTATACCACCATTCAGCTAAAGGAAGCCAGGAACTCCAAGAGTGCGGCGAGTCAGAAGTCATGCATCGGAGATAGGTTTCAAGAGTTTTATTGGTGACCTCTGTTTGTCCGTCAGTTTGAGGATGATAAGCGGTGGAATAGTTGAGGTCGACGCCATGAACACGGAACAACTCGCGCCATACGTCGCTCAAAAACGTTGGATCCCTATCGCTTGTGATATCTTTGGGCATACCGTGGAGGCGAAAAACCTGATCTAAATAAAGCTTGGCCACGTCCATGGCAGTATAGGGATGTGATAGTGCCAAGAAGTGAACGTTTTTGCTGAGTCTATCAATGACCACCAAGATGCAATGCTTTCCCAAAGATGGAGGTAGTCCTTCAATAAAGTCAAGACTAATGGATTCCCAGACGCCTGCAGGTACTGGAAGAGGTTGTAATAAACCTGGTTTGGCGGCTGAATCATACTTGTTTCGTTGACACGTTGAACAGTTTCGGACATAGTTCTGTGTTTCCAAACCCATTTTTGGCCAGAAAAATAGTGACTTTATTCGTTGCAGTGTGGAATCTCTGCCTGAGTGACCACCTATTGCAGAGTCGTGAAGCCACTTTGAAGATATGTAGTTTGACGTCTGGATCGTCACCAACCACGAGCTTACCTTTCCTGCGTAATTCTCCATTGGTAAAGGTGTAAGCAAAGTGTTTTGATGGTTGAATTTGCAGCTCAAGTATGATTCTTTGAAGATTCGAATCAGTGTCCCAGAGGTTCTTCAGCTTATCATAGAAATCATGATGGATCTGTGATAAAGCGAGATTGAGAAGCTGAGAACCGGAGACGCGGGAGAGAGCATCGGCTGCGACGTTCTCTTTGCCCTGTTTGTATTGAATCTCGAAGGTGTAACCCATCAATTTCGATAACCACATATGCTGGAAGGGAGTAGTGATCTTTTGTTCCAATAAGAACTTCAAGCTTCGTTGATCTGTTCGGATTATGAATTTGCGGTGGGCGAGATAAGGATTCCATGTTTGCACTGCGTGTACAACTGCGAGGAGTTCTTTCTCATAGACCGAGAGATTCTGGTTTCGAGGACCAAGAGCCCTGCTGATGAAACAGATAGGATGATTGTCTTGCATAAGCACAGCTCCAATCCCTGTTTTAGAAGCATCTGTCTCGACAACGAACTGCTTATTAAAGTCTGGTAAGGCAAGCACCGGAGCAGAGATTAAGGCTTCTTTTAGTGTTTGGAAAGCCGAGGATGCTTCAGGTGTCCATGTAAAACTGTCTTTGCGTAGTAGTAGAGTTAAAGGTCGTGCGATCATGCTGTGTCCTTGGATAAAACGACGGTAGTAGTTAGCAAGACCGAGGAAACTGCGGAGTTGTTTCTGATTGCTCGGAGTGGTCCAGAGCTGCACGGCTTTGATCTTTGCTGGATCAGTACTGACGCCATTGGAGGAGATGAAGTGACCGATATATTCTATCTTTGTTGCTCCAAAATTTCATTTAGACTTCTTTAAAAATAGCTGCTGGTGTCGTAAGATTGCAAACGCCATGTCTAGGTGAACCAAGTGATCTTCCCAGCTATTGCTGTATATTAAGATATCGTCGAAAAATACCAGGAGAAATTTCCGAAGGACAGGTTCGAAAACATGATTCATGGGCCCTTGAAACGTACATGGAGCGTTTGTGAGGCCAAAGGGCATCACGAGATACTCGTAATGGCCTAAGTGGGTGCGAAACGCCGTTTTATGTATGTCTTCAGGTGCCATTCTCAACTGATGGAATCCTGCTCGGAGGTCGAGTTTGGTGAAAAATTTTGCACCGCCTAGCTCGTCAAGTAGATCTTCCAACAATGGGATAGGATATTTATCTTTAATAGTCTGTTTATTGAGGCCTCTGTAATCAACGCAAAGCCGCCAAGACCCATCTTTTTTCTTTACGAGAACCACTGGAGAAGCATATGGACTTGAGCTGTATTGGATTATTCCTTGTGTCAGCATCTCTTGGACCATTTTATCGATGGCATCTTTCTGAATTGATGAATAGCGATATGGTCGTAAGTTCACTGGATTGGCGCCAGATTCCAGGGGTATCTTGTGGTCGAATCCCTTACGGAAAGGAGGCAGTTCAGAAGGTTCGTCGAAGATGTCTGAGTAAGAATCGAGAAGGCGTTGTAATGAACCTGAAGTATCTTGTGTTGTGTCGCAGGCTTCGATATGATAGAGAATTGTTTCTGGGTTTAGGCTTTGGTCTGGTTTTGTTTCATCGACTTTCTGAAGGTGAAGAAGTGCCAATTGTGATTCCTGTAACATTAACTTGTTCAGGCTGCTGCTGGAGATGACCTTTGAGTCGTTTGGTGTGATCCCTCTAAGGACATGCTTGAGCCCGTTGAATTTGAATTCCATGCGGAGATTTAAGAAGTCCCAAAGGATAGGATCTAGCGTCGAGAGCCACTGCACACCGAGTACGAGATCACTGCAACCAATAGGTAAAGTTCGTATCTCTGTTTGAATGTGTAGCCTTGAGTTTTCCACATGAAGTCGCTGCACTTATAGTTAGTGACCAGATCGCCACCAGCTGCTAATACTGACAAAGGCTTTGTTGGTAGCAAGTTGCAACCTAGGACCTTTGCGGTTTGGAGATCGAGAAAATTGTGAGTGCTTCCTGGATCAATAAGAATATGTAGCTTCTTTTTTCCGTGTTGGCCCATGATTCGCATACAGTTGTAAGTTGGCAAGCCGTTTAAAGCGTGGACCGAGATCGTTGGCGTTCTATCGTCTTGGGCTTGAGGTTCTGTATCTGAGGGATTTTCTTCTTCATCATCGACCTCAGATATGTCTCCTTGCTCACCTTCTAAGTATAAGATTTGAGATCTCTTATGTTTTAGCTGGTGACCCGGTGTGAATGGTTCTTCACAGAACATGCACAAGCCTTTGCGTTTGCGTTCTTGCATCTCCTCGAATGTGAGTCTCTTATGGTGTGTACGAGGAGTGGTGTTGTATTCTGTGCTGGGGCTGTGTTCGTTTGGCTCTTGTATGGTTGGGATGAGTTTTGTTTCTGGGAGTAATTGTAAGAAGACCGAGCTGACTTTGCTGGAGTGTGATGAAGAGAGAGCTCATGGAGTTTGGCTATGCGAGCAGCTTCTGGAACGGTAGTTATGTTGAACTGTCGAACATGGAGAGCAAGATGCTGGTTCATGTTGGTTAAGAAGATGCTCAGCGCGTGTTCCGGTGGAAGTGTGAGACGAGTCATCGCGCAATCGAACTTTTCCAGGTATTCATCAATAGGGTCACTGCCTTGTTTGAGGCTAACGAGTTCAGCGAGAGGATCATAGTATAAGTCACCAAATCTTGATGATATAGCACTAACATAATCCGGCCAGAGAGGATATATGTTGTAACGATTAGCGATATACCCATGGTGCCATTGGAGAGCTTTTCCGGTCATATGAAGAGAGGCCAAACGGACTTTTAACTCTGGTGAAGTATTATCGATGGAAAAAAATTGTTCGCATCGGTAAATCCATTCCTTGAGTTCTTTTCCATCAAACATTGGAAACCCGACCTTTGTTAAGCGAGAAGAGAGGGCGTTGGGTAGAGGAGGGTTGTGGTCTGCATCGAGTGGAGCGGTTTTGATGTTGCTTTGGTCTGATGAAGATGCATCTGTTGGCTTGGGTGTAGAGGCGGATTGAGTTGGTTCAAGAGGTGATGCTTTTAAGATTTGTGAGATCATCGCTTTTATTTCGGCGATTTCTCCGCCCAAGTCTTTCCTTATATCCTCCAATTGCTGAGATTGTGAAGAACGAAGTTCTTCGAGCTGTTTATTCATCACTGACATTGCAGCGGTTGCTCTGGTATCCATGGCTAGGTCTTGAGGAAGTTGTCACTGTTCTGATACCACTGAGACGGGAAGCCTTGATAGATAAATCCCAAACTAGGAACCTTACTGTAGATTCGAAGAACGGGTAAAGACAGACGTAGGAGATGATCACGAAGGTTAGAAGGATCAACTCGAAATACTGAATTTGAATGCAAAGTTCTTGAGAGAACTTAGTTGCTTGAGAAGGAAGTAATAGGTTTAAGAAAGCTTTATTGATATTATGAATAAAAACTTATGCCGTGAGGCTACATTATATAGAATAAGAAGTCGGTTTTAGCTAATCAGAAAAAGGAAATATAAAACCTCATAAGAAAAGGAAAACTAGATTAAAGTAACAATGAAATATCCTTGTGACTTATCCTGTCACATGATCTGGCTCGAGGAAAATGACATAACCGAAGAAAAATATTCAAATATATAATAAGAACATCAGTAACAAATACATCATAAGAAAAATGAGAATCTGGAAGCACAAACAATTGAGACCTCGAGCTGAGATCATTTCAAACTATATTATTACTACATCCTCTCTCATTATAAAATTGCAAGTCTTCGCAGGAATAACACATAACTTAAACCTGTATCGATACGATTTTCCGTAAAGTCGTAAGTCTTTCTTACAGAGGCCTAGTATGTCGTCCTTTTGCCCTGCCACACAGACGCGAGTTCTTTGGGATAGGGTACTCATCTCTCAAGGACGTCGATGTTGTAAACACGCGCAAGTAGAGCTGTTGTCCCAAATACTGTCTTGCCCAAAACTCGGACCTTAGGTTCCACATTCCCACGTTGTCCAAAGCAATGTAAATGGCTGTCCATGATTTTGGGTACACCTGAATCCCAAATATATGTCATGTTCTTAATTAGAACAAGAAAAGAAACTAATGTGTTAGATTGAGGAAGAAGAGACAAGAAGAATGCCTCACTTGGACAGTTGAACGGGATACTGCATCACGTAAATTGTACCCATTTCTGCTCCCTGTGTTCCACTGTCCACCATCCATGCTGTATTTTATCCGATCAAAACACATTTAGTCAATGTTAAAAAAAAAAGAAACTACCAAATAAAAAGGTATGAAGATAAATGTACCCGACAACCCAGAAGGAGTAACCATTGAGATGATAACTTTGAATGATATCCTCTTTGTTCTCGAATACAATCTCGATAAACGTTCGATAATCGACTTCCAAAACAGAGGTGTCAAGGTATAAACCTCCCCCTGTGGGTTTGTCCGAGATGCTATTGATCTTATAAACCCCGCTTATCTTGAAGAAGTCGGCAAGTTTTAGAGGTGTATCCGCAGGCACAAATGACACACTATTGATACCGTATCTTTGCTTCCCATTTATCTGGCCTGCTGAGCTACCAAACACAATAGTCCTAATGAGCGGTATTAGACCATAATGATATGATCCTTGTGGGTTTGGTCTTGGTCCACTAGCTGTCAAGTTGGTTCTACGAAAAAACAAAACCATTAGATCTTTACAATTCTCTTTATGGAGCTTACAAACAAGAAGAGTACCTGATGGCACGTGCTTGGTTTAAGGACCAATCAATTTGAATGGTGGGACCACCGGGAATTGGACCAGAAGCTGAAGTAGACGAACCACTATATCTGAGAATGCCGGTAGTTGTTATGACCTTATCGGTGAACCGAGAGGAAGCAACCACGTAGTAGTCACGAGGAGATTGGTCAGCAGTAATGAGAACAGAGTAAGACTGGCCAACGTGAACGTCAAGTGACGAAAACATGGTTTGCATTGTGTGTGTCCCTTCGACTTCCACAAGCTTCATCCTGTGGTTTTGGATTCTGAAGTTTAGAGAATTTTGTAATCCAACGTTTGATATCCTCAACCTGTATGTTTTTCCTACATTGCATAAACGAGTTTTTTTGAAACATTAGCAATAAACGTGTTGAACGAGAAAAATTTAGGAAATCGAGATCAAATGCCACACACCTTGCTCAACGTTTAATGTAGCACCGTTGCTTCGGCCATTGATAAGAATACCATCAGGCGAGGGTAACTTCCTTCCTCTGTCAAGACGCGCCTTCAAATCCTGAGCAATATACAAAATTTTAAGAGAATTTTATTATTTGTATAAACACTTGATCAGTAAAAAAATAACATGATTTAGCAAAAAAAAATTAAATAACATATGGTATAATAAATTAGGAAAAAATATTTAATTTATAGATTATGATATTGGTACGCATGTGATAATTACATAACCTATAAAATTAAAGTTGAGAAAATGTATAAATTCATGTTACTAAATTCTGATTTAATTAGTTATAAGAATTTGTGTTTAAATTATTATTATTTTTGTTATTAGGGCAAATCTACTAAATAACCTATTTTAGTTTTTGTTCTTTAAATAGGATTCTAGAGACAAAAATCTCAAAACTGGTTTCCAGTAATGGGTAAAATTATTACATTGTGATTTACAATTTTAATTATTTATTAAATATATAAAATAAATAAATATTAAAAATTATAAAATTTAATTTTTTCAAAATTTGTTTTTCAACAAAAAATCTTTAAATATTTCCTAATTTTTTTAAATACTCTCTTAGAAAATTTCTTTTCTTTCAAAATTAGAAAACTTTCTTCAATATATTTCCAGAATTTGTAAAAAAAAAATAATTACTTCGAATTAGGAATGCTTTCATAAAATAAAATTTTTTTATAAATATTTATTTATTTTTATATTTTATAGGAAATGATGTAATTATCATTTATCCTTTTTATGAAGGCTAAATTTGTAGCTTTGACTATTGTGAACTAGTTTGGAATGTTTTGGAGGTATTTGAAGTCCTTTTATCAGTATTTTGATTTATACGTTATAAATTTATATATGTTTTATGTTTATATTTGTTATTTTTGAAGTTTATATTTTCCAGATTAGAAAATTATCAATACTTTGTGATTTTTTCTTTTGACGGTCGTATTAATGATTAACAAAAAGAAAATTTATAAGTAATTTAAGTTAGTTTATTAACACCACATTTGACTTTTTTTGTTCAAAACACATTTCACTATCTAAATTAACAAATTTTAAATTTAATAATTTTGTTTGGTAAAATATATGTTTTCATCTCTTTCCTAAGAATCTAAGTATTATAAAATAGTCATTCCCAGCGTGAATCAAATTCAATAACAGAAGTTACTACCACAAACCCTTTCACCACCAGAACTGTTTCGTTCTGGTTTAAAAAAATTGTTTTTAAATAGTTTTTTTTTTAAATAGTTACTATTATTTCAAGTTCAATTGTTCATTTATTATGTCAAGTTCATATTTATTGTTTGCGAAAGAATTTTTCATTTTTATTTTTTTACCAAAACTTACCGTGTGATTAGATTTGTACCAATCTCCGATGAGGACAGTATAATCTCCTGCGGGGTCAGCAAATGGAACTGGAATTCGAGGACGACTAAGGATTCTGATGCCTCCGAACCCACCAGCTGCCTTATGAAATGCAAGGGATGGGAAGTAGTAGAAGCTTCCAATTTGGTCTTTCACTTGCAAAATATATGTGTAGTTGGTCCTTGGTGGAATTGGACAAGTTGTTCCATACATTCCATCAACATAAGAGTTTCTCCTATTCTGTACTCCATTCCTGTCTTATCCATTTTCAACAGTTAAATAGCAACGAATACACAAAAGAGCATATGTAGCAAATAGCCAAATTTTAGAATGTCGTTTTGATTTTTTTCTTTGCAAAACAACATCTCCATACTGGTTTTGCGTGGGCTACTAACTGATACGATCATGTTAATTTATTTGATGATACACTATTTTATATAACATTACATTTTTATAAAACATATGGTTTTCAATTTAAATTCTATTAATGATATTGGCTTAGTAAAGTTTGTACATAATTAGTGAAATGGGTAGGGCCCTTCTAAAAGACAACGTAACTTCAACGACATTCTAATGCAGCCGCCGAAAGTGCATGTCGGGTGCTAAACAGCTAATGAATTAGGGAGACAGGTGGCAAAATGTGGAAGATAATATTATTCTGTTACTATTGTTGCGCAACAGATATTAATATATCCTTATCACTATCAGAAGAACACACATGTGATTTATCATAGTATATCCTCATTTTGTTATTAGGCAAAATAATACTATGAATGTGATTCAATAGAATTAGAGTAAAACAGAGTAAAGAAAAAAAATGGAAATAAGAGAAAAATTAAAGTGGTAGAATAAAAAAAAAGAAAAAAATTAGTGTAAATGTTATTTTTAGTAAAATACTGAATAAAATTAAGTAAGTGTTTTTCTCTTTCTAAATAGTTAATAAAGTAAAAATAAAAACATTATTTTCACTTAATTAGTATGTTTTTAGTGGAATTAGTACATTAAAAATTAGAGTAAAAATTACTCTAAAAATGCTGTCTACATTCTGTGACTACATTTAATATGATTTTCTTGACAAGACAGAAAAAACAAAATTTTGCTTTCATTAATGGTAATTATCTTTGAGTAATATTACTATGAGCATTTCCAAAAATACTCTCAATTTTAGAGTTTGTAAGATTCTATATTTGAAGTTTTAAAATATTTTTCTTTAAAAATAAAACTTTCAACTTAGTTTCAAAATTATTTGTATTTTAATCTATGGTTCTTGTATTTATCATAATTAATATAAATTCATAAAACTTTTATAAAATAACTAATAGATATATAAAACTATCACAAAATATTAATTAATAAAATATAAAATTATAAATAATAATTTGTAATTAAATATGAAACTACAAAGAAAATATCACATTCATAAAATATTTTTCTAATGTTCTATCTTCTGTTACATAAAATTTGTTTAGACGATATTTCAGAGGTTCCATAGCAATTTATCAGATTATTAGTGTTACTGTGATATTTAAATTTTTATAATAATTATGTCTTCGTGTATATACCTTTTAAAAGAATTATTATGTTTTTTGTAATACTTTTGTTGTCTAATTCTAACTTTAAAATAATATAAATTTTATTTTAAATTTTATTTTATTTTATGTAAAACTTGAATTTATAGAAACCAGTCTGAAAAAATTATGTGATAGAAAAGTTTTAAAAATTAAAATGATAAACGAAAAAATATTTAAGAATCAAAATGTGATATATAATTAATTTTAAGAACTAAAATTCAAACAAAAATATGAAGCTTCAAATCTAAAGTTTTCGAAGTTTCTTTTATAATTTTTTTCGAAGATGTTCTAATAGATTTTTCGTGGAGTGTCTGTTATCTTACAGGTGCATGCCATTATGGATGGACCGTTTCCATTTAACCCCACCCCATGACTACATTTATCACATTCACATGCTTTGCCTTCGTAATAGCACGCTTTTCCACACATATTCATTCCAAAATTTTAGGACAGAGTATCATTACTCGTGGAGTGTTATTCGTTACTTGCTAAATAATACTTGTTACTTGCAAATAATACATGTCTTATTTTTGATATTAGTTTAATATCAATATTAGTTTACTAAATCAGACAATCCATACAGCTTAAACTCGCTTCTTTATGATATGTATAAATATTTTTTAAAGTAATTTTCATGTTTTAAAGTAAAATAAATAAACAAATTTTCATGTTCATTTATGATAGAGTATCATTTAATAAATAATTTTTAAATATTCAGTAATACTCGTAAATAATTCACATGTACTCGTAAGTATTAAGTAATAAAGTGGGGTAAGTAACTTGTAAATAATTTATTTACGATCAAATACTCGAGATAGCAAGTATTCGTTTTTAACAAATCAAGTACAAGTCGAAAACTTCATTACTCATACAAAACAAGTTAAGTATCAAATACACGTAAAGTAGCGAATAATCGCCTTGTGTCCAACCCTACAAAATTCTATGAAAAAAATACAATTTCTGAAACTTGGCAAATAGGAAAAACTATAGTTGTTGTTTTGATATTTCGAATGCAAGTTTTTGTTAATGTACGAAATAAGAACTGTGACATAGATTTTAAACAAGTAGCAAATTATTTTATCCACAATTATATTTATATGATTTGATCTTTGAATTATATATAGCATCAAAATAAATATTTGAACAAAATGAGAAAAATATATTAGAATATAAAGAAAAAAATATATATTATCTTTCCAAATTTAGATATCCAATTTATCTTAACTCAATATCTATTTGGGCATTTTGTCTCTTTAATTCAAATTTCGATTTGGATTTTTCGGTTAAGGTTTAGATACAGATTTGGATATCGGTTTAAAATGCTTATGCCAACTGTTTCCTGTGAATATTCTACCCGTGATTTTAGAAATAGTTATTACATATCTAAGCCTTAAAATGGTCTCCTTGACACAGATCAAAGTGAACGGAAGATGAAGTACCAAAAATCTAATACTTTGTTTGATACAAGTAGTTTTAGAAATATTTTCTGTTTTAAAATATATGTGGTTTTCGATATTTCATTGCAACTTTTATATATTTTTGAATATTGTGTTATTAATTAAATCATATAATTTTTTATGATTACTTAAACTTTTTTTTTTGATTACTTAAACTTGTATATTAAATGATATCTTTCTCAAAAGTAACAAATTTTTTAATAGTATGTTAACTAAAACTACTTATCGAAACAGAGTGACAGTAGGTAAAGTCTAACAAATCGAACTACCAGTTTGGTTACGTTTGAAAAACTCGAATTTTCAGACGACAAAAAAGATGAAGTGGCTACTTAAAAAAAAAGAAGAACAAAATGTGGAGAAAAACTGCTTTCACGGATTATTTCTGTATCGTAAATTCCATGTATGATCTGTTGTTCAAAATAGTACATGTATTATTTGTAACCTACAACTTTTTTTCCTTTAGTAAAGAGTATAAGGTTGTAATTCGGAAAAAAATGAAGAAGTATGGTCGTTACCAGGATATTAAAAAAGGCTCGTCTAAGCTGTTGTGTACGTTAATGATGAGATTGTCATTTGTCACACTGTGAATGTCGGGTCCCGGAAATTGTCCATTAATCAATATTCCCTATTTTCATTAAAAAAAAAAAAATTAGTACCCTTTACTGATTCTTTTTTTTTTTGCTCAGTATCCTTGACTGATTCAGTTCAACAGATCTAGGGTAACAAAAAAACAAGAAATAGTATTTTTTTGTCAACAAACCAAAAACACGATCCAGGCAGCAATAACGTTGTTTTAACAAGAAATAGTAACATATTGTTTTCCAGAACTGAAACAGTAACTTGTTTCAAATTCTCACAAAAAAAAAAAACAGCAACTTGTTTCATAAACTGATTAGCACTATTAAACCAATCATTTACTAAAAATATACTATATGAACTAAAATCTTTAGGGAAATACTTTTTAAATAATACTCCCTCTGTCCCACTTTAAGTGGGGTTTTAGGGTTTTTCTTTTGTCCCATTTTAAGTGATGTTCTCTTTATTCTAGATATAATTTATTGTTGTTTGAAAATTTTGACCAACTACAAAATACTACATCTTTTTTTTATTGGTTGAATTAGTTTAATTTAATACTAATACATAAAAATTTGTATTTTCTTAATATTTGTGCAAAAACCTAAAACACCACTTAAAGTGGGACAGAGGGAGTATAATATTGTACTCTGCTCGCATACGCAAATAGATTGAACCAAAGATTTTAGTTCTTTGCTTTCTTCTGTTAAGAAGTTTTTTAAATAGAAGAGCTAATGATTTAGACTTGAAGACCTGTTGACGAACACCGAGAGGATAAATGTCACCGTATGTTACATTCCAGTCGAAGAAGCGGTATGGACTCTCGGCAGTGACCAAGGCGAAGAATGAGAAGTAGAACAAGAGGACGGTGCCTCCGGATCTGCCCACTGCCATCATTTTTTAAACGAGAGATAAGTGAATGATGGCGTTTCTAATGGAGAGAGAGAGAGCGACACTGAGTTATGTAAATTTAAGTGCGTCGAGGAGGGGGGGAAGCGAGAGGGGTTCCTAACAAAACAAAACGAATAAAAGCGAAGAAACTATGAATTTAATGCGTTGACTTACAAATTTAAATTAATCGAATTCCTTTATATCAAGGAAATAAACAAACTAACCCAAGTATAATTACTAATCTCCCATTTTAAAATGATACGTATATTACTTTTTTCCACACAGAATAATAAAAAAATATTAAATTTCTGTATATCTCACCGTTGTTAATATATTTTAACAATTTAATCTTATTAATTAGATTGTAAGTAAATTATTAATTCTATTACCCAAGACTTTTCAAAGAGAATCATTTTCTTAGATTATTTTATGTGTTATATGGTTTTATGTATCACTTTATTGATGTAATTTGTTGTGTTTTTGTTATTGTGTATGTATGACTTTATTAATTTTCTTGTGATTTTCAAATTTTGTCGCATTAGAAACATTGATTCTTTTTGTTGTATTACATTGATCCTATTTTAATTTAGATTTCTATATATTTTTTGGTTTATAATCCAATATATTAATTCAACTGTAAGAAATAAATATTGGAAAATATCATTTTTAGTGATTGTATGAATATCACCATATAACAAACAAATTAAATCTTCTATTTGGTGTTGCCACGTCCTCCATGAAGCAAACAATGATTTGATATATTTCGATATCAAACATATTTTCAGAAAAAAATCATCCTTGGACAACATCAAACTTTTCCTTCGTTGTTTTGATCTTTTATGCAACTCAAATCCATGGTGGCTTGTATGTAGGACATTGTTTCCATAACAAATCTTATAAGATGTATTTCAAGCATCTGAGAGATTACAACATCGAATTGGAAGAAAACTAAATTAATCTCCAGTTCTCTGTAAATAAATCTTTCCTTCACTAGAGAGAAAAAAAACAAAATAAGAACAATTAAAATAAATCCTGATCAGGAATCACATTCTCCATCGCCATTAACCATTGCTCGTAGCAGTGATTGCGTTAAAAATTGAAACGAATGTTTTTATCTTCTTTCACAACAATTTCTAATGATTATTATTGTTATTTTGTTGTTAGAGAGTACTATTTTGGACTAGAGGTTATAATTTAGTAATTTTCTATACTGTTTACATTCATATTGATTGAAGTCTGATTATATAACATATCTTTTCTAAGTTAAGATTATATTACATATTGGTATACCTTGGTTTTTATGGATTTTGACAATGATACGTTTTGGAAAATTTTGGAGGTTTCTGAGCAGTTTGAACTGCTGAGAATCTTCTCGAGGGTTATTAATTTGCAATATCAAATGATTCTGGATGCTGAGAGTGAAGGAAACTTCAATATCAGAAGCCTAAAAAAGGTTAAGAGACTGACTGAGAACTTAGTGTCTCGTAGTAGTACCAAGAACGCAGATATTGACATAGTGAAATCGGCTGAAATGGATGGTAATGAGATCGCTGAGGTCAAAGGCAAAATTGATTATGTTCATGAACTCTTGATGGTGGAATCCCTGCATCAAACTCAAGAGAGCATGATGAAATCTATGATGGAAAAGATCCTAGATGGTCAGAAGAAGATGTTTGTAGACTTCAGTAAGAGGTTGGATTCTTTCTATAATGAGCTGAATGGAAAATTTGAAGCTTTGAACACTCATATCAAGAAGCGGGATATTCTCTTTTTTTTTTTTAACACTGAATTTCATAAATTTTGGGATCTAGAGGATCAAAATATCATGAAAGAATGAAATAGAAAAGAAAGTAAGACAACACAATAAGATACCAATAAGTACCAAATCTAACCACTGAGAGAGATAGTTAAGAAAGAAAGCTCAATCATTCATCGCCAGTGAACAAAAGGTACCAGGACCCACTAGTAAGAGTTTAACTGAAGATCTCTCCTCCTACATTATTTTCTGGAGGAGCCAGACATGACCATCAGCTGCGACGTAAGACTTAGTACAATGACCACAGATAACACTTTCAGCCACTGCAGAGACAACTCTATTATGCTGTTCTTAGACGTCTTAGTGAAGGGATCATACGCTTGATACGAGCAATGACGTCCCAACAGCATGAAAACATGTTAGGAGTCAAAAGGATTTCTCGTACTTCCATAGATGAAGAAACATATACTTTACACCACCCAATACAAGGCCATCAAGACTGCTAACCTTTTAGAGGAGAGAAGAGGGTAGGCTTGACGACTATGGTGTAATGGAGAGCCATGGTCATATCGGGAGATCCAACTTGCACCACTGATCAGACCTGAAGAAGACGATGGAGATTTTTTCCATCCAGCTTGTTCCATTGTGGAGCTTGGTAAGGTGCTTCACTGAAAAACGAAGGATCATTAACCTGAAACCAAATTTTTGCATCTTCTCGGGTTTTTGAGACACAAGCATGTGGAGTAATCCTACTTTTCTCAAATACCAGAGCATTCCTTGCTTTATAGACTCCAAAGAATCCAAGTAATATGTTTTTTTTGTCATCCTCTCCCGTTCTCTGCTTTTTTTGTCTTTGCCACTAAAAAGTGGAGACTCAGAAACATTGAGTTATGTGAAATATCAGAGTCATAAATTATAATTCGTGAGGCTCTCCAGACATCAGTGGCCATAGGACAGTGAAACAGAAGGTGACAAATGCTTTCACTCGCATGTCCACACGATTTACAAGATGGGTCAGAATTGATACCTCTAGTTTGAAGCCTCTCACCCGCTGCTAGGGACTAGATAAGGCATGCCACATGAAGTGATGAAGTTTTGGGGGAGTTTTAAGTATCCAAAGATTTTTCCACAACTGCTTTTATACAGGAGGTAAACTTCTATTTGAAACAGAGTTCAGGTTAGAGACATCATCAAGCATCTTTTAAGCTCTTTGAGTTGTATAACAACAATGAGTAGTGAAGCCCCAAGCGTCAACATCCTGTCAATATAACTGCTGTTTAAATGTATAATTCTCTATGCATCCTCCTCTTTAATTCAGTCCCTAATTTTTGAAACATCCCAAACACCAGTATGAGGGATTAACTAGTCAGAGATTTTTACTGAAAGGTCCAGAATACTATTTTGTCTTTACATAATTGGTCTCACAATTGTACCTGACACCCAGTTATCATTCTACACATTTGTTTGAATTCCATCACCAAATTTTTTTGACAGACCATATTCATAGCTTCCCTCCCATGGAGGAGAAGTTGGATATTCAGGTTCAACAGAATGCTGAGGCTTTTAAGAGGCAAGAAACGAGTCAAAAACACTCTGTAAATGCTGTGTTTGCTGAGGATGATGAATGGCACAAGTTTGAAAAGATTGATGACTTGAAAAAAGACGACTTTCTGGTTACGAGCTTGATGTCGATCGACATACACTGGTTTCTATTGGCACCCTCTCATATCTCTGAAAACTCAAGTTCTCTTAGTTCAAACTCTGAAAACCAGTGTCGATTGACACCATCCTAATATGTCGAATTTTAGAGCATGGTATAGGTCCAATTTTAGAGTATATTATATGAGTTTGGAGTCTATTTTAGAGTCTTTGCAGGTGTAGATACGTTTTGGGCAATTTTGGAGAAATTTGAGATGCAGAGCTTTGCAGATGAGTCAAAAGTTGTAGCAACAGATGGAGGATTTCCCACAAATGGATGAAGATCATATTTGACACAAGGTTTATAATTGAGTTAGCTTTCCGATTCTGTCAGTTAGAGGTCCATCCATGGTCTAAATCAAATTTGATGCACATTTTACTGTGGTCTTTCAGACGCTCTAGAAAAAAATGTCGAGGTTTTAGTAAGGTGTCGAAAAACACCACAAGAGTCTCTCGGCGTGTTTTACCCTATTTTTATTGATTCTAAGCAATTGTTGACGGCTAAGCTTTATTTCGGTTTTGGAGAAATATATTAGAACTCCTTCAGAGTTGATCAAGAACTCATTTTGTTTTATATATGCTATTTATTTAGACTTTGATTTGTGTTATGCTTTTATGTCTGAGTAATACATTTATTAGATGTAGGAATTTCTAGGGTTTCTAAGGAACTGTTGATTTATAAAACTGCTAAAGTTATTTGATTAATTTTCATCCGGATTTCTTGTGGAAACCGAAATTCACACCGTCAATTTCCATGATCGGAGGAAAGTTAAGAAACCCTAACTTTCCCTGAGGTCTTGGATCTCTTCCAAGCACAAATGTCAAACAGTATAATATGAAAAACAGACGAAGAGTAAATAAGAGTCAAAGAAGAGAGCAAAAGAGATCTTATTCCGAATCAGCGTATGAGCGTTTACAACAGGTAAGAGTCTTGGCTACAAGAACTGTCGGCGAATTTCTTAGTTCTATCCAACTAAGACTTTGAATACCTAGTTGAGTCGCAGCTCGATAGCAAAAATGGAAAATTACCTAAATCTCTCTAAGTGGTAAGTTGCTAAGAAAAGTTCTGTCCCTCCGTATGTTCTATGCCTTGTCTCTCCTTATATACCCATCCAAGGTCGGTCGTCTTTTTCCCTTTCTGCCCTTGATCCGAGTTTATCTTTTTGCAGAAATCTTCCTTATCTCTCGATCTTCATGTTTATCCTGGAAACTTGACATTTATCTTCTTTCCATTTATTTTCTGCGTTTTGGGCCCTTTTGGGCTGTTTTTGACTTCAGCGTTTTTACGATTTCTTTCGGAGAAATCGCCCTTCCTTCGATGCCGGTTCTCGTATTATCAAATTCCTAACAAAATATTCATCATATAGTTGAGAAGACTATGGTGTTCAAGTTAACCGTTATCTTTTTATACGATTAATTTAGAACTTTTACGAAAAACGAGTCCTTGCGGTTTTTATCGTAAATTTCAAAGATAAATCCAATCGAGACGGAACAAGGATCAATTAGATCAAGGCTATGAGGGCTATTACCATGCCCGTCCTAAGGCGGGGAAACGAGCACGATGGACCGTACGCACCCTAGGACGGGGAGATCCGACCGTGGATCGTGTCTGTCCTATGGTGAAGAGGATCCGACTTTGGATTGGGCCTGTCCTAGGGCGGGGTTGATCGTTTTTGGATCATACCCGCCATAGCGGGAGGATACGGTCTCATATTGTGCCCGCCCTAGGATGGGATGGAACGGTTTGGATAGTGCCTGCACTAGGGCGGAGTGGATCGGTTCGGATCGTACTCGCCCTAGGGCGGGGAGGATCTGACCTTAGATCATGCCCACCCTAGGGCGGGGTGGATCGATTTTGATCGTACCTGCTCTAGTGCAGGGAGGATCCGACCTTGGACCGTGCCCATCCTAGGACGGGGAGGATCCAACCGCAGATCATGCCCGCCCTAGGGCGGGAAGGATCCAAACATGGGTAGTGCCTGTAACACACCCGGACAATCCTAGACATAGATCGATCCACCGGCCAACAATCAAACAAGAACATGACTGACCTTCCAACCCAACACCCTGATATGGAGCGCTACGTGACAGGTTAAGGAAAATCCGGCCAATGTCACAAAATTTACTCTGCAACGTAAGCTAGTTCATCCACCAACTCGTCCTGCTAGATCAAGGCATAAGGCCTTGCAACCCATACCAAGATTTAACAGTTTCCGTTAGATCGAGGCCTAAAGTTTTTCAATCCGTACCAAGACCTAACGTTGTGTTAGACCGGACTAGTCAATTATCAAAGTACTCATGATGCGCATATAAAAATTACTTTATTAATATAAAGAAATATTCATATATTGAATAACTCAAGACTGGGCCCGGCCTAATGCCAAATCGAGTCAACACAATAATAATCAAAATACCTTTTACAAAAGGCATGAAAATCTACACCGGCGGTCCTAACGTCCAGCACCAAACTATCCGATCATCTTTACTAAAGCAACCTACAAAAAGGACAACGGAGTTGGATGAGTAACTTAATGTCACTCAGTGAGATGGCGGCCTCTACCCGCAACCTAGTAACTAGCCCATAAAACCCAAAATAACAATTAATCTACCCCTAGCAGGAAATCAAAGTTAATGCTAAAAAGTTAATCACAATTCACTATCAAATCAAACTGTTACTAAGTTAGACCCGGCATACTGCCATGATCTTACTTCAAGTAACGGGAACCTGCATGAAAACAAGTCAACAACCAATCGACAATTACCAAAGAGACACCAAGCCTAATCCGGTACCTACCCGAAATTAGATATCAATGTTAGAAACCTCAAAGTAAATCAATCAGTCGCCAAACACAATAATAAGATAATAACTAAGTACGACTCAAGTCTAACCCGTAACACCTTATTTTGGTGCTAGACTTACTCTAGGGTTCCATAACCCTCTACGACACTCTAACACAACACAACACTCTAACCCGGAAAATGGTGACTTTTTGTTAATCCTCATCATCCTCGGCAATATCCTATCTCCTTATCACAAAGACTAGAAGAAGGAATTTAAACCGAACGTGGCCCAAAGTACGGTCGGATCACCGCGCGACTGCCCCAGTACAGTCGGGCCACTGTCAGTTGTTACAGACGATTGTGGCCAACAGTACAGTCGGGTCACCGCGAGACAGCCCACAATACGTTCGGGTCACTGCCGGTCACTACCTCGTCATGTAACCACTCAGCCATAGGCCATTACCCCGTCTCTATGAGTGTTCTCGATCCAGCGAATAAAGGGTTTCCTTAAACCCGTTGGGTACGAGGTCGAGAAAACACTAATTCACCCCTAACATGCCTACCAAGGTGAATTACACACAAGCTATATGGCATACACTCTAACTTTATAACACTAACAACTAGTACCAGTAATCCGGATTATACGGCCTTGGACTCTTGGTACCAACAACTAAACAAGAATATCAACACTAATCAAATAAACTAATTAGTCACTCCATTACCAAGAGCTGACTAACCTCAATCAACAAGATTAATTAAACGAGGAAGCATTTAATCAAACAAGCAATCAACTCAACAAACCGTTACCCAGATAGTTTAGCCTCCTGCTACGAAACTATCTTTAAAGATAACGGGAACCTACACTCAACCATATCAACACACAAGAATAAAAAACATGATGCATCTTAGTCCTAGTTAGGTTATTAACTCAGTCTTAATTCCTTATCATCTCAGCTTAACTCGTGCTAAGCTGAGTCCGGTTTAATAAAATAACCCTAAGGACTCTATCATGCAATAATATGATCATTCTAATCTATATGCGACTCGATTTAACCTAAGTTCCAAGTGGAACTCAAACAAAACCTACTAACAGTATTCTATGCCGAGAAGAAGCTGGTTGATCTGAGAGGACTTAGCCAAAACCCAACCTTGACGTCTTGAATGGACTGGACTGGACTGATCTTGACTTGGACAGAACCTCCCCTTAAACTGGTATGGACAAACTCAACTCGAACAGAGCCTTCTTTAGCTTCTGGACAGTTCTTCTGACTTTCTGGTAGAGTATCGAACCGTGACCTAGACTGTAATGAACCCATGGAACTGAAATGATCTTGGACAGCACCTCCACTTGATCATCAAAGAATATGACTGGATTGGTTTGAGCAGAGCTTCCGTGTAACAGTCGCAGAAAATCTTCGATTGGACAGAACTCAACCTCTCGGTGAAATATCGGTCTTCAAAACTTCGAGTCCTATTTTGAAAATGCCTCTCTCTCTCTCTCTCTCTCTCTCTCTCTCTCTCTCTCTCTCTCTCTCTCTCTCTCTCTCTCTCTCTCTCTCTCTCTCTCTCTCTCTCTCTCTCTCTCTCTCTCTCTCTCTCTCTCTCTCTCTCTCTCTCTCTCTCTCTCTCTCTCTCTCTCTCTCTCTCTCTCTCTCTCTCTCTCTCTCTCTCTCTCTCTCTCTCTCTCTCTCTCTCTCTCTCTCTCTCTCTCTCTCTCTCTCTCTCTCTCTCTCTCTCTCTCTCTCTCTCTCTAACCCACGTTTTGGAGTGACTTTGGTGTGTTCTGGATGAATGAAAACTGAAGAGAGGGCTGGCTATTTATAGAAGTCATTGGCCATTGAGGAGAGGCCACACGAGCGACTGTGTGTCAGCCTGCATGCTTCCGGTTGCATGCGCGGCGACACCACTCACATCCACATGGCTTGCTGCATGGCTGGGGTGCATGCGTTGCGACACACTGCCCTCTGCATGTCAGCTTGCATGCGCCGGTTGCAGGTACTGAGACACCTCATGCTACGGCATGTCAAGCTGCATGTCCTGGTCGCATGCATTGCGATACCTCGTGCCTCCATGGACGACCAGATATCCAGCATGTCTTGATCGCATGCAAGGCGACACCACAACATCCACATGTCGATCAGCATGCTTCGGTCGCAGGTGGAGTTGCACCTCGTGCTTCTGTGTGTCACTCCGCATGCTGCGATCATTTTTACTTCAACACCTTGTGTTTCCCTTACCACATACTATGCCAGGCAGTTGCCACCACGTCCTTATCTCTTAGATCAAGCCACCTCGAGCTATTCGGTCTTTTTGTCTGATTTTGACCCTTCCGATGATTTTTTGACTGTGATCACTCCCCAATAATTTTCCATTCCCGTTCTGATGCACTGAATATTTTTAATGAACTCCAAATGAGTTCTGATCTTGAAGGAAAATATTTTCCGAGCCTCCGGCTTCCTCGAAAAATTCTATAATACCGAAATCAGGGTTTTTGTTCAGTTTCGGGTTTTCCCGCCGTGCTTACTTCCCGTCGTGCTTACTTCCCGTCCTGCTTAATTCCCGTCCTTCTTCCAATTTATTATGTCTTCAAAATAATATTTTACTGATACGAAGTTTTGCAGAAAAATTTGTGCTTAAGAAATGTCGTGCTTCTAAAACGTCGAGCTTCTAAAACGTTGTGCTTCCAAAAATGTTATGCTTCCAAAACATCCTTCTGATCAATCTAACACGTTGTCTTACCATGGTCGAGCAGCTTATTTGACTCATGGTTCAGTCACGATCAATTCTTCGACCACCTTGTTCTTCAAAATTTCTCGATAAATCCTTATCGCCCGCGATTCGGCCACCAAGTTGATGCTCGACCAATCTTCTATTTTCTTCGAATCATGTCAAGTTTTTTGTGATGGAAACTTAACATTACTCAAGATGTTTCGATCCCCAAAAGCTCAGCTCCAAAATCTGACTTTGTCGATCTCAACAGTTTTACCCCTTCAAGAGGGTTACTACAGTTCCCGTCCTAGGGCGGGTGGATTGGTTCGGTCAGATAGACCCTCGCCTTAAGGCAGAAAGAAGGATACAGTGCTCGAGTGGTTCCATCCTGATGAGACATGGTCGCGGATGGAAAGAGTCGAGATGTTGAGAAATAAGTATTTCTCGTATTCTTCGTAATCTCAGGAGCCGTTTGTTTAAAGATTGAGTAATCATTGTCCAGGACTCTTTCTTTTCAATCATTTACGAATCATACGAGCTTTTATTTTCTCGTTTTCTTTTTTAAAAATAAATAAAGATGGAAAATTTTTCCGAGATGGTTTTCAAGAATTGATTCTGTCGTAACCGATGCTTTTAAACCTTGATTTGGATTGATAACATGAACTCAAAATCATAGAATAGTTTTGAGACAAAAGAGTGTAATCAATTACCTGAACTGAATTCTGCTGAGCTAGTATCTTATTTGCAACGAGAGTTGGTTAGGTTTTAGTAGAACAAATTAAATCTGATCCAAATGCTTGTCTGAGTCTTTTGAATCCGCAGCGAGAGTTGGTTTCCTAGGATCTAGACATAGAAAATATTCATATGTAGAGTTGGTTGACTTTATCATTGAGTGATTTGAGTTCTAGAATTGAGTATAACAAACCAATATCATCTACTGTTTTCTGTTCTGATTGCTTGTTTGATAATCCCTTGATTTAATGTTTTCTCTCGCTTACATCTCTCTTTTATTTACTGTTTGTTTATTTATTTCTTTTATTCTACCTAGCTTAATCCAAAACTAAGCTCTATTGTGTGAAACATTGAGTGTCTGTGGATTCGATCATTAAGTACAACACTGAAACTTTTATCCTAGAGAGTTGTTTAAGGTTAATACTAATTTTAAAAAAAATAAAAATTAGCTTTTAATGTAACCAAATGGGTGGTGACCTTTAGTTTATTTCACTTTTGCCACATAAAGTATTATTTTTTAATCTCATTATTTCAAAATCTACTCAAAATATTGAGTATTTTTGGGAAGACATTTTAATATCCAGATCAGAACTATTATACCAGTATATTGATATGTTTCTAAAAAATATGTACCATTAAAACATAATCAAAGTTTAGTCTACAATGTGATATTAACAAATTCGGACCATTATATTAACACTGTATCTTAATATGTTGTTAACAACTTAATTATCCAAAAACTTGTAACTGATCATGTGAGGACGTATGTGATACACACCCCAAAATCGAGGAACAAAATGGCAAAACTCATAACCTCAATCCCCCAATTGTCGATGAACTAAACTTACCAAAGTCGTTGCTGGCCCGCCTGGTATCTAACAAGATGGACCTCTCTTTTCCTTTGGCATCTTTTCTCCAGCCTCTCTTTTTCATGGATGCTGTAAAAACGATTTGGGGAGTACTCAAGTTGGGTCAAAGACCTCCGATGTAGTCACTAGTGACAAATCCGACTTGGAGATGCTTCTTCTCTAGATCCTCAATGGTGATATTTTGGAAGATGGTCAGCCAATCCAATTTCCGCTCTCACACTTTACCACTTTCGTCGGTGTAAGAGTCAGAATCAGATGCTCCTCCTCTAACCACCGCTCCTCTTTCTGAAACCACCGACCCTCCTCCAGATTATACAACCACTGAACCTTCTCCTGCTTCTGCATCTCTCACCCACGAACTCACTATTGTTTCTGAGGAAGCACTACCACCTTCCGGTCTCGATGAGGCTTCTGAAAAAATGCAACCTAGATGAAGAATATGTGAAAGGAACCGCCTACGTTTGTTCTTTGGGAAGATGGTCAAAGCCACTCCGCTTCACTCCTCCACCTACCCCTCCCAAACATCAAGTCTCGGTGTTTTAGAGGAGATGAAAAGCCAAACAGCCTCCTTCTGGCCTTCAGTTGGTGAAGTTATTGTAAACGGTCACAAATACAAGAAAGGTAGTTGATGTAGACAAAATCCCACCTCAGGCTCTCAAGGATGATGGTAGTCTTCGGTTTCCATTGGCTGCTCGCACTAACCGGTCCTCGAGAAACCTTTTCCGTGCTATCAAACACCCATATCGACTATATGGAACCCCTCAAGTGACAATTACCTCTTTGGTTCTTAGTTTAGGACTTGAGAATAAGGAAGAATACATTCTAGGATAATTCCATAGGTGTTCCAGCCCACTTGGGGATATTATTCATGCTGTACTGAGTAGATTATGGGGACGAAAATGTAAGATATATTGTCAGAAATTTAGAAGAGTCCTCATCTTTGTTCCATGTTCCTCATGAAAATATTCGCAAATGGGTTATCCAACAGAGCGTGTGGCATGTGGATGGTTGTCTCCTCTTAACTGTCACTTGGAGTCTTGTAAACTCTTACAAAACACCTAAAATTTTTACATTGCAGGTGTGGGTAAATCTTAAGAATATCTCAGATTAATGCTTCTCTAGATTTGGCATCATTCATATAGCATATGGTTTGAAAGAGCCAATGCTTACGCATAAGCCTCAAGTACATCCAACAAATATAGGGGAACTAAAATTTTAGTAGAGGTTGAGTTAGATAAATTTTTTTTGAAACTAATTGTGCTTGATGACAAGCAAGGCAATATCTATTTAATAGATGCAGAGTATTCTTGGATTCCAAATGCTTGCGAAAGATACAAAGCCCTTGGCCATAAGGATAAGATGTGTTGATTACCTCCTAATCCAGATGGATCTGCTCATGTTACTAAAGAAACTCAGGTACCAATAAAAAGATCCCAACGGTGAACAAAGCTCAATTGTTGCAAAACACCTCTAGTACACATGTGGACCATTTGGAACCAAACTCACACTCATCCTTTGCCCACCAAGGAAGTGAGACTCCTAAAAAGTCTTCTATAACTACAGCTCTCGAGGATCCAACTCTTTGTCCATTCAAACATTCGCATGAGGTACATTTTACCTCTTGCTCATAGATACTTTGTCTATGTTAGTAGCCACAAATGCTGCGTCCTCTTTAGTCATGAATTATGGAAGAAGTTTCATCATAAATTATCATATGGGAAGACTTTTACCTAGGGGTGTTCAATCCGGATATCGGTTCGGTTTTCGGTTCGGTTTTTTCGGTTTTTCGGTATTTCGGTTACTAAAATATAACTACCATTTTAAATCCATATTTACTTCGGTTCGGTTCGGTTCGGTTTATATACTGTCGGTTTTCAGTTTTGTTCGGTTTTATACCAAAAACCTAACTATTTAGTTTGAGAGCATATTATATGAATTTTAAAGTCATGTTATCAACGCAGTCATTTATTAAATTCAAATAAATGAACAAAAAAGTAAAAAACGCTTCTACCATCATATAAAATAATCAAATTTAGAATAGAATCAAAGCTTAATAATTTGAAAGTAAAAATAAAAAAACAAAACAGAAGTATGAAAGAAAAGTTTTTCCACTCTTCCATATTTATTGTTCATCAAATTCATGCTTCTTCGATTGAACACGAAAATTTGTTTGTTTATTGATAAGAAAAAAATTGTGAAGAATTTTCACTAATTATTATCCATCAAATTTATAAACTTCACTTCAATTTAGTCAATGCTAAAATAAAGCAAAAAAACTAAAAAAGGAAGACTAAGAAAATAAAAACCACAATCGCGATATATTGTTATTTAATTATAGTTCAAGTGTTTTACAAATTAAAATTTTTTTATTACTATAAAAATATGGTAATTGTTATTAACAAAATTAACTTATATAACTAACATATTTTCATGTGTCGTTATAAAATAGATATATATATATATATTTACATGTTTCTACTTTTGATCGGTTTTGTTCGGTTTATTCGGTTTAATCGGTTATAAACCAAACCATATCCAAATCCTACGGTTTTTATAAAATCACATCCATTCGGTTTATATGGTATATACCAAAACGAAACCATATTGTCTATTTCGGTTCGGTTCGGTACGGTTCGGTTTTACCGTATTGAACAGCCCTACTTTTACCCCTCTAAAAGTGAGCAACCAATTGGTCTTTATATTTTTGTTACTCATAACCATCAAAAATTTCACATAGATCTGGAGGGTCCGCTCTTTTATGGAAAAATAGACTTGTTTGAAAATGGTTAGGAAAATTTCTAATTATAACTCAACTAGTAAAGGAAGGTCAATAAAAATCAACTCAAAAGTTTAAAGATTTAGAAAAGACAAAAGTTAGTGCAAGAGGTAAATAAGGCCGATGTGGCTAAAAGAACCACGTTCAATAATTTATGTCTTTCGATTTCTTGTCTTTAAAATTCATATGTGGATCTTTTACTAAGGTTGTGCTTTTACCATTTGTTGTTGAAAACTTTTCCAAAAGTATAAGTGAACTCATATTTGTATTACTTATACATTTTAATATAAAGATATTTTAAAAAAAAGTTTTTCAAATAATTCAAATAAATATGTAAATATTTCTAAAATCAATCAATTAGAATGATTGCCATATATAAAAATCTTACTATATCTTTTAAATTTTTAATATACAATTGCTTTTGAAACTATTAAGACATAAATAACTAAATAATTAAATCATTTTGTAGTTATTATATAATATTTACTATACATTGAGAAGATATAAAATTGATATATTATTTAAATAATTTAATCTATTAATTATTTTGTAAATTATAAAAGTACACTAAAATATATATAGAAAAAACTAACAAAATTATTAGATTTTAAAATATATTTTCATATTTAATTTATAAAATAATCATGAATTTTAGATATTAAAATGAAATATATATATATATATATATATTTACTTGAGAAATATTAAAATGATCTAATATTTATATTATTTTATAAAGTAAAATGTTTAGATTTATTTTTTACCTTTATAGATTTTAAAGATTACATTATTCATCATATAATATACTTATTAAATACGAGATAGTTTTAATAAAAACATAACATTATTTATATTTAATTAAAAATATTTGATTAATGCAAGACATGTTAAGATGTAATACTTCATTTCGACTTTAATTTGTTAAAAATTACTAAAATAAATACGAAACACACTAAATAAGAAAATTATTTTATTTTTTTAATTATAATATTTTTATATGAATTTTAAATTTGATTATACAATATTATTATATTTTTATGAACATATGTTATTCTATAAAACAAAAATAACATATATAAACACAAAACATATTAAATGACTACTTTATGAAAAGTAAAATATTACTTATTACATTATGATATTACATTGTAGTATAAATTAGTTAATAAAATAATTATAATATTATTGTATGAAAAATTACTTTTCACAAATCTGAAATATAAATATATTAACATCTTAAATTACTCCTTATTTTACAAACTTTTAATACTGAAGTCTAAAACTTATATACATGTAATAAAATTTAAAAACGTTCGGATAAATTATTTTATATAATTTTAAAATATTTATTTTAAAAACTATACAAAATAGTGATTATAATTTTCATAAAATTAAAAATTTTAAATTTTAGAGAATTAATAAAACAAATAATGCACACAAATTTAAATAAAATTATAGAAAACTTAAAATACATAAATTATGCATGCAACTATAATTTCTACTAAATAAAATTTTATAAAAAAATTAATTCCACATTTTATAATGAGTTTTAAAATCTCATAAATTTAAATAAAAATATATTCCTATATCCAAATTCTTATCTATGTAATATTTGATTACTATTTACATTAGTTACAAAATTAAAAAAAAAAATTAGACATTCACTTTTTTAATTTATCTAGGATTTGAGCAAGTAACATATCAGATTCATATAGGATATTTGAGATATTGTATATTTAATATCTAGAAAATTTGGTATTAATAAGGTAGTTTAAAATTTGAATTCAAATTTAGGTTCATTTTGGTTATATTTGAAAATAAGAAATAAATTAGATTCTATCAGATCATAATCGAACTTATTCAAAATATTTGGTTATCTAGAATAGTTTAAAAAGAAATATATATATATATATATTAATTTTAATCTTGTATGGATTTCTTATGTATCTTCAAAGATAACAAAACTATATGATTTATTATAAGTATTGATGTAATAAATATCTGTAGATATATATATATATATATATATATATTTTTTAGATATTGTCAGATATCCATAAGTTTTGGTTCAAATATGGTTTTGTTATATATAAAATTAAGTACAATTTAAATATTTACTCTCAGATCAGTTTAATACTTTAAAATTCGGATATGATCCGGTTCAAAATTTTGGATGTTTGGTCCTTATTAAAAAAAAGAAAATAGAAACAAATTTGGATCTTGATAATTTGCTCAAGCCTACCTGTCCACTGACAGTCCTCTTTTTTCTATTTTAAAGAAAATCTTTGCGCACTCTTCGGCACGTAGTTTTTCTTCTTTCATATAACTTGTCCGTCGTTTTTCATTTTATAATTAGCATGCCAGTTTAATCGATTAAATGAATTTATGATTTGTATCTGTAATTTATACCTAACACTGTAAATGCTGTAAAGGTGTCCAAAATAATGTTAAAAAAAGGTGTCCAAAGTAAAAAGGAAAAACATTGTGTCCCTACATTTAATCAAGAAAAGTAATTGTAATGGTGTCGTTAGAATGGTTTTAATTAAACAAGCGGGAAAATCAACATAAAAGTAAATTAAAAACAATAGTACTTTAACTTCTACTAGTATCTTATAGAATTCTTATAAGAAAAGTATTTTTTGTTAACGGTTTCTGTATTATGTTTATCATCTATTATAGTTATTTAGTTACATTTTATAGTTATTTAGTTGCCGCTAGTTTTGTTAATAGTATTAATGGAATTAAACAAAACGGTTAGTATATTGAGGGGAAACTAGTGTCGGTGGAAAATAAAAACAATAGTACTTTAACTTCTACTAGTATCTTATAGAATTCTTATAAGAAAAATATTTTTTGTTAACGGTTTCTATATTATGTTTAACATCTATTATAGTTATTTAGTTACCGCTAGTTTTGTTAGTAGTATTAATCGAATTAAACAAAACGATTAGTATATTGAGGGGAAACTAGTGTCGGTGGAAATTAGCGATTCCGAGCGGATCTGTTTCCCATGTGGTTTCGTTGGTGCTTTTATTTTCTTCTCTTTTGAGCTTGTTTTGGTTTGTTTTGACGTCCTCGTGTTACTAGATCTATTCATCTTAAACAATCTATTAATGTGGCTGACCAAAAAAAACTATTATTGTTGTGTCAGACAAATTAATATTCTGTAAATAAAATATTTTAAAGCCTGATATCAACTTACCAGTCGGTGGATTTTAATGTTTCGAGTCCCGTGAATTTGCGCATGTGCTTTGGTGTTGAAAATGAATATCATGGTTTTTACATGTTTTTAGCTATGATATAAGTCGACTTCTAAAGTTTTTTATATGCATATAGAGTCATTTTAAAGTTTTTCAGATTAAGTATTTATTGGACGTAATTAAAGTTTTTGGATCATTTTAATGTTTTCAAGAAAGCTCTTCTGGAAACTTAAAATAAGAATTTGTTTTGCAAGAAGTATTGATCGACGCTATTTGATTATGTCGATCGGACACTTTAAAAATACGCAAGTTTAATGATAATTTAGAAAATTTATAAGTTTTATCTAGAAATTCTAAAAATGCACAAAAGTCCCTGAACATGAATTAGACTATATATTACGATTTTTAACAGCTTTAAAACCTATGCTCCATATTATTTAGAGGAGAGATTTTAGAACTAGAGATCTAAACCCTCGCATAAAGAAAAATTTGAACTCCATCTATTTCTCTACTTTATCTATGCGATCTTTCATCAATTTTAAGAGGTGTAGATTGACGGCAGGAGTTTGTGTCGATCGACACTGAGATCGAACACTAATACCTGCTTCGTCTACTCAGCTCAGTTCTCTAGATCCATGTTGTTCATCGTTCTCTCACATATACTTTATCATAGATTTCATCTCAATTTTTAAATTTGCTACAGTATCATAGAGAAAGTTGTTAAGAAAGATGTTCTTGATATCATTCCAAACAGTAAAAGATCATAGTGGTAACTTCTTGAACCAATGAGTTGCGTCTCCAACAAAAGAGTATGGAAAGACTTTGCAGAGGTAGTAATATCCAGAGACTCCATTGCACTGAATGGTCGATGCTAGATCTTTTAATGCTTCGAGGTGGTTAATGGAATATTTATAAGGAAAACCATGAAAAGGATGCTCATCCACAAGAGAGATACATGCATGATTCAGCTCAAAAACATTATTCCAGAATGTTGAACGACATATTGCAGACCTGTTAGTATAGAAATCCTAAAGCTTATTGTAGTCTGTAAGTGCCCTCTGTCGTTCAGTCCCAACATTCGCATCAACAACAGCAACATCAGGGATTGCAGTCCCTTATGCATAAATAATTTAGACTGCATTGTTGCATTCACGACCTTCCTTGTCTTGTAAGATCCCATTCTGATGTTAGGAGTTTTCAAAGCTACTAGTCAAATGATTGTAGTATAAAAGATTGTCGAACTAATCCTAAGTGATTCTATTGCAAAGGGAAAGCAAATCCATGCTTAAGCTAAGTGCAATCAATAAGTGAGGTGAGATGATTTTAAACTAAGGCAATCCTAGAAATGCAATAAAAGATGAACTTTCTTTTTAATACGAGGCAAGAGGATTCTTGGGACAAGGGAATTGACCTTGGGCGATCAAGTTTCAATCTAAGATGATAAACTTTCAATCAATCTAACACCTTAAGCCTAGACACAATCCTTAGCAAGCTCTATCCCTATATGAATGCTCATTCACTAACATATCTCAAGCATCTAATCCCTTAGGTTGAATAATATGAAAGCAATCAATAAGAATAAGTCTATTAGCTATCTTAACACCTTTAACAACTAATCCCTTAGGTAAAGGATGTTAAAAGCATTGGAGAGTTGGTTCAGGCATTTCATCAAACACCTTCCGGGCATGAAATGCCTATGGCTCTATTTCGAAGAGGTCAACTCCAAAATAGCAATAAGAACAATCTACAAGCAAGGATCAAGAAGGATCTACCCTAGAACATCTTAGATCTACACCTAATCACCCTTAATCTCCCAAGCCCATGAATCCTAGATAGACCTACACACTAATAGACATGGATAACCTTAAAACCATGGATGATTCAAGGCTAAAAATGATTAGAGATGAAGATAATCCAATAAACACAAAAGAAATAGATGAAGAAGGATTCAAGATCCAAACTCTATTCAAGATCTAAAAGTGTTCTTGAGAGAAAAGAAGTTAGATCTCACAAAAGAGATTACAAGAGTATTTATATGAGGCTTGAAAGCCCTTAAAAACATAAAGATAAAAGTCTAAAAAGCCCTTGAGGTCATTAAGTCTTCAGCCAATCAGAAACCAGCAAAAAGGAAGAAGCTGGCCGATACCCGGATAAGGAGCAGCTCATCCAACCCACGTATGCCGCCCTCGTGTCTCGTGTTGATCCGTGGCCTCGTCCCTTGCGGGTAGCTTACCCCGGGTGTGCCAGGCCGGGTATCGTCCGAGCTTCACCATCCATCAGGCTGTGCGGGTGGCTTACCCCAGGTACATCAGATCGGGTGTGTCCAGCCTCGTCCTTCCCGAGCGGGGTGCTCAACCCGGGTACTTCACCCCGGGTATGTTGACATGCCTTCAGTGATTGGATCATAACGCCTCCAATATAGCTCCAAATGACTTGAAACCACTTCCATTGGAAAGCTAACTCAATTTCTGTGTCTCCACAAAATCTTAGCAACAGAAGACTTCTCTAAGGCCTCCTTCCATGTTCATCTTTCACCCCCTTTTTGATCACAATACTCCCAAACACCTCCAATAACTCCAAAGTACACTCCAACACCTGATAAAGACTTATGAATGCAATATGAGCCTTACAATGCCTAATGCCTAACCTATATGATCAAAATGCATAAGATATGAATGCTAAAAACATGTAAATATGCAAGATATCAACTCCCCCACACTAGTCCTTTACTTGTCCTCAAGTAAACTTTTCAAAACACAAGGAGGAGACATATAGAGATGGGAGCAAAGCCAAAAGAAACACCTATAGCACTCAACTTGACATCCTAAAGAAATAGAGCAAATAGCATGAGCAAAACTCTCTTATTATCCTCTAGCTTCTCAAGGCCTATCAATACTCTTATGCCTCTACACAAGATGCAATGCTTTTTAACCAACATGTTCTCTTAACCAACCCTCACATTGATTCACACACACACACTAGGTGAAGTCTCACAAATGGGCACAAGATCTCAATCACTTGGCTAGGTGATCAAATGGTCTAATATGGATGAAAATGAGGGTTTCAATGCATCATTTCAAGGTGGCAAACACTCAAGAATCAAAGAGCTTGATCATTATGCAAAATTTATCTAAGACTAGGAGCAATTCATGTATACATGGATCCATCCTCATCATTCTACCCCATTCCTAAGAGATTATAAGTTCTACACCCTTTTTATTCATCCCATAACCCAAAATGAAAAATACTCACATCACTCACCCAATGAACAACTTTCTTTCTTCAAGATTCAACCACTAAGGACCCTTTTATTCACAATTCACAATTCACACTTCTAAGCTCTAACACTTTTTGTTTTCCCTTCCCCACTATCTTATTGAATCTTTCTTTTTCTTTTATTTTGTTTTATTCCCTAGGGATTTTCTTTCACAATACACTCTTTTTCTCATCAATCTCAACTTTATCACTTCCCAAACCCAAGATATAAACCTTTAAGGAACAAAGACTCACTCACCATCTTAGAAGTTAGCTCAAATGAGGACCCTATGCTAGCAAGAGATGAGAACAAATCCATGTCGCTCCCAATACTCTCAAGATTTCGCACATGACAAACTATCAAAAGAGGCCTCACTCGTGCAAATCAATGTAGGCTTTAAAGAATGTATAGGTTTCAAGGGTATGGAAGTGCCATTTGGGTTAACAAAGAGTGGTACAATAGGGAAAGATAACCCAAATGTGTATGAGATCCATGATCAAGTATGCAAATGCCCATATGCAAGAGAAATCAAGCTCATTCAAGTCTAAGTTCAGGTTGGAGCTGGTTTCAGGAACAATGCCAATATCAAGCAAGCAAGCAAGTTTCAAGAAGAGTTTTCAAGGCTCAAAGCATGCAAGCCTTTCAAAAGATGCTTAAGCTACTTGATATGTTTAACTATGGTGTCAAATTCAGTGCAAACAAGTATTCTTTACTAGGCAATGCTCCATGTGCAAGTGAATGCAACCTATATACTCTAGACTCAGTCTTAAAGATGCAAGTGATGCAACTACATGATTCAAAAATTTTAATTATTATTTTTTTTTGGTTTTTCTATGCATATATGAATGTACAATGCAATGCATGAGACTCACAATCACAAAGCAAACATGATCAAATACCTAGTACCTCCCCCACACTTAAATCACACAGTCTCTTTGTGAGTAAGAGAGAAGGAGATACCCCAACAAGACAAAAGCAAATGTATATACAAGAAGGGTTGGAGTGATACCTAAGAAGGAGGTTTGGGCGATGTGTTTGGTGTCAGGACTAGGAGCTGGCTTGGTTCACAGCAACTAGAGAAGGCTGCTACATGGCAATCATAAGGATCAGGTGCTTCACCACCTTTCTTCTCTCCTCTAGTGCTAGGCTCAACCTGAAAACCTCAACCACTTTTATTAAAAACTTAAAGAAAATTTGAAATTGCAAAGCTATGTACAAGGATAACCATGGGACTTCCTCCCAAGTGCGCTTGTTTTGAGTCACTAGCTTGACTACCTTTTCTCTTGGACTAGTGAGAAGGAGGATCCTTCCCACCTTCAAGAGTGATGGTGAGGACCTGGGAGAGAAGCTCTTGAAGCTTGATTGGGTCATCTTGGAGCTGAGGAGTGATGATGGCTCTAGCACTTGAGAATGATGTGGACTTGCCCTTATGCTTGATCTTGTATTCAATGACACCATCCTTGAGCTTCTTAGGTTTGAGAGTGAGAGTGTGTGGGATCAGATAAAGAGGTGGAGGATGAGGTTCTTTCACCATCTTCTTCTTGCCACGAGTGGCCTTTGAGGCTCCACTCATCCCATCTCTTTTAGCACTTTCCAAGTGCTCAACACACAACTCCTTAGAAGACTCTCCAGCAAGGCCTTCTTTCTTTCTAACAATCACTTCATGTTGCGGCTTCTCAACAGCTTGTTCTCCATAAGTGATTGTCCCACAATAGCCAACATCCAATGGAGATTTTAGAGGATAGGAGACAGTTTTGTTCACATGCATGATGGTGACCTTCTTGTTGGGAAAGTCAATGCATGCTCCAACTGTAGTGAGGAAAGGAGTGCTAAGGATCAAAGGGACTCTCTTCTTAGATGCCATCTTCAAAACAGTAAGGTCAATGGGTATGGTGCAGGATCCAATCTTCAAGGGGAAGTCCTTGATGACACCAATTGGGGTTGTTGAAGAAGAATCCCCAAAGGTGAGAGAAGAATTGTCTGGTTCCATGCTTTCAACCCCAAGACTCTTCACCATATCCATGGAAATGACATTGACACTGGCACCATTATCAACAAGAGCATCATCCATAGTTATCTTACCAAGGGAGCAAGACTAGGTGAACTTCCCTTGAGACTCAAGCTTAGGGAGGGACTTTGGAGGGATTGGTGGATCAATCTTCAAGATGGAGATGTCCAAAAGCTCAGCCACTTCAGCTTGGTGGTCTAGAATGTCCTTGATGAGCATTATCTGGACATGAGCTTCACGCATACCCGAGATCTATGGAAGCTTGACTCCAACATCACTAAGATCTTTCCTGATTTTTGAGATCACCTTCTTCTGAGCTTTGGTGAGAACTCTTTGAGGAAAAGGGAGCTTATCATAGGGTGATAGCTCAACCTCAGTGTCTTCTTTCTTCACCTCTTTCAGCTTGTGGTCAGCACTCTTCTCAACTGGTGTCTCAGCCATTGGCTCATCCCTTTTCAGAATCTTTACTTCAACCTTCTTGGTAGCTTGCTTCACAACCTTAGCCTCAGCTGTGGCCACAACCAATCTCTAAAAATTTCCACTCTCAGTCCCAAGAATTAGCCTTTCAATCTCATCCACCTCTTTCTCATGATCACTTAGCTCAATCTCTGAAGAAGTAGTAGAGAGGACAACATTGCAAGACTCCTTGGGATTCTTCTCTAGTTTTCCTGGTAGAGATCCCATTTGGCTCTTGGAAGATGAAGACATAGAGACAACTTGGCTCTCCAAGGCTTTGAGATGAGAGGCGAGTTGCATGTACTTGTTGTTGAGGGCAGAATATGTCCCATCAATATTTGCATGGATGTTCTTAAACTCATCTTCAATGTTCTTAGCATTTATCTCTTGAGATTCTAAGATTTGCTTGAACATGGACTCCATATTTGAACTTGGAGCTTGAGCTTGGGAAGAGCTTCCTTGAGGCTGAGTGGACTGGTTGGCTTGAGGATAGTTCTGCTTGGCTTGGTAACCTCCTTGCTGATTGTTGTAGTAAGGCCTTTGATGATAGTTGTTTTGGTACTGAAAATTGGGCTCTTTCCTGTACCATGTGCCATTAGCATTGATGAATCACAGCTCCTCTTGACCTTCTAAACAATCAACCTGATTAGTCCTAGCAGTCTGCTTTTGTTTCTGGTTCCCAACGGAGTTAATCTTCTCTTGCTTAGCCTTCTCTGCAAGAATCATGTCCAACTTCTTTTGGAGAGATTTCAGCTCCTTCCTTGTGTGCTGATCATCTTCATCAGTGCCTCTGTTCCTTCTATCATGCTCTATACTGTATACTGAATCACTCTTGGCCATGTTCTCCACCAGCTCTTCTGCATCCTGCTCAGTTCTGCCCAAGAAGAACCCATTGCTGGCTGTGTCTAATCTGCTCCTGAAATCTGGAAGAGCACCTCTGTAGAAGGTACTAAGGAAACTCTACTTGGTGAAGCCATGATGTGGACATTAAGACCAATAGCCCTTGAACCTCTCCCATGCTTCACTAAAGCCCTCTAGGTTCTTCTGCTGAAAGTTAGAGATCTCATTTGTGATCTTGGCTGTCCTTGAGGTAGAGAAGAACTTCTCTAAGAATGCCCGCTTGCACTCATTCCAAGTTGTGATAGAGTCACTTGGAAGAGCCTTCTCCCATTGATGTGCCTTGTCTCCCAAAAAGAAGGGAAACAGCCTCAGCTTGAAAGCATCTTCAGAGACTCCATTAGTCTTGGACAAGCTACAGTAGCTATCAAATGTGTCCAAGTGATCAAGTGGATCCTCCACAACAAGGCCATGAAACTTGTTGTTCTCAATCAAATGCAACATCCTTGATTTGATCTCAAAGTTGTTGTTCTCCACAGCTGGTGCTCTGATCTCAAACCTATGACCATGAATGTGAGGTTGATCATAGGCTCCAATGGCTCTAGCTTGGCGCTGTGGTCTTATGTTGTTAGCTCTTGGACCATTTCCCCTAGGACATCACCATCTTGAGGTTGATTCTCCATACCAAACCCCCATCTCTGCAAGTGAACCTGTTGCTCTTCTTCTCTTCTCTTTCTTGCTATTTTCCTCTCAAGTGCAGCAATTTCTTCAACGGTGGTAATCAAGTTTGATGCACCTCTGCTTCTTGTTATCATACACCTGAAATGCAAAGGGAAAAGAACAAGGAGAAGCAATAATACAATAAAAGAAAAATGACTTAGTCTCAAGCAAGTGACTAAATCCCAATGTCAAAATCAACTTAGAACTTGGCAACGGCGCCAATTTGATGTTAGGAGTTTTTAAGGCTCCTAGTCAAATGATTGTAGTTTAAAAGATTGTCTAACTAATCCTAAGTGATTCTAATTCAAAGGGAATGCAAATCCATGCTTAAGCTAAGTGCAATCAATAAGTGAGGTGAGATGATTTTAAATTAAGGCAATACTAGAAATGCAATAAAAGATGAACTTTCTTTACAATACGAGGCAAGGGGATTCTTGGGACAAGGGAATTGGCCTTGGGCGATCAAGTTTCAATCTAAGATGATAAACTTTCAATCAATCTAACACCTTAAGCCTAGACACAATCCTTAGCAAGCTCTATCCCTATATGAATGCTCATTCACTAACATATCTCAAGCATCTAATCCCTTAGGTTGAATAATATGAAAGCAATCAATAAGAATAAGTCTATTAGCTATCTTAACACCTTTAACAACTAATCCCTTAGGTAAAGGATGTTAAAAGCATTGGAGAGTTGGTTCAGGCATTTCATCACACACTTTCCGGGCATGAAATGCATATGGCTCTATTTCGAAGAGGTCAACTCCAAAATAGCAATAAGAACAATCTACAAGCAAGGATCAAGAAGGATCTACCCTAGAACATCTTAGATCTACACCTAATCACCCTTAATCTCCCAAACCCATGAATCCTAGATAGATCTACTCACTAATAGACATGGATAACCTTAAAACCATGGATGATTCAAGGCTAAAAATGATTAGAGATGAAAATAATCCAGTAAACACAAAAGAAATAGATGAAGAAGGATTCAAGATCCAAACTCTATTCAAGATCTAAAAGTGTTCTTGAGAGAAAAGTAGTTAGATCTCACAAAAGAGATTACAAGAGTATTTATATGAGGCTTGAAAGCCCTTAAAAACATAAAGATAAAAGTCTAAAAAGCCCTTGAGGTCATTAAGTCTTCAGCCAATCAGAAACCAGCAAAAAGGAAGAAGCTGGCCGATACCCGGATAAGGAGCAGCTCATCCAACCCACGTATGCCGCCCTCGTGTCTCGTGTTGATCCGTGGCCTCGTCCCTTGCGGGTAGCTTACCCCGGGTGTGCCAGGCCGGGTATCGTCCGAGCTTCACCATCCATCAGGCTGTGCGGGTGGCTTACCCCAGGTACATCAGATCGGGTGTGTCCAGCCTCGTCCTTCCCGAGCGGGGTGCTCAACCCGGGTACTTCACCCCGGGTATGTTGACATGCCTTCAGTGATTGGATCATAACTCCTTCAATATAGCTCCAAATGACTTGAAATAATTTCCATTGGAAAGCTAACTCAATTAACTGTGTCTCCACAAAATATTAGCAACATAAGACTTCTCTAAGGCCTCCGTCCATGTTCATATTTCACCCCCTTTTTGTTCACAATACTCCCAAACACCTCCAATAACTCCAAAGTACACTCCAACACCTGATAAAGACTTATGAATACAATATGAGCCTAAAGATGCCTAATGCCTAACCTATATGATAAAAATGCATAAGATATGAATGCTAAAAACATGTAAATATGCAAGATATCAATTTCTCATAAAAAAGTAAGAGTATTTCAACCATCTCTGTCTTTTTGCAAGAAGTGTCGACCAACACTAGATGAGTGTTGTTCGATACTTGGTTTGCGCTGTCGAATGCTGCTTAGAGGGTGTCGATCGATAATTATGTTAGGGGATTTTTGTGTAGGATCTTTCTGAGTACTACAAAACGATGAACAAGCTATAGATAATATGAGAATTACAGGAATTGGGACTAAAAGAGATGATTTTATTGATCTTTGAGCAAGAACTACAACGTTTGGTGTATAAACCTTAGTTCTAGCCACCTAGCTCTAATATCTAAGTCTCTGAATGTCGATCCCTTGTGTTGGACCCAAAAACCGACATTTTATAAATGGACCGAAGCCCATCGATGTCAACAACACGGTTTTGGTTGAGGAGGTCAACCAAGGATCTCTAAACCCCGGATCGGACAGAAAAGTAATTATGGCTAAAGGCCCACCAAGAAATCAACAAAGATTTGGTCTTAGCGACCCCGAAGGAGAAGAAACGGACTCCGGAGATGGAGGAGGAAGTTGGACAAGATCGCGGAGTCAAAGAGCTATAAGAGAAGAGCTAAGCTAAGGAAGAAACACACGGGAAAAACCCTAGAGAGAGAACTAGCAATACATCAATCTCCTTTAGCTCGCTTTAGTTCTATTTTCATTTCGATCTCGTTTGTAGTTCTCGATCTCATTTCTTCATTGTACTCAACTTACTCAAATCAATAAAAGTCCATTGTTGTCAACCGGAATCTGTTTAAATCGTTGTATTCTAAAGAAGTCGTTGCCCACATCTTTTTTCTCCCCAGTTTAAACATCTCAAACACTACAAAATCCTTAGTGTAGATTTTAGGATCTACATTTTGGCGCCGTCTGTGGGGAAGAAAAACGATTAACATCTTTGCTAAGAATCCGATCTAAGGTTCCTTGATGATGGACTTTTCAAGGGTCCTATCAAATGTTGTAATATAAAAGATGTCATACCAGTTCTAAGTGATCACAAAGCAAAGGGAATACAAGCCTATGCTTAATCTAAATGCTACCATTAAGAGAGATGATTATTAAACTAAGACAAAACTGAAATGCAATCAAAAATAAAACTTTCTTTCTTTATGAGAAGGGAGAACTCATGGGCTAAGGGTATTGACCTTGGGGGATCAAGCATCAATCTAAGGGTGCCAGCAAACAATCAATCTATCAACCTTAGACCTAGGCACAATTCTAAACAAGCTCTATTTCTAGATGAATGCTCATTCACAAAGATAACTCAAGCATCTAATCTCTTAGGTTGAATATTATCTAAGAAATCATTAAGAACAAGCCTAATAGCCATCTTAACACCTTTAACAATAAATCTATTTGGTAAAGAATGTTAAAAGCTTAGGAGAGTTGGTTCATGCATTTCATAGAACACCTTTCGGGCATGAAATGCCTAAAGCTCAACTTTAGAGTGGTCAACTCTAAAATAGCATTAAATGCACTCTACTAGCAAGGAACAAGATGGATCTACACTAAAACACCCTAGATCTAGCCTAATCACCCCTTAGTCTCCCTAACCCATAAATCCAAAGAGGACTACTCACTAATCACCATGACCACTCTTGAATCCATAAGAGATTCAAGCTTAATCATGAAGAGAAAGAAAGGAGATGAAATCAAACAATGAAGAACACAAAGATAATATGAGATTATGATTCAAAGATAAAGCTTTACTCCAAAGGTTTGTGTTTTAGAGAGAAAAATAACATAAGTCCCCAACTTAGGGATAACAAGGGTACTTATACTTGGCTTAAAAGCCCTAAAAACATCATAGAAATTGACTAAAAGGTCCTTGGAAACAATTAGGTCTCGACCAATGGGGAAACAGGATGAAAAACACTCAGGGTCGTGGTTGGATGGTCAGGCGCGCGCATGTCTGACCCGCGCAGGACCGCCCGGTCCGTTCCTCGTCCCACGCTGGTGTGCTGGCCCGGGCGTTCCGTCCCGCGCGTCCGTGCAGCTTCGTCTGGCCTCGTCCCGTGCGGGTGCTGCGTACCGTGCTCGTCCGGCCGCGCGTCCGGCTGTCCCATCCGTCTCTTGTCTCGTGCGGTACTACGTACCGCGCATAGTCGCCCGAGCATCTGGCAGTCTTGCTCGTCTCTTGTCTCGCGCGGGTACTACGTACCGCACGTCCCATACCGCGTGTCTGGCCGTATCGATCCTTCTCGTCCCGCGCGGGTAACGCGTCCCGAGCAGATCAGTCCGTGCACCATCTTGCTTCAGTCCATCCGTCTGGCCCGTTCCGTCCCGCGCGGGTAAGTGAACCCGAGCAGATCAGCCCGCGCATCCAGCTCTCCATGCGCGGGTGAACATGGCCGAGCACGTCCATCCGTCTTGTCCGGCTGAGTAAAACTGAAACTATCTCTGCCCCCACTAGGCCAAACACTTTTTTTTTATCTCATTCTTGCATCAAAACCACTCTCAACAGCTTCTTTTACTCCATGGGACACTCCAATACCTGATAAGGACTTATGAATGCAAAATGGGTCCTAAGATGCCTAAACCTTTACCTACAAGACAAAGAATGCAAAATAAAGATGGCTAAATCAATGAAAATATGCAAGACATCAACTCCCCCACACTAGTCCTTTACTTGTCCACAAGTAAACTAGCAAGGACTAAGGAGGAGAGGTTTGAAGGAGGGGACTCATAACAAAAAGAATGCTCTTCTTAGTTCTCAACTTGATAACCTTGTATAATCATACCAACTAGCTAGAGCAAACACTTTATCCAACTCTAACTTCTCAAGGCCTATCTTACCTCTTTTGATCCATACACTCATTCATCATGAATCCACAAACCACAAATCCATTTACTCTCTAACAATCATTAAGCAAACTCAAATGATCTCTTGCAAATGGTCAAATGGTCCAAGTCATTTGGTTTGGTGAAAAAGGCTTTGATGCAAAGTGAAACAGAAAGTTCAAAGGAATTTTCAATGGGTGGTTCACTCTCAAAACAAGTAGCCTTGACATTGTACATAATTTATCTAAGAAAGTGATCAACTCATGTATACAATGCTCAATCTCCATTGTTCTACCCTTCTCCCAAACATAAACATGGAATAATCTTATCTACAATGCCAAACCCAACTCACATCACTCACCCAAATGCTTCCCAAGAACTCAAGGCACTTTTTCTCATATAGAACTCTTTGTTTTTGATGTCTTAACAAGGGATTTTTATACTTTTAAAACTCTCTCTAGCTCTCTTCTAACTTTGCTAGCCTCCTTTCTTATTCTTTTCTCTTTTTTTTTTTCTTTTTTTTCTTCCTTTTTATTTTTCTTTTTCTTTTTTTTTTTTTGGGGCCAAGACTTATATCTTAAATAGGAGCTAGAGAGTTTCTTTTCTATTTCCCAAAAGACTAAAAACATTTAGTCCTAAGAGTTCATTCTTTTCTTTCATAACCTTTTCACATTCCCAAATAAAACTTTTCAACACTCACCCCCCAATCCTATAAGCTAGACAATAGAGTGCCTAATCTAGCAAGAATGGAGACTAAGCATTGTCGTTCCCAATACTCTCAAGATTATGTGCATGTAAGACTTGCAGAAAAAGGCCTCACTCATCAAAATAATATAGGCTTGAAAGGAAGGAAGGGTTTATGGGAGTGGAGTACCACTTGAGTTTGTCAAAAAGATTGGCAAAGAATGGGAGAGACAACTCAAGTGTTCTATCCATGACTCAGTACACAAGGGACCATGTGCAAGAGACCTAGAGTCTAAATAAGACAGTAGTAAACTTTAAAGAGAGAGCATCAATCAATCAAATGAGCTTTAGGAAGAGTTTTCAAGGCTCGAAGTTTACAAGCTATCATAAGGTTGCTCAAGATACTTACTATGGTTATAAAGGTTATCACTTTAAGAACTTAGCATGAGCATCTTTACAAGGTAACTATCATCCCTGTCCCCTTATGCATGATGCAACCTATATGATGATTTTTTTTTCTTTTTTTTTTATGCAAGTGAATGATCTAGACTCAATCCTAATGCAACTACATGATTCTTTTTGTGCTTTTCAAATTTTTTCAAAATTTTATGGTTTTTCTATGCAATAACTATCTACAAATGCATGCTTATGACATAAAACACAAGATGATCAGCAACTTGTCACCTCCCCCACACTTAATTTACACAGTCTCTGTGTTTGTTAAATGTAGAGTAGGGCCCAAAAGAGAGAAAAAATCTAAATGCAAAGATAAATGGTATATACAATGGTAAGGTTTTGGAGTACCTCTATGGAGCGTGTGATGAGGCTGATGCCTCATCCTCAGAATCATCTTCCTCAGCAGTGGTGTCTAGAGAAGGAGACTTGTTCCCGGACTCGGATGGGAGGATGTATGGGTTTCTCAAGCGGCGGAGAGCTTGCTTCTTGATCTGTGGCGCAGAAGGATCATGAAGTGGCTGAGGAGGAGTTGCATTGAAAGCATCAAGATCAAAATCCTCAGCCTTACAACCAGCTACAGCTCCCCTAGCCAGAAAATCAGCCACTTTCCTCATAAACTGAGTTGAAGCTTCAGCTTGTCTCTTCACAGTTCTTCTCAGCTCTTTGCAATTGTTGGTGAGCTTGAAGATAGTCCTATCCTGAGCTCTGTTCCACCTCTGAAGAGTGCTAATCTGGTCATGAGCCTGGCGAATGGGACCAAGAGGCAAAACACTGGTGCACTGGTCGAACTTGTAACGAGGAGGACCAAAGAGATGTGCAGTGGCTCTACTAGTGTATCCTTGATCATATTCCGCCACCTTGCGTGCTGCCTTTTCACCCTTGGGAAGAGCCATAGGGCCTAGGGCGCCATGAGGTCCAAGTAAGTGCCTCTCACTGATGTCAAATCTTATGGCTCCTGGAGTGCTCAAGGTAGCGAGGGGATAGTTGGGGAGAATCAGCTCAATTTTTTGGGTACCTCTCAAATAGGAGTAAACACACTTTCCATTAAACCTTCCAGCGAGATAGTGAGCTGACTTCAGGTATTGTAGATCCAAGAAAGTGGGGCCAGCTGCATTATTTCCCAAACTTATCCCCTGGTAAGCAAGCAATGGTGTTATCAAGCCACCAATCCCAATCTGAGCTTGAGGGTCTCTGTTTGTCCAGCTCCAAGCCTTGTAGTACATGAGGCGCTTCACAAAGAATCCCACGATGCCAAAATCCTTGTAGAAGTCACTAGGAACCAAAGGGAGATGAGGCTGTAAAGCATAGTGCTGGACAGCTTGGTGAAGAAATTTCACTTCATCTCCAAAGACTGTTCCTACTTCTTTCCTGGGGAAAAAGGTATGCACAAGCAATCTATGGAGATAGCGCAGTGAAGGGTGTCGGATGGAGGCATTCTTGTCGCGGTTGGCACTCCTAGTCTTGCCTACTAACAGCTTCCAAGTAAGGTGTGTGATGTTGGGAAAAGAAGGATCTTTTTGGTCTTGAAAACCAAGCACTTCCTCAATCTCCTTGAATGTCATGGAGTAGGCTCGCCCATCAATCTTGAAATGTATCTTCCCCCATCCATGCTCCACATTCTTGGAAGTGTGAAAGGTGGCTTCCAGAGATGACAAGAATTGGCAAGAGACTTCTTTGTAAGTGGGATAAGCCATGGTGTAGAAACTGTCCATACTCATGTAGCCTAGCATCTCCTCGATGTCATCTTCAATTGACAACTCCTTGAGGGCCATCCTATCAACAAATCTGGTTGGAGGCCAAGAGACACCTTTTCTCATTTGTTCTAACAGCTCCTCTTCAGTGGGTGTCTTCTGCATGTCTCTGTTATCATTGAAGGACTTTGTTGGGTTAGGATCATGCTCAGCTTCACTGTCCTCATGAGAATGTTCTTCTTCAGCACTTGCACCCTCTTGCTCCAAGGGAGGAGGTGCCACAGTCTTTCTTGGCGCCTTGGCTCTTGATATGGGAGCTGGTTCATTAGCATTTCCTTTGGTGCCTTTTTCCAAAACTAAAGCTCCCAACCTGGTGCTCTTGCTCTCTTGGGAGGGGCTTGCTTGTGAGAAATGTCAGCCACACTCTCGTCAACAGCAACTCTCTTGCCATCTATCTTGGCCCGTGCTTTCTTTCTTAGCTTTGCCAAAGCTTGCTTCCTACGCTCCTCTGATTCAGGCATCGAGCCTAGTTCTTTCCCAAACTGAGCAGTCACTCTCTTTGCAGCCTGTTCTTTCTCTTCTTCCATTTGAGCTTCACTTTTTCTCCCCATTGTACCTGAAAATTCAATCCTTGGAAAAAGAGTGAGCACAAGAAAGAGAGAAACATGATCAAACACAAACTAGCTCTAATAAGATCTTCAATCTCAACAGGAGCTAGCACAATGCAATCATGAAGGCAAGCAAGACAAGCAATAGCTAAGAATGAAGCTCTCATGCTCATAAAATATTTACACTTTTTTTTTATGAACACAAGAACTTCAAACTAGCAATAATCAAGATTAATCAGAGCTCAGCTTGAAATTGGAACCCAATCAACCTCTAACACAACTTATCTCACCAATCTAGCCCACTATGAACCCTAATTAAGCTAAATTTGAAAAAGTCCCAAATCTCATGAACCCTAATTTCTCAAAGTTCAAATTAAACTCAAATCCACCATGAAATCAACTACCCAGCATGATATATAAGCCTTCCCTAGTCTATTTCACAAGAATCAAGCAAGAAAATGGCCAAATTTCAAGTTCAAAATTTTAGGGTTCATGAGCATTACGAATTTGAACTTAAAGAAACCATACCTTGCTTTGGATGAAGGATAAAGATGAAAAGATTCAAGGAATTAGACTAAGAGGATGAAGACTTGGATGTGGGAAAAAGAATGGAGTGATTTGGTGGAAATTTGAGTGAGATATAAGGTTTTAGGTGAATGGAGGCTAGAGAGGTTTTAGATTTGGGAAGATTGTGAAGTGAGGAGAGAGACACGATTTTTTTAGGTATTAGGAGGGTCTTGTCGGGTCGGGTCGTGGGCGGCTGGGTCTGGGTCGAAAAATAAAGAGGAAACACTTACCTTGGGTCGGCTGGGTCGGGACGCGGGTCGTGCGCGGGTCGTGGTGTGGGGCAGGTAGCCCGCGAGGTTCTTACCCGCGCGTCTGTCCTGCCTCCCTACGGTTGGTTCCCGCGCGGCTCACACGTCCAGCGCATAACTGACCACGCGTCCGGCTTGGCTTCAGCGTCTAGTTCCCGCGTGGGTGCTACGTACTGCGCGTCTCTGACCGCGCCACTGGTCGATCTGTCAGTCCGTCCCTACCCGCGCGGTGCATCCATCCCGCGCATTCAAGGTCGCGCATTAAAGGTCGCGCGTTCCGGATATCGAATAGGCCGTCTGTTCCCGCGCGGGTTACTTGTCCCGCGACCTTGAGGCCGTGCATCAACCTGCTCGTCCGTCCGTACCCGCGCATATACATACTGATCAGCATGCCCTTTATCCGAGCGGGTGGCTTAGGCCGCGCACATCTGGCCGCGCGTTCCGGATATAAAGGCTGTCCGGACCTCTTTGTCTTGTTTTCCATCTCATTTTAAAGCCTCATGCACACCATCTCGATCCCACTGATCTCCCATCATCCAAGAGCCTTGAAAAATAAATCCTAATGCAATATTTACAAGGATAACCATGGGACTTCCTCCCAAGTGAGCTTGTTTAAAGTTACTAGCTTGACTTTGCCTCCCTTGAGGTTAAGCTGGTGAAGGATCAGAGAGTGGACTTGATGTCCCAATCTCCTTTGGTGTGGTGGCCATGTACTGCTTCACCCTCTGTCCATTCACTGTGAAATCATTACCCTGCTTATCCCAAAGCACAATAGCTCCATAAGGCTTCACTTCCTTGATCACAAATGGACCAAACCACTTTGACTTGAGCTTCCCTGGAAATAACTTCAGTCTAGAGTTATAGAGAAGAACTTGATCTCCAGCCTTGAACTCTCTCTTGAGGATGTGCTTGTCATGAAAGGCCTTGGTCTTTTCCTTGTAAATCCTTGAGTTCTCAAAGGCATCCATCCTTATCTCATCCAGTTCATTGAGTTGAAGAAGCCTCTTTTCCTTGGCACTCTTGATGTCAAAGTTTAGTAACTTAACAGCCCACAATGCCTTGTACTCAAGCTCTACTGGTAAGTGGCAAGCCTTCCCATACACAAGGTTGAAAGGTGTGGTACCCAAAGGAGTCTTGTAAGCTGTCATGTAGGCCAAAAGCGCATCATCAAGCTTATCTGACCAATCCTTCCTCTTAGTCCCAACTATCTTCTCTAGAATGCCCTTGATTTCCTGGTTGGAGATTTCAACTTGGCCACTGGTTTGTAGGTGGTAAGGCGTTGCCACCTTATGCTTCACTCCCTTCTTCTTTAGAAGCCCTTCAAACACTTTATTAATGAAGTGTGAGCCTCCATCACTTATGACCACTCTTGGAACTCCAAATCTTGGAAAAATTATGCTCTTGAACATCTTTATCACCACTCTTGAGTCATTTGTAGGACTAGCCATTGCTTCAACCCATTTGGAGACATAGTCAACAGCCACCAAGATGTACTTGTTACCATAAGAAGAAGGAAAAGGTCCCATGAAGTCTACCCCCCATACATCAAACACTTCCACCTCAAGAATTGGATTTTGAGGCATCTCATTTCTCTTGGTGATGCTTCCTCTCCTTTGGCAAGAATCACACTTGGAAACAAAGTATTGTGTGTCCTTGAACATGTGTGGCCACCAAAATCCAGCTTGTAACACCTTTGAGACAGTCTTGAAGGTAGCAAAATGACCTCCATAGGAAGATCCATGACAATGTGTAAGGATTCCTTCAATTTCTTCATCAGCAACCACTCTTCTATAGATCTGATCCTTGCAAAGAGTGTATAGGTATGGCTCATCCCAATAGTATCTCTTTAAATCTCTGTAGAACTTCTTCTTTTCATACCCCGCAAGATCCAATGGTTCCTTCCCAGTGGCTAAGTAGTTAACCAAATCAGCATACCAAGGCCACTTCTCTTCAGCTGCTTTGACATCTTCAATCTTCTTTCCAGTCTCAATAACTGCCACCAATGACATGATAACCATGACTTGCTACTGTCTAAGTCCCTCATCAATAGGGATTCCATCTTCAATTCTCAGTCTGGACAAGTGATCAGCTACTCCATTCTTAATTCCTGGCTTGTCTCTAATCTCTAAGTCAAACTCCTGAAGTAAAAGAATCCACCTCAGTAGTATTGGCTTGGAATCCTTCTATGCTAGAAGATGTCTCAAAGCTGCATGGTCGGTGTAAACAATGACCTTGGAACCCACCAGGTAACTTCTGAACTTCTCAAAGGCGAAGACAATGGACCGCATCTCTTTCTCAGTTGTGGCATACTTCATCTGTGCATCATTCAAGGTTTGGCTCACATAATAAATCACATGAGTCTTGCCATCCTTCTTCTTCCCCAAAACATCCATGAAGTTGTGATTGTAGATGAGAAGGTTGATGAAGAGATTCTAGAAAAGATTGTTGAAGCTAAGGGTAAAGTAAAGGTTGGAGAAGAGAAGAGAACACTGAAACATGGTGAAGTTGCCACTCCAACAAAAGAGTCTTCCTTTGTTCCTCCTCCCTATTAACCTAAGCTGCCATTTCCTGGAAGATTCAAGAAGCAACTTTTGGAGAAGTACAAAGCACTCTTTGAGAAGCAAATGAGTGAAGTTCAAGTCACAATTCCTATCATTGATGCCTTCATGCTTGTCCATCAGTACAGCAAGTTCTTCAAGGATGTTGTGGCTGCTAAGAAGAAGGAAATGGAGGGAATCATGGTTCTTACTCATGAGTGCAGTGCCATCATCCAGAGATTGACAATCCCTAAGAAGCTAGAAGATCCAGGATGCTTTACTCTACCTTGTGCCATTGGTCCTTTGATGTTTGAGAGGTGTCTATGTGATTTGGGAGCCAGTGTCAGTCTCATGCCTCTATCTGTTGCCAAGAAGCTTGGCTTCAGCCAATACAAGAAGTTTAGACTATCTTTGGTGCTTGCTGATCGCTCAGTTAAGTTTCCTGTGGGTATCCTTGAAGACCTCCATGTGATGGTGGGAAATTGTGAGATTCCTACTGATTTTGTGGTGCTAGAGATGGATGAAGAAGCTAGAAACCCCTTGATCCTTGGAAGACCATTCTTAGCCACAGAAGGAGCCATTATCAATGTGAAGGAAGGCAAGATTGATCTTCATTTGGGGAAGGAGCACACTCTCCACTTTGACATCAAAGAAGTGATGAAGAAGTCAACTGTGCAAGGCCAAGTGTTTTACAGTGAAGAGATGGAAGCTCTGGCTGATGAGCTTCTTGAAGAGTTGGCACTTGAAGAGTTGGAAATTAAGGACCCCTTGCAACATGCTTTGACAATGGATAAAGAATTCCAAGTGGTTGAAAACAAGGAGAGTGATGCTTATGTGAGAATGCTGGATTCTCATAAGAAGATTGATGGTGAAGCTCAGTATGAGGAGCTTACACAAGAAGTTCACCAAGCTGCTTCAGCCACTCAACAAGAGGACACCCAACAAGATGATTGGAGTGAGCTCATGGCACCAAAAGTGGAGCTTAAACCTCTTCCCCATGGTGTAAGGTACGAATTTCTAGATCCTAATGAGACATATCCTGTCATTGTGAGTAGTGAACTTACTGAACTTGAGCTTTCTCAACTTTTAAATGCACTTAAAAAGTTTAGAAAAGCAATTGGGTACTCACTAGATGATATTAAGGGGATATCACCTTCTTTGTGCATGTATAGGATACATCTTGAGGATGAATCGATGACTTCTATAGAGCATCAAAGAAGGTTAAATCCTAACCTGAAGGATGTTGTAAAGAAGGAGATTCTTAAACTTTTAGATGCTGGTGTTATCTATCTACCCTATTTGAGATTCTAAATGGGTATCTCCTGTGCATGTTGTCCCAGAGAAAGATGGTATCGCTGTGGTTAAAAATGACAAGGATGAATTGATACCAACTAGAACCATAACTGGCCATAGGATGTGTATTAGTTATAGAAAACTCAACTCTGCATCTAGAAAGGATCATTTTCCATTGCCATTTATTGATCAGATGCTTGAGAGACTTGCAAACCATCCTTTCTATCGCTTTCTTGATGGGTATTCAGGGTTCTTCCAGATCCCCATACATCCCAATGATCAAGAGAAGACAACATTCACATGCCCCTATGGCACCTTTGCTTATTGAAGGATGCCATTTGGGTTATGTAATGCTCCAGCAACCTTTCAAAGGTGCATGATGTCTATCTTCTCGGATCTCATTGAGGATATAGTGGAGGTATTCATGGATGATTTCTATGTCTACGGATCTTTGTTTTCTGCTTGTTTGTTCAACTTGTGCAGGGTCCTACAGAGATGTGAAGACACCAACCTTGTGCTGAATTGGGAGAAGTGTCACTTCATGGTCAAGGAGGGGATTGTGCTTGGGCATAAGATTTTAGAAAAGGGTATTGAAGTGGACAAGGCTAAGATTGAAGTGATGGTTAGTTTGCCTCCACCAAAGACAGTGAAAGACATCAGGAGCTTTCTTGGCCATGCTGGGTTCTATAGAAGATTCATCAAGGACTTCTCAAAGAATAGTGGAGCTTTCTTGGCCATGCTAGGTAAGCATTAGAGCGAAGAAGATCAGCGCGTTCAGCGACTCTCAACTCGTCACAAGTCAATTCCACGGAGAATATGAGGCCAAAAATTAAAGGATGGAAGCATACCTCGCGGTCCTGCAAGAAATCGTTCGACAATTCGATCAGTTCGAGCTCACCAGAATCCCAAGAGGAGAAAACTCCTCAGCAGACGTCCTCGCCGCTCTGGCATCGACCTCAAACCCAACAGTTAAAAGAATAATACCAGTCGAGGGAATTGAAAAACCTAGAATAAACATCCCGCTCAAAGACCAAGACCCCCCGGAAAACAAACCTCATCAAGTCAACGCCACCGTAACAAGGAGCCAAGCCCTGAGGGCAACTCAGGATCTCGAGGATGAGGAGCTCGATTTATCACAAATCGAAAGAACTCAAATCAACCTCGAGGAAGAAGACGACGATAACTACAACACTTTTCCAGTTGAAGACGAAGATGTTCGACCTGAAAGAACTCGAGCACCGATCTTACCAACGCTACCGTTAGAAGACGCCAATCACGAAACCAATTCGGAAGCCCACGAATCTTTCAGAACCGAACTCGAAGCGTGATCCAACTGGAAAACACCGATCATAAACTACATTAAAAACGGAGAACTCCCATCAGAGAGATGGGAAGCTCGAAAGCTAAAAGCAAGGAGATCTCGATAATGCATCATGGAAGATAAACTTTACAAGCAAAGTCTAAGTGAACAATATTTGCTCTGTGTAACCTTCAAGGAAGCCCTCACGATCATGAAACAAACGCATGGCGGGTCATGCGGAAGCCATTCCGGAGGAAGGTCACTAGCGATCAAAATCAAGATACATGGATATTTCTGGCCAACTATTGCCAGAGACAGTGAGCAATTCTCACTCAGATGCGATAAATGCCAGCGACACGCTTCCATGATTCACCAGCCAACACAAAAGTTATCATCCGTATCATCACCTTACCCTTTTATGAAATGGTCCATGGACATAGTTGGCCCATTCGTGCAATCGAGTTCGTCCAGACTTTGATTCTTATTAGTCCTAACCGACTACTTTACCAAATCGATAGAAGCAGAAGCATACCACAAGATTACAGCAACATTTGTTAAGAACATTGTTTAGAGAAATGTCGTTTGTCGACACGGTCTTCCATATGAGATCATAACCGACAATGGGCCTTAGTTCATTTCTAAAGCTTTCACCGAGTTATGTGATAAGTGGAGGATCAAACTGAAAACCGCGAGCCCAAGATACCCGAAATCCAACGGTCACGCCAAAGCAGCCAACAAGACTATAGTAAACAATTTGAAAAAAAGACTCGACCTGAAAAAATAAAGATGGAGCGAGGAATTGCATGGAGTACTATGGGCGTGTCGAAGCACCCCCCATACAGCAACCCAAGAAACTCCATTCTCCCTATCCTACAGAGTTGAAGCCGTAATTCCCGCAGAAATCGAAGTCCCGTGTGGGAACCGAAATTCACACTTTCGATTTCCATTAAATTAGGAAAGTTAGGGATACCCTAATTTCCCAGAGGCCCAAGATATCTGCTAATACCACATGCCAAGCGATCAGAACACGAGAATAACAACGATAAAAATAAGAAATCGAAAAAGAGAGTGAAGTAGATCTTATTCCGAATCTGCGTCTGAGCGTTACAACAAGGTAATAGCCTTGGCTCGAGAGCTGTCGGCGAGATTCCTAGTTCTAAAACCCTAGACTAAAACCCTAATTGAGTCGCAGCTCGAATAATGAAAACGGAAAATTGTCTAAATGCTCTAAGTTTTAAGTTTTTGCTCTCTCCCTCTGCCTCTCGCCTAGGACTCCTTATATACTCCTCCTTAGGTCGGTGTGTGCTTTCCCCTTCTGCCCTTAGGCCGTCATAACCCGAAAAATGGATATATTCCGTTTTTTCCGATCTTCATGATTTTCTTTGGAAACTTGACATTTATCCGCGGAAACTTGATATTTATCTTTCCTTGCGAACCAAGCATAAACCGTCATAAGATTTATGGGCTTTTAGTTAACGAAATCGTAAATGGGTTTCAAAGCGTGTTTTGAACCTCTTTGGGCCGTTTTCCGATTTGATACGTTTATTACGATTTCTTCGATAAAAACTAACTTTCCGCGGTTTTTATCATAAGTTCCGTTTGATGACTTTGATCGCTATGATACGAGGAATGGTTTAGTCGTGGTTCACAGAAAATGACATGGAGGTTCGAACGAGAGTGCATCGGTTTGTTTCGTATAAGACCGCGGTTTCGTTCGTGCTCGGTCGCTACGTAGCGACCGAGCAGGTGATGTGCTCGGTCGCTACGTAGCGACCGAGCAGGTGACGTGCTCGGTCGCTATGTAGCGACTGAGCCATGCGAGTTCTTGGACATGCATGTTCGGCCTGATTCGTGATTTGTTCGTTGGCCTTGAGAAATGAATCTCATTTCGGCGTTCGAAATGAGATCTTTTCCGCAAAATCTTTCGTATAAGTCTTTGAGAAGTAATTTATCGAAAGAAAAATTAACTTTCGATTTTTTACGGAGTCTTTGGATGTTAACTTCGTCGTGACCGTTTTTGACCCCAACATCCCGAGTCAAAGAAGAACGACCTTCCCCGAAAATGTCAAACTCAACGAAGAAATGTTGGTTGATCGACTAGACATGATATAAGAACGGCGCGAAAGGGCAGCAATTCGCGTACAAAACTATCAATATGCCGGAGCCCGGTATTACGAAGCCAACATATGAGACCGATCTTTCTCCATGGGCGACCTCGTCCTAAGAAAAGTATTCGACGGTACCAGAGAACCCGGAGCAGGAAAAGTGGGAGCCAAATGGGAAGGACCCTATAAAGTAATAGGAGAAATGCACCCGGCGTTTACGAGTTGGAAAAGTGCAAAAACAGACTCCCCGTAATGAGACATTGGAACGCTTTCAACTTGAAGAAGTATTACAAGTAAAGCCCAATAATCGACCTCGAAATGTCAAATACCGACCTGGGGGACTAACCTACACGACATCGACCTAATATGCTGTCACAAAAACAAAATTTACGAACTATGAAAGGTTTGATCCCCCGAAAAGGGTACGTAGGCAGCTCGGAATTGAGTACAGCCCCAAACAAAATTCAAAACTTTCTCAAATACGTCCTCAGACCATTCATCGGTCTGTGAAGCAGATTCCTGATCAGTTTCTGACCTTTGCCCAACAAACACAAAAAGGACAAGCAAGTCATATTAAAACCCTTTATCCTAAGATTGCAAAGGTAATTACCAAGATATTTCGTTGATAAAATTAATTATATGTTCCACACAATTCAGAAGATAAAGGAAAATAAAACCAAACGAACAACAGAAACATATTCTAAGATAAACTTCAAGAGTCCACCTGGTCGACCACATCGTCGACCTCCTGATTAGATTCACCGGACACCTGAGGAAGCTAGAGACTCCGAAGGGAAAAATCGGATACCGCAGCCATTCCAAGATTGACATCGCGGCTGGTCTCCTTGTGCCGAAGACGCTCCAACTCCTCCTCGAACTCAAATCCACCCTCCTGGTAGGAAGAAAGAACATCAATCTTTGCCCTCACTTCCTGCAAAGCAACCTCTGCTGCCGTCTCCATCTTCTTCTTCTTCTTCAGCTTTTCCCTTATGCTATCAAGAACCACGCCGTATTGTTCGGCTAGAGACAGGCGAGCTCGACGACTTTCTTTCCGAACAGCCCTGTCCCGTCCTTCAAGCGCCCTCTACAGTTCAAGTTGATCGCCTCTACCTTACCCTCAGCAGCGAGCTTGTTCTGCTCCGCGGCGACCAATTTCTCCCTTAAAGCCTCTACCTCTCGGAGACTCTCCTGACCTTTGACGTTAGCGGCTTCAAGCTCGACGCAAAGCTTTTGGATAGTCAGTAAATGGTCCGCGGCCTCCTCTTTATCTGGGAAAGCTGCCAGATGTGCCTCCATCGCGGCGGCGTAATAATTGCTCGCCTCCATAGTCTGCTTGAGACCAGAGCAATACGAGCAAGACTTATAAATAGAGAAATTACGTGCGCATATATTAAAATGAAGAAGAAAGAGCTTTACCCAGGCATTAGCTACCGTCATCCGGGTATACGCGCCACGATCCGACATCCTATCAAGATCAAGGAGGACACAGTCCTTTGCTCGAATTTTACGCCACATAAGACCGAAACTTTCTGGGTCCTCGAAGATAGGGACATCTTTATCATACGAAAAAGAAAAAGAAGGACGAGCTCCATCTCGAGCACCTTCTCCCGATCCAGCCACCGGAGATGGGGCCTTTGGACCTGTTGAGCTCAAATCTCCAGAATGAATCGGCGTTAAACGTCTCCTTTTGGCCTTCCGCACCGCCGATCCGGCCCCAGATCCTTGAGGACAATTTCCCGTCGATCCGTCCGGAACGATCAAAGCCAGTTGGTCCCCATCAGATGGGATAACCATAGAAACCAGCCTTGCCGCGATCCCCGGTGAGTTAGCAGTCGACATCGATCGAAGTACCCGACCTCGAGTCTCTTGTGTCTTCTCCGAAGGTGTGTCCTCGGAAGACTCATTGGAAGACTCTGACGAAGCCTCCTTTTTCTTAGGCTCTACGAAAGCAGAAGCAAACATTAGTCCTAACACAAAAGGAAACCATCTTGTAACAAGGAAGGAACTTACTCCTGGTTTGACAAGCTCTGTTTGGTCTCACCGGAACCACCAGGGCTAGAGGTGGAGCCTGATTTCGTCCAGCTGGGAGGGTATAAGCATGTTGAATTCGTGCTAGGTTAAAATGAAGCCATCGAGGATCACCTCGGCGCAGGACCACCATCATCCCCTTAAGCTCCGGAGTCAGCGGCGCGCTCCCAAAAAGCTCTGCCAACAACATACACGGGTCAAAACAAAAGCGACCCAATTCATACAAAGATGCCAAAAAAAAGAACATACCAACGTCGTCATTCCATTCACACGGGATTCGACTAAAATTGAACTCTCCGACTGAAGCCCGGTCAACCTTGAAAACCAAAAATTGGGATCTCCATTTTTCATTTTTAGCCGGGATCGCTTCAATAATCGCTCGACTTTCGAGGAGAAAGAAGTATCGTACCGGGGATACGGCTGTTACGTTTCAAAATGCAGAGTTGTTTCAACTCATTTAGACCGAACTCAAGACCCTCTTCCCTCGCTCAAACCCACGAAGTCATGTAGTAACGCCAGAAGTTAGGACACATCTGAGTAAAAGCCATTCCTAGCTCTGCAAGGGCTTCGAGAATGAACGACGGGATCGGAAATGATAAAAACCCTTCTCTTAAGTAAGCCAAGTAAGCCCCACAGAAACCAGGTCAAACATTCTCGGGAGACTCTCCATCCTACGGAAGTGAGCGTGACGCTGTAGTCAACCCCTGGGAGCTCGAAGAAATCATCAAGGAGCTTGCCATCAAGGACCGTCGGTACATGCGGACCGTATTTTTTGTTTGCCATGTTGTAAAAACAAAGACAAGGATCCAAAGCAAAGAGAATGAAGAAAAGTAGAAATAGATCGAGTTCTAAAAACAGGAAATATCGTCGAGAAGAAGATAAGGACACTTTAAATAATGACGAAAAGGAGACAGTTCCCAACGGTTATAATCATAACCGAGCACGAAGTGGGGATCTCGAGCGCACGATCCGCAAATGGCCGACTGCTCGAGATACACCTCAAGAACGGAGTCTGGTTCTCCTCGAAGTTCAGGGAAGAAATGGCAGTAAGAGCTCCAGCATCATTAGACGACGCCTTGCATCGAGCCTCTTACTTCGCGACTCATGATGAAGAGGTCGCTGTCCTAAAAGAGCAGTTCCTGGCCAGTAAAAATGGCATCAGCAAGAAAACTGTGACGACGAAAGACCCTCTCCCACGAGGACAACATTCTTATGCTATCAACAACTTACCAAACAGACAGTCCGCCTTTGACTCCAGCAAATTCTGCACCTTCCACAAAAGAAAGGGGCACTCCACTAAGGAATGTCGTGCCGCATCCAGGAACAAAGACGAAAACAAAGAAGATAGTGAGAATCCCGAGGAGGAGAAGAAACGCCATCGACCCCAAAAAATAATGGAAAGTCAAAGCCCTCCTCTAAAAAGAAACACCGAGCTCGCCTCCACCAGCACCCAAAAAGAGGGTCGATATGATATCATGGGGAAACGAACACGAAAGATCATGCCAAGATGTTCGGCCAAAATAAGAGGTACCACACATCAAAATATCGATCACTATTCAAGTCGTAAAAAGTCTTAACGAACCCAACGGCAACCGAACAACCGAACACAAGAATAACAAATCTGTCAGTAAGAGAACAGAACTTGAGTTGAATAACAGACTCCGGAAAATCCAGAAACTGATGGGACTACCAAAGACCCCAAAGATAAAGAAGGCAAAGAAAAACAACATGCGGTCTGACAACCACAAGCCGTTTGGGGGGCAAGGACGCTATCAGCCAATATTGAGCAAAAAATGGCATTTTCCAGCAAGTCAAAAGCAGACACCTCAACGCATCGACTTCATCTACGGTGGCTCAAAACTTTGCAGTCCAATCAATTCGATCAAAGCCTACCAACGACGAGGCAAAAATAACATCGGAGTCTGGGAACCTATGGCTGGACCAAGCCACGAGATCACCTTCGACGTGGAAGAAACTGCCGATCTCCACAAACCTCACGACGACACACTCGTCATACGTCTAGACGTAGGAGGATGCGAACTATCTAGCGTCATGATAGACACTGGTAGTTCGCCCGACGTCTTGTTCTACGATGCCTTCAAAAGAATGGGGTTCACCAAAGAACTCCTTAAGCAGGAAAGAACCCCCCTTATCGGTTTTGCCTGTGAAACTACCTATTCCCTCGGATCAATCAAACTCGCAGTTACAGCCGGAAACATCAGAAAGATCATTGAATTCATCGTCATCGACCGACCAGCTCCCTTCAATGCTATCATTGGGCGACCATGGCTGTACAACATGAAAGCAGTACCATCAACCTACCACCAATGCGTAAAATTCCCAACACCAAGAAGAATAGAAACTATCCGTGCAAGTCAAAAGAATTCAAGAACCTGCTATCTCTCGAGCTTCAAAGAGATCGAATCAAACCCCTAAAGAGATGGATCTCGACAATATTTCTTAACGCATAAGTACGATATTGCGTACACGAACAACATAACTCACGACCCTGTATCAGGGGAAAATAATTGAACTACGACTTGACTTGATCCCTCTTCGTTGGCAGCTACAACTACGAGCTCAGTCACCAATAATAAATTAAGCCTCATCTCTCAAAGCTTCCAAAAGACGTAGCCATAAGCTCGGTCAAAATCGAACCTCTTTCAGAACGAACAGTCCGCTCCTATCTCGGCGAACAATTCTAGTTAGTTCTTCTTAGAAGGTATCGTAGTCCTTTCTCTATTCTACAAATGAATATATCTATACAAAAACCCTTTCTTTTACCAAGCTTAAAATCATTTCCCTTAAAAAGCACACAACGATTAACTGTACTTCGAGACCCTGATCAAGTCTACGAATGCTTTTAATCCCGCTCGAAGTTAAAGCGCAACCAAATCGGCATAATATCTTAATCACGCCGATACGACCATCGAGGTAGTATCTACTAAATCGATCTACAGTCAACCTTAATAGGCTCCAACAATGATAAGCAAAATAAAACAAGAGAACTCACTGTTCTCCCTCTTTCTTATTTCAACTAAAATGACAAATAAATACATAACAGAGCCAAACAACTTCGAAAAAAAAAACAGAGCACGTCGATCTCAACCCTCCGCGCCGAACTCACCATCCTCTGCCCGATCATCCTCGCGATCTAAACCATCACCCTCAACTGGTATCATCCCAAAGAATTCTTCCGGAATATCCTCCGAAGCTTGCGGAAGATCCAACTTACCAACCGAAAAATCGGATACCACCGTCACATCAAGCTCGGCACCAAGCTCGATCTCCTTTGCCCTCAGACGCGACAGCTCATCGGCGGCCAGCAAATTTTTGTTCATTATTTCGTTAAGAAGATCGATGTTAGCCATAACTTCTCGAAGACGAGCTTCACAATTGACAGCCACCTTCTTTCTCTCCCATTTATCCTTAAGAGACACTAACACATCCATGTAACTATCTGCCAAAATCTTCTTTGCTGCGTAGGTCGCATGGCGGAAATCGTCGGCATGCTTAGCTGTGGAAGACTCGATCCTAGCTTCCAAATAAGAAACTTGTTCCAGAACCGACTTCCTTTCGTTCGCGATCACCCGAAGTCGAGCTTCAAGAGAAGCAGCCTGATTCCCAAGCTTTTCAGCTGCAGCTAGCTGAGCAGCGTTAGCCCGTTCTCGATCTTGCGCCATCTTTAAGCTAAGCTTCAACTCCCAAACGACCTTCTTCATCTCATACAGTTCGTCCGATCGAGGCACGTCCTTCAAGCGTTTCTCCAAAGTCGCAGCAAACTCATTATTCGCCTCCATGGCCTAAGGGAAAATCCAAAAGGTCAAGAAAGGTTTAGAAAAAAACGATCTCATTTCAACAAGAAGAGCCAAACCTTGGCGTGAGTGACAGCCATCTTCATGTAGGCATCACGCTCAGTCATGTTCCTCAAAGAAGGAAGGGGACACCCAGCGGGCTTGAAATGCCTGACCAGGTGAGCAACACTATCGGGATCTTGTGTGATGTGACAATCCTTAACATGAGAAAACTGCCAATGAAATGGTCTCAACACAGTCACTTGAAGAACTCGATTTATTATCAACACCGGTCGTCTCCGCCTTTTTTTTAGGTCGGTCCCGCCCATCGGAGCCGGTAGGGCTGTTCGAGGAAGGACGGCTCGCTGCCTTCTTACCATCAACTTCTTTTCCTTCTTTGAAGGACGATTCGCGAGGAAGATGAGTTTCCTCGCGAAGAACCTCCGTAAGAGCTTCGCTTACATCTCCGGAACAGTGGCTTCGTTCCGAACCGACTCCGATTTCGAGTTCTGTCAAGATCGCGAGAGTTTGCTCTTCTCGACGCCATCGACCTAAAAATCTTAACCAATTTTCAAAACCTCAATGAGAAAAAGACTTAGGATCAGAAATATTTAAAGGGGGGATACGATCAGATCAAATCTCAACAAACCAAGGAATAAAATTCCTAAAATTCTTAAGGGAAAAATGGATTCTTTTTGATAAGTCCGCTGACAATTCGCCTAACGAAAGCAACAAAAGAGGGAAACATTTAAAACCCCCTTTCCAAAAGAAAGTCCAAAAAAAAAAGACAACAACAAACATAGAAAAGAGAGAAGACTTAGATCAGCTCGAGCTCGTTTCTTCTCCAGCACCTGAAGACTGATCGCTACAAGAGGAGTCCTCGGAGATTTGCGGGAGATCGAGATCAGCAACGGACCAGTCCGTGGTAGGACACAAATCCACGATAGCCGCACAATCCTTCTCCATCTCCTTTGCTTAGCAAGCTCTTCCTCCACGAGCAAACCTCCATCCTTGATCTCAGTCAAAAGATCGATGTTCGCACAACCTCTTGAAGCTGAATCCTAGCGGCGGTCTCCTTCTCTCTACTCGCCCATTTCTCCTCTAGACGTTAAAACCGTTTTGTACGCCTCTGCGATTTCATGGAGGGCAGCACGCTAAGCTCGGCGAACAATTCGATCACGCCCGGTTTCCAGCTCATCGATTCGAGCCCTCTGAGAAACGACTCAAGATGCTCTCATGATGAGCTCTCTGCAATTCTTCTTTCAGCATCAGAATCAACCCCGCTATGCCCTTCCTTCGCCGGATGCCTCGAGCTCCTTCGAAGCTTTTCGATCCTCTTCACGAAGTACACGCTTGTTCCATGATGAGAACATACTCGTTAACAGCATCCATAACCTGCAAAATAAGATATGGATATAAGGAACTCAGCACAAAAAAACTCGACCTACGTAAAATACCAATTCGAAGAAAGACGAGGTATTTCCAAGGATGAATCGCTCAAATACCTTAGAGTTCACCCCATACACTTTGGAGTAATCCTCCTTCTCCTCGGACGAATAAAAGAACAAGGGACGAGAACCAGAAGGTCGATCCTGATGATCGGGTCCGACAGGCGCTTTCAAAGAGCTGTCTACTCCTTTTTGAAGCTTCCGCTTCTTCCCGTTCTTCTTCGAACTCGAAGGGGCAACGCTCGATGTCACTCCCTTCAGAGATTGATTACGTGTCCGCTTACGAACCTTGAGCTCATCCTGAGAGCCAGAGCTAAGAGTAATGGGCAACGCGGCAATCACGTCGACATCAAGAACCGAGTAGGACGTCCCTGTCACTTCGCCCCTGGTTCCGGCGGAGATCGGAAAGACGAGAAACTCCTCGATAAACGCCTATTAAGACGACTAGAAGCAGGAGGAGGTCCGAAAGAAGTACCCGCGTCTTCATCAGAGCCCACAGCAGCAACTTCCTCGATTGGCTCGGCAACTAGAGGAGCCGTTCCTACAGCAGGAGGAAGCAAGAAGGCAGCACGGATTCTCTCCTTGCTAAATGTCCACCAATCAGTTTCACCCCGCCTTAGATCAACCAAAAGACCTCGTAGATGATAAGACATCGACAAGCTCCCCGAGTGAACTATAAAAAATTAAAAAACATATATATATATATATATATGTCTATGAATATGTTCAAAACAGAAAGAGGAAAGGCTCAAATCGATCGCATAGCCCGAAAGGAAGGAACTTGGAAAGCTAACCTATATCCTCGGCCCAAAGCTTCGAAAGTTTAGAGAAATCAAAATTTCCCATAGACGCCGAATCGACCTTGAAAATAAAGAATTGTTCCCTCCAATTGTTGTCACGATACGGAGATCCCTCGATAACATGGCGACCCGAGCGGGGAGACACGGCGAAAGTCCCTGGGTTCTTTGTATTGCGTTTCATCACGTAAAGATGACAAAATTGGTCGAGACCAAAGGAAAGGTTATCTTCTCTCACCCTAACCAAGATGGCCAAGAGATGACGGAGCAAATTCAGGCTCAATTGAGTGAAGGACAGCCCCAGCATCGATAAGATTTCAAGAACCGGCTCCGGAATCGGGAAGGAAAGACCGCACATCTCGAAGAATGTCACGTAAGCCCCACAATAACCCTCTCGAACGTTCTCAGGAGTTTCAAAAGTAGAGGCTAGCTCAAGGGTAACAGAGTGATCCACGCCGCACTCCATATACAATCTCTCAAGATGATCGCTGGTTGTCGTCGGAAGGGGAAAAGAAAATGAAGCCATAAAAGAAATCGCAAAGAGAGAAAAGGGATCTTCAATATCAAATCGCAAGAGATAAAAAGAAAGGCAACTAGAATCAAACAAGGCCATCCTTGGGTATATAAAGAGAAACCCTCAATGGGTCGAAACGGCTCTATCGCAAATATCAAGAGAAGCAATAATAACCTAGGTCACGTCCCAAAAAGCCAATATAGCCGTTACGGCTAGAAATCAAAGAGACGTACGGAGTGATGGTGGGACGACATGTGTCATATCCTAATCAATTGAGGTCGACGAGAATAAAATATATCATCTCTGTTATTTTTGATCAAATAAAGAGATAGGGGACAAATGTTGGACCCAAAAACCGACATTTAATAAATGGACCGAAGCCCGTCAATGTCAACAACACGGTTTTGGTTGAGGAGGTCGACCAAGGATCTCTAAAGCCCGGATTGGACCGAAAAGTAATTCTGGCTAAAGGCCCACCGAGAAATCAACAAAGATTTGGTCTTAGCGACCCCGGAAGAGAAGAAACGGACTCCGAAGATGGAGGAGGAAGTTGGAAGAGATCGCGGAGTCAAAGAGCTATAAAAGAAGAGCTAAGCTAAGGAAGAAACACACGGGAAAAGACCTAGAGAGAGAACTAGCAATACATCAATCTCCTTTAGCTCGCTTTAGTTCTATTTTAATTTCAATCTCGTTTGTAGTTCTCGATCTCATTTCTTCATTGTACTCAACTTACTCAAATCAATAAAAGTCTATTGTTGTCAACCGGAATCTGTTTAAATCGTTGTGTTCTAAAGATGTCGTTGCCCACATCTTTTTTCTCCCCAGTTTAAACTTCTCAAACACTACAAAATACTTAGTGTAGATTTTAGGATCTACACCTTGTTCTAGGGTTTGGGCTCCCCTTATATAGTTCCTGTGAAGTCGGTTGAGTAGGTTAAACTCTTCCATATTCGAAAATATGGAAGAATTTCCTTTTATCGGAAAGCTTCCATTTTACCCAGAGGAAGGGATGGAAGCAGGTGTCGGAGCCGGAGCTTTCTTAGCAGGAACCCGGAGGCCAGTGTCCTTGTAAGACCCGATCCTGGCCTCTCGACCCAACTGGACCCGCGGCCTCACTTTTAAGACACTTTGCATACTTGATTCATTTTTATGTCAATTATTTACTAAGTCATATTCGAGATATGAGGTTCATAAACAATCGACCAGATAGTATAACATAAACATAGGATAAATTACTTTGTATTACTTATCAAGATGTGATCTGATACATAGTTTACTACAAGTCTCATAAACGATAAGCAATTCATCCCTAGTCTCATCTAACCACACGCCACACAGCCTCTCACTAATAGAGTCTTCATGGCTCCTTGCCTTGACCACGATCAGCCTCAGTTCCTGAAACCATAAACATTTGAGCATTAATCATAACCGAAGACAGAACGGCTGATTCTAACAATGCATGGCTTGGTTCCCAGCACTATGATAAACATCAATCAAGACCATCACAAAATAATAAGGTTAAGCCAGACAATATCCATCCGATCCTAAGTCATTCAACCAACCATTCCCACATAACTTAGAACAAACAGGCAGCCCTAGCTTATCAACAGAAAACCAACCAGACCTGGATCGCCCAAGACCATTCCGTCCAAGCGAATAGAGTCTAGGTTCGATTGGCCATTTCTGAAGTCCGGCCCATAAGCCCATAGACTTCCTTACCTGATCCGGCACTAGGCCTGGATCCATACAACCGAGTAAGGCTGAAGCCCATTCGTATTGCATTGCAACCGATCAGACTTTGCAACACATTACCCTGGCTAGACGAAACTTACATCCGTTCGGCTCTAAATAAGCCACTGACTGAACCATATGCATCGGCCAAAGCCTTGATCCATTAGTACGGTTTGGAACTCGCAACCCTTGGTAACTTGTACCCTTTGGTCACTGGTACCTTTTGGAGACTCATACTCTTTCGGTAATAGCACCTTTTGATACCTCGTGACTCTTGGCAACTAGTACCTCTTGGCAACAAGCAACCATTAATAACTCGTGTTCCTTGACAACTCGTGACCTTTGGGAAATCGTGCCTCTTGGGTTGTTCCAACCGTTCAACCCAACCTCCCAACCTTTGGTACGGTCGAACCATGCGCGGATACTGCCCATGGCCATTGGTGTAGTGTGGGGGAGGAGATATCTTGCATATTTACATGTTTTTAGCATCCATATCTCATGCATTTTGATCATATAAGTTAGGCATTAGGCATCTTTAGGTCCATTTTTCATTCATTTGTCCTTATCAGGTGTTGGAGTATGCTTTGGTTTGATTTGAGGTGTTTGGAAGCCTTATGGCCCAAAAAGAGGTGAAGAATCAAGTTTGGCCATGAAAAGAGAAGTCAATCCATGATCTGGTCAAGACAAAGATGAGCATGGACAGAGGCCTTAGAGATGTCTTCTGTTGCTACGATTTTGTGGAGACACATCAAATTGAGTTAGCTTTCCAATGGAAGTGGTTTCAAGTCAATTGGAGCTGTATTGGAGGAGTTATGATCAGTTTACTAGAAGCACATCAAGCTGGCCGAGAAGACTAGTCCGGGTACAGCAACCCGGTCGGAACGATGGACGACCAGGCTGGGGAGGCAGGACCGGGTAAGCTGGTGATGGACAAGGCAAGACCGGGTAGGCTGGTTCGGGATGAGCTACCTGGTCGGGACGGCTGGACGGCCAGAACAAGACTTGTCCGGGTTGGATGGACCGGGACGGGTCATTTCCTTAAACCCTGACCGAATTTCAAGCTGGTTTCCCATTGGGTGAAGCCTAATTGACCCCAAGGACTTTTTAGTAATTTTTAGTGATGTTCCTAGGTTTTCTAAACCTATATATAAATACCTATGTAATCTCCTTGAGGAGGAGAACTTCTTTTCTCTCTAAAAACACAATAAGATCTTGAAGAAAGCTTGGATCTTTGATCCTTTTTATCTTATTTCTTTTGTGTTTACTGGATTATTTCTATCACTTATCATGTTTAACCTTGAATCATCCATGGTTTTAAGGTTTTCTTTGGCTATTAGTGAGTAGATCTATCTAGGGTTCATGGGCTTGGGAGACTAAGGGTGATTAGGTGTAGATCTAAGATGTTTTAGTGTAGATCTATCTTTTCCTTGCTTGATTGAGTGTTCTTCTTGCTATTTTGGAGTTGGCCTCTTCAAAATAGAGCTATAGGCATTTCATGCCCGGAAGGTGTTCTATGAAATGCCTGAACCAACTCATCAATGCTTTTAACATCCTTTACCTAAGGGATTAGTTGTTAAAGGTGTTAAGATAGCTAGTAGACTTGTTCTTAATGATTGCTTTCATATTATTCAACCTAAGGGATTAGATGCTTGAGATATGTTAGTGAATGAGCATTCATCTAGGGATAGATCTTGCTTAGGATTGTGTCTAGGCTTAAGGTGTTAGATTGATTGAAAGTTTGCCATCTTAGATTGAAGCTTGATCACCCAAAGTCAATTCCCTTGTCCCAAGAACCCCTTTGCCTCATTGAGAAAGAAAGTTCACTCTTTTATTGCATTCTAACATTATCTTAGTACATAATCATCTCATCTTCTTATCACGGTTGCACTTAGATTAAGCATAGGCTTGCATTCCCTTTTGTCAGCCAAGCTTCTTAACCACCTGAGCCCTATGATTGCCATGTAGCAGCCTCCTCTAGTTGCTATGAACCAAGCCAGCTCCTAGCCCCGACACCAAACACCACTCCCAAACCTCCTTCTTAAGTATCACTCCAACCCTTCTTGTATATACATTTGCTTTTGTCTTATTGGGGTATCTCCTTCTCTCTTACTCACCCAGAGACTGTGTGATTTAAGTGTGGGGGAGGTACCAAGTATTTGATCATGTTTGCTTTGTGATTTTTAGTCTCATGCATTGCATTGTACATTCATATTTGCATAGAAAATCCAAAAAATTTAAATTTTTGAATCATGTAGATTGCATCACTTGCATCCTTAAGATTGAGTCTAGAGCATATAGGTTGCATTCATTTGCATATGGAGCATTGCCTTGTAAAGAACACTTGTTTGCACTGAATTTGGCACCCTAGTTAAACATATCAAGTAGCTTAAGCATCTTTTGAAAGGCTTGCATGCTTTGAACCTTGAAAACTCTTCTTGAAACTTGCTTGCTTGCTTGATATTGGCATTGTTCTTTAGACCAGCTCCATCCTGAACTTGGACTTGAATGAACCTAATTTCTCTTGCATATGGGCATTTGCATACTTGATCATGGATCTCATACACATTTGGGTTATCTTTTTCCATTGTACCACCCTTTGTTAACCCAAATGGCACTCCCTTACCCTTGAACCCTATCCATTCTTTGAAGCCTACATTGATTTGCATGAGTGAGGCCTCTTCTAATAGTTTGTCATGTGCAAAATCTTGAAAGTATTCGGAGCGACATGAATTTGTTCTCATCTCTTGCTAGCATAGGGTCCTCATTTGAGCTAGCTTCTAGGATGGTGAGTGGGGTCTTTGTTTCTTAAAGGTTTATATCTGGGGTTTGGGATGTGACAATGTTGAGATTGATGAGCAAAAGAATGTATTGTGAAAGAAAAGCCCTAGGGACCTAGATTATAAAGTTAAGAAGCTCTTGGTTGATGTTTGAGACCTTCCCCCTAAATAAATAAAAAAAAAGAAAAGAAAAGAAAAAGAAAGATCCCATAAGATAGTGGGGAAGGAAAAACTAAAAGAGTTAGAGCTTAGAAAAGTGAATAGAGGTCCTTAGTGGTTGAATCATGAGAAAGAAATGTTCATTGGGTGAGTGATGTGAGTATGTTTTTCATTATGGGTTGTGGATGAATAAAAAGGGTTTAGAACTTGTAATTACTTAGGAATGGGTAGAATGGTGAGTGATTGCCACCTTGTAATTGCTCCTAGTCTTAGATAAATTTTTCATAATGATCAAGCTCCTTGATTCTTGAGTGATTGCCACCTTAAAAAGATGCATTAAACCATCCTTTTCATCCATATTAGACCATTTGATCACCTAGCCAAATGATTGAGATCATGTGCCCATTTGTGAGAACTCACCTTGAGTATGTGTGTGAATCAATGTGAGGGCTGGTTAAGAGAACTTGTTGGTTGATAAGATTTGCATCTTGTGTAGAGGCATAAGAGTAATTGATAGGTCTTGTGAAGCTAGAGCATAATAAGAAAGTTTTGCTCATGCTATTTGCTATGTTTCTTTAGGATGTCAAGTTGAGTGCTGTGAGTGTTTCTTTTGGCTTTGCTTCCATCTCTATGTCCCTACTCCTTGTGTTTTGAAAAGATTACTTGAGGACAAGTAAAGGTCTAGTGTGGGGGAGTTGATATCTTGCATATTTACATGTTTTTAGCATCCATATCTCATGCATTTTGATCATATAAGTTAGGCATTAGGCATCTTTAGGTCCATTTTGCATTCATTTGTCCTTATCAGGTGTTTGAGTATGCTTTGGTGTGATTTGAGGTGTTTGGAAGCCTTATGGCCCAAAAAAACAAGTTTGGCCATGAAAAGAGAAGTCAATCCATGATCTGGTCAAGACAAAGATGAGCATGGAAAAAGGCCTTAGAGATGTCTTCTGTTGCTAAGATTTTGTGGAGACACAGAAAATTGAGTTAGCTTTCCAATGGAAGTGGTTTCAAGTCAATTGGAGCTGTATTGGAGGAGTTATGATCAGTTTACTAGTCCGGGTACAGCAACCCGGTCGGAACGCTGGACGACCAGGCTGGGGAGGCAGGACCGGGTAGGCTGGTCCAGGATGAGCTACCCGGTCGGGAGAAGCTTGAGATGAACAAGGCAAGACCGGGTAGGCTGGTCCGGGATGAGCTACCCGGTCGGGACGGCTGGACGGCCAGAACAAGACTGGTCCGGGTTGGATGGACCAGGTTGGGTCATTTCCTCAACCCCTGACCGAATTTCAAGCTGGTTTCCCATTGTATGAAGCCTAATTGACCCTAAGGACTTTTTAGTAATTTTTAATGATGTTCCTAGGTTTTCTAAAACTATGTATAAATACTTATGTAATCTCCTTGAGGAGGAGAATTTCTTTTCTCTCTAAAAACACAATAAGATCTTGAAGAAAGTTTGGATCTTTGATCCTTTTTATCTCATTTCTTTTGTGTTTACTATATTATTTCTATCACCTATCATGTTTAACCTTGAATCATCCGTGGTTTTAAGGTTTTCTATGGCAATTAGTGAGTAGATCTATCTAGGGTTCATGGGCTTGGGAGACTAAGGGTGATTAGGTGTAGATCTAAGATGTTTTAGTGTAGATCTATCTTTTCCTTGCTTGATTTAGTGTTCTTCTTGCTATTTTGGAGTTGGCCTCTTCAAAGTAGAGCTATAGGCATTTTATGCCCGGAAGGTGTTCTATGAAATGCCTGAACCAACTCATCAATGCTTTTAACATCTTTTACCTAAGGGATTAGTTGTTAAAGGTGTTAAGATAGCTAGTAGACTTGTTCTTAATGATTGCTTTCATATTATTCAACCTAAGGGATTAAATGCTTGAGATATGTTAGTGAATGAGCATTCATCTAGGGATAGAGCTTGCTTAGGATTGTGTCTAGGCCTAAGGTGTTCGATTGATTGAAAGTTTGCCATCTTAGATTGAAGCTTGATCACCCAAAGTCAATTCCCTTGTCCCAAGAACCCCCTTGCCTCATTGAGAAGGAAAGTTCACTCTTTTATTGTATTTTTAACATTATCTTAGTTCATAATCATCTCATCTTCTTATCACGGTTTCACGTAGATTAAGCATAGACTTGCATTCCCTTTGGTCAGCCAAGATTCTTAACCACCTGAGCCCTATGATTGCCATGTAGCAGCCTCCTCTAGTTCCTATGAACCAAGCAAGCTCCTAGCCCCGACACCAAACACCACGCCCAAACCTCCTTCTTAGGTATCACTCCAACCCTTCTTGTATATACATTTGCTTTTGTCTTGTTGGGGTATCTCCTTCTCTCTTACTCACACAGAGACTGTGTGATTTAAGTATGGGGGAGGTACCAAGTATTTGATCATGTTTGCTTTGTGATTTTGAGTCTCATGCATTGCATTTGTGGGAACCGAAATTCACACCGTCAATTTCCGATAAATAAGATTGCGGAGGAAAGCCAAGTAAACCCGACTTTCCTTGAAGGTCCGGATTCTCTGCGTTACCACACGAAGTCGAGAAAGTTTAATAGATAAAAATAAGAATTGTAATATTTGCCCGAAGGCGTTTTATTAGATGAAAGATACAAGTACAAAGATTCTCCGGAAAGACAAAGAGATTTGCGATTAAAGAAAAAGATAGAGTCGCAGGCAGCCAAACGTCCTAAGCTTTGCTCCGCTAGTCTAACCACCTAAGCCCTAATTCTTCTAAGCTAGCAGAATGCTCTAAGTCTAATTTTCGGATCCCCTTCTCATCTGCTCTTGCTCTCCTTATATACCCACTCCTAGGTCGGTTTGCCTTAGGAGATGGACCTCGCCTTTGGGCCCAAGCTTAAATCTTCAGGAAATATTCCATTTTCATCGATCTTCGTAATTATCCTCGAAGTTTTCCCTTATTTTCCGGTGACTTGATGTTTATCCGACGCTCGAAATCGGATAAACCGTCATGGCCTAATTGGGCCTGAATTTTAAAATCGTAAGTAAGTCCGTGGACTTGTCTTAAGTCGTTGAACATTTTATACGATTTCTCGAAAAGACTATCTTTCTCGTAAAGTAAACCGTATAGCCTAAAGGATCGATGTTCAAGTTAATCGATCGTTGTTTTATACGATATCTTCTACGAGAAACCCAATCCTTCTAATTTTGTCGTAAAACATCGAGGACGATTCCAACCTAGTCGAATCGAAGATGTTTATTCCAGAGCCGGATCGCACCAAACTCACGAGGATTGATACAAACAAACCAAGATGGGACCAGACCGAGCATGATGGGACCGAGACCAGGACGAGGGCCGCCGACCGCCGGTTATGGACGCCGCCGCCGGGCGCCAGGTTGGCTTGCCGCCAGGCCGGGTTATGGAACACCAGCGCCGGGCGCCAGGCTGGTTTGCCGGGCGCCAGGCCGGCTTGGGACGCTCTGCCGCCGGGCCAGGTTGGCTTGCCGGGCGCCAGGCGGTTATGAACGCCGCCGCCGCCAGGCTGGCTTGCCGCGCGCCAGGCCGCTTATGGACGCCGCCGCCGCCAGCTGGCTTGCCGCCGGCGCCAGGCGTTGCGGAACGCCGCGCGGGCCAGGTTGGCTTGCCGGCGCCAGGCCGGCTTATGGACGCCTGCCGCGGTACCAGTCTGGCTTACCGCGCCAGGCCGGCTTATGGACGCTGCCGCCGGCGCCAGGGTTCTCTCGCCGTGGGTTTTCCGTCTGATCTTTCCCGCTGGCGCTCGCGGCGGAAATCTTTGAGTTTGAAGGATCTTTAGCCGTAGATTTCGTGATAACCGCTTTGACCCCAACAGTTAGCCCCAGCTCGTAAGATCGAGACGATTTTGCGGGCAATGGTTAGAATTTTCTGAAAATCGAAATTTTCGGTTAAGGATTCTTTTCCGCGAAACCTATGTCATCTCCCCTTTTCTTATAAATAGCCAGCCCTCCCTTCTCATTCTTCACATCTTTTCAAATCCTCTCTTCTTCTCTCTCAAGAAAGAAAATGTCTTCATCCCAAGTTGAAAAGAATGATTCTGATGTTGAGATGGGCGAGGCCAGCCAAGCTCCGTCGGTTCCGGCCAGCCAAGCTCCGGCGGTTCCGGCCATTCAGGACGCTACTCCGTCCCTCATTGATGGGTTTGACTCTTTCAAGGCTGCTATCCCGCAGTGCTGCGAAAGGCTCAAAGCGGGCGAGGACTGAGACGCCCGATGTTCCTTCCGCGGCTCCAACTCCTTTGCATGTTCCTCCGTTCTCTTTGCCTGCTCCTTCGGCCTCTTCGCCCGAAGTCCCACCCGATGCCCTCCTGCCTGCGGAAGGGGTTACTGTTCCTGAACAGATTCTTGATGTTCAGGTCCATCCATCGGGTCTTCGACTGCTCCGATCGTGATCTCCGGAAGAGAGGATGCGATAGACTCTACACCTCTTCCCCCAGCGAAGAGGGAACTCGTCTTGGGACTGCCAGCGGCTGGTGCCGCGCCGTTGCCCAAGGGAAGGGAAAGGGCTGGTGCGGCATCCGGAGCAAAAAGGAAGCGGGGTGCAAAGAGTGAGTAGGGCGAACTTTCAGAGCCGTTGGCGCGTCATCGTTCCAAGGTTTGATTTTAATCTATCTGCAATTCTTGTATCGCTTTTTTTACGATGATACTTACCCCTTCTTTTGCGGACAGTTTGTGTCGCTGATTGACGGAATGCTTGGTGAGTGCGGGTCAGAAGTCATTTGTCTATCGAAGGAACTGGAGTGGTCGCAGGAAGCGCTGAAGCGTACTAAGGCTGCATTGCAGACTGTCGAGGACACCCATGCCGCCCAGACGTCCCAGCTTGAGGTTTGTATCAGCGATCTTGAGCGTGACCTTGGGAAGACCGCGAGTTTGTTACTCAAGGTGAAGAAGGAGAAGAAGAGCAAATCCGAAGTCCGCCGCTTCAGCGTAAGATCCGCTCATGAGGAGATGAACGTCAGATCTTCGGAGGTTGCCGATGCCCGCGACTTCTTTGGTCGCCCGACGAGGATGGCCACCCTGTTTGAGTCATTGATAGCCATCCGCAAGAGGTACTTGGCTTTGGCGGGATCGAGGGAGTTTGAGCGAGCTCGAGTTGCTTCGAGGTAACGAGGCCCCGCCTTTGATTTAGAGGAGGCCAGACTATCGCCCGCAAAGGAGAGTGGGCGCCACCAAGGAGATTTCGATTCATCCTTGCCGCCTGCAGGCGAATGCACCTTGCGACCTCCAAGACTCAGAAGATCAGGAGCGCACGGAGAGGATTCCGAGGCTGGCGTGGACGAGGGCGGGTAGTGGCGATGACCGAGGGAGGCGACGGCGAGGCTATCCCTATCGCGAGTGAGTTTGAGGATGAAGGTGACGCTCCTGGGAGCGTCTAGGTTTATCAATCCCTTCTGGGATTTTATATGTGTTTCGCCGCTAAGAGCCCATGATGTATTTACCGGGACTGGCCGTTGGTGGCTTTGAATCTGCCCTTTCGGGTTTTGTTTGAACTTTTGCGGTCTCAATCTACGAAATGCTTTTTGATTATTTATGAACTTCAGTTTTTTCGAAGTATGAGAAAGAGGGTGTGAGTTGTCGTCTCATTCCTAGTTCCCTGATGATCACCGTACCTATTGTTTGCATAAAGCGAGATTTTCCGCGGTTTACCGATTTACGCGAAGTTCGTGAAACAAATAGCTTAAGTGAAGAGACAAATTTTTGGATCTCGTATACCATACTATGTCTGTGAGATGTCAAGATCCAGCGTGGCTGGGTTTAGGGCAAGACCTAGGTTTACTCTCGGACTGAGGCTTTGCGATGACAAATCGGCTTTCGTTTTGCCTGTTTGCGATTTTAACCTGACTCGTACCGTTTAAAATCCGCAAATTGTTTTCGGCTTGTACGATTTGTTTGGCGTGAGTCGAGCTACTTCCTTTACTAAGAGCTAAACCAAAATTTTGATTTCTTTATAGCGAGCTATGTTTATTCTTGTCGGATGTAAGAGAGCCTACCCTCAAGGGCTGCTATTTGTCTGTTTAGATGTTAGAGTTCGCTTGTTGTGATCTGCAACAACGAAATGATACCGTTTTGAGGTGCGTTTGTATGTTCAGAGACAAAGATTTCGTTTGCAATGTTTTTCGGAAAAGAATGTCCTTCGCGCTAGCTTACATCTCGCAGTGCTGAAGGTCTATTTTTCCTTATGCCGCATTTCGTGATTGAAACGCTTATGGCTTTGGGATGTCTTTGCTAATGTTCGCAGCCAGAAAACTGTTGTTTCCGTTTTGACGCGGGACCAAGGGGTCGCGAAATTTGACCAGGAGAAACGCCTACATTGACTTTGCTTCGTGAAGTGTTGGCCCTCCGGGATTTGTTTTTTGGATGTGATAATCGCTTAGTGGATACTAGATCCGTTGTTGCCGTTCAGTAATTGGCGAAATGCGTTGTCTATAAAGAGTTTTGAAAGTTTCAGAATTTTTGAAATTGTGGAGTATATGAGTATACGCATTCACCCCCTTTAATCGGGGATAGCTGAGCCCGCCGGTTAGCGAAGTTGCCTACGCACTTTTCGGGATCAAGCTGTCTTGTAGTTCTTTGTATCACGCCACTGTTAGTGATAGTATTTTTAAGATGCATCGCTCCAAGTTCTTGGGATTTTTATGTTTTGCATGTTTGCGATTTGGTATGAACCTGGTCGGACCACTTTTATGACTTTGTATGGTCCTTCCCAGTTCGGTCCCAGTTTTCCTGCTTTGTTCGGCAGTGTTTTGGAAGACTTTGCGTAAGACTAAATCGCCTTCTTTGAACCTGCGATGGCGTGACGCTCGAAGTTGTAGTACCTTGCGCAGCTGCTGGTAATTATGTATTTGAATGAGTGCCTCGTCGCGCTCATTGATGAGATCGAGATTGTCCAGCATCATAGCGTTAAATCCTCTCTTCGGGAGGAACCTTCTCCGCATCTCGGGAATTCTACTTCAGCGGGATCATGCAATCCATTCCGTAACGAGGGCTAATGGGGTTTCACCCGAGTCTGCCTCGGGTTGTACGATGCGACCAAAGGACTCCTTCGAGTTCCTCTGCCCATCGCCTTTTGGCGCCTAGGCTTTTGAGTCTGTCAAGGACGGTCTTGTTGATGGTTTCTGCCTGTCCGCTGCATTGCGGATACCTGGGAGTTGACTTTGTAAGTCGATTTTCCACTTTTCGCAGAATGCTTCAATCGAGCAGAGATAAATTGAGATCCATTGTCTGTTACAATTTCGTACGGGACCCCATGTCTAGTTATGATATGTTTCCGCACGTTCTCGACTTGTGTGTCTTTGATACTTGCGTAGGATTCTGCTTCTACCCATTTGGAAAAGAAACTCGTGAGGACTAGAGGAAGCGCTTTTGTTTTGATGGATGCATAGGTCCGACAATGTCCATGGACCATCGCATGAAAGGATAGGGGACGAGATTGAGGAGAGGATTTCCGGGTTGATGGATTGTTGAGCGTGCCTTTGGCATTTCGCGACTTCCGGCTAATTTCGCAATCTTTTATCATGGTTGGCCAATAATATCCGTGGCGCTTGATTTTGACTCTGAGATCTTCCGCCAGAATGATTTCCGCATGATCCGAATGGACCTCTTCCATGATTCTTCTTGCCCTTTCTCCTTCGCGATGTCATGAGAGGACCGGAGAAACACCATCTATAAATATCTCCCTCTATCGTGACATACCGTGCCGCTTGGGTTTTCACTTTACGGGCCGCCCATATTTCGGCGGGTAATGTTCCATTCACGATATAGGCCCAGATTGGTTCTAACCAAGGGCTGTCGCAGCCATACTCGGTTTGGTCCGCATCCGCTTCGGTTGATCCTCGACTTCTTCCGCATCTTCAATCTCCTCGGATTAGATTGATGACCACTGGTGGTCCGATGCTCGGATGTTCGATGAATTCGACCGGGATAATCCTTTTGAGCCCTGGATCTGAGCTTGAGGCGAGGGCAGCCAAGGCGTCGGCCTGGACGTTTTCCGAGCGAGGAATTCTTGTCAGGGCGAACTGGTCGAAACTACGAGCCAGTTCTTGGACGAGTTTTAGATATGCGTCCATCCTTTCGTCCCTTGCTTCATATTCTCCGCTGTATTGGTTGGCTACTTAACCGAGAGTCGCAGCGTAAATATTACGGATTTTTAATTCATAGGCTAGCCGCAAGCCTGCGACGAGTGCTTCGTATTCTGCCTCATTGTTTGAAGCATGAAAAGCCAATCGGAATGACTGTTCTAGGATTTCCCCATTAGGAGAGGTGAGTCGAATTCCGACTCCGGATCCTTGTTTGGACGAAGATCCGTCGACGTGGAGGACCCAAGTTGAATTTGGTTCCTCGTTAGTCATGTCTCTAGTGGGTAATTCTACCAAGAAATCCGCAAGTACTTGGGACTTTGCACATGTCCTTGGGCGATATTCGACGTCGTATTCACTTAGTTCGATTGCCCATTTTGCGAGCCTACTGGATTGGCTCGGACTGTGCAGGATTATCCGCAGTGGGAACGTGGTGAGAACCACTATAGCATGAGACTGGAAATATGGTCTTAGTTTTCTTGCCGAGGTTATGACGGCGAATGCTAATTTTTCCATTAGCGGATATCGAATTTCCGCATCCAGCAACGTCTTGCTTACGTAAAAGATTGGCTTTTGTTCGCCGCAATCTTCTCGTATCAAGGACGCCACTGACTGCTGTTGCGGAAACTGCGATATAGAGGAAAAGAGGTTCTCCTTCCACCGGTTTTGCGAGAACTGGTGGAGTGGCCAGGTAATGTTTCAACTGTTGGAAAGTCTTTTCACATTGCTCGGACCATTCGAACTTCTTGTTTCCTTTTAATGTTTCGTAAAACGGTAGGCACTTATCCGTGGAGCGCGAGATGAAACGGTTCAAAGCCGCGACTCTTCCGGTTAACCTTTTGACTTCTCGCTTGGTTCTCGGGGAGGCCATCTCTATCAGTGCGTTGATTTGTTTAGGGTTGGCCTCGATTCCGCGATACGTTACGTGGTATCCGAGGAATTCTCCCGATGCCATTGCGAATCTGCATTTCGCCGGGTTGAGCTTCATGTTATGCTGGTTGAGTCGTGCAAAACATTCCACTAGGTGGGCTACATGATCGTGTTCGTCAAGAAATTTTACGAGCATATCATCGATGTATACTTCCATAGTTTTTCCGAGTTACTCAGCAAACATTCTGTTGACGACTCGTTGATACGTTGCACCCGCTTTTTTAAGACCGAAAGGCATTACCTTGTAGCAATACGTTCCGCGGTCTGTGATGAATGCAGTTTTTTCGCGGTCGTCGGGATTCATCATGATCTGATTGTATCCGGAAAAAGCGTCCATGAACGACAGAAGCTTGTTTCCGCGGTTGCTTCGACCAGTCGGTCGATGTGTGAAGCGGAAGCAGTCCTTTGACAGGCTTTATGCAGATCCGTGAAATCGACACAGACTCGCCACTTGCCGTTCTTCTTTTTTACCACGACAGGGTTGGCAAGCCAGTCTGGATACCTAACTTCTGTTATCGACCCTACTTTAAGGAGTCTTTCGACTTCCTCGCTGACTGCGTGGCACGCCAGGTCCCAGCTTTCGCCTCTTTTGTTTTACGGGTTTGTGAGTCGGGTCGATGTTAAGTTCGTGACATGTTACGCTAATGTCGATTCCGCATATCCTCCGTAGCCCGCTTAACGCATCGAGGTTCTTTTGAGGCATGCGATGAGCTCGCTTTTATTGGTTCACGAGGTTAGCTTCGATTTCGACGCACCGCCCGGAAGGAATCGTCGAGGCAAATTGAGACCACCGGTTCGCAGGTTGGTTCACGCTTCCCTTCCAGGGCCTCAGTTTTGGGACTGCCAAGGTTTCTGGCGAGTCGTGAATCGCTTGCTTTTTCCGAGGTCTCGATTTCGAATTTTTCCGCTTTAGTTCGGTAGCGAGGTAGATCTGCGCTGCTCCGTGACTACATGTATTGTTTTGACCCGAAGGCGCGGAACTTGAGGCATAGGTGGAATGTTGATGGGATCGCTCTCATGGAGTTTAGCCAGGAGTTCCAACTATCGCTTGTAGGATGTTGGATCATCGATCACCAGGAATTCCATGTTTTGGCAACGCCCGCTCTGACTAGGAGGTTAGTCTAACCAAGGGTCATAACTTCTCCCGAGTCCGAATACTGGGCTGGGGTCATCTGTAAGGATGCTTAGATCGACCATCCTCTCGAGGGTGCTTTTATAGATGATATTAGCCGAGCATCCGTGTCGACTAATACCCTTGCTACGTCAATATCCTGGATCGTGAGTTCTACTACGAGGAGATTGTTGTGAGGTTTGGCCATACTGGCCGTTGCTCGATCCTCGAAGATACGATGTTGCGGGCTGACGAAGCCATACTGAACTTCGATCGATTGGTGGTTTTCGAGTTAGAGAATCCGTCCCCTCCTTCTAGCCATACTGAACTTCGATCGATTGGTGGTTTTCACACCGTCAATTTCCGATAAATAAGATTGCGGAGGAAAGCCAAGTAAACCCGACTTTCCTTGAAGGTCCGGATTCTCTGCGTTGCCACACGAAGTCGAAAGTTTAATAGATAAAAATAAGAATTGTAATATTTGCCCGGTTTTATTAGATGAAAGATACAAGTACAAAGATTCTCCAAAGACAAAGAGATTTGCGATGAAAGAAAAGATAGAGTCGCAGGCAGCCAAACGTCCTAAGCTTTGCTCCGCTAGTCTAACCACCTAAGCCCTAATTCTTCTAAGCTAGCAGAATGCTCTAAGTCTAATTTTCGGATCTCCTTCTCCTCTGCTCTTGCTCTCCTATATACCCACTCCTAGGTCGGTTTGCCTTAGGATGATGGACCTCGCCTTTGGGCTCAACCTTATCTCTTCAGGAAATATTCCATTTTCGCGATCTTCGTAATTATCCTCGAAGTTTTCCCTATTTTCCGGTGACTTGATGTTTATCCAACGCTCGAAATCGGATAAACCGTCCTGGCCTGATTGGGCCTGAATTCTTAAAATCGTAAGTAAGTCCGTGGACTTGTCTTAAGTCGTTGAACGTTTTATACGATTTCTCGAAAAGACTATCTTTCTCGTAAAGTAAACCGTATAGCCTAAAGGATCGATTTTCAAGTTAATCGATCTTTGTTTTATACGATATCTTCTACGAAATCCAATCCTTCTAGTTTTGTCGTAAAACATCGAGGACGATTCCAACCGAAGTCGAACGAAGATGTTTATTCCATAGCCGTGATCGTACCAAACTCACAAGGATTGATACAAACAAACCAAGATGGGATCAGACCGAGCATGATGGGACCGAGACCAGGACTAGGGCCGTCGACCGACCGGCTTGTGGGACGCCGCCGGGCGCCAGGCTGGCTTGCCGCGCCAGGCTGGCTTGCCGCCGGCGCCAGGCTGGCTTGCCGCGCCAGGCGGCTTTGGACGCTGCCGCCGCGCCAGGCCGCTTGCGGAACGCTGCCGCCGGGCGCCAGGCTGGCTTGCCGGCGCCAGGACGGCTTATGGACGCCTTCCGCCGCACCAGGCTTGCTTGCCGCCGGTGCCAGGCCGGTTTACGGAACGCCTGCCACCGGCGCCAGGCTGGCTTGCCGCCGGCGCCAGGCCGGCTTGCGAGACGCCTGCCGCCGACGCCAGGCTGGCTTGCCGCCGGTGCTAGGCCGGCTTGCGGGAGGCTTGCTGCCGGCGCCAGGGGTTCTCTCCCGCCCGCGGGTTTTCCGTTGCCTGATCTTTCCCCCGTTGGCCGTTCGTGCGGGAAATCTTTGAGTTTGGAAGGATCTTTAGCTGTAGATTTTGAGATAACCGTTTTTGACCCCAACAGCATTGTACATTCATATTTGCATTGAAAATCCAAAAAATTTTAAATTTTTGAATCATGTAGGTTGCATCACTTGCATCCTTAAGATTGAGTCTAGAGCATATAGGCTGCATTCATTTGCATATGGAGCATTGCCTTGTAAAGAACACTTGTTTGCACTGAATTTGGCACCCTAGTTAAACATATCAAGTAGCTTAAGCTTCTTTTGAAAGGCTTGCATGCTTTGAGCCTTGAAAACTCTTCTTGAAACTTGCTTGCTTGCTTGATATTGGCATTGTTCTTAAGACCAGCTCCATCCTGAACTTGGACTTGAATGAACCTAATTTCTCTTGCATATGGGCATTTGCATACTTGATCATGGATCTCATACACATTTGGGTTATCTTTTTCCATTGTAACACCCTTTGTTAACCCAAATGGCACTCCCTTACCCTTGAACCCTATCCATTCTTTGAAGCCTACATTGATTTGCATGAGTGAGGCCTCTTCTGATAGTTTGTCATGTGCAAAATCTTGAGAGTATTCGGAGCGACATGGATTTGTTCTCATCTCTTGCTAGCATAGGGTCCTCATTTGAGCTAGCTTTTAGGATGGTGAGTGGGGTCTTTGTTTTTTAAAGGTTTATATCTTAGGTTTGGGATGTGACAATGTTGAGATTGATGAGCAAAAGAATGTATTGAGAAAGAAAAGCCCTAGGGACCTAGATTATAAAGTTAAGAAGCTCTTGGTTGATGTTTGAGACCTTCCCCCTAAATAAAAAAAAAAGAAAAGAAAAGAAAAGAAAAGAAAGATCCCATAAGATAGTGGGGAAGGAAAAACTAAAAGAGTTAGAGCTTAGAAAAGTGAATAGAGGACCTTAGTGGTTGAATCATGAGAAAAAAATGTTCATTGGGTGAGTGATGTGAGTATGTTTTTCATTATGGGTTGTGGATGAATAAAAAGGGTTTAGAACTTGTAATCACTTAGGAATGGGTAGAATGGTGAGGATGGATCCATGTATGCATGAATTGCTCCTAGTCTTAGATAAATTTTGCATAATGATCAAGCTCTTTGATTCTTGAGTGATTGCCACCTTAAAAAGATGCATTGAACCCTCCTTTTAATCCATATTAGACCATTTGATCACCTAGCCAAATGATTGAGATCATCTGCCCATTTGTGAGAACTCACCTTGAGTGTGTGTGTGAATCAATGTGAGGGCTAGTTAAGAGAACTTGTTGGTTGATAAGCATTGCATCTTGTGTAGAGGCATAAGAGTAATTGATAGGCCTTGTGAAACTAGAGCATAATAAGAAAGTTTTGCTCATGCTATTTTCTATGTTTCTATAGGATGACAAGTTAAGTGCTATGAGTGTTTCTTTTGGCTTTGCTTCCATCTCTATGTCTCTCCTCCTTGTGTTTTGAAAAGATTACTTGAGGACAAGTAAAGGTCTAGTGTTGGGGAGTTGATATCTTGCATATTTACATGTTTTTAGCATCCATATCTCATGCATTTTGATCATATAAATTAGGCATTAGGCATCTTTAGGTCCATTTTGCATTCATTTGTCCTTATCAGGTGCTGGAGTATGTTTTGGTGTGATTTGAGGTGTTTGGAAGCCTTATGGCCCAAAAAGAGGTGAAGAATCAAGTTTGGCCATGAAAAGAGAAGTCAATCCATGATCTGGTGAAGACAAAGATGAGAATGGACAGAGGACTTACAGACGTCTTCTGTTTCTAAGATTTTGTGGAGACACAGAAAATTGAGTTATCTTTCCAATGGAAGTGGTTTCAAGTCAATTGGAGCTGTATTGGAGGAGTTATGATCAGTTTACTAGAAGCACATCAAGCTGGCCGGGAAGACTAGTCCGGGTACAGCAACACGGTCGGAACGCTGGACGACCAGGCTGGGGAGGCAGGACCGGGTTGGCTGGTCGGGGATGAGATACCCGGTCGAGAGAAGCTTGAGATGGACAAGGCAAGACCGGGTAGGCTGGCCCGGGATGAGCTACCCGGTCGGACGGCTGGACGGCCAGATCAAGACTGGTCCGGGTTGGATGGACCGGGTTGGGTCATTTCCTCAACCCCTGACCGAATTTCAAGCATGTTTCCCATTGAATGAAGCCTAATTGACCCCAAGGACTTCTTAGTAATTTTTAATGATGTTCCTAGGTTTTTTAAACCTATGTATAAATAGTTATGTAATCTCATTGAGGAGGAGAACTTCTTTTCTCTCTAAAAACACAATAAGATCTTGAAGAAAGCTTGGATCTTTGATCCTTTTTATCTCATTTATTTTGTGTTTACTAGATTATTTCTATCACCTATCATGTTTAACCTTGAATCATCCGTGGTTTTAAGGTTTTCTATGGCAATTAGTGAGTAGATCTATCTAGGGTTCATGGGCTTGGGAGACTAAGGGTGATTAGGTGTAGATCTAAGATGTTTTAGTGTAGATCTAAGATGTTTTAGTGTAGATCTATCTTTTCCTTGTTTGATTGAGTGTTCTTCTTACTATTTTGGAGTTGGCCTCTTCAAAATAGACCTATAGGCATTTCATGCCCGGAAGGTGTTCTATGAAATGCCTGAACCAACTCATCAATGCTTTTAACATCTTTTACCTAAGGGATTAGTTGTTAAAGGTGTTAAGGTAGCTAGTAGACTTGTTCTTAATGATTGCTTTCATATTATTCAACCTAAGGGATTAGATGCTTGAGATATGTTAGTGAATGAGCATTCATCTAGGGATAGAGCTTGCTTAGGATTGTGTCTAGGCTTAAGGTGTTAAATTGATTGAAAGTTTGCCATCTTAGATTGACGCTTGATCACCCAAAGTCAATTCCCTTGTCCCAAGAACCCCCTTGCCTCATTGAGAAAGAAAGTTCACTCTTTTATTGCATTTTTAACATTATCTTAGTTCATAATCATCTCATCTTCTTATCATGGTTGCACTTAGATTAAGCATAGACTTGCATTCCCTTTGGTCAGTGAAGCTTCTTAACCACCTGAGCCCTATGATTGCCATGTAGCAGCCTCCTCTAGTTGCTATGAACCAAGCAAGCTCCTAGCCCCGATACCAAACACCACGCCCAAACCTCCTTCTTAGGTATCACTCCAATCCTTCTTGTATATACATTTGCTTTTGTCTTGTTGGGGTATCTCCTTCTCTCTTACTCACACAGAGACTGTGTGATTTAAGTGTGGGGGAGGTACCAAGTATTTGATCATGTTTGCTTTGTGATTTTGAGTCTCATGCATTGCATTGTACATTCATATTTGCATTGAAAATCCAAAAAATTTTAAATTTTTGAATCATGTAGATTGCATCACCTGCATCCTTAAGATTGAGTCTAGAGCATATAGGTTGCATTCATTTGCATATGGAGCATTGCCTTGTAAAGAACACTTGTTTGCACTGAATTTGGCTCTAGTTAAACATATCAAGTAGCTTAAGCATCTTTTGAAAGGCTTGCATGCTTTGAGCCTTGAAAACTCTTCTTGAAACTTGCTTGCTTGCTTGATATTGGAATTGTTCTTAAGACCAGCTCCATCCTGAACTTGGACTGGAATGAACCTAATTTCTCTTGCATATGGGCATTTGCATACTTGATCATGGATCTCATACACATTTGGGTTATCTTTTTCCATTGTACCACCCTTTGTTAACCCAAATGGCACTCCCTTACCCTTGAACCCTATCCATTCTTTGAAGCCTACATTGATTTGCATGAGTGAGGCCTCTTCTGATAGTTTGTCATGTGCAAAATCTTGAGAGTATTGGGAGCGACATGGATTTGTTCTCATCTCTTGATAGCATAGGGTCCTCATTTGAGCTAGCTTCTAGGATGGTGAGTGGGGTCTTTGTTTCTTAAAGGTTTATATCTTAGGTTTGGGATGTGACAATGTTGCGATTGATGAGCAAAAGAATGTATTGAGAAAGAAAATCCCTAGGGACCTAGATTATAAAGTTAAGAAGCTCTTGGTTGATGTTTGAGACCTTACCCCTAAATAAAAAAAAAAGAAAAGAAAAGAAAAAGAAAAAGAAAGATCCCATAAGATAGTGGTGAAGGAAAAACTAAAAGAGTTAGAGCTTAGAAAAGTGAATAGAGGTCCTTAGTGGTTGAATCATGAGAAAAAAATGTTCATTGGGTGAGTGATGTTAGTATGTTTTTCATTATGGGTTGTGGATGAATAAAAAGGGTTTAGAACTTGTAATCACTTAGGAATGGGTAGAATGGTGAGGATGGATCCATGTATGCATGAATTTCTCCTAGTCTTAGATAAATTTTGCATAATGATCAAGCTCTTTAATTCTTGAGTGATTGCCACCCTAAAAAGATGCATTGAACCCTCCTTTTCATCCATATTATACCATTTGATCACCTAGCCAAATGATTGAGATCATGTGCCCATATGTGAGAACTCACCTTGAGTGTGTGTGTGAATCAATGTGAGGGCTGGTTAAGAGAACTTGTTGGTTGATAAGCATTGCATCTTGTGTAGAGGCATAAGAGTAATTGATAGGCCTTGTGAAGCTAGAGCATAATAAGAAAGTTTTGCTCATGCTATTTGATATGTTTCTATATGATGTCAAGTTGAGTGCTATGAGTGTTTCTTTTGGCTTTGCTTCCATCTCTATGTCTCTCCTCCTTGTGTTTTGAAAAGATTACTTGAGGACAAGTAAAGGTCTAGTGTGGGGGAGTTGATATCTTGCACATTTACATGTTTTTAGCATCCATATCTCATGCATTTTGATCATATAAGTTAGGCATTAGGCATCTTTAGGTCCATTTTGCATTCATTTGTCCTTATCAGGTGTTGGAGTATGCTTTGGTGTGATTTGAGGTGTTTGGAAGCCTTATGGCCCAAAAAGAGGTGAAGAATCAAGTTTGGCCATGAAAAGAGAAGTCAATCCATGATCTGGCGAAGACAAAGATGAGCATGGACAGAGGCCTTAGAGATGTCTTCTGTTGCTAAGATTTTGTGGAGACACAGAAAATTGAGTTAGCTTTCCAATGGAAGTGGTTTCAAGTCAATTGGAGCTTATTGGAGGAGTTATGATCAGTTTACTAGAAGCACATCAAGCTGGCCGGGAAGACTAGTCCGGGTACAGCAACCCGGTCGGAACGCTGGACGACCTGGCTGGGGAGGCAGGACTGGGTAGGCTGGTCCGGGATGAGATACCCGGTCGGGAGAAGCTCGAGATGGACAAGGCAAGACCGGGTAGGCTGGTCCGGGATGAGCTACCCGGTCGGGACGGCTGGACGGCCAGAACAAGACTGGTCCGGGTTGGATGGACCAGGTTGGGTCATTTCCTCAACCCCTGACCGAATTTCAAGCTGGTTTCCCATTGGATGAAGCCTAATTGACCCCAAGGACTTTTAAGTAATTTTTAATGATGTTCCTAGGTTTTCTAAACCTATGTATAAATACTTATTTCTATCACCTATCATGTTTAACCTTGAATCATCCGTGGTTTTAAGGTTTTCTATGGCAATTAGTGAGTAGATCTATCTAGGGTTCATGGGCTTGGGAGACTAACGGTGATTAGGTGTAGATCTAAGATGTTTTAGTGTAGATCTATCTTTTCCTTGTTTGATTGAGTGTTCTTCTTACTATTTTGGAGTTGGCCTCTTCAAAATAGAGCTATAGGCATTTCATGCCCGGAAGGTGTTCTATGAAATGCCTGAACCAACTCATAAATGCTTTTAACATCCTTTACCTAAGGGATTAGTTGGTAAAGGTGTTAAGATAGCTAGTAGACTTGTTCTTAATGATTGCTTTCCTATTATTCAACCTAAGGGATTAGATGCTTGAGATATGTTAGTGAATGAGCATTCATCTAGGGATAGAGCTTGCTTAGGATTGTGTCTAGGCTTAAGGTGTTAGATTGATTGAAAGTTTGCCATCTTAGATTGAAGCTTGATCACCCAAAGTCAATTCCCTTGTCCCAAGAACCCCCTTGCCTCATTGAGAAAGAAAGTTCACTCTTTTATTGCATTTTTAACATTATCTTAGTTTATAATCATCTCATCTTCTTATCATGGTTGCACTTAGATTAAGCATAGACTTTCATTCCCTTTGCATTAGAATCACTTTGAATTGGATTGACATCTTGTATTCTACAACATTTGATTGGACCCTTGAAAATTCCATCATCAGGAGGCCCTTTATTTATAGAGAATGCTCGGCCATGACTTGCCCAGCGAACAGGTACAACTTGCTAGGCAAATGGGTCAACTTGCACCCCTGTGCCTATAACTGCCCCTTCCTGGGTCGGACCAAAGCCCAACCAATTACCCAGGCTTCCACACCTAGTCCACGGACAAGCCCAAGGTCCTAATGAGCCAAGGACTACATGGCCGGACCAACCAGCCCGCCACCGGCTCGGACCCGGACCACTTGCCCGAGACCCGAACACTCCGTCCAGCTGAGATGAGCTGGCTCCCAGATGACCAAGCTGAGTGAGCTAGTATCTCAGCTAGTTGAGCTGACTTAACTTGGATCGAGCTAGAGTGGACTTAACCGAGCTTCGTTCAGCTTGATCGAGCTACCCATCTACATCGTCCAGCTATCGTTTCACTCGACTAGCTTCTTTAACTTGCACTACAAGAAAACGTGAGTAAAACGACTACAGTTAACGACTACAAATGTGTGGTCGTAAATTAACGTCGACTTTATATCCCAATTACGACTATTTTACAGTGGGTCGTAATTTAGAAGTTATATTACGACTAAATATATTAGTCATCAAGTAGAAGTTAATTAACATCTCGTTTACGACTACTTTTTAACGTGGTCGTAAAGTAGTCTTAAATATACGACTAAGTTACATCGAAATTATACCATCTATTTAACGACCAATTTACGAGAAACGTTGTTGTACATTTGTAGTTAAGTTATGATCAACGTAAATTAGTTGTAACATTTCCACCTACCAAAATCAAAATTTCCCTATAAATATGCTCTCTTCTCTTCTTTGTAAGATGCACAAAGAAAAAAAAACGTAAAAGAGTAAAAAAACTTAGAAGAGTAAAAAAAACATGTCCAGAAATATCTATGAGCTTTGGAGATGGATGTATGCGCATAGAGATTCAAGGGGAAGAGTAACAAACGAATTTTTCAACGGAGCAGAAATATTCATGTACCAGGCCGGGCAGCGTCTCCCATGCAAGAAATGGGTAAAATGTTATGTCCCTGTCATAAATGAAACAATACCAAGTTTGCTGCTAGTGAAACTGTTTGGAAAATATAGTAAATAGAAGATTTCCTCCACATTACTATATCTGGTTTCACCATGGAGAGGGTGATAGTAGGAATGAAGCTAGTAGTAGTAATCAGGTTGAAAATGTTCCTAACAGAGATGAACCGTGTCATTTGCCTTATGAAAGTTACCTTAAGGAGGATCATATGGTAGACCGTGATAGGATGCATGATATGGTTACAGATGAATTTCGTGAAACAACATCAGTTATAGAGAAGTAGAAAATGTAGAGGGGCCTAACTTGGATGCAAAAAGATTTTATGAAATGCTAGCCGCAGCTAATCAGCCAATTTATGAAGGTTGTAGAGAAGGTCTTTCTAAATTATCATTGGCAGCTAGGATGATGAATATCAAAACTGATCATAACTTACCTGAAGTTTGTATGGAGGCATGGGCTGAGTTGTTTAAAGAGTATTTGCCTGAAGATAATTTTTGTGCTGAATCTTATTATGAGATTCAGAAACTTGTTCATTGGCTTCGCTTACCTTCGGAGATGATTGATGTGTGTATAGACAACTGTATGATATACTGGGAAAAGATGCAGAATTGTTAGAGTGTAAATTTTGCAAGAAGCCACAATATAAACCGCAAGGACGTGGTCGGGATAGGGTGCCGTACCAGCGGATGTGGTACTTACCTATTAAGGATAGATTGAAGAGGATATATCAATCTGAAAAGACTACAGCAGCAATGAGATGGCATGCGGAACATACTCGGAAGAAAGGCGAGATCAATCATCCCTCAGATGCAAAAGCGTGGAAACACTTGAATTCGGTGTAACCTGATTTTGCAAGCAACCCCCGAAACGTTTATCTTGGGCTGTGCACAGATGGCTTTAGTCCATTCGGAATATCTGGAAGATAATACTCGCTTTGGCCGGTCATCCTGACACCATACAACCTTCCACCAAAGATGTGTATGGAAAGAGAATTCCTTTTCATGAGTATAATGATACATGGGCCAAAGCATCCGAAGAGGTCCCTTGATTTTTTTCTTCAGCCTTTGATAGAAGAATTGAAGGAATAATGATCAACAAGCGTGCAGACATATGATTGTTCAACGAGAAAAAACTTTACAATGCGAGCAGTTCTTTTGTGGACCATTAGTGACTTTCCTGCATATGAGATGTTGTCAGGTTGGACGACACATGAGAGGCTAGCATGTCCTTATGGTATGGGAAGCCCAGACGCATTTCAGCTGAGTAGGAAGACGTCCTGGTCTAATTGTCATCGGAGATTTCTTCTCATTACGATCTGATGTTAGGACTTTTCAAGGGTCCTACAAAATGATGTAGTATAAAAGATTGTCGAACCAATTCTAGATGATTCTGAAACAAAGGGAACTAGAGTTGGACCCGCGCGTCCGCGCGTGTATAATTTCCTTATAAAAATGAATAGTTTATATATTTCATATAACTTTTTATATAAATGAATAATTTTATATTTCGGGAAACACTATGTTACCTAACAATTCATATTTCCCTTGACTTTGTATTTTTTTTTCTATCGGTGAGGCAGAAATATCTATTAACCTTAACCCTATCTCGTATTCTCAATCGAAGTTTCACCTAATGAACCAAAAAAGGATTGTCCCATAATTTCCATCTTCGTATATATGTATAGACATCAGCATATGTATGTTTTATGAGAGTTTGTCGTTTAACCATTCATATTTTGTGTCTGTAGAAAAAAACCATTTCAACTTCGTCAAACACTATTGAAAGGAAACAAAATTGTCAAGCACAAAACATCTTTAGAAATAGGCCTTGTAATTTTATTTCAATAACTAAATACCAACAAACGATTCATTAAACATAAAATCATCTTAGAAAAGTGTAAACTCAACCCTAGGCGGCGACGAGAATGGTGATTTCCATTTTGAGGTGATAATACGGTGGAATCTGGATGGTTATCGGTATGATATTGTTTGGATTAAAGGGGATCTACATATTATCGGTGTTTTACGGGGATTCTATGGGGAAGAATCGAAGAAGGAAGGTCTTCATTCGGCCAGATACTATACGGATTTCGTCAATCTGAAATTATGGGAGAGGATCGGGAAAGACTGGGATATGATCAGATTCAATAGCGTTCGTGGTCAGAGTTGTTACGATCTGGAAACTTGGGATTGTTTCAGTTGGCTGATTCGGTACGTGGGCTTTCTTTATTTTGGTTTATTTGACAATTTCAGCGGATTTCTTGTGGAAGAATTGGCTCCCATTTTAGCAAGCTTGAGGATTTGGGACAGAATTTTTAAATCAATTATTAATTTCGGTATCACATTTGCTGTCATGATCACTCACAGAGCTCCTGTATCTGAGATTGAGAGTATGTTGGATTTGGAAAATAGTAATTTGTCATTTCTTGATCTGATTGCTCATATCTCGGTGATTTGGTATCTCTCGCTTTATTTTCGCACAAGGTTTAGGTCTCTCATGCCTATAGTATATATAGAGCTAAGATCATAAACGAGTTTCACACCATTTTTCTCTAGCTCTTTAACCTCTGTATTGGGTTTTATTATTGGGTTTTCACTCAAGTTTATTCCTTTTGGTTTCACAATGACTCAAGGTAACTGGATTGAGAAGTCTGGGGGAAAGAAGGTGGAGATGGCTAAGCCCGGTTTAAGGATCACGGTTCCACGGTTCGACAATTCGGAGCTCATTGCCAGCTACTTCAAGACTCTCATTGGTCGGTGCATGAATCCGCAGAATTAAGACATGAAGACTCTTCTTTTCTTGCTTCCAAGGATTTGGAATGTTGAGGGACGGGTGGTCGGTGTTTATCTTGGGTGTTAGGAAGGTTCCAGTTCAACTTTGATCTTGAGGAGGACATCGCCGAGGTTCTCAAGATAGAGCCTTTCCCTTTTAATCACTGGATGCTGTCTCTGGTCAGGTGGAAGCCGGTGCTTGAACCAAACTATCCATTAAGAATTATTTTCTGGGTTCGTGTGTTGGATATTCCTCTTCAATTCAGAGCAGCTCCAATCTTCCAGAGTGTGGGAGAGGCTCTTGATCAGATTCGGGGCCCAGTTGATCTGGTGGGAGGAAGGGTCCGAGTGGAGATTGATGGCTTCAAACCACTGATCTTCTCGGTGGCTATTGTACTCGAGGAAGGTGTGGAGATCATGGCGACTCTCAGGTATGAGAAGCTTTTTGGGTTCTGTAAGGAATGTTTCCGGCTCACTCATGACATGTCTCGATGCCCGAATCTCCATAAAGAGGAGCCTGTGCAGTTCATGGTTGGGTGTACGGAAGCAGATGGAGGTAATGCAACAAGCTATAAAGCTGCGGTGGCTCATGATAATAGGCAATTTGAGGATCGTAGAGAAGGGCAGCAAGGGCGTTACCGGGGACCCAGAGGTGGTGACAAGGGTAAAGGTATTGCGAGAGATAAGCAGGTGCCTTATAAGCACGAGAGTCCTTACCATCCTTACAGAGAGAAGTTCCCAAGAGGATATGGGGAAGGTTCTTCAGTACATGGAAGACATGTGGGGTATGGTGATCGGAGAAAAGGGGTGCAGGCTCGGGGTTCACAACAGTCTCGAGTTGGTGAGGGGGCTCACCTTCCTAACAACCGAGAGAAACTCATGTTCGATGCTTTCAAAGGTGCCCCTAGATCTCCTGTTAGGGAAGTTTCTCAAATGCTTCCAGCAGCAGGAAATGGTTCAACCTCTAAGGCTTGAAAGGCGCTGGTTTTTGAGGAGCCAGCATTGGAGCCCCTTGAATTGGTTCCTGGTAAAGCGGTGGATGCGATAGGAGAGATGCAGATTCTGGAAACACACGCTGAGGGTGTTGAGGAGCCCAAAGTGTCAGAGGAGTTGCTGCACTCTCAGGCTTTGGATGAAGCTAACTTGATGATAGAAGGTGTGCTGCTTTCGGACTCGGATCTCTTGCTAGAGGAAGGTGGCGAGGTAGAGGATTGGGAACAGGGAGAGATTATGGACTTCACAGAGGAACAAGATTCGAATTTGGAGGCTCAAGGATCGGCTGATAATAATGTTCTGGTAACTGCTAAGGTTGGGGATGAGACCCTTGTGGAGATGAAAGGTCAGATAGAAGGTGATGGCGAGAATCCAAAGAAGAAGAAAAGTGGCCAGAATGGAATAGACACGACAGGAGGAGCCAAGAAGCGAGCAGCGCTGGTCTTCATCTCGCCCCGCAAGAAGTTACTGGCCAAGGCGGGAGTTAAACCGGGGGAAAAAGGCACGAAGAAGGCTTCAACCAAGCCAAAGAATCCTTCAGAGTAAGGTGTCATCTATAGTTGTTTTTAAAAAAAAATCTGTTTGAATAATGTCGGATTCATCTATGAAATCCTGTAGAATCGAGTCTGGTCCTAGCGGTTTATTTATGTTAGTGTTTTCTCCTATTGCTGGTGTTTGTGTGTGGTGTGGTCATGATCATATACGGATGGTCTTTGTTTAGGGGAAAATTAATAATAAAACTTCTTTGATTCGGTTTCAATATGGTCTGCTATCCTTGTTGTTGCCTGATCAAGGTTTCTGTGAGCTTTGTTACTGGCTGATACAGCAGGAACAGAACTGGATTACTATTAAGAGAATATGGTCTGAATATGAGGCTTTTGATATAGGTGTTATGTTTAGTCGTATTGTTCAGTTGGGTTTTTTGAAGTTTTGGACTAGAGTGAAGTGGGAGGTTAAATCTGTGTCTGTTTGTTATTACATCATAGTATTTGCTTTGGAGCTTGCTTGGTTTTCCTCATGTGGTAGAGACTTGGTCTGGTGTTTATTTATGAATCATGGTCCTGATTATGGACACAGCTGTTTGGTTTGTTCTCAACATATATTTGCTTCTGGTAGGATTGAAGTAGATGATATGGTTTTGAATATACTCATTGTTGTCAATGATTCACAAGGATGGTTACGAATCGGATTTTTAGAATGCGCAGGGTTGACCGAAAGGGAGTGTTTGGGTCGGTGCAGGTGGTTCTGGGAGATGTCTCCGTATGTGGTTTCTCTCTCATATATCAAATATATACGGTTATACCTTGTATTATGGTTAATAAGCTGGAAGAATAAAGCTCTTTTATTGAGGACAGGCGAGCCTCTAGTGGTATATAATCGGATTGAATAATGAAATTATGAGTTGGAATTGCCAAGGTCTTGGCAGTAAATTGACCATTTGTTATCTTCGTGAGATTTGGTCTAAACACAGGCCTACGTTTCTTTTTCTTTCTGAAACTAAGCAACATTTTGATTTCGTACAATCTTTTCAGTTTCATTTCGGTTATAATCACCTTCATACGGTTGATCCTCGAGGTAGGAGCGGAGGTTTAGCTCTATTTTATGATTCCTCTTTTACGGTGAATATTATATCCTCAAATAATCGGATTATTGATATCGAGACAGAATATAAAGGGCAGCGATTATTTTTATCTTTCGTGTATGGAGAACCAAAACAGAGTCTTCGGGCTCAAGTTTGGGAAAGAATGACGAGAATTGGTATTTCTCGGAATGAACCTTGGTTTGTTATTGGTGATTTAAATGAGATTACCGGAAATCATGAGAAACAGGGTGGTGTTCTCAGGCATGAAGATTCTTTTTTAGATTTTAATAATATGATAGAAAATTGTGGTCTTCTAGAATTCCCCAGTCTCGGTAATACTCTCTCATGGAGTGGTAGAAGGAAGAAACAAGTAGATAAATGTCGATTAGACCGGGCGCTTGGGAACAGTGACTGGCACAATTTATTCCCATATTCACATGTCGAATACCTGGGAATGATAGGCTCAGATCACAGACCCATAGTAGCTTCAGTTGAGGATAAGATAATTAAGTTTCGCCGACAATTTTGGTTCGATAAGCGCTGGATAGGGGCAGATGGTTTTATGGAATCAGTTGAGAGAGGTTGGAACTCGTGTAGAGGAAGGAGAGATGAAGGATTTGTAGATAAAATTCATCATTGTAGACATGAGATCTCTGCTTGGAGGAAGGCAAATCCACCTTATGGGAAAGAAAAAATAAATACTTTGCAAAAGGCTCTAGAGGAAATTCAGAATGACTTTACTAAATCAAACGAGGAGGTATTGGAGGTGTCTAGGAAATTACAGGACGCTTATCTCGATGAGGAACAATACTGGGAACAAAAGTGTAGGACGATGTGGAGTACTTATGGAGACCGGAACACAAACTTTTTTCATGCGTTGACGAAACAAAGGCGCATTCAAAACCGGATCTTTGGTTTATATAATGAAGATGGTAACTTGATTAATTCGGAAAATGAAGTAGAAGGGGTGGCAGTTAAATACTTCACAGATCTGTTCCATACAGCATCTCCAGTTGATATTGATAATTTCTTAGAGGAAGTCCCTACAACGGTAACGGCTACCCAAAATTTAAGGCTAATGGAAAAAACATCGGAAGAAGAGGTGAGAGCAGCGCTTTTCATGATGCATCCCGAAAAAGCTCCTGGTCCAGATGGGATGACGGCACTTTTCTATCAGCAATCTTGGTCTATAATTAAAATGGATGTAGTGGATTTGGTTAATAATTTTCTTACAACGGGAGTTTTTGATGAAAGACTTAATTTGACAAACATCTGTCTTATTCCTAAAACGACAAGGCCCAATAGGATGCCGGAGTTGAGACCTATTAGTTTGTGTAACGTCGGTTATAAATTATTTCGAAGGTTTTATGTCAGCGTCTCAAAGGTTTGTTACCAAACCTAATTTCCGAGACCAAGTCTGCGTTTGTGTCAGGAAGATTAATATCGGATAATATCCTCATCGCTCAGGAGATGTTTCATGGATTACGTACAAATAATTCATGCAAGGATAAGTTTTTGGAAATAAAGACTGACATGAGCAAGGCTTATGATCGGGTAGAATGGCTGTTTGTCCAGAAGGTTCTGCTGAAGATGGGCTTCTCTATGGACTGGGTGGCATTGATGATACAATGTATCTCTTCAATTAATTACAAGGTTTTATTAAATGGGCAACCGAAAGGACATATTAACTCAGAGAGAGGTTTGCGGCAAGGGGATCCGTTGTCCCCATATTTATTTATTTTATGTACTGAGGCTCTTATTGCTAATATTCGGAAGGAGGAGCAGAGGAAGCATTTAACAGGTTTGAAAATAGCGAGAGCAAGCCCCACCATTTCTCATCTCTTATTTGCGGACGGTAGTTTGTTTTTCTGTAAGGCTACAGTTCCCTGATGTAGTTTTCGCGACGGATTGTTCTCAACTGGTGAAGATGGTGTCGACACCTGAAGAATGGCCTGCCTTCTCTACACATACAGAAGAATTCAGACGGAGTAAGACTTTCTTCCCTACCTTTCGGATCAGACATATCCCAAGAGCACAAAATACTATGGCGGATAAGCTTGCATGAGGTACAAGGAGTTCTCCTTTAGCTATGCTATATGTCGATTCCACACCTCTGGTTTGGCTATCTGAGCCGGTAGTAGCAGTTACTTAGTGTCGTTTATGTTGTCAAAAAAAAAATATTTTAATAGACCAGGCCTAGCAACTAAATTAAACAAACAACTATGCACGAATTCTCACGGATGTTATTTTAATTTGTAATCTATAACATTTAAAAAAATTTGCAGTCTATATATATTTATGTAACTTGTTTATATTGTATTGTTGTTTGATCTACACCAAAGTTATCAACGATTAGGAGGTTGATCATTTATATGTAGCATACTAAAATGTTACACATTAGTATAGTTGTATTGTATTCCACAATATATATGTTTTGTTTTATTTTTTGATTTTTTAGATTTTTTTCAAATGAATATGTCTCACAATTTATTTTATATGACAAATCTTTTTATACAATTACAACACTCTTAAGTTTTAATTACTAAATAATTAATACAAATTTTCCCACTTTTTATTTGGCCAGTCCTTCAATTTTATTGGATGTCTTTTCTTAATAGCAAAACGAAACAAAAAAATGTTACGGAATGAAATCAATATTAGATTATGATAATGATAATAGGCCTGACGGTTGGTTAATTTTGTGTCAGATTTATGGGCTGTGTATTTTAACAAATGGCCTATTTACATTGTTTACAACTTAGTGTAAGAAAAAAAATTAAATTTAGTTAGCTTTCTGTTTGTAAAAAAAAATGCCAGTCACTGAAGTTAGGGTTTTTTCTTCATCCACGATCCATCAATATTCAATAGTTAAATTGATACACAAATCTACGATTCATCGATCCATCAATAGATCCACGATTAATCCACCACCAGATGCTTGTGAGAATGAAAAATTCTCAATGAGGCACTATTCACCTAAGGGACAGTTACGTTGAACACGATATGTTGTTCTCTTTCTTGCATGAGCAATGGATTTTCATACCCTAAAAACATATGATGACAATTTTGGTGATGATATTGAAACTAATGAACATAGTATTTGTGTAGTCAAGAAATCAAAATTGTAACTGCCCGTTTCATCTGCCAAAATCAACTCTAGGGAGTCCCAACATAAGTGGTATTTTGCTTCCATTAGTGAAGCAACTTAACCTGGGCACGCCAAACCATATTTAAAAGGCTTGAAATCTTTGAGTTTTGTGATGGTCTTGTTTGAAGTCATTGTCAAATAGTTATGTTTTTTGACTGAACGATTTGCTCTTTATATAATGTATGCAAGATCTTTTGGGTATCTTTGTGATTTAGGAAGGATATATTTTTTGTTAGTGATTATAGTAGAACAACAGCTTAGTTTTAAATATATATGCGTGATATAAGGTAAGATTTAGAGGGAAACCGGGATGTTAGGAGTATATTTTTATTGTTTTTACCTTATATAAGATTAAATTAGTATATTCAAAGAAACAAAAAAGCAAATTCGTATTTAGAAATGCAATTATATTGGTCTAAGAAAATTAATGGGTTAACAAAAGTGCAAAACTACTGTGTTTTAGATCAGTGGCATACCATTGTAATTATTTAAGAAAATTAAGGGTTAAATTCTATTTATACTCCTGTTTTAATAGTTTAGATTCAGGTTCATGCTTAATCTAAGTGCAATCCGGTTTTAAAGATGATATGAACTAAGAACAAGAATCTAAAGCAACAAAGGAACAAACTTGCAAGAAATATGAGTAAAAAGGATTCATGGGGCTAGAAACATTTGAGTTTGGGTGAATAAGATCTGATCTAATTTTGCAAGCTATCAATTAAACACTTTCTTTATGCCTGACACTAAACTAAACAAGCTCTATCCCTAGATGAATGCTCTTTTGCAATGATCACCCAATACATCAAATCTCTTTGACTGTAATGACTAAAGCAAGCATGGAGAACAAGTTTAATAGCAAACTTAGCTCCTTTAGCAACTAATCCCTTAGGTAAAGCAAGCTAAAAGCATTGAAGAGGTAGTTCAGACATTTCATCGAACACCTTTCGGGCGGAAACGCCTATGGATCTATTTTGATATGGTTTAGACCAAAATAGCATTGAGAACCCTCAACAAGCAAGGAAACAAGTAGATCTAACCCTAAACACCCTAGATCTTCACTTAAACACCCTAATCACCCTAGTCCATGAATCCAAAGATGATCTACTCACTAATCCTCATAATTACTCTCAAACCCATGGAGGATTAAAACTTAATCATGTAGATGAAGAGATAAAACACTCAAGAATACAAGAACACAAGAACAAGATGAGATTTAGATTCAAGAATCAAACTTTCTACAAAGTTTTTTGTGTTTTAAGAGAGAACTAGATTTTAATTTAAAGCGCGGGTATTTTTAATTTTAAAAATTTTATAAAAAATTGTCATTTCTGGAGATTATATGTGTTTGTATGATTTAACTAATAGATTTATGTGTTTGAAAAATGATTGTTTGGAGGACGAATCATCTGTTGAGACATTATCTAGTATGGTTTTTAATAATGAAAATTCTTTTAAAATATCTATATTATTAAATTGTCTATTTATTTATACTATTTAAAAAAGAATACGAAATATACTTTTTTAATTATTTTTCATATTGCATTTAAAGAGGAGGTTTCTTCTTTTAATTATAAGATATACAAAAAATCTAACTTCTGATACAAACTTTTAATTGTTATAAATCATATGGTGGACGGCTCATAACCACATGAGGAAGGAAGAGACGGCCCATACTATGTTTTCCTTTTACTTATCTACTTTGTACTTTTCCATATTTGTATTTACCTTTTCCTAGTTAGACTAGGAATTGTTAGTTTTCCATCTATATTATTAAAGCTGAAGTACAAAATCAATATGTTTGGATACTTGATTAGTAGATTTAATGAAATCGGTTTGGAAACATAGATAGCATTTTTAAAGAATAAGTTTGTTTGGAAACTTAGATTGCAGTATATTAATAAAAAAATCAATGGGCTTGTGATTAAGAAAAATTAGAAGTTCATTATATTATGATCAACTATCTATATGGGCTATCGTTAAAATTAATTAAAACAGGCCAATCTAATTACCCAAAAAATATATTTTGTCTAAAATAATCACAAAACAAAATTTAAACTTTATATACATATATCAAATCAAAATAATAATTTAAAGTTGAATTATATAAAAAACTGATTAACAATATATATATATATATATTCAAAACTGATTTTACTAAAATATTTTCCAATAACCATTATTCAAAAGTTTTGCATTTAAAAAAATATTGTTACAATTTACAAAATATTATCATTTTGAAGATATGTTGAGCATAAAAATTATGAATTTAAAGTTTCATGTTAATTTGTAATTTACTTGGTCATATATTATTTTTTTCTTATGAAATACAAAAAAACACCTTTTATAATTTTAAGATATTTTCAAACTTGGGTAACAATCAAAATCATTAATACATCATTTGAAATATAAATTAACTTAAGATCCACAATTTATGGAGAATACTAAATACACTTACATTTTGATACACAATATCTTTCAAGTTTGGAATATGCTATTCATATGTTCCTAAAGCTAATCTTAATCCTAGCTTCACGTACACGATTTCTCATTAGTATAAATATGACTTTGTTAAACGATTTTTAGACAAACCACTCATATTGTAAAAGTAGGTCGAGATTTTTAATATTTTTGAGAATTCGATTGAGGTGGCTCTAGAGATCCATGGGATCTACGATAGGTTTGAGGTAGATGAATGGTTTTTAAAGAGTTTTTCTCATATACTTTCCAGATTATATTGCAGAAAAGATTTTGAGAGACGAGAAACAAATTTGTGGGAGTAGTGTTTTCTCTTTATGCATTTTGTTTTGAGGTTTTTCTGTACAGTTTTTTTTTTTTTTTGGCTTATTGGATATGTGTTTGAGGTTCCTTCACTTGATTCACTATGGTTGGTACTTTTTTCTTTTATTCTATTAAATAGTTTACTTGTGTTCATGGGGTTTTGGGGATCCAGTTAACTGGGATGGAGAGTCAAATATAAAAGGAACAAGAGGTCACAAAAAATACTAAAAGGTCCTATGTTTTTCTGGAGACATAGTATCTCAAAGGAAGTACAAGAAAGGAAATCGGGTGGTCTATCTTGGTATATATTACATGCGTTTTTGATAGATATATGATACACCCTTCATTCAACATGTTTCCCAATGATCAAAGGTCTATGAGATGCAAGAATTTATGTGAGGTCCTTATTATGGGTTGACATGTGTTCCTTTATTTGATTCCATACACAGGAAGTTATAAAACCTTTTAAAACATAAATCTTACATACGTTGAAAGCACTACAACTCTATGTATATTAGAAAACCAACTCTATGTATTTAGTAATCTACTTTTATTTTATAAATAAAGATAATCATTAAATAAAAAAAAAATAAACAATCAACGAAATTATATAACACACTTATATTATAAATAAAGATAAAACCTATGAAAAATTACATTTTACAAATATTTTAAAAAATAAAATTTAAAAGGATATCGATCCCGCGCTTTTAAAGCGTAGGTCAAGTACAAAATTGGAGTGTTTGTAAACATGGATTGCAGTTAAAAAAGAGGTTTGTTTGGAAACATGAATAACAATATTAATTGAGAATTGTTTGGAAACATAAATAGCAGTATATATACTTTCTTTTATTTACATAATTATCATTTCATTTCTAATAAATTAGGTACTTCCTTTTTGTGTTTTTTTTTATTTACAGATTCTACCGCTACATTTAAAATCAATTTAAACTAAATAATTACAATTCCAAATTTATCTAAACAAATGGATATTCATGTATTAATTTAGCCAAACACATAACTTTTTTTTTGTTTACGGAATCATTTAGTCATACATATTCGAGTACCCATTTAGGTATGGGTCGTTTCTTTCGGGTATAGATTTTTTGGGTTTTGAAATTTCTTTTAGGCGCTTTCTTTTTGTATTTATTTTTATTTACAGATTCTATCACTATATTTTAAATCAATTTAAGTTAATTAATTAAAATTCCAAAACTTACCTAAACAAATTGATATTCATATATTGATCATTATTAATATTGTAAAAATATTACTAAATAAAAAATTAATATTTCGTTTAATTTAGTTAAACACATAAAAATAATAAAAATTATTTGTGTATGGAATCAATTATGGATAGACATTTGGGTACCCATTTAATGCGTATCGTTTGTTATACGTTTTTTGGTTTTGAAATTTTTCTAGATACTTCCTTTTGTATTTTTTATTTACAGATTCTATAACTGTATTTAAAATAAATTTAAATTAATTAATTGAAATTTCCAAACTTATCTAAACAAATGGATATTCATATATCTATCTTATTAATTTATAGATTCGTTAATTGACTAATTATTTATATAGCTTATACTGAAATAAATATATTTGAACCAAACAAAAATCAATATAAAAGTAATGTATATTTGGATTCAAAATCGTTTCTTCTAACAACAAACTACACAAATATGTTAATCTGTATAAAATTTAAATTACAATGTAAATATTTAATTAATATAGAAATATGTTACATTGTTTAAACAAAATATCAATATAAAAGTATTGTACATTGACGTTCTAAAATCATTTATTTTAACAACAAAGCAAATAAATATGTTGATTGGAGAGAATAAAACAAAACCAGAAAAACACATACTCTACCAGAGAGACTCTATGTTTCAAATTTATTATAAAGAAAGTTTACTAAGATAAAATACATTCAATAATTACAAACAAATAATATATTTCCTAAAATTGAAAAATAATATCCGCCCTTTCAAAGACGGGTCAAAACCTAGAAGATCAAACCTTACGGTTGAAATTTAATAAATCCGACAAAATAATTTAATAAATCCGACAAAAATTCTTAAACTGAAATAAGATCAAACAAATGAAAAAGCCAAACCTTTAATTGAATCTCTCGAGTATTTAGAAGATTAGGCTTATATTTAAATTCACAGAATAGTAGTATTTAGAAGATTAGGCTTTCAAACAAATGAACCAAGACTAACCTAAAAAAGTATACTATTTAAACTTACAGTCTACAAAGGTCGTTACATATGCTCAAAACTAAAAATAAAATTCAAAACCCGTGCGGGACACACGGGTCAAAATCTAGTTTATCTTATGACGGTTTATTTAGGACGGTCTAAACTTGTATATAAGGAGCCTTTAGGCTATGGAATAATATAAGTTTTCTCACTGATTCACAACACGTTATCAGCATGAGTTGTTCTCTAAAAACCCTAGCTAAAAATTGACCACCACTAAATCCTAATCAAGCCGCCAACTACTTTCTCATAAACCCTAATCCTAATTTCCTTTTCTGGTTCGAGATCATCCCATAAACCCTAGATTGATCGACGTACCACCACGCGCATCGATCGATATTGGTTCAACCGACATAGATCAAGATCCATCCGAGCAGTTTCAATCCGACCAAGGAGCTTCCGTTCTTGCGGCCAGTACCAGCTCGTGATCTTCTTCTCTTTGGTGGTCCGGTTTTCAACCCTTCAAATCTAAAGGTAATTAAAATTCTAAACCCTAAAACCCATAAAACGAATTGGTTGTTTTGATAAAGTGTAAACCCTAAAATTTGAAATCTCTAATGTTGAAAGCCCTAAGATAATAGATCCTAAAACCCTTCTTGAGTAAATTGGAGCTCTCAAGTCCGATAGAGATTGTTTTAAACAATTAAACTCAAAACCCTAAAAAGTTTTGAATCTCCAATTTTGAATCACCTAGAAACAAATTGGTAGGATCTCATCCGAATTTGTTTTTTGAATTAACTAAAAATTGTTTGAGGTTTCTTGTTTCAGAAATTGCTTAGAAACTGTGATTGCTAAGGTTCTTTAAAATCCGGTTGCATTGAAAATCATATAGAATCCGATTTTCCATATCAGTAGCCGTGTGGCTTATATTGCATTCATGTTTGATCAATAGGTCGATCGATCGACCTGCCATTGCACGTATCGATCGATGATGCTTCACGTCTATCGATCGATGACTCTATAGGAGTATCGATCGATGCGCCTCTAGCAAGCGTTAGGATTGATGATTAATTATAGTCGTGTGGCTTCATCCAGTATGGTCGTGTGACCTAATGGTCATGTGACCTAATGCATTATAACCTTGATCATATTGTTTGCATCATATATACTTGTTAGAAATTTTTCTGATGCGTGTGCAATAGAGTATTGATATAAAGATATAAAATTTTCAAAAGTATATATATATATATATATATGATTTCAGATGTCGAAAATCAATAACCTGGATTTTGCTGTCCTAAATGTCTCTGGAGACAATTACTTACAATGGACTCTTGATACAAAGATCATTCTAAAATTCAAGGGTCTCGGTAACTGTATTACCGAGAATAACAGTGCCAACGAAAAAGATCGTTATGGGGAAATATTAATTATTCGCCATCATCTGATTGAGAGTCTCAAAAATCAGTACTTAACCATTGAGAATCCTCTAGACCTTTGGAATGCATTGAAACAGAGATACGATCATCAAAAGACGATCTTGTTACCAAAGGCTAGACACGAATGGAAAAACCTCAGGATCCAAGACTTTGTCTGTGGATCAATACAACTCAGCAATGTTTAAGATCGTGTCTAAACTTAAACTATGTGGTGAGGATATAACAGAGGAAAATATTCTTGAAAAGACTTTCTCTACCTTCCACACAAGCAATGTGTTGCTTCAGCAACAGTACCGTGCAAAAGAATTCAAGACTTATGCAAGCTTGATTTCATGCTTATTACTTGCTGAGCAAAATAATGAGTTACTGATGATGAACAGTGAGATAAGACCTCCAGGATCCACACCATTACCTGAAGCCCAGGCGGCCACTGAGGATGATAAAGAGGCTAACCACGTCCATCATGGTAAACCACACGGTCGAGGCGGTGGTGGATGGAGAGGACGTGGCCGTGGTGGATGGAGAGGACGTGGCCGTGGTCAATAACATTCACATGGCCGCGGAAGAGGTAATCAATCTGGTCGAGAACAGAACCAGGGACGCTCGTTTGGACGAGGTCATGGTCGAGGCCGCGGATCTTCATTCAAACCGCAGTACTCAAACAACTCGACCAAAACTGTATTCCATAGGTGTGGAATGAGCAACCATTGGGCAAAGACTTGTAGGACTCCCAAGCATCTAGTTGAGCTATACACAGAAAGTATGTAAGAGAAGAATCCTGAAGCCCACATGGTGATCCATGATGATGAGAACGATTTGATCATGAAAAAGACTATCTTATGGAGTATAAAAATTCAGATATTCTAAGAGACTGATTTCGACATTTGTATTGTTTTATTTGTTTTGATACTATGATTTGGTGTTTTCATTTTTATATTGTCATTTCTTGGAATGAATTTTATTATTATGAATTATATTATAAGAATTACTTTTATAATAAAATATCTTATATAAATTATATAAAATGAAGTCTCTAAATATCATCCTACATTTTTATTTTTAGAAATGAAAGAGGATGTATTCGTGGTGGATAGTGGGTCGAGCCACACGATCTTAAATGCCATATTTAACAAAACAGCAATCGAAAATTTCACTTTATGGCATGACCGGCTGGGTCATCTCGGGTCAACTATGATGCGTAAATTGATTGATAATACCAGCGGCTATTCACTAAAAGAAAAACGAGTTATCCCTAAACACTTAATGTGTACTGCTTGTTCACTGATGTCTTGCATATTTACATGTTTTTAGCTATCATATCTTATGCATTTTTGCTCATTTAGATTAGGCAATAAGCATCTTTAGGCATTTTGCATTCATAAGTCCCTATTAGGTGTTGGAGCACACTTTGGAGATATTGAAGATGTTTGGGAGTTTTGTGATGAAAAAGAGGGGTTTAAAGATGAACATGTACGGAGGCCTTAGATATATCTTCTGATGCTAAGATTTGGTGGAGACATGGAATTTTGAGTTAGCTTTCCAATGGAAGTGGTTTCAAGACATTTGGAGTCATATTGGAGAAGTTATGCTCAATTGAATGGAAGCACGTCAAGCCACCCGGGTTACCATACCCGAGCCAGACCATCAGGTCATGCTGGATGAGCTCAGGACGCGGCCAGTACCACCCGAGGACGAGGACCCGCACGGGACGAGAGACGAACTGATCACCACAAACCCGGACCAGCAGATACCCGACCTCCCTCACCCGGCTGCTTCCACCCGCGCGTGATGCTGCTGAATGCACGCCAATACCACCGGGGACAAGGACCCGCCGTCCTGATGCTGCTGAGCACCAATAATGCACGCGGCCAATACCCGGACGATGAAGCGTGAAAACGACCGGACGTTCCACCCGCCACTACTACCAGCATGGAGACACCTGGACAGCACCTACCCGACTGCTTCTACCCGCGACGGCCGCAAGGGACGCAAGGACACACCGGCTGGAACACACCCGCCATGGACCAGACTGCCTGACCGGTGGTTCACTTTCTTCCTTTTCTTGGTTTCTGATTGGTCGAAAATCTTGTGGCACCAAGGACCTTTTGGACTTTTCTCTTTTGTTTTTAAGGGCTTTCAAGCCACCTATAAATACCCTTGTAATCTCATTAAGAGATCTAACTTCTTTTCTCTCAAAACATAATAAGATCCTGAAGAAAGTTTGGATCTTTGATCCTTTTATCTCATTTCTTTTGTGTTTAATAGATTATCTTCTTCTCTAATCATGTTTAGCCTTGAATCATCATTGATTTTGAGGTTTTCCATGGCTATTAGTGAGTAGATCTATCTAGGGTTCATGGGCTTGGAAGACTAAGGGTGATTAAGTGTAGATCCAAGGTGCTTAGTGTTAGATCTATCATTTCCTTGCATTGATTTGGTGTTCTTCATGCTATATTTGGGTTGGCCTCTCAAACATAGAGCCATAGGCACTTCATGCCCGAAAGGTGTTCTATGAAATGCCTGAACCAACTCATCTATGCTTTTAGCTTGCTTTGCCTAAGTGATTAGTTGTCAAAGAAGCTAGGATTGCTATTAGACTCATTCTTTATGCTTGCTTTGATCATTACAGCCAAAGAGATTTGGTGTACTTGGGTGATCATTGCAAAATTCAATCTTTCATTTCTCTCTAACAACCTAGCTTTCATTCATCATCATCACACGGGACACACAATCAATCACTCAATCAATCACCAATCATTATCCACATCAACCAAGGCAGTCCATTAAGTCTCATTTAACAGTGTGAAGGTTCTTATGCAACATGATCCATTCATCTATCACCCTAACATCCATTATGAACTACCAACCTAATTCTCAAACAGGGTCTAACCAAACCCTAATTCCAACATACAGAAGTATAGAGAGTATGAGGACAGATCTGGGTTCAAGACACCTCACCTTAGCTTAGATCTGGATCTGGAACAGGAGAAGGAACTAGATCTGATCGGATCTGAAACAAGGAACCAGAGGGGAGACGAGATCTGATTCTCACTACAAATTGGACACCACCACCACCACCAAACCGCTGGCGTGAAGGAGAGAGAGAGAGAGAGAGACGCGCGGAGAGAGAGAGGGAGAGGAGAGAGAGAGTTCGCGGAGAGAGAGAGAAAGGAGAGAAGACGGCTAGGGTTTCCTGTTCTCTGGAGAGGTCTCTGCAGGGCTCCGCTTCTATCTTTTGTGAATGAGACAAAAGAAGGGCTGCAGCTCTTTTTATAGGTAATGGAGGAGGAGACCTAGGTTTTTGTCATTCGGGCCGTAGAGAGGCCCGTTCTCTTAAAAAAATTTTGGGCCAGGATATGGGATGTTACAATCATCACATGCACCATCTCTCATTAGAGATCGTACCAGCCACCTCGTCTCATCACGTTGGAGCTGTCAACCATTGCTGGAGAAGTCACCATTGTTGTGATCGTTGTTGTGGAACATCACCAAGACGAGAAGGTGATACCAAAGCCGCCGTGTATCACCGCCACCTGCGCCAATCCACAGTGCCATGAGCCGAAGAATTAGGATGAGGGAAGAACTACATTGGATCCATGGCTAAGGAGTGGTTTTGCAGGACGATCCTAGATCGATTCAAGGAACTTGAGGCTTCAAGCTATGTCTTTTTGGATAGATCTCGTTTCCAAGAATCTGTAGCCGCAAACGGAATCGAGATCGGAGTTTTTCAGAAAAAGTTATGGACGTTGCTTCTTGGCCAAGAATCAACTTAAGCTGTTGCGATGCAGAGACGGCTCCGACCAGTCTCAGCGTAAAAGGCGAAACGGTCGACCAAAACAGAAGATTTCAGTATGGAAATTTGTCAGTAAGTAGTTAACCCTTTTATCTATTATCTCCAAGAAGCGGATCGTCATTCCGAGTTATTTTCTGAGAATTATGCTTGTTTCCGTGAGAGGTATCGGTGCAGTCTGCGTTAGCGACCAGCCTGGAGATGAAGCTATTTTGGTTAATCAAATGGTATCCGATCGGAGCAAACTCGGTGGCTATAGACAGAGGACATATTGGGTTACATTCTGAACAGAGGGATTGAAAAGTTAACAGTCAGTTCTTGAGATATATATTTGTTTTCTCGAGGGTTCAGTTCTGTCAGAATCATCATATTCTTTTATTTTTAGAGAGTTTCGGAGTTGCTGTTTAGAGCCGTCAATGTCATTTGGTGCTTCTTAGGTTTTCTTCAGAGACTTGTGGAAAAGGTGAGGGTCTACTGCATAAATCCCGTACCAGTGTAGAATTCTTTCTATGTTAGTTTAGATTTTGAAACATGAATGTGTCTGCTTGAGTCCTTGTTTGGTAGTTAATTCATTCATTGTAAACCGGAACTAGGGGTCTAGAGGATTCGACTATTGATTGGATTGTGTGATGTTTAGTAATGATATATATATATATATATATATATATATATATATATATATATATATATATATATATATATACATAGTTATGAGTAGGGACTATGTGCGAGGGCGGGGGTTCAGGGATGCCTGGACTATCGACGCCACTATTGGAGGGGCGGGGGCTCAGAGACGTCTGGGCTAGCGACGCAATTTGTGTGGTGCTTGGTGCAGAGACGTTTGCATCTGAAGCAGCTTTGGAGGGCGGGGGTACAGAGACAGACTGTACTAGCGACGCCACGTATGTATATCCGTATGAGGAGATGCGGGGTGTGTGGTTTAGCTATCAACTATCAGCGCTTTGCTTGTTGTGTGTGATGCTTTAGGCGTCTTGTTTGTTCATGTTAGAGCTAAACTTCCATAGTGGGAGTTCTATTTTCTTGAGTCAGTGGTTTGTGGATTAGCATCCAATACCTCACTGAGTGACTCCCTTGTTACTCACCCTCCTTCTTCCCCTTCGTGAGACTGCCGAGCAGGAGTGATTGCTATTGGACCGGTGCTTTTGGGAGTTATTTTATTATTTTCAGACTTTCGATTTTATATTTTTATCGATTTTATTAGACTTATTTATTTTATCCGATTTACTGGATTTATGACGATGAGATGACTTTTGAGAAGTAATAAATGGACATTTTATGAGATATTTATTTATTATATTATTTGGAAAAATCGGGGTATTACAATTTGGTATCAGAGCGGGGTTCCGTCCCGGTTTTGTCCCGGGATGGCGGTCAGGGTATTCGGTTTTGAAATAATATATAATAAATTATAATTATTAGAAAAACAGTTTTTGGAAATTCTTTTAGCACCATTCTGTCCAGTAGTTACTAAACCAATTGTCTCTTTTGGGACGATGAGTAAAATCATCGTTATTCATCCTTCGGTTATCAGAGTTCTAGCCAGATGTTCAGCAGATGGGTGATGTCAGTTTGTCAGATTGCTCAGAGGTTTATCCGATTCTTCAGTCATTATTTTGAGGTTGTTCAAGAATGGATATGTGACGTTTCGGCCACCACCCAACTTCAAGTCATCACTCCATGAGTTTCTGATCATTAGTTTATGAGTTATGAGGTGTGAGCCATGGGTAGGCATTTGTGGTTTTTGTGTTTGAGTATATTGGCTATTGTGGATGTATGCTTGGTTTGAAACTTCGTGGGGATCGATGTTGGAGTGAGAGTGCACCAGTTGGCGTGATATTGGAGTTACACTTGGCATGTTTGCCAGTTGTGGATTGTGTGATCGTTTCAGAGATGTGTCAGTATAGATAGCTGGCATAGGGACAGTGGGAGCTATTTATATTCATCGAGTTGTATCAATTGTGCTTGGAGAGGTCGATTAATTCAGAGACTTGTCAGAGATGGAGCGGAGTTTTTACGATGTCTTATGTGGGATGGATTATTTTTCATGACGTCAAGCAGTGTTGATTTACCAGAGGGCAAGAGTTCTTATTCCTGGAGCCGATGAGAGTTTTATTGTCGCCATGCTACATACTGATGAGCTTTTGGATAGAGGATCAAATGGATTTTTGGAAACAATTTCAATGGTTAAGGATGATGGACAGCATGAGCTGCATGATATTCCAGTTATTACAAAGTATGAGGACGTATTTGAGGCTTTTTGAAGAATCACCACCATAAAGAGGAGATACTTTTGCGATTGATCTGGAACAAAGGACATCACCGGTTTCACGAGTCCCATACTGATTAACGCCAGCAGAGATGACCGAGCTGAAAAAGCAGATGGAACATTATTCAGATGAGGGTTTTATCAGGACGGGTACTTCACCATGAGCACCAGTTTTGCTGCAGCGAAGAAAGATGAGCGTTTCAGACTTTGTATCGACTACAGAGACTTGGACAGGGTAACCAAGTATTGATGAGATTTTTGGATTAACTGCATAGAGGTTGATAGTTCCCGAAGGTTAACTTGGCATCGGGATACCATTAGATTGCTATAGCTGAGGAGTATTTACGTTGTGAATTTTCATGCACATTATGTACATTATGATTTCATGGGGGACGTTGATTGGGTTGGCAAAATGCACCAGTATCATTCAGAAAACTTGAGAATGAGGTCTTTCGTGAGCACTTGGCAGCAGCTGCCAAAGGACTTTAGCAAAATTTTGTCTGTACCCAATCAACTAGTTGAGATTGATCGGCAAGTTAAAAAGGTTTAAGGAATGATGACCATGTTGGTCAAAATTTGTTGGACAAAGTTTGTTGGACGATTCAGAGCTCTTTTAGTATGGTAATGGACAGCCGACTCATCATTTGAATTCGGGGACGAATTCCTTGTTAGTGAGGGATAATTGTAACGACCCGGTTTTCTCTAACCGGTGTCAAAATTGATTTGATAATTTAATTGGACCAAGCCAAACCATTTACAAAAACCAAACCTAAATATTTATAAGCGTTCATTGTTCTTTCTTCACTCGGCAGCCGTCAACATCGTAGAGAGAGCTCAACTATATTTACGTCTCCTCCCCATGCGTCATTGTCTCCCTCATTGCTTCACTTGTCCCTTTCTTCATGTTCATCATGCGCCCCTGTTGTCACCAGATTACGAGATGCATCTTAATCACAAATGATCCACCATCATCACATGCACCATCTCTCATTAGAGATCGTACCAGCCACCTCGTCTCATCACGTTGGAGCTGTCAACCATTGCCGGAGAAGTCACCATTGTTGTGATCGTTGTTGTGGAACATCACCAAGACGAGAAGGTGATACCAAAGCCGCCGTGTATCACCGCCACCTGCGCCAATCCACAGTGCCATGAGCCGAAGAATTAGGATGAGGGAAGAACTACATTGGATCCATGGCTAAGGAGTGGTTTTGCAGGACGATCCTAGATCGATTCAAGGAACTTGAGGCTTCAAGCTATGTCTTTTTGGATAGATCTCGTTTCCAAGAATCTGTAGCCGCAAACGGAATCGAGATCGGAGTTTTTCAGAAAAAGTTATGGACGTTGCTTCTTGGCCAAGAATCAACTTAAGCTGTTGCGATGCAGAGACGGCTCCGACCAGTCTCAGCGTAAAAGGCGAAACGGTCGACCAAAACAGAAGATTTCAGTATGGAAATTTGTCAGTAAGTAGTTAACCCTTTTATCTATTATCTCCAAGAAGCGGATCGTCATTCCGAGTTATTTTCTGAGAATTATGCTTGTTTCCGTGAGAGGTATCGGTGCAGTCTGCGTTAGCGACCAGCCTGGAGATGAAGCTATTTTGGTTAATCAAATGGTATCCGATCGGAGCAAACTCGGTGGCTATAGACAGAGGACATATTGGGTTACATTCTGAACAGAGGGATTGAAAAGTTAACAGTCAGTTCTTGAGATATATATTTGTTTTCTCGAGGGTTCAGTTCTGTCAGAATCATCATATTCTTTTATTTTTAGAGTTTCGAGTTGCTGTTTAGAGCCGTCAATGTCATTTGGTGCTTCTTAGGTTTTCTTCAGAGACTTGTGGCAAAGGTGAGGGTCTACTCCATAAATCCCGTACCAGTGTAGAATTCTTTCTATGTTAGTTTAGATTTTGAAACATGAATGTGTCTGCTTGAGTCCTTGTTTGGTAATTAATTCATTCATTGTAAACCGGAACTAGGGGTCTAGAGGATTCAACTTTGATTGGATTGTGTGATGTTGAGCAATGATATATATATATATATATGTACACATATTTATGAGTAGGGACTATGTGCGAGGGCGGGGGTTCAGGGATGCCTGGACTATCGACGCCACTATTGGAGGGGCGGGGGCTCAGAGACGTCTTGGCTAGCGACGCAATTTGTGTGGTGCTTGGTGCAGACACGTTTGCATATGAAGCAGCTTTGGAGGGCGGGGGTACAGAGATAGACTGTACTAGCGACGCCACGTATGTATATCCGTATGAGGAGATGCGGGGTGTGTGGTTTAGCTATGCACTATCAGCGCTTTGCTTGTTGTGTGTGATGCTTTAGGCGTCTTGTTTGTTCATGTTAGAGCTAAACTTCCATAGTGGGAGTTCTATTTTCTTGAGTCAGTGGTTTGTGGATTAGCATCCCATACCTCACTGAGTGACTCCCCTCATACTCATCCTCCTTCTTCCCCTTTCAGGTGAGACTGCCGAGCAGGAGTGATTGCTACTGGACCGGTGTTTTTGGGAGTTATTTTATTATTTTCAGACTTTCGGTTTTATGTTTTTATCGATTTTATTAGACTTATTTATTTTATCTGATTCACTGGATTTATGACGATGAGATGACTTTTGAGAAGTAATAAATGGAGATTTTATGAGATATTTATTTATTATATTATTTGGAAAAATCTGGGTATTACAGAAAGTCGGAGGTAGAAAGTAGGCATCCAGCTTAATCCACGAAGATTGGTTCTTTTACGTATTAATTATCTCTAACAGCAGGTGTTTCAACACAGATTAAATAATCCTTTTATAGATAAAGCCTCTAACAAATTCTCTGATTACGAAAACAAAAATACTACTAACCGGATCGTTACAGTTAAATCCTTTAATACGATGTAAAAAAAAAAGCCCTTTAATACATAGATGTTATAATCTCAACTCCACATGAATTAAACTGGTGTATTTTGACGGCCTTTAATTTCAAAATTGGCTGCGCAGGAAATGGGGACATGTCTTATTAAATAATTCTATTTTTGTTTCGCAGATTGGTCGAATAGACTTTTTTTTTGAGAACTGGCTTTGATGGAATAGACTTTTAAGTAGAATTTATGCACAGTTAAACTGTAGAATTACACGTTTCCAATTAAAATTGTTGAAGTACAAAGTAATTACATAATTTAAAACAAGACTCGTTTGGCGAAGTAATTTTAATCATTATACTTACATACTCAAAATGGTACTTTAATATCTTAAAGTTATACGAAACAAATTACTTCTGAAGTACCATGGTATGTTATCGATTACACTATTAAACATCCATGTAATTTCAAATATAGTAAACAGAAAATTTATGACTCAGAAAGTTCCTAAATGACACCTAAATCAGCAGCAGAAGTTTGTGACAGTTCCAAAACTTCAAACTTTCTCTGATAATTTAAGTTTCATAAAGTTTATTGAAGGAAACAGAAATTTGATATTTTCTAAAGTTTTATATTCGTTTTCAGTATTATCTTTTAACTTATACTGATCCGTTATGATACTCCAAAAAATTTACCCAGTCAACTCTTTATGTATAAAGAAAAAATAATCTGAATCTAAATTATTAAAAGAGAAGTACAAAAATTTTACCCTAATTTTTCAACAATAGATTGCCACTGACGGTTATGAAGTGTCGTTTTGAAACCTAATAAAATTATTAAACCAGCGAAGACGTTATGGCAATGCGATCATTTTGGGCTTTAATGATAGGTCCATTTCCTACAAACTGAAGATCATATGTGATTTTGAATTGCTATAGATAAAATTTATATTTAAAGATATAATAATTAATATCTTTAGAATATATTAGTGCACTAAACCAGAAAGGGAGATAACTTCGTATTTCCTAAATCAATAACATTCAAAATTAAGTTGAGGTCAGTTCTAAAATGTTAAAAACATAAAAATAAGGTCATTTTAAAATGTTTAAAACTAGACATGAGATTCAGATTCGATCTGAGATCCATGCTAAAAATAGAATATCTGGAACGCTGGAATCCAGATTTATGTAGTAAAATCTTGGATCCGTCAAAATATTTTGATTCGAATCTGTATCTGAATTTTTAAAATATATTATATTTTAATTTTATTAATAATTATATTTGATATATTTATATGATCCTAGAATAGCCCTAAAAAGTTTTTTATGAATATTATAGTCTACAAAGATTAAAATGACCAAAATATTTCATTAAAAAGGTAAATATACATTTATGCTCTTAGGATTAACAATCTAGATTTAGAGTTTAGAGTTAAGGAATGATGTCTAGGATTAAGTTTAATTAAAAAAATAATGAAATTTTAAAATAAAAGTAAAAATTTTAAATAGTTTCGAAAAATATTTTTGAATTTCAAAATAAAATTTGAAAAATACAAAACAATTTTAGAAAAGTATATTTTCGATAAAAATATAAAAATTCGCATTTGAAAATAATATAATTAGAAACTATAAAACAATGATCTCTTATATTTCTATTCGGATTTATAAATAAGAATTTATGTATTATTTTTAAAAATATAATATTTTAAACAAATTACTTATTTTTATAATTATTTTTATAAATCCGGATCCGAATATCCACGGGTAATACGATATATCTAGATCCGGATATCAGGAAGCCACAAATATGGATTCTGATTCTAAATCTACAAATCCATCGAATCTTTATACGGATCCGAATACCTTAAATTTCCGGATATTAGGATCCGTTTCACTCTTATTTAAACATGTATAATTAGATAAGATATCAAAATCTAGGTCGTGGTTAAAATATTATCAAATCACTTTGATTTCTCATATCAAATTATATAAAATTATTTTATCAAAATCCATTATATGTATAAAAAAATCCATTTATGGTGGTATTTTCATATTTTAAAATTATCTCGATAAAACAAATCTGATTGTTTCCATTTGAAAATGCATCTCACTATGCATATTAGAGTCACAGACAAAGAAGCCAGTTCACCTACTAAAACCACGTTTTAAAAACAACGCAAGTTCTGCCATCCGTCAAACCAAAACAAAACAAATATAACCAACCAACCAACAAAAAAACAATTATTTTAAAATGATGACCCTCTAAAGTAAGCGACGACTGAGCCTTCCTATTTAATCAGACCATCACTTGCATTGGTAGAAAATATCCGAAAACAAGCACTAGTATAAAATGGATCTCTTCTTGATTTTTGCCGCCATGGTAGCGGTCACAGCCTTCTTCCTCCTCCGGAGCTCCACCAAGAAATCTCTCAAGCTGCCTCCGGGGCCAAAAGGTCTTCCTATTATTGGAAACCTCCATCAGATGGAGAAATTTAACCCCCAACACTTCCTCTTTCGTCTCTCCAAGCTCTACGGACCAATTTTCACAATGAAAATCGGTGGACGCCGCCTCGCTGTGATCTCCTCGGCTGAGTTAGCCAAGGAACTGCTCAAGACACAGGACCTCAATTTCACCGCTCGTCCTCTCCTGAAGGGGCAACAAACGATGTCATATCAAGGTCGTGAGCTTGGTTTCGGACAATACACAGCGTACTATCGTGAGATGAGGAAGATGTGTATGGTTAACCTATTCAGCCCAAATCGCGTCGCAAGTTTCCGACCCGTTAGAGAAGAAGAGTGCCAACGTATGATGGACAAGATCTACAAAGCGGCTGATCAATCAGGGACCGTTGATTTAAGTGAGCTTCTCTTGTCCTTCACCAACTGTGTCGTCTGCAGACAAGCGTTTGGTAAGCGCTATAACGAGTACGGAACAGAGATGAAGAGATTTATAAACATCTTGTATGAGACTCAAGCTCTTTTGGGCACTCTGTTTTTCTCCGACCTTTTCCCTTATTTCGGATTTCTTGACAAACTCACTGGTCTTAGTGCGCGTCTCAAGAGAGCTTTCAAGGAGCTCGACACTTACCTTCAAGAACTCCTCGACGAGACTCTCGACCCTAACCGCCCTAAACCCGAGACAGAGAGTTTCATTGATCTTTTGATGCAGATCTACAAAGATCAACCTTTCTCCATTAAATTCACCCATGAAAATGTCAAGGCCATGATATTGGTTCGTAACTCAGTCCCTCAATAATTACTAAATGCTATTTTTTATTCCAAGTTAAACTATCTTTTCTTAGGTCTGCTTTTTTGGTTTGTAAGGTTTAGTTTTGGCGAAAGATTTATAAATAACTTTGTGGCAATTTCAACAGGATATTGTTGTACCGGGAACTGACACGGCGGCTGCAGTGGTGGTGTGGGCCATGACTTACCTTATAAAGTATCCTGAAGCAATGAAGAAAGCTCAAGATGAAGTGAGGAATGTGGTAGGCGACAAAGGATACGTCTCCGAAGAAGACATCCCCAATCTCCCTTATCTGAAGGCCGTCATCAAGGAGGCACTCCGTCTCGAACCAGTCATCCCAATTCTTCTACATAGAGAAACCATAGCAGACGCAAAGATAGGTGGCTATGATATTCCCGCGAAGACCATCATTCAGGTGAACGCATGGGCGGTTTCTCGTGACACAGCCGCCTGGGGAGACAACCCTAATGAGTTCATTCCAGAGAGGTTCATGAATGAGCAGAAAGGAGTGGACTTCAAGGGGCAAGATTTTGAGCTCCTACCTTTCGGGTCAGGCAGAAGAATGTGCCCCGCTATGCATCTTGGAGTCGCAATGGTAGAGATACCTTTTGCTAACCTTCTCTACCGATTCGATTGGAGCCTACCAAAAGGTATTAAACCTGAGGACATAAAGATGGACGTCATGACCGGACTCGCTATGCATAAGAAAGATCACCTCGTCCTTTCACCAAGGACGCACATTTGATCAGGCGTGATGGGGGTGTGCCGAACAACATATTAGGACATAATGGTTGTTTTCCACTGTACGGCAAATTTTCTGTTTATTGTGCATTACTACATTTTTCGCTCGACTTTTAGTTTAACAAATAATGTATTTATGTTTTGAAACTAGAAAACAATGTACCCCGTCTGTGTAATGTTCCCTCGATTTCGAAATAATTGTGTAACACCCATCTCATCATCATCTCTCGAGAACATCTTGCCTCTCATTATCACTTTTATCTCTGAACAATTCTACTTTACAACATATCTCAACCCAATGTCATAGTAAAAAAACCCAAGAAAAATATTCACGATACCAGTCCGTTCAAATGTCATCTATTCGTCAGTCTCATTTAAAAAAAAAAAAAAAAAAAAGAGAAGTGAGTTCATGAAAGTCACTTTATAAAATATGAGAAGTTAGAACTGAAATCCATAGACTCATGCATAGCACTCCGAATATATAAACACTGTAACCATAATATGTAACAAAGACAACAATTAATGTGTCCAAAAAAACAAGCAAGGGTCCTATAGTTACTAGATAAGTGATGCACTCTATAACGTCTAAACTCAAACACAAAAAATTTCTTAGATTTAATTGAAAGTCTGCTAGATCCATGGCCCATCATGACTATACCTAGAGTTTTTCTTTCCTTCCCCTATAAAAAAAAGTTCCCTTCTCTTTTGTTCTATCACAAGTCTTAATCGGAGCCCTGCAAAGAATTTTCAGAGACCAAAATCCCTAACCATCATCTCTCTTTTTCTCTGCAATGCGACCCTCTATCACTATCTTTCCTTGTCGCTGATCTCTCCCTCTTTTCCCGGGACCACCACGTGCGCCACCAGGGAAGCCGCCAGCCACCGACCGTGAGCCACTAAACGAGTCTGAGCCTTTTAGAGCGATGTGGAGATTACAGAGCCTTTTATAAAGCTTAAGGATGAGGAAACTCGTAGATGTTCAAGAAATCAGAAGTCTGAGTCGGGATTTAGAAGAAGTGTCGATTTACTCCTCTTCCTTGGTGTCGCTCGACACCCGCGCAAGTAGACGGGCCTGCTTACTTCAAGACCGACTTAGGCCCATAAGTCATGCAATATTACAAGATTGCCCCTGGCCAACTTTATACCTAGTATTTATAGTTTTTGCCATTGTCTAGGCAATGACACGCTTTAGAAAGCAATTTTATTTTGAAGCTTTTAGTTTGGAGATAAGATGAAACACTCCTTCAGAGATTTGTATTGAAACTCTAGTTTTATTAATCTATCTATTTAAGCAGTTCATTCAGTTTATCTTTATGTTTTGTTTAATTATGTCTGAGTAGTTACCTTGTTAGGTTTAGGGTTTGTTAGGGGGTTTTGATGAATTATTGATACATAGAACTGCTAGGTTGATTTAATAGGATTCTTCACAGAATTGATCTAACTGCTTGTGTTCTAGAGTAGCTAACAAGAACCCTAAACTTAAGATAATTGACAACTGCCATAGTGGGTTAGATACCTGAATATAATTTTGATGAGCTAAGTTGTTAGGCGCATGAGAGCTAGTTTAATTACTAAGTGAACATATCGATCTGAGCGTTAATGCATGGCTTAAGAAGTATCGATCGACACTCTGTAGTATCGATCGACACTCGCTCCTTATTCTCATGCAAAAGCTGAAATATATGATTTAGACATTTGATTAGACTCGCAGCGAGAGCTGGATATCTTACTATTGAATTCGAGTTCTAGGATGGTAACACAAACCCTTGTTTTAGAGAGGCGATAAGCTCAAGAGTAATTTGAGCTTACATCAAATTCGGTGTCCTTGTCGGGGAGCACTGGATTCTCCATTAGACTTGAAAATAGGTTTAGTCTAGGGCAAGGGCACCAAATTTGAGATGGAGCTGTGGAGACTAGAGCCTGGGGCAAGGGCACCAAAATAATTAATAGAAGTTCTCCATATAAGCATCACCAGAAAGTGAGTACTTGAAGAGCTTGCAAAGAAGGTAGTCATCATGGACTCCATTAGCTTTGATAGCAGATACTAAAACCTCCAACCGCTACTTCTAGATTAGGGATTACAGCCCCTTGATCATCAACTCTCTGACCTGCTGTATTAAGCAGATGACCTTCAGGGTCATGCAAGTCTCCATTCTCATCCTGTATTAGCACACACTACAAGAAATATGGATATTGGTAGCAGTTCGCGGTAGCACGAATTCACCAACTGCTACTAGGGCAAGAGCACCAAATCAAGAGAAGTTCTTCAGAGATCTCGCGAGGCTGGAGAGATATGGAGCTGCGGAGACTGGAGACTGAGAGAGAGAGAGAGGCAGAGAAGATAGAAGAGAGAGAAGATAGATCTAGATCTTGTTTGGAGAGAGAGAGATAGGTTGATATTTTCACGTGAGAGAGTAAAGAGAGAAATAAGTGTAATCCTTGTTTTTTAAAAATTGACCAATGAGGATGAAGCATGAGATAACCAAAAGATTCATTTGTGACCATTTGATTAAAGTTACTCTATGGCTAAGATTGATCAATTAATTAAAAATTTTATTTCATTACATAGTTATTTTAGTAGTTGTAGTTATATATTTTGATTAATTTGTTTATATAACAATTAAGTTATACATTTATAAAAAATGATATAAGATTAGCAAAATGAATTTTAAGTTAAGTAATACTAATGATATAATATTAACAAAATGATTAATGAGTTAAGGATTTGGAATATAGTGTTTTCGGTTTAGATTTAGAGTTATGTATATGGTATGAATTTTAGAATAGAATTTGGATTTAAGTTTAAAATAATATAAATTTGGAAAGATTAGATACATCACTTTGTATGTAGGGTTTAAGTTATAATATAAACTAGGTGATCACCTGCGCCTTGCACAGGGTTAATGAACTAAAAAAAATTGTAATTTTTAATTTATAGATATTCGAAAGGTAAAGTGTGGGTCACATATATTACATGTAATATAATGACAAATTGAACTAAATTAATTATATTTATATAAGGTAAATTATATATTTCTTTAAAAAAATTGTGTTATTGGTTAAGTGTAATCAAAGTTTAATCCGTGGAAGTAAATCTATAGAGTAAGCAAAACTTATATAAACTTAGTTATGAATTTCAGATAAAATGAAAAAATAGACAATCGAATTATTGATTTCTTAAGATAAAACCAAACATATGCAATATAACAATAAAATATGAAAGATATAACTTATAAGGAAAAGTCTATAAAAAAGTGAAAAAAACACAACATAAGAAACAATGTGGTTTGTATGGTATTTTTTGAGACACACAAAAATGCATTAGTAAAAACTTAAAAAATTAACACAACGAATCCATGTAAGTTTTAACAATAAAAAAGCTCACTTTCTCATCTCCTACTATAAGTTTGGTTTTCTGGAACCTCGATCCAACTTCTGTCGTTCCCTTGCAGATAACCTTGTCCCGGACTGGAAGTAAAGATTTAAAAAAAAACTCAATTCTCCCAATAATGTATGACTACCCATAGCAAAGCAATGTAAGAACAATGAAATCGTTTTACCAAGTTGATGTCTATTTGTTAAATATATACTATACCTCGACGTGAATCATTAGTACTCAAGCGATTTTACAACCAAACGGTAATAAATTTATAGATTAATTGGCGACAATCATATATTGACTTCCGTATTTATATTTCGTAATTGATACAATCAGCATTAAGGTGATATGATATTAAGACTCATATATTCTTTTCAAAATAACACAAAACTAATGGTATATACATGTATTAGAAAGGAAATATAGCTTAATCAAGACATGAATTGCGTTATTTTTGGTTCATTCGAAAATTCATTAACTGATCTAATCATTTTTCATTAACATTTATGAAGATTTCTTAATTACAAATCATTGGCCCTTAAGTTAAGGGTTTGTATGAACTTCCTTTTTGAAATTTTTGTACTATCAGTAAATAATTTTCGTCTATTAGCATTGATATTTTGTGTTTGCAAAAATATATAACAGAGTAAAAATACAAACATATTATTTTATGTACATAAAAACTATATTTTCTGTTTTAATTACAAAGGATTGGTTAAGTTAAGGGATTGCATGAACTTACTATGAAATTCTTTTTTTTTTCTTCTGCACTACCAGTCAATAATTATTCGTCTGTCAATTGTTATTATATCTATATTTATTAATCATCTATCAATACAGATATATTATTCGTCTGTCAATTGTTGACTGGTAGTACAGAAAAATAATTATTGACTGGTAGTACAATTTTAAAAATAGAAAGTGAATTGTGATGACAAAATCGAGATATATTTTTTTATATATATCGACCTAGGTGGTCACCTGAATTGTGGTGACAAAATCCAATTACAAATGTTTATAGTTATTCGAAATATTGATCATGACATATCTGTTGCAAGGTTGTATCAATTATAGGAAACAAACCTACATAAATGGATTCTATGGATTCTCAATTAATCTATGCAAGCAATCAGTGGCAGTCACATGTATATTTGGAAATATGATTCATTATAATTTGAATCACATTTCCATTTGTTTGTAAAGTTAAACGTATACAATCAAAGCCATAATACCTTATTCGGTATTAATTGGTACATAATAAATATATGAAGATCACGTAAATCAGTCTAGGTGGTAATACTTGCGTAAATATGTCCATATCGAAAATCTTGCGTAATAACGTAGATCAGTCCATATCAAAAATCTTGCGTAATCACGTAAATCTTGCGTAATCACGTAAATCAGTCCATATCGAAAATCCATTCTCGGGAAAAAGGTATGTAATAAATGGATATAATAAATCATTATGCGTTTCTAATCATGTGTTGCCTATATTAGCACCTTTACAATTTTTTGTTTTTGAACAAATTAGCACGTCATCTTATTGTAATGATTTTAATTATAGGTTGAGATATATCGACATACAGAACATTAATTATAGGTTGAACTTCGCTTATTCTGAGTTAATATAATGGACCTACACAAAACTCATCTACGGCTGTTGTGAACTTTGGATTCTGTAGGTCGATATTTTTATTAGAAAATGTGTTATGACAGACTAAAACAAAATTCTTGTTCTTAAATATTAATTTACGACATGTCAACCATATCGACACCATGTTTATTTTTCATACATACAATCTAAATATTGTTGAAGCTGCGTTCTAAGCGAATATATTTCATAAAATATTGGATCATTACACTATCAAATCTCCTAATAGATTTAGATTTTGAATTATATTTACAATATAAATATTTCACTATCAAATCTCCTAATGTTATAAAATTCTTCTACGCGTACAAACTAATATATTTCTTACGAATATTAGTTTTATAACAAATCGTCCCTAGAATTATTACATAATACTGATAAGAATTAGTTGTATGTGTAATAAATAATTTTGTAAGCAGTCGTCTAAGAAATATCTCGTCCACTTTATAATACCACATAAATCGTAGACATTGATATTGTAATGACCAATGGCACATTATGTAATAATTCTAGTAGGCTAAGGGTTGTTTTAAAATAGGTGTGAGAGTGTTTGTGAGGCTGCCACGTAGGAAATGACACTTATGTAAATCACACATCAAGTGAAGGTTATTTATTTGGAGTGCTTCTAAAATAATATAGAGGATTTGAAGTTAAATTTTTAAAATTATTAAATTTTGAGTTTAAGTTTAAGCTTCTATTTATATTATGAAAAAAACTGAATTTTTAAAATTTATTTGAGATTTGTAGTTTATTGGGTTGGAAGTGTTATATGTGCTTTGAAGTTATGTTTGGGGTTTAGGGTTTGAAATACACCAAACTCTATATGATGGTTCACACTAAAAATATAAACATCTAAACTATTGAAATACACCAAACTCTATATGGTGGTATCACACTGGCGCATTTGGTAGTTTAGTTATAGCTCTGTCCATTGTTGAAGCTGCCACTAGAAGCCAGATCACAACAAGAATAGAGCAAAGAAAAAAAATTTAGTCAAGTGTTCTTCATGACCAAAACAAACAAGAAACAGAGTAAATACATAAACTATAGACTTAAAATTGTAACACTGAGCATAGAGGTGAAACTAGAACAGGTAAAAGCCAAACTTTAGCCAAGAACAGGGCAAAACGATAAACTTTAGCCAAGAATAGAGCAAAGACAGAGACTTTGATGTTTTTGTTACTTGGAAAATAATTAAATTATCGAATAGAGATATGGAATGAGAGAAAAACCATGAACTTTGTCTTCCGGCCAGACTTAGAAACTAGCAAGCTAATCTTGGAGAATTATGTGTCATCTGAAACTTAAAGACGAACATAAGATGTTGTTAATGAATTCTTGATCCTTCTTTCTTATTGTTATTGTGTGGACCTATTACCAGTCCACGACCACTCCCAACACTGCTTCGCAGACTTGTGTAGCATAGTGAGGAGTGATGGCGGAAGAGATAGGTGATACGTGCTCAAATTATCCTAGAGCAACCTTATTCTCATCAGAAGAGGTCAAATTGTAGTACCTAGGAATCAAATCCACAGGGAACACACTAGATATTATTGTAACTAAGCTAGGTTGAAGATTTCAAAGCAGTAAATTGCAAGTAAACTTCAAACTGGTGAGCAAGACAGTTACTCAAGTAATTGATTATGGGTGTTTAACAGATATGATGAAGGCGTTAGACTAATGATTACTGTTCAGGTTTTCAGGATTATAATAGTATGAATGCCTATGTGAGATGCTTGCATGATATTATAGAACCCAACGGTAACAATAACCATACCACTGTCGTTTTCTGGGTTATCTATTACTAGAACCAATGATTCACTACTTAGCGCAGGTCATAACCAGGAAGGCATCGATCGACCTGCTGTCGCACGTAGTCGATCGACATAGCCTCGCGTTAATCGATCGATGTCTCTATAGGAAAATCGATCAATGCGCCTCTAGTAAGCTTTAAGTGCGGGTTGATAACAGTTCACCAGAGATTTGCCAGACCATGCTGTCGCTTGCGCCTAGAAAATTCTGACTCAAAGAAGATAGATCCAAGGATAATATCCACTGCCATCATGTATAAGTTAGCTACTCCTATACAAGCATTAAGAACAATCTTCTAAGATGAATATCACATGCTCAAGTATTCATATTTGGGGCTAATCCCTCAAAACCTATTTGAATCATAAATCTAACAAGGGTGTTTACTCAGACATAGCCAAGCAAAACATCATAACAATTAAATAAAACTGCATAGATAAAATAGATAGAAAATAAAGGTGTTCAAGAAAGCTCTGAATTGTAACTCTCTCTCTCACAAAACAATGGTATGAAAAACCTTTAGGTAGGAACAATGTCTAAAAAAACTTCTCTTTTTGCCAAAACACTTAGGCAAGACAAAAATACTAAATAATTAGGTTAAAACTCGTCAAAGGTATCTTGGTAAATAGATAGAGTCTTGGGCTTCAAATCGGTTGTGACCAAATTGGGCTTCTGTGTGTTTAATATCGATTGATATCATTGAAGGTGTATCGATCGACGCGTCTCTCTCCGTGTTGACCTCGAGTGGTCGATATGGTCATCTCGGGTGAAATCTCTAAAGTGCTCCAAAATGCTCCAAAAACACTATCTTTCCTCCAATTGCTCCTGAACCTGTAAATATGCTATCTAGACTCCAAAATGGATTAAATATATCCTAAAACTATTATATACCATGACTAAAATCGGCTCAAATTTATGGTATATCAACTCCCCCAGACTTACCCTTTTGCTTGTCCTCAAGCAAAAACAACTGGTAGTCTTTCTGGAAAAGGTTTAAAAACAGCAGGGACTCAAAAAGTTTAAAGATCTCAGTCATATCTTCCTAGTAGTGCAATCCAAGTCATAATCATCCTAACTACAAAAGCACATTATATTCATAATCATCCAAGCCATATCCTAGTATAGCAACCAAGTTCTCCTAGTTAACAACTCAACCAATCCTGTATGATAACCCCCTCTACTAACCTCATTTCTTGCATAAAATAAAAGTGTAGGCTTTACCTTGGGAGTATCGATCAAAGGACACATGGGTTCTTACTCAAACAAGTTTCTGAACACACATGTAGTCTTCTCTGATCCCTTTATTCCCTCTTTCTCTCTTCTCTGAATCCTTATAGTTTCAATTTCTACTTTTGTAGCTCTTATTTGGACAAAGTGTAGCGAATAATGGGGTCACAGGAGACACTCCTACCCCTCGTTTCCACAATGTGTGATCATTCCTTTCTGAATTAGAATATTGGGGTCATAGGATACACTCCTACCCCTCTGCATCTTCGAGAAAATCATCTCAATCTTTTATACCTAGGGTGCTCGAAGAGAGAGAGAAAAGGGCACCAGAAACACACAGACTTTTACCTTCCAGACTTGCAAGAAGAATCCGATCCAATGTATACCAAGCCCCAAGATAAGCAGGTAATGTAGGTATTAGGTTGGAGGTCAGCTTTGGTTCCTTCAAACACTCTCAGTAGGTGCAAACATAGTAGACAGGTTGATCCACTTTAGTATCCCTGGTACTTCTGTAATCAGTGAATCTAAGACTGGTCTAGAAAGTAGTTAAATGACAAGTAATAAATCTAGATAAGATCATTGTCCCCTTCTTGACTCAATAATTTTTTTTTAAACATTTTTAAGTAAGACTCAAAATAGTAGATAATCATTAGTAATCCCCCCAGACTTAAATTACACTGTCCCCAGTGTAAAACAGTCGGATTTTATAAAAACCATAATATAAATGCGAAATTGAACAAGTTAGAACGTTATACCTGACCGAGACCATATCGATCGATGTAGATGTAAGCGTGTCGATCGTGGCAGATGTAGTGTCGTCGATCGATGTCGACTTGATTGCGTCGGTCGATAGAGATGGCAAACGTCTACTCGGGTCTTTTTTTTTGACCTGCATAAATATAAAAACGAAAATAAATACCAGTAAGGAATAAAATAAATGATATTACCTAATAGTGGGTTGCCTCCCACTCAGCGCTTTGTTATAGTCATTTAGCTTGACTTTGGAGGTTGAATGGCTTAGTTGGTGTGAAAGAAGTTGTTTGCTGGTGTGCAAACATCCTCTTTTTCTGTGGACTGAGTTGCACTGAAGCTTCTTGTGGCATCATCTGATCTGGTCCATCTCCTTTGCATATCGGCTAACTCATATGTCAGCAATTGTAGCCTCCTCTCAAAGTTCTCAATTTTGAACTGATGCTTTCCAAGCTTATTATAAGCATACGCTGATGGCTCTGACAGTTCCTCATGTATTGAAAGTAGCACACCCAGCCCATCCGTGATGGTTTTCTGTCGGACTAATGGTGTATCAGTATCGATCGATGCTGTTGCTTCAATGTCAATTGATGTCCTAGTGTCCTCGCCGATCAATGCACGTGTTGGCATATCGGTCGATGTGTAGGGTGAAGGGCGAGTTGGAAGTTGTCTCTGAATAGCCTTGATCTCCTTGTCTATCCCCTCTGTCCGTGAATGCAGAGCTTCAATGTTGTTGTCGAAGGGAAAATAGATGCCATCAAACTTCCTGTAGTATTCATCCTCTGAATATTGTAAGGTTTCATAGATCTCAGCTATCATCTTGTCAACTTCTTTCTTGGTGTAGGTGGCTTTTCTTCGTTGAGTGGCTGGATCCTCTGTTGTGTCTGTCTAGCTTCTCTTCTTTCTCTGATAAGTATCATAAGCTCTAACTCCATATATACTTTGGTTTGTAATGGAATTCTGTATTCCATCCATTGTGCTCGCTTGTCTCCATATCGATCGATGTGGTATCGTCTGTGTCGATCGATGGTGACTGCTTCTGCTTGTTGGAGAGCAAATCCAATTCTTTTTGCATTAATTCATCTCTATTGGTTACCCAGTTGATGTTGCTGTTGAGGCTGCAGTAGAACACATCAAGTTTCTCCTTTAAGTCTTGTGCTTCCCATTTGTTATCTGTCTTGATGGTGTTGAGTATCTCCTCTTTCATAGAAGTGTATTGTGCTGGAAGGCTGTTGTAGATCGATGCGCAGTTGTTGCTGTCGATCGATTGTTGTTGGTTCTCTGTTGGTGCTTTCTGATGATCGATCGATGTGCGAGTAGTCATGTCGATCGATGGAGATGTCTTCAGGTGAAAATCAAGTTGGTTCTGGATCGTGTCCATCTCTTGCTGCAAAGCTTCCACTCGTGTTTCGAGTGCATTCATATCATCACTCATGGGGTAGTAGGAACTACCAAATATTTCTTCAAAAGAATATAACTTCTCTACAATCTTGTAAAGCGTCTATCGATCGATTGCTTGAAGTTGGTATCGATCGATCTTGGGTAAGCTGCATGCGGTCGATGGTATCAATCTGTCATCGGTCGATGTGTGGTGTGGAAACTCGTTGGATGTCGAAGGTTGCCAGGTCTTCCTTGCTGAAACTCCTTGTGTTTTCTGCCTCATTATGGTAGTAACGTCGTTTGCAAGGTGCTCTATGGTCTTGGTCAACCATGTAATCTTGTCATTGAGTGGATGGTAGACACTATCAAGTTTGCACTTGAAATCATTCATTGAATCATATTGAACGGTGTAGATATCATTGAGCCTCTCATCCATCTCTACTCTGCTGTAAGGATTTGGATCTGAAGGTGTAGCTTGAATGAATTCTTCCCGATGCTATGGTAAGCATATGAATGATGGCTTACATAGCGAAGCTCTTTGCAGGATGTCTCTAAGATGGATGGTGGATACTGGAATGAATTTTCCTGTGATGCTTCGTGGACGTCCATACATGTCTCTGTATACTCCATACTTATCCTTTTCTTCCTGGTACCCGGGAGGTACCTTATCGATCGATGCGGAGGTGTTGCCGTCGATCAATTTCGCATCTTCTAGTTGATAGTTGTATTTGAAGTAAGGCTCTCTCCTGCAGGCTATTGCATAGTCTGCGTCGGCTATCATCTTCTGATACGCTGGATCGTCACGTTGCTTGTAGAATAGGTTGTCTGGTCCATTGGCCATGGCAAGAATGTCTGCAATGTCTTCTTTGGATACTTGTAGGATACGGTCATCCATAGCTCTTGCATTGCCTTCTGGATCCCTGAAAATACCAAACTCATCAGGTGTTAGATATCCATAATCTAACTTATTATCATTATGTAAATCGAATGGTAAGGGTTGAGTATCGATCGATGCGGTAGAATGCTCGTCGATTGATTTCGTGTTGTGTAGCTGATGGGAAAAATTGCAATTGAATTCTTCTCCATATGGCTTTGGGTTGGAAGGTGGCTGATGAATCTTGTCTGCTTCTAGGGTTTGTGAAACTGCTTCTACCCCGTGGCTTCTTTTATAGTAGTAATCATCAACCAAATTTCCAATTTTGAGATTTTCATTTTTCTCAATGTCGGTTTGACTCATATCGATTGATACGTCGTGATGTATGTCGATCGATTCTTCTTTGTTCTGCCCTTGTCTTGGACCGGTATTGATCGATGTTGACGGTGTTGCGTCGATCGATACTGGTAGCATGGTTCCATGTGATCTGGATCCATTTCTAGTGAGAACTCCTTGGTGGTCTGTAGCTGGTTCTTCCTTGCGGTTCTCATTGAATTCTTCCATATATTGGGAAGGTGTAGTAGCTCCTTGGGTAAAGATTGGATAGCAGTGTGCTGGCCAACCCTCTCGCTTATTTGAAATTGTCGTATCGATCGGTGTGTAGATGCTGGTGTCGATCGATTTCCTTTTGTCTGATCTTGGGATCTGATTGAGACTGGTGTAATCATTGTAGGATGATGAATACGGTCTTGTTGGAATGAATGGGTGGGAAACATATCGGGTGGGCACTTCATCTCTGTGAATGAAAGAGTACTCAATCTCTCTTTCTTCCCAAAAATCTTCATCATACTCAACATCTTTTGTTCCCACTGGAGGGTGGTATACCTCATTTTCTCTGCGGATATGTTCCTGTTGTAGTCCTCATCATACTTTTCATCTCTTGTCTCTACTGCGCATGTAGGCTGGTAGTAGTCTGGTTCCCATCTCCCATCTAAGTAGTCACCTAGAAAGTGATCAACTTCGTACATAGGTGTACTATCAATCGATGTGGAATGAAAATTGTTGCTTGTATCAGTCGATGTGATGACTGCCTGGTCGATCGATGTAGGATCAGTAGGATCGATCGATATGGGTGTCGATCGATTCCGAGTACTCTGTCTCATACTCTTCTTCACAATAGCATATTGCTACGAGTTTTGCTTCATCTGGAGGCTTTTTTCAGGATGTCTGTGGCTTGACAATTTTGACTGGATCATAGTGAATCTTTGGGTTGATGAGTGTCAAACACATCTGGCTTGTTTGCAAGTTGCAGACGGCTCCCACAGTAGCTAGGAATGCTCTTCCAAGTAGTAGAGAACAATTCAAATTTAACTTGATGTCTAGGACATGGAAGTCAACTGGAAGTAGGGCATTACCAATCTGTACCTCAAGGTCTCTGATGATTCCTAATGAGTTCCTTCTAGAACAATCTACAAAGTAGAATGATTCCTTGGAAGGTTCTACCTTCAGACCTAGTTGGTCTGCCATAACTTTTGGTAGGATGCTGACTAATGCTCCTGTATCACATAGTGCATGTGAGAATTCAATGCCTTGTACCAGGCATGAGATAATGAACTCTCCAGGATCATTCTTCTTCTTCAATGTGGTCTTCTTCTGCATATCCTCTCTGATCGTATTGAACATCTTCTCAATATCAGCCTCTGTTACTCTTGTCTCTCTGAAGAATATCTACAATCTGTGTGTGAAGTATGCTTCTTCAAAGGGTCTCTCTGCTAGAATCCTTAGTACTCTCTTCTTGAATTTTTCTAATTCCTTTGCATTAGCCTCTCTTTTATAGTGCTTGGGAACCTTCTCTTTCCTTTTCCTTAGGGTTCTCTTTGCACTTTCCTTTTCTATCTCCATAGGCTCTGATGTATCTTCAACTTCTTCTGGTGGGTTTTTTGTAGGTTTGGGTCAGGATCTGAGTGCATAGAGTTGGGCTACATCTATCTTTGGTAGCTGCACTCGTTGCTTAATGGTTGTACGTTGATCGATGTCTGGTTGATGTTGGCGATCGATATAATCCTCGTGAGATCGATCGATGAAAGGGTGGAGTGGGTTTGGGTGTCTTGCTACGAACTCTGCATGTGTCATAATTCGGACTGGTCTGTTCGTGGCTGTAGACTTCGTGGACTCTGTCGATCGATACGGTAACTCGAACATCGATCAATAGTCATCTTCCCATGTCAATCGATGACTATCGTCTAGCGTCGATCGACACCAGTGAGAACTGCTGATACATATGGAGATCTCTACTTCAAAGTCTCCCTCTTGAAGTTTTTCATGCTCATCCACTTGCCAGAAATCATCTACTGTGATGGCATTGATGTGGTGTCTGATGAGATCTTCCTCTCTCCCTTTTATTAAGGCTTCTTGCCTCTTAATAGCTTTTGCTGTTTGAATCACCTGTGTCTCTAACTTCTTCACATGAGTGCTCAAGGTGTTAAACTTTGCATTCAGGCTATTGTATGCAATATCTATCTTTCCATTAAAATCCACAGTAAGCCTCTTCTGACCTTCTAGAACTGAATCAAGCATTGCTTCAATCTTGCTCTCCTGAGTAGGTGGTGGTGGATTTTGGTAGAAAGAGTTGTTGAGATTCTTGTTGTTGTTGTAGTTGCTGTTGCTGATGGGTTTCTGATATTGTGAATTCTGATTGTACTTGCTCCTCTGACTATTGCCGTAGAAGTTTTTGTTTCCATTCTGATTTCCAAGCCTTTGAAATCCTCCTATGTAATTCACTTCTTCTTCATATCTCTCTTCATCAGTCTCTATAGCTTCTACATCTTCTGCAAAGCTAACCTGCTTCCTTAGAAGCTTGTTAACATTGTCCAATTTGGCTCTTACATCCTCCAACCTTGCCAATGCTCTCAGTGTTCTTTAGCCAATTCTTTCTCCTAGATGTTGAATGAGTGCTGTCTGATGAATCTAAATCTTTTGCATTTCATCTGGACAATCCTCGATAAGACTTGAAACGAACCCAACAATGTCTCAAAGGCTATGTAGGCTTCTGCATGAATGTAGCAATCTTGCTTCTCAACTCTTCTGCGCGTGCCTCATCAAAGAAATTAATCAAGAAAGCATTCTTGATATCATCCCAAGATGTAAGAGATCCGGTGGTAGTTGCTTAAGAACTTCTCAAGTAAAGTGGGTAGTCAGCTGGAACTCCATTGGCTTTGATAGCAGATATGAGATCCTCGTACCTCTCTAGATGGTCAGTAGGATGCTCGTTGGATGCTCCACTGTAGGGTGTCTGTCCTATAAGTGTGTAGTATTGAGGCTTCACCTCAAAATCAGCCCTCTGTATGTTTGGAGGACGGATGGCAGATCTGTTGCCGTAGTATTGATCTGGACAATTGTAGTCAGCCAGTGATCTGTTTCGGTTGGCTTCTTCTGCAGCTTGAGCAGCGTCTGCAGCAGTCTCAGCTTCAAGATCAGGGATTGCAGCCCCCTGATCATTAATTCTCTGACCTACTGCATTACGCAGGTGATCTTCTTGGCCACGCAGGTTACCTTCGTCGTCTCGCATGAGTATCAATGTCGCGACCATGTTCTGTGGCTCAGTATCGATCGATATGCGGATTGCGGTATCGGTCGATGTCGGATGAAAGATGTTGGTCGACGGGTACTGAAAGTATCGGACGATGTGGACGAAAGGGTATCGGTTGATGTCAGTTGAATGAGATCGGTCGATGTTGGTGAGCTGGTATCGGTCGACGGTGTCTGAAACTCGGTAGACGGTTGTTGATAAATATCGGTCGTACGTATCGATCGACATAACCTCGCGTCAATTGATCGATGTCTCTTTAGGAGAATCGATCGATGTGCCTCTAGTAAGCTTTAAGAGCGGGTTGATAACAGTTCACCAGAGATTTGCCAGACCATGCTGTCGCTTGTGGCTAGCAAATTCTGACTCAAAGAAGATAGATCCAAGGATAATATCAACTGTCATCATGTATAAGTTAGCTACTCCTATACAAGCATTAAGAACAATCTTCTAAGATGAATATCACATGCTCAAGTATTCATATTTGGGGCTAATCCCTCAAAACCTATTTGAATCCTAAATCTAACAAGGGTGTTTACTCAGACATAGCCAACCAAAACATCATAACAATTAAATAAAACTGCATAGATAAAATAGATAGAAAATAAAGGTGTTCAAGAAAGCTCTCAATTGTAACTCTCTCTCTAACAAAACAATGGTATGAAAAACCTTTAGGTAGGAACTATGTCTAAAAAAACTTCTCTTTTTGCCAAAATACTTAGGCAAGACATAAATACTAAATAATTAGGTTAAAACTCGTCAGGGGTATCTTGGTAAATAAATGGAGTCTTGGGCTTCAAGTCGGCTGTGACCAAACTGGGCTTCTGTGTGTTTAATATCGATCGATATCACTGAAAGTGTATCGATCGACGCGTCTCTCTCCGTGTCGACCTCGAGTGGTCGATATAGTCATCTCGGGTGAAATCTCTAAAGTGCTCCAAAATGCTCCAAAAACACCATCTTTCCTCCAATTGCTCCTGAACCCGTAAATATGCTATCTAGACTCCAAAATGGATTAAATATATCCTAAAACTATTATGTACCATGATTAAAATCGGGTCAAATTCATGGTATATCAATAGGATACATGAGGAGCAAGATGAAGAGTCTCACCCAAACCGTGAACTTTCTCTCGGAAAGAGCAGATCCACTGTTCCCTTATCCTTGATTTTCCTATCAACACCAGTAACTTTCCAAAACCCAGAACGTGTAGTCCTCCTTGACCTCTTCTTAGTGGATTCAAATGGAGAGAAGAAGTACCACACAAGATCATTAGATTAGTTCTTCGATAACGCTGCAAACAAAAATAAAAACCAAATCAGACAACAAGATTGATTTCAAGGTGAATTGAGATTGAGAAACTTACCAGGCAGAAACACTGGTTCATATCTATAGATCTTGATCTCGATAATCGAATCGTCAACGAGCTAACTATTATCCAGAATTTTGTTCTTCAGATAAAAGTTTATGAATTCCTCATCAGTAGGACTAAACCTAAGCCCTACATGATAATTGTTCATTTGATCAATCCTAAACTTGGATTATGAGAGATCGTTAGAAAAAAATTGAGAAGAAGAGGGTCTAAGATTTTGTCAGTTTTGTGTGATTGTGCCAGAAATAAGGGGATGTTTGATCAAAAAAAAAAAGAGAAAAAGAAAAAAAAAGAAGGGAGATGTCTACAGTGAGAATGGCGGAAAACCAAAATTTGGCTAAACGTATTGGCTATAAAATAAATTTTCAGCTATTGTAGTAATTTGCGCGTTTCCGTTTAATGGAATTTTTTTGTAACGCAAATTTAGTGCTACGATAGAGCGGTGATCCAATTTTGACACATTTAGTAGCAGTTGGTGAATTCGTGCTACCGTGAACTGCTACCAACACCCATATATCTTGTAGTGTGTGCTAATACAGGATGAGAATGGAGACTTGCATGACCCCGAAGGTCATCTGCTTAATACAGCAGGTCAGAGACTTGATGATCGGGGGGCTATAATCCCTGATCTATAAGTAGCGGTTTGAGGATTTAGTATCTACTATCAAAGTCAATGGAGTCCCTGATGACTACCTTCTTTGCAAGCTCTTCAAGTACTCACTTTCTGGAGATGCTTTGTACTAGCTTAAGTAGTTACCACCAGGATCTCTTACATCTTGAACTGACATGAAAAACGCCTTCCTTTCGTAATTTCTTTGATGATTGATATCACTCAAATTACCCTAAGGAGTGAATTACTCTCTCAAATAAGAGGTTCAGCTGTAGTACTTAGGGATCGAATCCACAGAGACTCTAGAATTACACAATAGATTTATAGTCATCGAAATAAAAGTAGATAAGCAGGTTTTGAGCAGAAAATAAAGTGGTGAACAAGGTAGTTGTTCGGTTGGTTTGAATTAAGATTGTTAACAGATAGGAAATAGCTAGATTCAGGTATTTTCTCAGGTATGACAAGTATGCTACTTAATCTAGGTAATTAAGGGTTTATAAATATTCATAGTTCTTGAACTCAAACTTTTAGGTATAATCAGATAGATTGCCTACAACTATATCTCGGATCTCAACTTTCGTTCGACAATCACGAGAAAGTGTCGATCGATTATTCTATGTGAATATCGATATATACACCTTTCACTATATCGATCGATGTGACAATTGTGCGTCGATCGATATCGCTTATAGCGAGCATTAAGATCGGGTTTGATAAGTTCTCTAATCTTACTAGAGCAACTTTCATATGCACATAGTTAGATTAGATCATACTAGTTTAGTTTCGAGTATTTGGTCAAGTTATCACTTATCCAAATTAACCCTAAGATCTAAGTCAAGGGTGATGAATCCTAAACATTAGCATTAAGAGAAACTAGATGAAGAACCATATTTTAAACACCTTAACAACAGTTTATTAGCAATACATAAATCAACCTTATGAGAAACCTAAATCTAATATTGAGATTACTCAGACATATTCATGAGAGACAAAGTCATGATGGTTTGAATAATAATTAAATAAATAGCAAGAGAAACAATAAAACAGAGTAACGAAAGCAAGGGAGTTTAAGATCTTCTCTGTTATAAAGTTCAGATCTCTCTCTCTCTCCAATCCTAAGCTCCCTCTCTCAGGTAGCAAAGTTGCTTCTCTCCAAACTAGGTCTAAAAGGTCTTTAGGAAAGTCTGCCTCTAAAATGATACAAAATCCTACTAATATAGCCTAACAGGCGGCCAGGGACTTAAGATGAAATAATAGAGCTTTTGTGAAACTTGAAGTCTTATAATTTATCATTAACTCACGGATGGCTTCGCCGTCGATCAATGGCAAGGAGTTCTCATCGATCGATTTTTATTGATAATCGTCGGTCGATATGTTGCTTCAAGCATCGATCGATTTTTGTTTTAGCGAAGTTCTCACACTAGCTCCAAAATGCTCCGAAATGGCCATTCTACTTCCATGAGTACATGAACCTGTAAAAGCTCTAAAATGACTCTAAAAGCATATAGTTGATTCTGAAAACATATATAAATCATGGTTAAAATTGGGTAAAATCCATGACCTATCAACTTCCCCAGACTTACCTTTTAGCTTGTCCTCAAGAGAAACAAACAGACAGTCTCTCCAAAGGAGGTTTGAAAACAGCAGAAACTCACAAAAGTCTTTTACTTAAAATCATCACCTCTAAATTGTTGCAAGCCACATCAAAGACCTCCTAACTACAGAAGCACTTTACACCGTATCCTAGCTTAACAACCAAATTCATCTAGCCAGCAACTTAGCAAATCCTGTCTGACTCAGCCCTCTACTGATCTCATTTCTTTGCATAAAATAAAAGTGCAGGCTTTACCTTGGGGGTATCGATCACAAGATGCAAGGTTGCTCAAACAAGTATCTGGCCCTGCAGGTAAAAAGAAGTTCCTTTTCTCTCTCTCTACTTATTTCTCTCCTAGTCAAAGTCTGCTTTCTTTTGCAAAACATTGTCCAAAAATGGACAGGCTTCCATGAATCAAGTCTTAATAGTTTTAGCCACCAAGATCTGTTCACTTCTTTTGGACCTATATCCTAGGATTCTTTGTGAATCAAGCTTTAATGATTGTAGCCACCAAGTCATGTTCGAACCCTTTACGTTTAGAGTTCTTATGAATCAAGCCTTAATGGTTGCAGCCACTAAGTCCTGTTCGAATTCTTTTTCCTAAGTATTTATCTAACTATATATATATATTTTAACAGTAAATTAAATCTAAGTTTCTAAATTGAGAGAGAGAGGGTGATATATATGTCTACACAAGGCTTTACCTTCCAGACTTGTTGGAAGCATCCGACCCCGTGTATACCAAACCCCAAGACAAGCAGATGTAGTCAAGTTTTGTTGGAGGCCAGCTTTGGTTCCTTCAAGCATTCATAGCAAGCGAGGTACTAGTTGACAGGTGATCCACTTTAGCATCTATAGTGCATTCTGCAGTCAACAAATCTAAAAGCGGTGCTGAAAAGTGGTTAGATTGTAAGCAAAGATTTGAAAAAGTTCATTGTCCCCTTCTTGACTCAATATTATATAGAGTAATTTTTTTTTATAAAGCAAAGTGAAACACAATATTAGTAACTACCCCCCCAGACTTAAACAACAATGTCCCCAGTGTTATTTGGTCTAAGAGTGGTTTAGAGAATAAATCATATGTAACAAATGCTGGACAATGAGAGAAGATATTCGTACCTTTATGTCTCTTCCGTCGATCGTTGCTCTGACCTCTGTATCGATCGACACATTGGCTGTTGTGTCAATCAATGATGGAAAGATAGAAACTTTCTTTGTCTAAAGTAACGTGTCATCCTTGTCAAACTCATCACATATGAGTTACTGGTTATCTAGGTTAGATCTGTTAGACAATCCAAACACAAGTTATCATCAGGAAATAGATAATCTCAAGTCATAGCATTTAGAAAAACGAAATAGTTGATATACCATGAATTTGACCTGATTTTGTCATGGTATTGATAGATTTAGGATACATTCAACCTATTTTGGAGTCTAGAATACATATTTACAGGTTCAGGAGCAATTGGAGAAAAGATGATGTTTTTGGAGTATTTTGGAGCATTTTAGAGATTCATCCCGAGATGACCATATCGACCATTCAAGGTCGACACGGAGAGAGACGCCTAGATCGATACACCTTCAGTGTAATCGATCGATATTCCACACACAAAATCCCAGTTTGGTCACAGCCGACTTGAAGCCCAAGACTTCATCCAATTTACCAAGATACCCCTGACGAGTTTTAACATAATTTGAAGTATTTATGCTTTGCCTAAGTGTTTTGGCAGAAAAAAGAGTTTTTAGAGAGTTTACAGCTTTCAAAGTTATATAGTTTTAGGTCTTTTGGTTCGTGAGAGTTCCTTTCAGAGAGAGTCTATTGAGAGTTTCTTTTCTATTATTTTGTGAGAGAGAGAGTTACAATTGAGAGCTTTCTTGAACACCTTTATTTTCTATCTATTCTATCTATGCAGTTTTATTTTACTGTTATGATGTTTTGCTTGGCCATGTCTGAGTAAACAACTTTGTTAGATCTAGGATTCAAATAAGTTTTGAGGGATTAGCCCCAAATATGAATACTTGAGCATATGATATTCATCTTAGAAGATTGCTCTTAATGCTTGTATAGGAGTAGCTAACTTATACATGATAACAGTGGATATTATCCTTGGATCTATCTTCTTTGAGCTTAGGAATTTGCTGGAAACAAGCGATAGCTGATTTGGCAAACTCCTTAAGCAAACTTTTAATCAGCCATCGTGCTTAAAGCTTACTAGAAGCGTATCGATCGATTCTCCTATAGAGTCATCGATCGACGCGAGGCACTGTCGATCGATACGTGCAATGGCAGGTCGATCGACGCCTTCTTATGTCTCGCCAATGGGAGTTTCATCGGTTCTAGTATTAGATAACCTATGACGACAGTTAAAGTTATTGTAATAGCTGGATTCTTTAATATCATGCAAGCATCTCACATAAGCATTCGTACTATTATAATTCTGATAACCTGAATACTAATCCTAGTCTAACACCTTCACCATATTTGTTTAACACCAAATCAATAACTTGAGTAATTGTCTTGCTCACCAATTCTAAGTTTACTTGCTATTTACTGCTTTGAAATCTTTGACCTAGCTTTGTTTCAATAAGATCTAGTGTGTTCCCTAGCTCCCTGTGGATTCGATCCGTAAGTACTACAGCTTGAACTCTTTTGATGAGAGTAAAGTTGCTCTAGGGTAATTTGAGCATGTATCAAATTTGCGCCGTTGCCGGGGAGCTTTGATCGCCATTAGATTTTATTTAAGTCTAGGTTTTCTTTTACTTTACTACTTGTTACTGATAAAATTTTTCTTTTATTTTCAGGTGCATGCCCAGCATAACCAGAAGCAAAAAGAACAAGGAACTTTTGTCTACTGATCCAGCTGCTTTGGAACGTTCAATCCGCAAACAGATTCGTTCCACATCGATCGATACACCAGCTTGTGCATCGACCGATATTCATCAACAACCGTCTACCGAGTCTCAAACACCGTCGACCGATAACCGTTCACCGACATCGACCGATGTCATTCATCTGACATCGACCGATACCCGTTCCTCCACATCGACATATACTTTTCAGTACCCGTCAACCGACATCTTTCATCCGACATCGACCAATACCGCTATCCGCTTATCGATCGATACCGAGCCGCAGAACATGGTCGCGACACTGATATTCATACAAGACAATGAAGGTAACCTGCGTGACCAAGAAGGTCCCCTGCGTGACCAAGAAGGTCCCCTGTTCAGGGGACTGCAATCCCTGTTCCAGAAGCTGACGCTGCTGCAGCCAATGCCCGAGCTGCAGAAGAAGCCAACAGAAACAGAGCAATGGCTGATTACAACCATCCAGATCAATACTACGCCAACAGATCTGCTATCCGTTCTCCAGACATACAGAGGGATGATTTTGAGGTGAAGCCTCAATACTACACATTTGTAGGACAGACACCCTACAGTGGAGCATCTAATGAGCATCCTATGGACCATCTAGAGAGGTACGAGGATCTTATATCTGCTATCAAAGCCAATGGAGTTCCAGCTGACTACCTACTTTGCAAGCTTTTCAAATACTCTCTTACTGGAGAAGCTTTGCAATGGCTTAAGAAGCTACCACCAGGATCTCTTACATCCTAGGAGGATATCAAGAATGCTTTCTTGATTAATTTCTTTGATGAGGCCCGCACAGAAGAGTTGAGAAGCAAGATTGCCACATTCATGCAAGAGCCTACAGAACCTTTCAGACATTGTTGGATTCGTTTCAAGTCTTATCAGAGAGATTGCCCTCACCATGGATTCAATGAAGTGCAGCTACTCAACACTTTCTTCAGAGGTTTAGATCTGGACTATCAGACAGCACTAGACACAACTCGTGAAGGAAACTTCACCACTAGAAATACAAGAGAGGCTGTGAAACTTATTGAGAACTTGACAACTAGCAACAACACCAAGAACACTGATTATGAGAGAAGAAAATCGGCCAATGCCCTTGGGAAGGAGCAGTTGGACGATGTGAGAGCCAAGTTGGACAGTGTCAACAAGCTTCTAAAGAAGCAGGTTAGCTTTGTAGAAAGATGTAAAAGCTATAGAGACTGATGAGGAGAGATATGAAGAAGAAGCGAATTACATAGGAGGATTTTAGAGGCCTGGAAATCAGAATGGAAATAGGAACTTCGATGGCAACAACCAGAGAATCAACTACAATCAGAATTCATATTATCAGAAACCCTTCAGCAACAGCAACTACAGCAACAATAAGAATCTCAACAATTCTTTCTACCAAAATCCACCACCACCTACTCAGGAGAGCAAGATTGAAGCATTGCTTGATTCAGTTCTAGCGGGTCAGCAGAGGCTTACTGTGAATTTTAATGGAAAGATAGATGCTGCTTATAATAGTCTGAATGTGAAGTTTGACACCTTGAACACCCATGTGAAGAAGCTAGAGACACAGGTGATCCAAACAGCAGAAGCTATTAAGAGGCAAGAAGCCTTAATAAAACGGAGAGAGGAAGATCTCATCAGGCACCACATCAATGCCATCACAGTAGACGATTTATGGCAAGTGGACGAGCATGAGGTACCCCAAGAAGAAGAATTTGAAGTTGAGAGCTCCAAGAGTATCGGCAGTTCTCACTGGTGTCGACCGACACCAGACGATGATCATCGATCGACATGGGAAGATGATTATCGATCGATGTTTGAAATTCCACATCGATCGACAGAGTCTACAGAGTCTACGGCTACGAACAGACCAGTCCGGATTATGACGCACGCAAAGTTCGCAGCAAGGCACCCAAATCCACTCCACCCTTTCATCAATCGATCTCACAAGGATGACATCGATCGCCCAAGCCAACAAGAAATCGATCGACCTGCTACTTCAGAAATCGATCAATATACAACCATCAAACAGCGAGTGTAACTACCAAGGATAGATGCCACCCAACTCTATGCACTCAGAGGCCGACCCAAACCTACAGACAACCCACAAGAAGAAGCTGAAGATACATCAGAGCCTATGGAGATAGAAAAGGAAAGTGCAAAGAGAACCATAAGAAAAAGGAAAGAGAAGATTCCTAAGCACTTTAAAAGAGCAGCTAATGCAAAGGAGTTGGAAAACTTCAAGAAAAGAGTTCTTAGTATTCCAGCAGAGAGACCCTTTGAGGAGGCATACTTCACACACAGATTGTGGATGTTCTTCAGAGAAACCAGTGTAACAGAAGCTGATATTGAAAAGATGTTCAATCAAATCAGAGAGGATGTGAAGAATATCACATTGAAGAAGAAGAGTGACCCTGGAGAGTTCATTATTTCATGCCTAGTGGAAGGTATTGAATTCTCACATGCACTATGTGGTACATGAGCATCAGTCAGCATCCTACCTAAGGTTATGGCAGACCAGTTAGGTCTGAAGGTGGAACCTTCCAAAGAATCATTCTACTTTGTAGATTGTTCTAGAATAAGTTCATTGGGAATCATCAGAGATCTTGAGGTACAGATTGGTAATACCCTAGTTCCAGTTGACTTTCATGTCCTAGACATCAAGTTAAATTGGAATTCTTCTTTACTACTTGGAAGAGCATTCCTAGCTACTGTGGGAGCCGTCTGTAATTTGCACACAAGCCAGATGTGTTTGACACTCATCAACCCAGAGATTTACTATGATCCTGTCAAAGTTGTCAAGCCAAAGATGTCCTGCAACCAGCCTCCAGATGAAGCAAAACTCGCAGCAACATGCTACTGTGTAGAGGAGTACGAGACAGAGTACTCGGAATTGATCGGCACCAAAACCGACACATCGATCGATCCAACTGATACGACATCGATCGACCGTTCAGTCATCACATCGATCGATACAAGCAACAATTTTCACTCCACATTGATTGATAGTACACCTATGTACGAAGTTGATCACTTTCCAGGTGATTACTTAGATGGGAGTTGGGTATCAGACTACTACCAGCCTACATACACAATAGAGACACAAGATGATGAGTATGATGAGGACTACATAAGAGAAAGAGATATTGGATACTCATTCACTCGCAGAGAAGAAGAGTATGATGAGGACTACAACAGGAACATACCATATTCATATATCCGTAGAGAAGCTGAGCTATACCACCCTCCAGTGGATACAAGTGATGATGAGTATGATGAAGACTATTGGGAAGAAAGAGAGATTGAGTACTCTTTCATTAACAGAGATGCATTACCCATCAACTATGTCCCTTACGAGTTCATTCCAACAAGACCATCAGCTTACAAGGATGACACGAGTCTCAAACCGATTCCAAGATCAGACACAGGGAAATCGATCGACACCAGTTACCACACATCGATCGATACGACAGTTTCCAAGACGCGGGACGACTGGCCAGCTTACTGCTATCCTATCTTTGCCCTAGAAGCTACTACACCTTCCTAATATGTGGAAGAATTCAGTGAGAACCACAAGGAAGAACCAGATTCAGACCACCAAGGAGTTCTTACTAGAGATGGATCCAGATCATACGGAACCATGCTACACGAATCGACCGACGCTACACCGCCAGCATCGATCAATACCGGTCTAAGACGAGGGCAGACAGAAGAAGAATCGATCGACATACGTCATGGCACATTGATCGATATGAATGCCACCGACTTTGAGAAAAATGGAAATCTCAAATTTGGAAATTTGGTTGATGATCACTCCTATAAAAGAAGCCACGGGTAGAAACAAATTCACAAACCCTAGAACCAGACAGAATGCATCAGCAACCTTCCAACCCTCAGCCACATGGAGAAGAATCCAGCTGCAATCTTCACCAGTAGCTACACACCACGACATCGATCGACGAGCATTCTAATGCATCGATCGATACTCAGCCCTTACCATTTGATTTACATAATGATAAGTTAGGTTATGGATATCTAACCCCTGATGAGTTTGGTATTTTCAGAGATCCAGAAGGCAATGCAAGAGCTATGGATGGACGTCTCCTACAAGTATCCAAGGAAGACATCACAGATATTCTTGCCATGGCCAATGGACAAGGCAACCTATTCACTCAAGCTACACCTCCAGATCCAGATCCTTACAGAAGAGCAGAGATGGATGAGAAGCTCAATGATATCTACACCATTCAGTATGATTCAATGAATAATTTCAAGTGCAAACTTGATAGTGTCTGCCATCTACTCGATGACAAGATTACATGGTTGACCAAGACCATGAAGGAGCTTGCAGATGATATCACCACTATGAGGCAGAAACCACAAGGAGCTTCAGCATGGAAGCCCTGGAACCCTTTGAAATCGACCGATGACCGATGGATACCATCGACCGATGCAGCTTACCATAGATCGATCGACACCAACATCAAGCAATCGATCGATACGCGCTTGACAAGACTGGAAAAGAAGTTGTGTTCTTATGAAGAACGATTTGGTAGTGCCTACTATCCAATGAGTGATTATATGAATGCACTCGAAGCACGAATGGATGCTTTACAGCAGGAGATGGATACGATTCAGAGTCAGCTTGATTTTCAACAAGAGACATCTCCATCGACCGACATGCCTATCAGCACATCGATCGATCCTGATCAAGCACCTGCAGAAACCATCAACAATCGATCGACAATGAAAACAGCACATCGATCTATACCGATCTTCAGGAACAATACACTTCCATGATAACAGAGCTACTCAACATCATCAAGACAGTCAACAGATGGGAAGAACAAGCTATACAGAATAGTCTTGACATGTTCCACTGCCGGCTCACCACCAACCTCTACTGGATAGCAGAGAGCTTTGAATTGATGCAAAGAAGAATGCATCTACTCCGCAACAAGCAGAAGAAGCAACAATCGATTGACGTGGACATCACCACATCGATCGATATAATGAGAAGTACACACGATGGATGGAATACAGAATTCCACTACAAACCCCCAAAGTATGTAGCTAGAGCTTATGATACTTATCATAGTAAGAAGAGAAGCTGGTCAGACACAACAAATTACCCAGCCACTCAAAGAAGAAGAGCTACCTACACCAAGAGAGAAGTTGAAAAGATGATAGCTGAGATCTATGAAGCCCTAGATTATTCAGAAAATGAATACTACAAGAAGTTTGATGACATCTATTTCCCTTTCAACAGCAGCATTGTTACTCTTCAATCCCAGCTGCTTGATCATGTCGGTCAGATTCGAATTAATCCCAAGCCTCCTCACTATGGCCTGGTCGATGAACCGTGTAGGCTCGATGGAGAAGTCCAGCCATGCATTGTAGAACAGGCTGTCGTAGTCATCCCACGTGTCTGTGAGCTCGTGGTGGGTGCATTTGCGGCTTTTGACCGCTGCCATCGGGTCTGTGAAGGTCTCGAAAGTGGCGATGGGAGTATTGTCGTCCCGAGGCCAAGGCACTCTCTCATCCGCTTGCGGGGATAAAGATGGGGATGATAAAGATGATGGAGTGTGGTGCCTGGAGGTACCAGCTTGGTCGAGCCTCCTCTTCGTTCTCCTCTCTCTCCTGCGTTCTCTGTGTGAACTCATCTGAAAAAAACACAAAAGAAGGTTCGAAGTTAGTAACTCTTTATGCTGCAATCGATATCGATCGATATACAATGCTTGTTATCGATCGATATGCAATCTGAAGAATCGAACGATTCGAGTACGTCGACTGATGCAGCAGAACTGCAAAAATCACTCAACAAAATTTGCGTTTTCAAGGCGCAAATAGCATATCAATCGGTTCGTAGAGCCTATTCTATTATTCTAGAAATCAAATTTATCCAAATTCAAGCCTAATCAAGTGTTCTAGTCTATTTTGAAACTCAACTCTATAAAATCCCAAAAATAGAGAATTTCGAAGTCATACCTTGTAGATCTGTTGAATGAATGAATGAAACAGATAGATGAGTGAAAAATGAGTGGATTATGGCAAGAAACGGAGATAATCCGTGAAAAATCGAGAGAGAAAAAGAGGTTTGCGGTTTGCTAGGGTTTTTGCAATTTGTTGGAGAAAGAGACGGTTGTCAAGTTAAATGAGGCTCGTCCTAGACAACTCTGCATCGATTGATGCAAATAATGATGTGTCGATCGATTTTTAAGCATCTACCCCTTCTTTTTTTTTTTAAATAATAATTATCATTTTTATATTATATATAATAGAAAACATAAATTGAAAGACCTAAATTGAGATTCTAAACCTATTAGTTGGTTGCCTCCCACTCAGTACTTATTTTCAGTCGTTAGCTTGACTTCCAGAACTGGCTAGTCAAGGGTCGGAACGCTCAACCGTAAAGGTTTGCTGTTCGGAGGTTTAGCCCAAAAATGTTTCACCCGTTGTCCATTAACCGTGAATTCCTTTCCTTTGTCGTTCATGAGAGTGATGGCTCCGTAAGGTCGGACTTCCGTTATCGTCAAGGGGCCTGACCAATGAGATCGGAGTTTTCCGGGAAACAATGTAAGTCGAGAGTTATATAGTAATACTTGATCATTTGGTTCGAAATGCCTAGAAATGATCTTTTTGTCACGATAGGCTTTCGTCCTTTCTTTATATAACTTCGAGTTCTCATCGGCTAAATGACTGATCTCGTCCAGTTCATTAAGCTGGATGAGTCATCTTTCGACAACCGGTTTGAAGTCGAAATTAAGAAATTTAATGGCCCAGGCTGCTTTATGCTCTAGCTCAACTGTTAAGTGACATGATTTTCCGTAGAGCAAATAAAATGGGGTTTTCCCTAGCAGAGTTTTGAATGCAGTCCTATAGTCCCAGAGTGCGCTGTCTAATTTTCTGGACCAATCTTTCCTTGAGGTTCCTACAGTCTTTTCCAATATTTCTTTGATCTGCCGGTTAGAGACTTCAACTTGTCTGCTTGTTTGCGGATGATAAGGTGTAGCTACTCTATGGTGAACTCTAATCTTCTTGAGTAATTTGTCAAAAACGTTTTTGATGAAATGGGTTCCACCATCACTTATGACTACTCGAGGAACTCCGAATCTAGGGAAAATGATGCTCTTAAAAAGTTTGGTAACTACGGAAACATCATTTGTTGGGGAAGCTATTGCTTCGACCTATTTGGACACATAATCTACATCAACTAGAATGTACTTGTATCCGTACGAGGAAGGGAGAGGACCCATGAAGTCTATCCCCCAGCAATCAAATACTTCTACTTCGAGAATGAACTTATGTTCCATCTCATGTCGTTTACTGATTTTTCCTCTTCGTTGGCATCTATCGCATTTCATGATATAGGCGTGAACATCGCGAAACATGGTTGGCCACCAAAATCCTGCTTGAAGGATTTTAGATACAGTTTTAAACGTTGCAAAGTGTCCAGCATAATCAGATCCATGGCATTGGAATATAATATCTGGGTTCGTCCCAGTGGTATCTCCTGACTTCTCTCAAGAACTTCTTCCTAGCATAACCTTTGAGTTCTTCGGGCTCAAAGTCAGCAGCTAGGTAGTTTACTATGTCAGCATACCAGGGTCTATTTCTTAGTTACCCTTCCATGGCGTGAATCTCTCGAACGATACTTTGATAGCTGGGAGAGTAGCGTTCTGTGGGCGGCATGTTACAAGCTACGTTGACAGTTATGTCGATGGCGATTTCGATTGAAACTACGTCTTGACTTTGGCTGTTGGGACCATCGATCGACATATCATCGTTGGTGTCGATCGATGAGTCCTCAGATGTGAGACATATTTGACCGACGAACGTCGAGTCTGCTAGGTAGACATTTTCAGTTTGTAAGAAATTGTCAATAGGGACCTCATCCTCCACTCGAATTCGGGAAAGATGATCTGCAACAACATTGTCTATTCCTCTTTTATCTTTAATTTCCATATCGAATTCTTGGAGTCGAAGTACCCAACGAATAAGTCGTGGTTTTGCGTCCTTTTCTGCATGAGGTTTTTTATTTCTGCATGGTCAGTGTGAACGATCACTTTTGAACCAACCAGGTAGTTACGGAATTTTTCAAACGCGTAAACAACAGCAAGCAATTCTTTCTCATTCGTCCCATAATTTTTCTGAGCATCATCCAGAGTTCGGCTGGCATAATAGATAGCGTGGAGCTTTTTGTCCTTAGGCTGCCTTAGAACTGCTCTTACAGCGAAATCGCTTGCGTCGCACATTATTTCAAAAGGGAGATTCCAATCGGGTGATTGTACAACGGGGGCAGTTATAAAGGCTTTCTTTATTTTTTCAAAGGCTTTTTGACATTCAGGTGTGAAGTCAAACTTAACTTCCTTGCATAGGAGGGCTGAAAGAGGTCTAGCAATTGTGCTGAAGTCTTTTATAAACCTCCTATAGAATCCGGCGTGTCCGAGAAAGCTTCTCACGTCTTTCACGTTCGTGGGTGCTGGTAAACCGGTCATTACCTCAATCTTAGCTCGGTCCACTTCTATTCCGGTAGCGGATATTTTATGTCCGAGAACGATTCCATCGTTAACCATGAAATGGTATTTTTCCCAGTTTAAGGACAAGGTTCTTTTCTTCACATCTCACCAATACCGTGCAATGAAAAATCATCCATGAAAACTTCCATGAAATCCTCTATCATGTCTGTAAAGATTGACATCATGCATCGTTGGAAGGTAGCGGGAGCATTACAAAGACCGAATGGCATTCTGCGGTATGCGAATGTTCCATATGGGCATGTAAAGGTTGTCTTTTCTTGATCGTCTGGATGAATAGGGATTTGAAAGAATCTGGAATACCCATCAAGAAAACAATAGTATTGATGATTTTCTGAACTCTCGAACATTTGATCGATGAATGGCAGAGGAAAATGGTCTTTCCTAGTGGCGGAATTTAGTTTCCTATAATCGATACACATACGGTATCCTGTGACGGTTCTCATAGGGATGAGTTCGTCTTTATAGTTCTTAACTACCGTAATGCCCCCCTTTTTAGGCACAACATGCACGCGGCTCACCCAATTGCTGTATGAGATCGGGTATATGACACGAGCATTAAGGAGTTTAATAATTTCTTTCTGAACTACCTCCTTCAGATTGGGGTTCAGCCTCCTTTGCTGTTCTACTGATGACTTGGATTCATCTTCCAGATGAATACGATGCATGCACAAGTCCGGAGATATACCCGGGATATCCTCGAGAGAGTATCTGAGGGCCTTCCTATACTTGCGCAATTTGTTTAACAGCAAGGCAAGTTCGCTATTAGTTAGGTTGGCAATGACGATCACGGGATAAGAATTGTTATAAAGAAAAGCGTACTTTAGCACGGAAGGTAGCTGTTTTAGCTCAACCTTTGGTGCTTTTTCTGCGCTTAGATTGTCCAAATAAGACGGTTGTCGATCGACGGTGTGTTGTAAATATCGATCGACATTGATCTCAGACTCGTCATCTTCTTTGTTATCAACATTCGCAATCTCTATGCTTGCGTCCATCAATCGATTGTAATCATCTTTCCTGCTATCTATGCTAAACATTTCCTTTTTAGTGTGGGTGAGAGCATTTTCTAAAGGGTCATCTGAGCACAAGTCTTCAAAAGATTCTTCTGCTAACTCGGAAATTTCATCCACATCTGAGCACAAGTCTTCCTGTTTATAGATTAGCGGACACGTCATCAGTTTTTCCATATTGAATGTCTTGGGATGTTTCCAATATTCATGCGTATCTGTCCTTCCTTGACGTTGATGATTGCGCCAGCGGTTGCTAGGAAAGGTCTTCCAAGAATAATTGGATCCTTTGGTTCATTCTTGTAGTGCAGCACAACAAAATCTGTCGGCACCTGACAACCATTGATTTTCAGAGGCACATCCTCGAGTACTCCTTCTGGTACTCTAACAGATCTATCAGCTAGAACCAAGGTGAAATTAGCAGGTGTAAACTCTTCATATCCGAGGGATATAGCAACAGAATGGGCATTAGGTTTACACTGGATCCTATATCACAAAGGGCTCTGGGAAAATGCTAACTTTGGATGGTGCATCCGAGTATAAAGCTGCCAGGATCAGGTCTTTTTATCGGGGTTTTGCCTTGGATTATAGCACTCACTTCCTCAGAAATCATCATGGCACAGGGCTCCCCGGTTGGAAAGCTTTTTGATACCATGTCCTTAACATATTTCTTTATAGTTGGTGAGACTTTCATGGCGTCACTTAGCAGCATTTCTACATTGATCCTATCAAATGCTTTCTTGCAGATCGCTTTATCTAACTCTCGTTTAGCTTGCTACTTATTAGGAGGGAAGGGAGGTAGAGTTCTATATACTCTTTCTATTACTGGTTCAGTGGGTGCTGTCGATCTTTCCACACTGGGGGTAGGCTGTCGATCGACATTAGTCCCCCTCTGTCGATTGACGTCTACTTCTACTTCCGACTCTTCGTCTTCTTCGTCGAGATCGATTTTCACCTTCTCCGATCCTTTGGTATTGTCAGCTTTGTCTTTTTCCTGAGAAGGCTCTAAAATTGTATCATCGAGAAGAATTGGGTGAGATATAGCTTTGCCAGTCTTTCTGGTTTCAGCGAGTCTGTCTAAAGAAGTGTTTTCTTTAGTATTCGGGGCAAGGATTTTTCAACTTCTCAAGAGTACGGCACTGACCTGGCGTCTCAGGTTAGTGTCAGTCCTTTCAGGGAGGCATCCTACTTCTCTCTTGATAGCAATCACATTTTCAGCGACTTAACCTTCTAACCTTTTAATGTGTTCATTCAGGGCATCAAATTTCTTTAATAGCTCACTGTGAATAACGTTTATCTTCCTGTTCAGCTCATTTTCCATTCTCCTATATCCAGTGAAAGCTTGGTTTAATCTAAATCTAGCCCTTTGTTGCCGCGATCCGACCTTAGCATCATAATTTCGGGTGAAGCTATCATTATTGAGATGATGATCTTGTGGGGTATTTCCACTTATGAAATACGATTGTTCTTCAAGATCAGATAGATCATCTCCATTCAAAGGAGCTATTCCAAATCTGTTTTGCTCTACCATGAAAGAGTGAAGTGTTTCTGAAGATTCTTTAATTTATGCTAACTGAGGTCCGTCTCTGGATTCAACTCATCTTTTCCTTTCAACGTCCATCATCTCGTACAATTTACCGGCTGCAACATTTTTGATTTAACGCTTTGCTTCTTCAGGGTTTCTGTTGCTGAAACTTCCCTCACTAGCTGTATCAAGGGTAGTTTGGTAAAGTAGGCTAATACCTCCATAAAAGAAGTTAAGAAGCTGTGGATCTGAATAACCTTGGTGGAGACATTCTAGTTGATAGTTCTTGAATCTTCCCCAAGCATTTTTAAATGATTCTCGTGGTTCTTGGCGGAATGTAGACATTTTCTTCCTCACATCCCAGTAGCGTGCCTCATCGAAAAAGTGATTAATGAATACGCTCCTAATCTCACTCCAGCAGGTTAGAGAACCAGCTGGTAATTGATCTAACCATTTTCTGGCATCCCCTTCCAAAGTGAAAGAGAAAATTTTACAGCGATTGTATTCATCGGATATCATGTCTTCTAAGTTTTCGATGTGCTCGTGGGGATGTTCCGAGATGGGTCCACAGAAAGTATTTTTGCATACCAGAAGAAGGAAGTCAAGGGTAAGCCTGGATCTCCTTGTTTCATCTTCTGGTAGCTTAATGGCTGACCTATTGGAATAGGTTATGCCAGGATTTAAGTAGTCTTGCAAAGGCAATTTCGTTCCCTCCTCTTTATTCAAGTTTAATAGGTTTCAACAGGGATTGCAGTCCCTTGTTTATTCATAATTTGATTAATTGCGTTGCTTAGTTGACCTTTTGGTTCCCCTAGGACTACTTCCTCATTAACATGATCGGTAAGTGAACACTTACCTGCTTTCGGCGGGAATCGTCGATAGATATTGGTAGCGGTGTATCGCTCGACTCGTCGCTCGATGCTCTTGTCTCTGCGTCGATCGACGCTCGGCTGAAATCCATGTTCTCCATCTTACGTACCTGTATGAGCAGAGTAAGAGGAAAAAACTATTTAGCAAAAATGAAATTAAAATCTAGACTATATTCTAAACTTAATCTAATGGTAATAAGATAGAGTCCCCGACAACGGCGCCAAATTTGATATCAAATAACAGGTTCAGCTGTAGTACTTTTTTAGGGATAGAATCCGTAGAGACTCTAGGATTACGCAATAGATTCATAGTCTTCGAAATAAAGCTAGATAAGCAGGTTTTGAAGCAGAAAATAAAGTGGTGAACAAGGTAATTGTTCGGTTGGTTTGAATTGAGGTTGTTAATAGATAGGGAATAGCTAGATTCATGTATTCTTGTCCTGCGTTCACAGACGGACGTCCAGGGTGCACATGCGGACGTCCAGCATGCACAAACGGACGTCCTGCGTGCATAGACGGACGTCCTGCGTGCACAGATGGACGTCCTGCGTGCACAGACGGATGTCCTGCGTGTACAGACGGGCGACCTGCGTGCACTGATCCACGTCCTGCGTGTACTGATCCACGTCCTGCTTGCAGTGATCCATGTCAATGCACAGAAGGACGTCCTGTGTGCACAGACGGACGTCCTGGGTGCACAGACGGATGTCCTGGGTGCACAGACGGACGTCCTGTATGCACTGACGGACGTCCTGCGTGCACAGACGGTCATCCTGCGTGCACAGACGGTCGTCCTGCGTGCACAGACGGATGTCCTGCGTGCACAGACGGACGACCTGCGTGCACTGACGGACGTCCTGCGTGCACTGATCCACGTCGTGCGTGCACTGATCCACGTCCGTGCACTGACGGACGTCCTTCATGCACAGACGGACGACCTGCGTGCACAGACAGGAGACCTGCGTGCACAGACAGGCGACCTGCATGCACAGACGGGCGACCTGCGTGCACTGACGGACGTCCTGCATGCACTGACGGACGTCCTGCGTGCACTGACGGACGTCCTGCGTGCACTGACGGACGTCCTGCGTGCACAGACGGACTTCCTGCCTGCACAGACGGACGTCCTGATGCACAGACGGACGTTCTGTGTGCACAGACGGACGTCCTGCGTGCACTGATCCACGTAATGCATGCACTTATCCACGTCCTGCATGCACTGATCCATGTCCTGCGTGTGCCAAGATCACCGTACAACCCAAAAATTACAAAATTGATATTTTTGAACAAAATTTTCTGAAAGTAAACATCAAAAATATGTCAATAAAGAGTTCAAGATGTCAAGGGTCAATCAAAAGTAGATATAGACATCAGTTAAGACCCCTAGAACCCGATCCTTGTAGCATCCAAAAGACATGGTTAGAAGCAAAAGAAAATTATGAAAATTTACCTGAAAATAGCTCTAACCATACATATAAAGCATGCAAAAAATCAGATTCAAATTCGAAGTATTTTGTTTTTTACATTAAAAATACTCTCGGAACAGAATCAATGTCTACTGGTGAAAGAGTGAAAAAAATGCTTAATGTATATATAAGGGGGTAGGCACCTCCCCTGGCCTGCCTGAGGGTGGGTTGTCCGAATGGGTATCGGGCAACGTCCCAATGCTTGGTGCAGCATGAAATGAGGTCCGATGGTTGGACAGTCCCGGTCACTTTTCTGGGGACTTTTCCGGCAACTTTTCCGGTAGACTATTTTGCCCCTTACATCAAATTTTTGCGCTTCTGCGGTCTTGGCCTGGTTTCATCCGTCTTCTAACTGATCATCTGATTACATCAGAAGGTTGGTTGGATAGATTGGTGTTAGCGGAGCGATGAACGTTCGGCGTATGAGTGGTGATTGGATAGCTAGTGTCTGTAGGCTCTGTGCTCGCGCACCCATCTACATACCAACTATCCTTCTCAGTTATTTCAAGAGAAAATTTATGCTTGTTGACTCGACCCGGAGCCTGTGTTGCGTACCTATCTAAAAGGAATTGTTAAGCTTTGCTTAAAATGTGGTTCGCGGCTGCTCCTTCGATGGGGAAGCCGTGAACACAATAGTTGGCACTTGTGATCCTTGCGTCTTTGCATGAAATATGCATCGCTTGCAAAGGTGAATAGGATGTTGGCTGGGATCTCGGATGCGGAAATGTTATGGCGGTGACTAGAAGCAAGGTATGATAAGTATGCTACATAATCTGAGTAATTAAGGATTTATAAATATTCATAGTTCTTGAACTCAAACTTTTAGGTACAATCAGATAGATTGCCTACAACTATATCTAGGATCTCAACTTTCATTCGACAATCACGAGAAAGTGTCGATCGATTAGTTTATGTGAATATCGATCGATACACCTTTCACTATATCGATCGATGTGACAATTGTCGCGTCGATCGATATCGCTTATAGCGAGCCTTAAGATCGGGTTTGATAAGTTCTCTAATCTTACTAGAGCAACTTTCGTATGCACATAGTTAGATTAGATCATACTAGTTTAGTTTCAGGTATTTGGTCAAGTTATCACTTATCCAAATTAACCCTAAGATCTAAGTTAAGGGTGATGAATCCTAAACATTAGCATTAAGAGAAACTAGATGAAGAACAATATTTTAAACACCCTAACAACAGTTTATTAGCAATACATAAATCAACCTTATGAGAAACCTAAATCTAATAGTGAAATTACTCAGACATATTCGTGAGAGACAAAGTCATGATGGTTTAAATAATACTTAAATAAATAGCAAGAGAAACAATAAAACAGAGTAATGAAAGCAAGGGAGTTTAAGATCTTCTCTGTTATGAAGTTCAGATCTCTCTCTCCAATCCTAAGCTCCCTCTCTAAGGCAGCAAAGTTTTTTTCTCTCCAAACTAGGTCTGAAAGGTCTCTAGGCAACTCTGCCTCTAAAATGATACAAAACCCTACTAATATAGCCTAACAGGCGGCCATGGACTTAAGATGAAATAATAGAACTTTTGTGAAACTTGAAGTCTTCTAATTTATCATTAACTCTCGGATGGCTTCACCGTCGATCGATGGCAAGGGGTGCTCATCGATCAATTTTTATTGATAATCGTCGTTCGATATGTTGCTTCAAGCATCGACCGATTCTTGTTTTACCGAGGTTCTCACATTAGCTCCAAAATGCTCCAAAATGGCCATTCTACTTCCATGAGTACCTGAACCTGTAAAAGCTCTAAAAAGACTCTAAAAGCATATTGTTGATTCTGAAAACATATATACATCATGGTTAAAAATGGATAAAATCCATGACGTATCAGTGATGCATGATCTGATGATTTCAGGAACAGGATTGCTACTTTTGCTCAGGAGCCTACAGAATCTCCTAGTAGCATCTAGATCAGATTTAAGTCATATAAGAGTGATTGTCCACACCACATAATCAACGAGATACAAATGCTAGGTACCTTATTCAGAGGTATCGCTTTGGTATACCAGATGGCTCTAGACACAGGTAGTGAAGGAAAATTCAACACTAGTAACCCAGAAGAAGCTGTGAGACTTATTGAGAACTTGACGTCTACCAATAGCACCAAAACACTGATTTTGAGAGGAATTAATCGGCTGCAAGATTGGATAAGGAGCAGATGGCTGAAGTGACAGCAAAGCTGGACAGTGTTCATAAGCTTCTCAGAATACAAGTTAGCTTCACAGAAGATGTGGAAGCTGTAGAATCTACAGTGATATTGGCGACGAGGAGGATGTGAACTACGTCAGCGGTACTGGTTTCAGAATCAGAGTGGAAACATAAACTTCAATGGAATTGGTCAAATGAGTAATTACAACCAAGGTTCACAGTACCAGAAACCCTTCATCAGCAGCAACAACATGAACTATGTAACCTCTTATTGCCATAATCCTGCACCAGCAACTCAATAATATACCATGGTTTTTACCACTTATAGACCATGGTATAAGTCCTATTTAGAGTCTACTATATGTGTTTAGAGTCGGTGTTAGAGATTTTTCAGGTCTAGATACGTTATGAGCTACTTTGGAGATTCTGGAGATATTTAAAGTGCAGAACAGCATAGACACATAAGAAGTTTTTCTATAGATGAGATAGTGTATTCATATGGACTTTGTTTGAACGATAAATGTTGGTCTAAAGTCATTGAATTGGAAAACTTGTAAAATTTGACAATTTGACTATGTTTGAGAAACTAGCAAATGTCCCACATAAAAATATGAGGTGAGAGTCCTCTTGTTTATATATGGAGAAGTAATAAAATGGTTCATGACCAAATAAATATATTGTGATATATTAGTGGAAAGATATATTCGATTAATATATGTTTGAATATTAAACCGAGTTAACCAAATTATATTTAGAATAGAGTGGTTTGGAATTAAAAATTAATTTGATAAATAGAAAACTAGTTAATACCCTAATAATGCTTTGGGTCAAATTACATTTGGAATAGACTGGTTTCGTGTTAAAAATTAATTTGATAAATCGACAACGAGTTTTTTATTTGGTCAACTTTTTCATTTCATAATAATGAAATTTGGACAATGTCCATTGCTAGTGCCAGGTGATTACATACTATTGTCCATTACACCTGGATTTTTTGCTAATTAATCAGCAGTTACAACAAAATTCCTTAAAAGGAGAAGCAATTTTCCTAGCTATGCTTACTATATCCTTTTCAATGGAGGTAGCTTCATTTATGTGAGCTGCATGACTTCTTCCATCCATAGCTTCCAATTTTAAACTCTTAAAAAGCTCCCCACAATCACGTATAAATGTGACCCTGTTATATGCTAGTCGGTGCGCTTGTTGTACCGCTAACAGCATGGCCATTGCTTCTGCTACCAAAGATGATGAGGTAGGCTCAATTGCAGAGCTTCTTTGGAGCCTAGGAGTGCCTTCTTTGCTTAATAAGGACCACCCTATTTCAGCTTGTTCTTCTGGTGACTTCCAAGATGCATCTACAATGCAGAAGTAATCTGTTTCTTGGGGGAGAATGTGGAGAAGCGAACTTAAAGGGAAGGTAGTTTTAACCTGATTTGCAGCGAAGTTTTGAGAATTTGTAAGAAGAGGGTTGTGTGATTAGGCTCCAAGTCTCCTCACCAAGACTCTGTAAGAGGTGAAGAGTTGTACCCTGCTGATTAAGCTGAGGACAAGTATTTAGCAGTGACAAATTCCATTTTTCTTTGGCGACTCTACAACCAAAGAGCATATGTTTCACTGTTTCTACCTCCTCAGCACATAATTGACAATACTTGTAAACTCTACAACCTCGAATACTAAGATTTTCAGAAACTGGTAGACCATTATGCACACACTTCCACCAAAAGAAGTTTTTCTTAGGGCTAAATTTTATGTTCCATAACTTACATAAATATTTATTATGTTGAGCTGTTAAAGGTTCAGAGAGAACCTGAATCTCAGCATTTTCTTTGTCGATGGCCCTCTGAATGTGGTATCTTGTTCTTACTGTGTAAACTCCAGTTTTACAATACATCCAGTATGCTATGTCCTGTCCTCCCACTACAAGAAAACAAGGCATATTCTGACGGACACTCCGAGGGAAGAAAAAGTCATCGGACGATAGTGACAACGTTCCGACGACATACCGACGAAAACCAAAAACTGAAGATTGTCGGATTTTCGTCGGAAAATTCCGACAAAGTTCCTACGAAAAAATAGTCGTCGGAATATTCCGATGAAATACCGAGGACATCCCCATAAAACATATTACCGTTGTGTTCGTCGGGATTTCGTCGGTATATACCGACGAAATCCCGATGAAAATTTTGACCGTTGCCGACAAGCATATGACCATTTTATATTGAAAAATTACCGACGGAATTCCGACGAAATTGAAAACGGTCGTCAGAATCCGTCGGAATATCGTCGGATTGCCGTAAGCATTTTTCTATAAATACAACCTTGCCTCATTCACCTCATTCACTCCTCATTCTCTCTTCACTCTCTCTAATCACAACAAATCCGAAAAAATCATGTCTTCTAGAGATTATTATCGTTCGTGGATGGATAAACCTCATTTGGATCCCAACACCAATTTGCTTACGGAAGAATACGTTGAAGGTATAGGAGAATTCATGAGGCTTGTTCAACAGCAACCGGATGCAAAAACCGGTATGTTAAGATGTCTCTGCTCTACTTGCAATAAAAGTAGGATCATAAAAGAATGGGATGTTTGGACTAATTTGTATATGAAAGGGTTTACACGGAATTATAAAGTTTTTTATCTTCATGGGGAAATTGGTTTTGAATATGGTAGTACTAGTGAACCTCAGCCTGTTAGCGAACCTCACCCTGATGGTAGATTAGAAGAACCTAGAACGGATGTAGATTATGGTGTAGGAACTGAGCAGATGGTACATGATCATTATAGAGGGGAAGAACCAAATCCCGAATCTAGGAGATTTTTTGATATGTTGGATGCAGGAAAACAGCCTTTGTATAAAGGTTGTAGAGATGGTCATTCACCCTTATCATCTGCAACTAGATTGATGGGTATTAAGACAGACTATAATATGGCTGAAGAATGTGTGGATGCGATTGCTGATTTTGTTAAAGGTGTTCTACCGGAGGATAATCTTGCACTGGGTTCATACTACGAGGTTCAGAAACTTGTTGCTGGTCTTCAATTACCATACGAAGTGATAGATGTATGTATCGACAACTGCATGATCTACTGGAGAGCAGATAAGAAACGGGATAAATGCAAATTTTGTAGAAAACCTCGTTATCAGGAGACGAGGGGAAGAGTTCCGGTCCCGTTCAAAAGAATGTGGTATTTGCCTTTGACGGAAAGATTGAAGAGGTTGTAGCAGTCTGAGCGCACAGCAAAAGCAATGAGATGGCATGCAGAGCATTCCATAAATGGTGAGATTAGACATCCTTCAGATGCGAAGGCTTGGAAACATTTCCAATCAACATATCCAGAATTTGCTGAACGGAGAAGAAATGTTTATCTTTGATTATGTACTGATGGTTTCAGCCCATTTGGGAAGCATGGAAGACAATATTCTCTATGGCCAGTGATTGTGACACCATACAACTTGCTGCCGAATTGATGTATGCGACAAGAGTTTTTGTTCCTCTCCATTCTCGTCCACAGGCCAGAGCATCCTAAGAGATCACTAGATGTGTTTCTTCAACCACTGATATATGAGTTACAACAACTATGTGCGCATGGTGCTGAGACATACGATGTTTCGTGCAAAGAAAACTTTCATATGCGGGCAGTACTTATGTAGACAATAAGTGACTTTCCAGCATATGGTATGTTATCCGGATGGACAACACATGGGAGGCTATCATGTCTATATTGTCAAGATAACAAAGATGCTTTCCAACTAAAGCACGAAAGGAAAACGTGTTGGTTTGACAGTCACAGAAGATTTCTACCACCTGATCATCCATACCGTAGGAGTAAGACTTTGTTTACGAAGAACAAGCAGGTGTTTAATGGTCCACCTATGGAAGTTAGTGGAGAAGAATTGTGGAAACAGTTAAGGGATTTTGGTGCAGAAAGAACGACAGACGTAGGTGGACATGAAAACATTCGAGTCGATGCTGTTGGAGAGCTACATAACTGGCATAAAAAGAGTATTTTCTGGGATCTGCCGTATTGGAAGGATCATCTATTTCGGCATAATTTAGATGTCATGCATATCGAGAAGAAATTTTTCGACAATCTGATGAACACAATCCTCAAAATCCAAGGTAAAACAAAGGATAATTTGAAGTCAAGGCTGGATTTAGTCGATATTTGTGATCGTTCAGAACTTCACGTTGATGAGAACGGTACGGCCCCTTTCCCCATTTATCGGCTGGATGGTGCTGCAAAAGAAGAGTTCTCTGATTGGATTACAGATAGAGTGAAATTTCCAGACGGTTATGCATCAAATTTGCGTAACTGCGTCGATAGAAGCGAAGGAAAGTTCACTGGCTTGAAGAGTCACGATTGTCATGTAATTATGCAGCGTCTCCTTCCGTTTGCTTTTTCCGGACTATTGTCACGTAATGTTCATGAAGCAATTGCAGGTATCTTATATTTTTACATTTTAATTGATTATCATATTTAACAATTATGCTAATATAAACCTAATACTTATGAAAATTTGGTCTTTTATCTATGTAAGGATAAGTGTTTTCTTCCACGATTTATGCACCAAAGCAGTGACTGCAGAGGGTATTCGTAATTTGAAGGCAAACATACCCGTCAGCCTTTGCAACCTCGAGAAAATATTTCCTCCATCATTCTTTGATGTAGTGGAACATCTTGCTATTCGTCTCGCAAGAGAATTGGAACTTGGTGGTCCCGTGCAGTACCGATGGATGTATCTTTTTGAGCGTTAAATGCATCATCTGAAGAAGAAGATCAAAAATCTAAGCAAGGTGGAAGGATCTATAGTCGCACAGGTGATCAACGAAGAAACTGCAAACTTTGCTGAAAACTACTTCCCATCAGAAGTGCATACAAAAAACCGAAGACCTGCTCGGCATGATGACGGAGGGGAGAAAGCAACATATCAAGTTACTGTCCCAAGCATATTCAAGGAAATAGGAAGACTTAGTGGAAAACCCACGAAGCGGAGCCTTACGGAGACTGAGCACACTCATTTACAAACATATTTGCTCACCAACTGTGAAGATGTTCTACAATATGAGAGGTAAAAATATTGAAGGAAATTTAAATGGTTAGATTAATATTCAATAATTTTTATTACATATTAATAATATCTTTTTATATAGTGTTTATATGGCAGAGTTGCGTATGACATAAAGACATGCCACAGAAGAGGAGCTTCAACAACTCAGTCATAACGGATTTGCTGCATGGCTTCTTAATTATGTGAGTCATATATGTGAATATATGCAAATGATTAGTTTATATTTAATATAAAATAATTAACATTTCATTCATATATGTTTTTAATTTATAGGTGAATGATGGTTTGGCCAAAGGTTTTGTGTTCGATGATTGGATATGCGAATTTGTGCGGGGACCAAACTATGTGGTTAAATCATATCCAAAATATTGTACGCGAGGATATGCATTCACGAGGAAAGGTCATTCTAGGACAACTTATGATGCTGGTGTTTTGTCTTCTTCCGGGGACGATGTCTACTACGGCAACATACAAGAAATATTGGAAATCCAGTATCCTGGTATGGTTGGATTGCGGTGTGTTGTATTCTATTGCAATTGGTATGACACCACCCCAGATCGAGGAGTACTGACTGACGCGTTTGGTGTTACAGAGGTTCATTCGCGGAGGAAACTTTAATATTATGATCCTTTCATTCTTGCTTCGCAAGCTGACCAGGTATGTCAAATTATTTATAATATTCTAACAATATAATTAATGGTTTATATATTACTAATACCTTTTAAAATTGATAGGTGTGCTACATCAGTTACCCAATGGTTACGTACAGACACGATCCATGGGTCACTGTAACACAAATCAACCCAAGAGGACGAGTGGACAGAACTTCTGATAATGACCCATTACAACCAAACTCTACCAGCAACGTGAGTGCAGTTGAAGTTTTGGCAGATGTTGAACTCGTTGAGAATTTTACCGATTTTGGACTTGATGCCGTTGTACACTCGGAGTCAGAAACTGAGGTTGGCGAATTTGACGAAGATTCTGAAGATTCTACCGATTCTGAAGATTCTGAATTGGAAAAACTTATTGAACTTGTTTTTATTAGTTGTTGTACTTCTTACATATTTTTCTTTTTTTTAAAAAAAAACCAAATCCGTCGGCATTCCGTCGGAATATACCGATAACATTCCGACGATTTGAGAATTTTATCAGAATTCCGTCGCAATATTCCGACAGATTCCCGTTGGTAAAACCAAATCCGTCGGAATTCCGTCGGAATCTACCGATAACATTCCGACGACTTGGGGTTTAATTCGAATTTGAGAGTTTCTTCGGAATTCCGTCGCAATATTCCGACGGATTCCCGATGGTTTCTTCAGATTCATCGGAAAATCATCGGAATATTCTGACGGAATTCTGAGGAATTAGTTATTTAAATTGGTAACATCCAAAAATATCTAAATTTGGATACCGAAACTATATAAATAACACATATTAAATGTTTAGTATAATATTAGATCAGAACCGTTAAGTCTTACAACTTAATAAAATATCTATGTATGTATGTCTAGTTTTCATCACATCTCATCTTAATACTCATATACTTAACACAATCATATTAATCTAATCTTACACTACAAAAACAATTTTGGGTAAAATTGTGTTACGAAAACCTTTTTATAGTTAAACCTTGTCCAAATATTCTAGTTATCATCAAAGATTTGGATTTTGCCAATAGAAAGTTGTGATCAAACCGTAAACACTAAATCGTCGGAATTCCATAGGTATATTCCTACGGATTTCCGACGAAACTCGTTCAACCAATGAAAAGATGAGGCTATGTTCATCGGAATTCCATAGGTATTTTCGACGGAATTACGACGAATATGGAATATTCTCTGCCTCGTAACTTGATCTATCACATTTTCCAGAGGATTCCGACGGATTTCCGACGGCTTTATTTATTTCATCGGAAATCCGTCGGAATATTTATTTACCCGGGAATACAAAACGCGTGAAAATTTTGGTGAGCCGCCAATTAATAATTAATTCAGTATTCCGACGGATTTCCGATGGACCCGTGTCCGCCAGTCCTTTTTTAATTTAAAAACTCATCTTCTTCTTTCTTCTTCTTTCTTCTTCATTTTCGTCTCTCTCTCTAAATTCTCACAGATTTCTCTCTCTATTCCGGCGACTCCAGCGGCAAATCACAACTCCTCTCCGGCGAGCCCTCTTCCCAACCTCTAATCTCCTCCCCACACCCACAAATCATGTAAGAATCTCTTAGATCTATATATTTCATTTGATTAGGGTTTAGAAAATTAGATTTTAGGATGTGAGGTTGTTAGATTTGTATGTTTAGGATTGAATGGATAGTTTAGGATTGATTAGTTAGATTTTGTTTGGATTGTTGTTAGATTTGTATGTTTTTGATTTTTTAAAACCTGTTTTGATTTTTTAAATACGTTTTTGGTGTTTAGAAAGTAATGAATATATTTTTTAGTTTGTTTTAATTTTTTTTTGGGTTTCCAGTAATATATTATATATAGTAAAAACGTTTTAATTTTTTTAATATTTAAAACTTTTTCTAAATTTATAAACGTTTATAAAATATTTTATAAAGATAAAAACGATTTTAATATTTTTATATAGATAAAACAATTTTAATATTTTTAATAGAAAAGCTTTTAAAAGTTTCTTTTAAAATTATTATAAATGTTTATTATATACCTATTTTATACATATACCAATATGATCATTTTAGAATGTTTTTTTTACTTTCTATATATAAAATTTCAATATATTTGCCTAATATATTTATTATCTTTTTGTAGGTCCGACGATTCTAGTGTACGACGTTCCGCACCTTGTCGTTCCGCACCCCGTGGCCGAGCTAGTTCGGTGAGCAGTTCCCGTGCATCGGGATCGTCTCACGAACAAAACTCGGTTCCAGTTATTCCCGCAGCTCCCGCTCCCGCTGCAGCTGCTCCCGCTCCCGCTGCAGCTGCTCCCGCTCCCGCTGCAGCTGCTCCACATGAGCCGGCGGTCATGCCAGTTGAACAATTGGTTCAACAACCAGGTCGAGAGCATCTCCCGATTCTCCATCCCAACCCACGACGGGGACATACAAATTGGTTATTATTTTTATTTTATTTGTACCATTACTTTTTTCTCATATAACTTTCTAACATTTTTTTTAGGTTCACCAAGTCGAGCAATGGCATTAGCAGGAGAATCAACCAGATGATGTATTCCATGCTCCAGACGGGACATTCGAAGTGGAGTCGCATCCCTCCCGAAGAGCGCGAGTTGTGGTTTCGTCAGTTTGCGGTAACTCTTCAGTTTTTTTTTTATGTATTTTGCTATTTTGATTTTTTTTTAAATATCTACTAATTAAATTATGTGTGTTTTGTAGCAAGAATTCACTTGGGAGTCCAGCCTCACGGAAATAGTCCGTCAGAAATTCAACGAAAAGGCCATGGACTCCTATACGAAGCAGTTGTACGAGTGGAAGCAAGTATGGCTGAAGAACAAGAGGCCACGGTATATCAACGGGACAGTGTGGGATCAGTTGATAGACCATTGGCAGAAGGACGACACTATACATACGTCTCTTAAGAACTCAGCCAACCGGAGGAGCGATCGTGGCGGGAAAGGTACAACCTCGGCGCTTGCTCTATGTCCTCTAAGGAGGATCAACTTGTAAGTTCTATTTTTTTCAATATTTTATTTATCTTTTTATTTATTTAAATAAATATTTTATATGTTCCTTCGCTATTGTTTTTTTTCGGTTGAATCAAACGACGGTAATCCCGTTGATCATCTCGAGGTCATGAAGGGGCGTACACTAACAAGAAGACGGGTCAAATTCAGGACCCCCTGATCAGAGATGTCATCGAGCTGGTGGAAGGTCAAAAAGAAGCTTATCTAGCTTCTCAGCCTCTCTCTGATGACACCGATTCTACGGGAGTTTCAACCAACTTGTCCCGACTGCATATAAACGAGATGGTCGAAAAGGTAAATTTTTTTACTAACTTTAATTTTTTTTCCTTCATTACTATATTTCTTTTATAATAATTTACTAAATTTAAATAATTTTTAGGCGGTTCCTAAAAGGAAAGGCCGCTTAGTTGGTTGGCCGTCGTGTTTCTTCATGTCCGACTTCATCTTCACAAGTCCCGTATGCCGATCCCATGATTCTGGGGAGCTACAGAACAAAGATGACCGGATTGTGGCATTGGAGGCGCAGAACGCCACAATCCTTCAGGAGCTAGCCGATCAAAAGAAGACCAACCTCAAGATATTGGAGAAGATACACCGTTTTTTTCCCCCGAGTTCTTAGTTTTTTTTAAACTTTATGAATGTTTTTTCATTTTAAGTTTCTATAAACTTAATTTCTATAATATTATTAGTTTTAAATTTCAGTTTTGTTTATTTATTAATTTTAATATTAAAAATTAAATATAAAAATAAAATATTTAAAATGAATAAATTAACAATTCCGACGAAAGCTATACGTCAGAATATCCCGACGAGATATTGTCGTAGGAAAACTCCGACGAAGCAAGGTTTGTCGGAATTTTCCGACAACAACTTTCGTTGGAATGTTCCGACGAACGATATTAATATAGTAATTCCGATGAAAACTTATCGTCGGAATTTTCCGATGAAATCATTTCGTCGGAAGATTGTGTTTCCGATGAAAACGGTTCTCGGAATAGCTCCGACTAATTTCCGATGCTGTGTGTGGTCCGAGTTGTCGTCGGAAGTTCGTCAGAATTTTGTTTCTCGGTATTCGTCAGAACGTCGTCGGAAGTTCTGACGAATTTCCGACGAAATATTTTTTTCTGAACAAATGATACCGACGACTACTTTCGTCATAGTTTCGTCGGAATTTCTCATTTCTGACGACATGCCGACGATTTTGGCCGTCGGTATCTGTCTGTTTTCTTGTAGTGTCCTGTAACTGACGGTCGAATACTCAAAAATTTTGGGGAAATATTCGGGATGAAACAGAGCTTCCATCATGGGGACATTCCATTGTACCTGACCTGGAACAAAAAGATCTTTAACTAATAAATTTGGTAAAACAGAGGAGCCAGGCCCGTCAGGTGTGTCATTGATTGTTCCTGGAAGCCAGTTATCAGCCCACACTCTAACTGTCTGACCATCTCCTATGATCCATTTCAACCCTCGTTTTATTAGAGGAGTGTTTGAATTATACTCCCCCCAGCATACCTTGAAGTTTGATAGCTTCTGGAGTTTAGAATATCTTTTTACCTATAATATTTAGCTCTATAAACCATTGCCAGTAATGAAGAGGGTTGTGTGATTAATCGCCAAGTCTGCTTTGCTAGTAAGGCTTTATTAAATGCCATCATGTCTCTAATACCCAATCCTCCTTCTCTTTTTGAAGCAGTGATTTTATCCCACGCTATCCAAGGAATTGAATGTCTGTCCTTATTAGCCGACCACCAGAATTGCCTCATGGCTTTTGTAATTTCTTTAAGTAAAACTTTGGGTAATAAGAAACAGGACATCGTGTAAGCAGGGAGAGCTGTTATCACTGCTTTCAGCAATACTTCTTTACCAGCTGGGGACAGAAACTTTGAATACCAATTCTCTAGCTTGTTTTGAATCCTTTGGACTATGTATTGGAAGACTTCTTTCCTATTTCTACCTATATACTCGGGCAAACCCAAGTAACGCTCAAAGCCTCCTAAAATTTTTTATACTAAGTTGATTAACTATTTTCTCCTAGAGATTTTTGGGGGTACCTTTTCCAAAGGATATTGCCAATTTGGTGTAATTGACCTCTTGTCCCGATGCTTCCTGGTAAAGCTTAAGAATTCTTGATATATTGATGGCTTCTTCTTCTTCTGTTGCCTTCCAGAAAAGAAGAGAATCATCAGCAAAAAGGAGATCTGAGATATGAGGGCCACTTCTTGAAGCTTGAAAACCATTTATTTTCTTTTCCTCCTGAATATTCTTTTTGATTAGACGGGATAGACCTTCTGTACAGATAATATATAAATAGGGAGAGATAGGGTCACCTTGGCGTAGTCCTCCTTGTGGTGTAATGGTCTTCGATGGCTCACCATTAATCAAGACTGAATATGTGACCGTGGTAATGCACTTCATGATCCATTCTCTCCATTGTCTGCGAAAACCCATCTTCTCCATCACTAAGTCAATGAAAGACCACTCAACTTTATCAAAAGCTTTTGCAATGTCAAGCTTAAGGGCCATGAACTTATTTTTAAGGTTCTTCGTGTGAAGAGAGTTCATAAGTTCATGACTTATAAGGACATTGTCAGTGATGAAACGACCAGGTATAAATGCTAATTGATTCTCTGTAATGATATTGTGAAGCCAGGGTTTCATCCTTTCAGCCAATATCTTTGAGATAATATTACAAGCAACATTGGCCAACCTAATTGGTCTATAATCCTTGATAGTGATGGGGTTCTCAACTTTAAGGATTAAGCATATATGGGTTTTGTTATAAATCATATGGTGGACGGCCATAACCAGGCCCGGTCCATGAGGTCCATGACCAGCCCATAAAGAAGAGAAGAAGGCACCAGCCCAAGGAGAGATGGAGTCGGCCACTTTACGATTATCTACTTAGTTTATGATTTGTACTCTTTCCATATTTGTATTTATCCTTTTTCTCATTAGATTAGGAATTGGTATATTACCATTTATCTTATGACGGTCTATACTTGTATAAATAGAGACCTCTGGCCATGAATAATAATAAGCTTTCACAGCATCTTATTTACAACACGTTATCAGCACGAAGTTGCTCTGAAAAACCCTAAAAACCATTTGATCTCTCTCTCTCTCATTCGCGTGAAACCCTAACCCTAATCTCTCTCTTTCTTCACAATTACAAACCGACCACCATCAAACTTCCATCCCAATCGTGATCTAAGCTCCCTTAGCCAACGATCACGACTTAAGCTCGTCTCAATCCTCAGCTTGGACAGCACTCACCCGGCGATCTAAGCTCATCCGGCCAGCCGACCTATCCGACCAGACGATCTGCATGATAGATCCGTCCGACTCAAATCCTGTTCGATTAGCAGCCGATAGACGACCATATCAAGCTCGTCCAGCTCGTGAAGTTCTTCTCTTTGGTGGTCCAAATCAACACTCCTAAGGTTTCTAAAGGTTATTCTGAAACTCTAATTTAAAGAATTAAAAAAACCCTAGTTTCGAAACCCTAATTGGCGAATCCTAAATATAATTGTTAGGTTGAATGGATCGTTTAGGTTGTTAGATGGAACCTAATGATATATTGATTGATTGCTTGATTGTTTTAATTAAACCTAGAATCCGGGTGCTAGGATTGATTAAAACCCTAATTGATTCTGATTGATAATTGTTATTGATTGATTAATCTTGATTGATGCTCTGAGGTTTAGATTTAGGTTGCTAGATTTATTGATTCTATGATTCGAATTCTGAAACCCTAATCTAGAATCTAAAACCTTAAAGGGCCTTGAAACCCTAATTTATTTTAAATCCGATTTCCATGATTAATGGTATTGATCTTATTGCATGAGAGCTAAGGTGATAGATTGTTTGATTTACTCATGATCTGAAACCCTTAATCACTAAAGGCCTTGAAACCTCAACCGTGTCCAGCATTGATCCGATTTGCTAAGCATTGACATTATTTATCTAAGCTTGCTTGCTTTACATTTTCACATGGCCGTGTGGCTTATCATGCACCATAAACTAATGGTCGTGTGACCTTGCTTGTATCATACTTGTGGCCGTGTGGCCTCTTTGTTGCACTATAGTATCTAAGCCGTGTGGCTTGTGCATATTCATTCATGGCCGTGTGGCCTTAGTACATTGTTGCATCATAACATCATTCGGCCGTGTGGCCTAATCATCTTGACTGCATATAGACCATGCACACTATGTTTGTCTCGCACCATGGTCGAGTAGTAAATTGTTTTGGTCGAGAGACTTATGAATCAGTATGCATTGACTATTTGAATTGTTTGCATGAATTCCAAATCTTGAATTGATTGATAACATGATTTCAGATGTCGAAATTTGAGTCTTTGGATTATGCAGCCCTAAATCTCTCTGAAGATAATTGGTTTGAATGGGCAATGAACACTTCAGTTGTCCTGAAGTCTAGAGGACTCGGAAGGAGTATCATTCAGGGCAATTATGCAACTGAAAGTGAAAAGTATAGGGCCATAACAATTATGCGCCATCATCTCACTGAGGATCTGAGAAATCAGTATCTACATATTGAGAATCCTCGTGACCTTTGGACAGAATTAAAATCCAGATACACAACGGTGTTATTACCAAAGGTCAGACATGAATGGATGAGTCTCAGATTCCAAGACTTTGAGTCTGTGGATGATTACCACTTGGCTTTGTCCAAAGTCGTTTACAAACTGAGACTATGTGGTGAAGTGGTAACATACGAGGACTTACTGTTCAAGACATACTCCACATTCCATCCAGGAGATCTGTTTTCACGACACATCTATATGGAAAGAGGTTTCACCACCTATACTGATATTCTTTCATGCCTATTGATAATTGAGCAGAATAAATTGCTAAAGAAAAGCAGTGAGATGCAAGAGGAATCCAAGGTAGCCGTGTCCAAAATAACAGATGGTGTGGCTGGCTTGTCTATTGACTAAGAAAATTAGACTTCGACATTCTGATTTTGTGTTAAGATTTTGATTTCTGTTTTGCTTTAATCTTCCTGTCATTCACGAATTTTTATAATAATAGAATTGTTTTGAGTTCATTTTTGCTTGATAATGTGAATGATTTTGATTGATAAAAATGAGTACAAATTTGCCGGTATAGTAACTTAATTAAAGACATACGACCAAAGCATTGCCTAAAGGGCATTATATACACCCAAAATTCGTGGCCCATTGAGTTATAATAAATAAATAAAAAAATAGTTTCCAAATAGAACAATGGGAAAAAGGAAACAAAAGGTTCCTACATATTTGAGAAAATTGCCTAAGGATTTATAAATGGTCAAGACTATACATGCGTACTCTACTGATCTAGACTATGCCAAAGATCAGTATGATAAGAGGCAAGAGCCATGGTAATCAGATTGGTAAACCCCACGAAATTATACACTTTATGGTATGACTGGATTAGCTACCCTAGTCTAAACTTGATGCAAAGATTGATATTGCAAAGGGAACACAGAGTTATCCCATATAATCTCACGCTGTGTAACATGTACACAATGGAAACTCATTAGGCTATAATGTCCCAAGCATCTAAACATTACAGCATGTTCATGAGGGGGAGTGAAGACAAACCCGTGGTTCATGACCATACTATAAACATGGATATGACAGTTTGGCCGTACAGGCCATTACCTATAAGGTTCAGACTCTAAAGTCTATAAGCTTGGGGACATCAAGAGTTTTACATGTATATAAGGTTAATATGCATCAGGCCATATAAGTGAGCATAGATATTCCCATCTCAGATTAAATATGGGTCATGAGTCAGACATATACCATCTTAAGAGATTTTGAATAAACCACCACAGACATTTGTGCCGTCTAAGATGGAACCTCAGAAGAGGATTGGGAATATATGTTGGATATGAACATGTCTTTCTCCCACGAGTTTTTAAGAGACCTTGAGCCAAATATGGGTGATCAGATTAAGGCCAGGTACACGGATTACATGACTAATGAATCCGACTATCCAACATCAAGGGGAGAAAGAAATAAGCTGGTAAAAGATTAATAAGATAAATGGAATGGTATTAACCATCTTTGTCTTGGAAAGATCCTCGGACTAATAGAATATGATTTAAGACGTCCAAAGAAAGATTATACAAAGCTAGCTAATTGAATGCCAGACCGATTAGACCCGGAAAAGAAAAGAAAAACCAGCTTGCACCACGAAATTAGTGTCCTAGAGAGACATAATCAAGTTTCTACAGAGTCTATTAAAGAAAGACCAATAAGTTCCATAAGATAAGGAAACTTGGAAAGAAAAGAGAAAGGTGCATAGAATGAAAAGACAGATCCGAGGTCATAAGGGAAACCAGACCAGACATTGAGATAAGTCTGCGCAGCTGAACATCTAAGGTACCAAACCATGTGGCTTGGGACGCCAAGCTGCAAGGTAATGAAGATCCTTGGTAAGAATGAAATCTCAAATCGATTAGATCATGTCTGGAACAAAATGGAACTACATAAGAGTGTCGACACATAAATGATAAAGATGCATAAGAAAGTAGCACTTGAGTTTAAACAAAAAAAAAAAAAAAAAAAAGTAGCACTTGAGTTTTAAAGATATAAGCGATGATCAGAACCCACATGAATACAAGAATGCATTCATAGATTAAATTGAGTCAAAAGAAATTGTGGGGTTTAAAGAATCTATAGAAGAGATGGGCGTATTGGCCATACATGTAGAAACGCCATCTGATGATATAAACCAGTGGACGAATGGGTCTTGTGAGGAAAAGAAAATCGTGAGATGTAGAACATGATCATGTGGTCTAGAGGTCGTTCATGTTTCTACTTACAGCATTTAAGCATAGCTAAGAACAGCTTGTTACACAAGGGTACTCACAGAGACCATGGAACATATTACAAGGAGATATACTCCTATGTGGTGGAAACTACTACACAAATTCAAAATTAATAAAGGTCTGGTCATAAGTAAGAAATAATGTAGTAAGCAGCATATTGATCACTTGATAAAGATAATAAAGGTACCAGAAAGATGAAAAAAGAAATTCTCAAAGAACAGCATTGTTCCTAAGCTGTTTATGGACTGAAGCAAAGCAGCTGCATATAATATGATAGACTAAGTAATACTTAGTAAAGGAGTTCTATAAGAACGATCCAAATCAGTCCATAGAATCTTATGAAAGAAATTCCTTGTGTTTATACTAAACCAACTCAAAGAAAAGTTAATTGGTTTCAATGATACAAGTTATCGATTGATTAGGCAGGCTATCTTTTACGTAAGAATAGGACTGCAATATCTTGCAATCATCAAGTCACGACAAGCCTTTAGACATTAAGGAGACAAGTCGTGAGCATCTGTGGTCAAGGCCTAACGTGCAGTGTGTGGCATTGCCAAAGGCAAGAAGGATCGATAGCCTTGTATGAAGTCCATGAGTGTATTTGACCGCAGGTATGGACGAGGTCTATGACCCAACATGGATTGATCAGATTAGTGCATGAGGCATCATACAGTCCATAGTGACCACAATATTAGCTCAGATGTCTTTGTTCATGCCACTTATCACTGACTTATTAGCTCAGTCCATAGTGACCACAATATTAGCTCAGATCGTGGTGTGACCATGAGGCATCAGCATACATATCAGTGTGCATAAATTTAAAGTATAGCTGATGGTAAAGAAGGTCTTAAGGGACCAATCAGCACGCCGTCCATGTTGTTGCAGTAACATCGGACTGCAATATAATAAGCCATTCATGGGCAAGTTATGGGCACATACAGAACAAGATCAATGATCTGACATATATGTTCCGGTACGTGGTGTAGTCCACGGCTAAGAAAGTTCATGAGGAGTTTTGGTCAAAGGCCATAAACTTATTAAAGCAGAAATTGTGATTATGGACGACAAAAGAAGTACATACTGCCCAAGACTTCTTCTCCCACGAGATTCCAAGACAAGGGAGGTCCGAGTACTTCAAGTTCACTCAAGCAATTTTCAGAAACTCATACATCAGCTTGAGATGCGTAGACTGAAGGATCTTTAGTGATACATTCATCAGGGGGAGTAGTGTGTGTTGTACTCTTTTTCCTTCGCCATGGTTAATGAGACAACATTAAGCATACTATGAACCCTGAACGGTTATGGCGTCCAAGGGGGAGTGTTATAAATCATATGGTGGACGGTCCATAACCAGGCCCGGTCCATGATGTCCATGACCAACCCATAAAGAAGAGAAGAAGGCGCCAGCCCAAGGAGAGATAGAGTCGGTCACTTTACCATTATCTACTTAGTTTATGATTTGTACTCTTTCCATATTTGTATTTATCTTTTTCCTAATTAGATTAGGAATTGGTATATTATCATTTATCTTATGACGGTCTATACTTGTATAAATAGAGACCTCTGGTCATGAATAATAATATGCTTTCGCAGCATCTTATTTACAACAGGTTTATTAATTCTAGGATCAAGATATGATTGCTCAAAGAAAAGCTTAACATACGAGAGAACACCTGGTTTGATGATCTCCCAGTGTTTTCTGTTGAAGGCTGCCGTCATACCATCGGGGCCTGGGGCTTTCTCAGAATTCATGGCAAAGACCGCATCTCTAATTTCCTTCTCCGTTACAGGACTAGTAAGATTTTTGTTGATGTCTTCTGTGACTGTCAAGGGAATACTATCCATGATTTGAGAATTTATAATATTTCTTTTCCTCGTATATATATTCTTGAAGTAACGGAGAATGTGAGAATGGATATCCTTGACCTCTGAGTATTGCTTCCCTGCATCATCCTGAATATGGAGAATTCTGTTATAACTACGTCTTTGCTTTGTTTTGGCATGAAAATATCTTGTATTTTTACCACCTGCCTGAAGCCATAGGATTCTGCTTTTTGTTCTCCAATACTCCTCCTACATCCTTTAATGTAATTTAAGTTGAGCCTTTAGATTTTGGAGATGTACATAGAAATGGCTGGAGCTTCATAAGCTTTCTGAATATCCCCTTTTAATTGGCTCAATCACCTTCCTTGAGTTCGTGTTATTATAGCTCCTCCATCTTGATAACACTCTGCAGAATTTGTTGATGATGGTATGAATGTCCCCGTATGGTACATTGGCACAGTCTTGATTCCAGGCCTTCTCAATTACATGATTGAAGTCAGGCAGAAACCTCCATCTCACATCATATCTGAAAAGTTTAACCTTTTTTCCATTTAGTAGCATTTGTATTGAGGAGCAGGGGCCTATGGTCAGATCCTATCTAGGGCAAAAGGGTTACAGTAGCTGTTGGATACATCTCCAGCCAATCACTATTAGCTACTGCTCTATCTAATTTAGACATAATCGAGTATTTTGACCTTTTGCCTATCCAAGTAAATTTTCCACCTATAGTTTTAATATCCTGAAGTCCTAGCACAGAGAGCATTCTGTTGAAGAGAGAAAAGGAAGTGACTGACCGTGTTAAGCCACCTTGCTTCTCTTGTCTTGTCTTTATGTCATTGAAGTCGCCTAACAACAATCTTGGCTTACCCTGAAAGTAGCCTGCATTTTTCAAATGATATAATATTTTCCCATTGGCGATTGCGATACTTTACAACTGGGTTTCCATATATATAAGACAACCAAAAAGTATTGGTGCCTTCTTGTACACACATATCAGTATTATACAAAGTGGGGTTACCCAAAAACTACGCCCAACCCCATCATTCCAAAAGAAAGCCGCAGCTCCGCTACTGCCTTTAGCTGGGATTACAAAAAAAAATCTTATACCCTAAATCCCTAGCTAATTCTTGCACAACAGTATCTACATTCTTTGTTTCTACGAAAAGCATTACATCTGGACTATAGGACCTTTTAATGTCCATTAGATGGCTGAAGTGACAGCAAAGCTGGACAGTGTTCATAAGCTTCTCAGAATACAAGTTAGCTTCTCAGAAGATGTTGAAGCTGTAGAATCTACAGTGATATGGGCGACGAGGAGGATGTGAACTACGTCAGTGTTACTGGATTCAGAATCAGATTGGAAACATAAACTTCAATGGAATTGGTCAAAGGAGTAATTACAACCAAGGTTCACAGTACCAGAAACCCTTCATCAGCAGCAACAACATGAACTATGTAACCTCTTATTGCCATAATCCTGCACCAACAACTCAATGATTTACCATGGTTAATTTTACCACTTTTAGACCATGGTATAAGTCCTATTTAGAGTCTATTATATGTGTTTAGAGTCGGTGTTAGAGATTTTTCAGGTCTAGATACGTTATGAGCTACTTTGGAGATTCTGGAGATATTTAAAGTGCAGAACTGCATAGATACATCAGAAGTTTTGCTATAGATGAGATAGTGTATTCATATGGAGTTCGTTTGAACGATAAATGTTGGTCTAAAGTCATTGACTTGGAAAACTTGTAAAATTTGACAATTTGACTATGTTTGAGAAACAAGTAAATGTCCCACATAAAAATATGAGGTGAGAGTCCTCTTGTTTATATATGGAGAACTAATAAAATGGTTCATGACCATATAAATATATTGTGATATATTAGTGGAAAGATATATTCGATTAATATATGTTCGAATATTAAACCGAGTTAACCAAATTATATTTAGAATATAGTGGTTTGGAATTAAAAATTAATTTGATAAATAGAAAACTAGTTAATACCCTAATAATGCTTTGGGTCAAATTACATTTGGAATAGACTGGTTTCGAGTTAAAAAATTAATTTGATAAATCGACAACAAGTTTTTTATTTGGTCAACTTTTTCATTTCATAATAATGAAATTTGGACAATGTCCATTGCTAGTGCCAGGTGATTACATACTGTTGTCCATTACACCTGGATTTTTCGCTAATTGATCAGCAGTTACAACAAGATTCCTACGTACATGGTAAAAGGAGAAGCAATTTTCCTAGCTATACTTACTATATCCTTTTCAATGGAGGTAGCTTCATTTATGTGAGCTGCATGACTTCTTCCATCAATAGCTTCCAATTTTAAACTCTTAAAAAGCTCCCCACAATCATGTATAAATGTGACCCTGTTATATGCTAGTCGGTGCGCTTGTTGTACCGCTAACAGCATGGCCATTGCTTCTCCTACCAAAGATGATGAGGTAGGCTCAATTGCAGAGCTTCTTTGGAGCCTAGGAGTGCCTTCTTTGCTTAATAAGGACCACCATATTCCAGCTTGTTCTTCTGGTGACTTCCAAGATGCATCTAAAATGAAGAAGTAATCTGTTTCTTGGGGGAGAATGTGGAGAAGCGAACTTAAAGGGAAGGTATTTTGAACCTGATTTGCAGCAAAGTTTTGAGAATTTGTGACCGGAATATGGCTTTTTGCTTCTTCCCATAACTTCTTATCCATCGTTTCTGTATTAATGACTTGAGTTATGTGATCCCTTTTTTTCTCATGAACAGCCTTGTTGCGCCTTTTCCATATTCTCCACCCGAGATAGAATGGAAGTGTATCGGTCAGTCCTTGTTGTACCTGGTCCAGCAGACTCTGTAAGAGGTGAAGAGTTATACCCTGCTGATTAAGCTGGGGACAAGTATTTAGCAGTGACAGATTCCATATTTCTTTGGCGACTCTACAACCAAAGAGCATATGTTTCACTGTTTCTACCTCCTCACCACATAATTGACAATACTTGTAAACTCGACAACCTCGAATACTAAGATTTTTAGCAACTGGTAGACCATTATGCACACACTTTCACCAAAAGAAGTTTTTATTAGGACTAAATTTCATGTTCCATAACTTACATAAACATTTATTACGTTGAGCTGTTAAAGGTTCAGAGAGAACCTGAATCTCAACATTTTCTTTGTCGATGGCCCTCTGGATGTGGTATCCTGTTCTTACTGTGTAAACTCCAGTTTACTATACATCCAGTAGGCTATGTCATGTCCTCATGTAACTGACGGTCGAGTACTCAAAATTTTGGGGAAATATTCGGGATGAAACAAAGCTTCCATCATGGGGACATTCCATTGTACCTGACCTGGAACAAAAAGATCTTTAACTAATAAATTTGGTAAAACAGAGGAGCCAGGCCCGTCAGGTGTGTCATTGATTGTTCCTGGAAGCCAGTTATCAGCCCACACTCTAACTGTCTGACCATCTCCTATGTTCCATTTCAACCCTCGTTTTAATAGAGGAAGGGTTGGAATTATACTCCTCCCAGCGTACCTTGAAGTTTGATAGCTTCTGGAGTTTAGAATATCTGATTACCTATAATATTTAGCTCAATAAACCCTTGCCAGTAATGAAGAGGGTTGTGTGATTAGGCGCCAAGTCTGCTTTGCTAGTGAGGCTTTATTAAATGCCATCATGTCTCTAATACCCAATCTTCCTTCTCTTTTTGAAGCAGTGATTTTATCCCACGCTATCCAAGGAATTGAACGTCTGTCCTTATTAGCCAACCACCAGAATTGCCTCATGGCTTTTGTAATTTCTTTAAGTAAAACTTTGGGTAATAAAAAAACAGGACATCGTGTAAGCAGGGAGAGCTGTTATCACTGCTTTCAGCAATACTTCTTTACCAGATGGGGACAGAAACTTTGAATACCAATTCTCTAGCTTGTTTTGAATCCTTTGGACTATGTATTGGAAGACTTCTTTCCTATTTCTACCTATATACTCGGGCAAAACCAAGTAACGCCCAAAGCCTCCTAAATTTTTTTTATACCAAGTTGATTAACTATTTTCTCCTTGAGATTTTGGGGGGTACATTTTCCAAAGGATATTGCCGATCTGGTGTAATTGACTTCTTGTCCCGATGCTTCCTGGTAACGCTTAAGAATTCTTGATATATTGATGGCTTCTTCTTTTGTTGCTTTGCAGAAAAGAAGAGAATCATCAGCAAAAAGGAGATGTGAGATATGAGGGCAACTTCTTGAAGCTTGAAAACTATGAATTTTCTTTTCCTCCTGAATATTCTTTTTGATTAGACGGCATAGACCTTCTTTACAGATGTTATATAAATAGGGAGAGATAGGGTTACCTTGGCGTAGTCCTCCTTGTGGTGTAATGGTCTTCGATGGCTCACCATTAATAAAGACTGAATATGTGACCGTGGTAATGCACGATCCAATCTCTCCATTGTCTGCAAAAACCCATCTTCTCCATCACTAAGTCAATGAAAGACCACTCAATTTTATCAAAAGCTTTTGCAATGTCAAGCTTTAGGGCCATGAACTTATTTTTAAGGTTCTTCGTGTGAAGAGAGTGCATAAGTTCATGACTTATAAGGACATTGTCAGTGATGAAACGACCTGCTATAAATGCTGATTGATTCTCCGTAATGATATTGTGAAGCCAGGGTTTCATCCTTTCAGCCAATATCTTTGTGATAATATTATAAGCAACATTGGCCAAACTAATTGGTCTATAATCCTTGATAGTGATGGGGTTCTCGACTCTAGGGATTAAGCATATATGGGTTTTATTAATTCTAGGATCAAGATATGATTGCTCAAAGAAAAGCTTAACATACGAGAGAACACCTGGTTTGATGATCTCCCAGTGTTGTCTGTAGAAGGCTGCCGTCATACCATTGGGCCTGGGGCTTTCTCAGAATTCATGGCAAAGACCGCATCTCTAATTTCCTTCTCCGTTACAGGACTAGTAAGATTTTTGTTGATATCTTCTGTGACTGTCATGGGAATACCATCCATGATTTGAGAATTTATAATATTTCTTTACCTCATATATAAATTCTTGATGTAACTGAGAATGTGAGAATGGATATCCTTGACCTTTGAGTATTGCTTCCCTGCATCATCCTGAATATGGAGAATTCTGTTATAACTACGTCTTTGCTTTGTTTTAGCATGAAAATATCTTGTATTTTACCCCCTGCCTGAAGCCATAGGATTCTGCTTTTTGTTCTCCAATACTCCTCCTACATCCTTTAATGTAATTGAAGTTGAGCCTTTAGATTTTGGAGATGTACATAGTCAATGGCTGGAGCTTCATAAGCTTTCTGAATATCCACTTTTAATTGCTCAATCACCTTCCTTGAGTTCGTGTTATTATAGCTCCTCCATCTTGATAACGCTCTGCAGCATTTGTTGATGATGGTATGAATGTCCCCGTACGGTACATTGGCAAAGTCTTGATTCCAGGTTTGCTCAATTACATGATTGAAGTCAGGCAGAAACCTCCATCTCACATCATATCTGAAAAGATTAACCTTTTTTCCATTTAGTAGCATTTGTATTGAGGAGCAGGGGCCTATGGTCAGATCCTATCTAGGGCAAAAGGGTTACAGTAGCTGTTGGATAGATCTCCAGCCAATCACTATTAGCTACTGCTCTGTCTAATTTAGACATAATCGAGTATTTTGACCTTTTGCCTATCCAAGTAAATTTTCCACCTATAGTTTTAATATCCTGAAGTCCTAGCACAGAGAGCATTCTGTTGAAGAGAGAAAAGGAAGTGACTGACCGTGTTAAGCCACCTTGCTTCTCTTGTCTTGTCTTTATGTCATTGAAGTCACCTAACAACAACCTTGGCTTACCCTGAAAGTAGCCTGCATTTTTCAAATGATATAATATTGTGCCATTGGCGATTGCGATACTTCACAACTGGGTTTCCATATATATAAGACAACCAAAAAGTATTGGTGCCTTCTTGTACACACATATCAGTATTATACAAAGTGGGGTTACCCAAAAAACTAAGCCCAACCCTATCATTCCAAAAGAAAGCCGCACCTCCGCTACTGCCTTCATCCTCATCAAAGAGAACTTTTACCCAAACCTCAGCTTCCCTCACAGTAGTAGGTTCTATGATAGAAACTTCATCAACCTGTCCCAGCTTTGAATCGATACTCTCCACCATTCCGTAGCGTCGATACATATCAGGGAGGTTGAAGATTCTTACTTTGAAAGGAATTTGCATTAGGAAGGTCGGACAGCTTCTGTCCGTCCATCGGTCCAAAGCTACGATCCATCCCCGGTAAGTGTATGGTTGTTTATCCAGTACCTTCAGTAGATAATGTTCCTTCTCAAAGTAAAAATTAACCATTCCATCATCATTGATTTGGCTCTCCACCTTCCTGACAAGCTGCCAAATCCTCGGTAGAGCAACCTTCAAACCTGATGGATTCTGATGGTAATGATTAAGACCTTTGGCTACCAGACACAGTTGGTGGTCTTTCTCGAACTCTTTTTGAGCATCTTCATGAACGAACCACTTCTCTTCGTCTGCTCAAAGCTTGAGACCTTAGAGAGCTTTCCAGATGATCTTTGTGGGATCTGCTTGTTGGTAGATGTCCTGATTGGGATCAGGAGATTGATTTTCGGATTGCATGTTGAAAAGATTGAATTTTGGTGCAGGATTCTTGATCGGTCAAAATTCTCCTAGAGACTTCTGGAAATCGCCTTGCGAAGCGGTAGAGAGATTAATACCCGAAAATGCTTTAGCTCAAATTCAAATTAATTTTATGATTTAAAATATATTTTCCATTAATGATAAAAGACGTTGACGTTGCCATTGACTTTGTCATAATGATTGATCAAGATTTATTATTTTGAATCAATGTTGCGTACGTTTTATCATTAGTGCTTTTTGGAACAAGCATATAAAACCCTTCTTCCATATGGCATTACACACTGGCGAACAATACATTAACCGAGAAAAATATTTCCCCATTTTGAATATTATTTTTATTTTCTTTTGTCTTTTATCTAATAGTACAGTGTAAAACGAGCGATTTGCACCATAAATATAGAAAGAGTAGGAAATTTGCGAAAATGGAAAAATATACGGCCCAAAGGAGAGGCCCAGCTTTCGTGGGTGAGAAAAAACATTGATGACCCTATAACTTGTTCTTTTCACGTTGAGAAGGAGAAGGGTTTTGCAATTATGACATGCAAGTAATGATTAGGAAACATATACATACAGCGGACCGTTTATAATTGTTTAGGTAATCTGACCATTAGTAACCTCTCTCTCTCTCTCTAATGAAACAAAATTAAATTATCTGAGACGTCGCCAAAAATATACATTATTGGTACCGGAAAAACGTCGGAACCCTCAACAAGCAGATTCAGCAAAAAACCACAAGCATAAACGCAGCAAAATCTAGATCAAGATCTAAAGATAGAAAACTAAACCGAGGGAAAGAAGACAGAGGAGATATTTCCCCAGCTCCGACAAACGCGAGTGGGTATTGGATCCGATGACCTCGCAGGTTCTCGGCAGCCGGTGTGTTTGAAACTGGATATCAATCCATCCAAGATTAGTCTTCACCAAAAGAGTCATCCCAAAGTTGCCCACGCTCGACAGCTGGAATCTACAAGAGACCCGACCCTCAAACTTTCTCTGCTGCCTCGCCGTCACACGCTTCTACATCACCACACACAAACTCTAAAATCTACCATTCAAGAAAAGCTTCAGCGTCTAAGAGGAAGATGTTCCGGAGAACCGCCATCCCCAAGACAAAGCTCGTCGACACCAGAATCCTCACAGAGGACAGCGCAACATGAATACCATAGTCCCCGTTTATTGCACAGAGATAATACAATAATTATCCTGCTAATATGAATCATTAATTTTTATGTATTTCTTAGTTTAGCCAGCTAACAAATATATTTTTATGTATTTGAATCATAAATTTTCACACTGTATATTTGTTAATTTAGCCGGCTAATAAATTCTAGACTACAAATTAGTTTAGCGAGCTAATAAATTTATATATTTTTGGATTTATCCTTTAATAAAATTTTTGGATAAGTTAGCTGGTTATAACGTGACTTATTTAGATCTTTTGAAAATTAGATGGTTATAATCGGATTTATTTGGATATTTTACATGTTAGATGATGTTTAGATCTAAGATTATCGGATTCATTGATGGCTATATTAATTAGTAAATGGTTATATTCTTATTTATCTGGATATTTTACATGTTAACTGATATATGGTTAACTAGTGACTAACGTAGTTATATAAGTTATATGATGTACTGATTGTTGATTGTAAAGAGTTTATGTATCCGGTTAATTCTAATAAAATATGAGTTCATACAATGAAGTTGTAGCCGGATAAGTACATCATATAATAAGATTCTCTATTAAGATACTAGATCTCAAATCTCCTACACATTGTTACCAAGTAGATCAATTAGTTAGACATCTTGACATGATATGTAAATAGATGCATATACAAATAATAATACATAAACCGTTTGCAGTGTATAAACCGCAAATTTTACTACTCTTTCTATATTTATGGTGCAAATCGATCTTTATTTTTCAAAAAATACATATTGGTAATACAAAATAACATAGCCGGATGGTATATTACATGTCCGGATATAAATCAGAGAAAACGTAACCATTCATACATAGTCGAACATTCAACCCAACCGGTTCCTCGCCGGCTTTAAAAATCCGAGGTGGTAACTCCATAGTCTGCACATTTGTGAAAAGGAGATTAGGTAATTCATGACCTGAGTTTGAACAGTGAATGCGGCATGAATGAGCCCTAATTCTGACACAGCTATTCGAAAGGGGAAAACAAAATAAAAAACTTACAATAAGAAAAAAAGAACTATCCAAGAAATTGGGACTGAAGAAGAGGATCCAGTGAGTATGGGATGGTCTTGATGCGAAGAATCTGTCAAATGGTATAAGACAATTGCGATGGATAGAAGCTTGAATCATCACCTGAGTATCATCAGTGAACTCAAATATTACAAGATAGAAGTATGATTTTGTGAGGTGAACGGTTCCTATGGAAAAATCAAAGAGATTGAGAAGAGAGTGATGAACTACTTTGCGGAGAAAACAATGGTTTGAGGAGAGATAGTGTAGATATTTTTGAAAAACATTTTATTGATTGTAATAATGAGCAAAGACTCTCTCACTTCACTTCACGTGTAAAAATAAAAAAAAAAGAAAGTTTTCGAAAATGTATTAAACATTAGATATGTCTTTATGTCTTTCAGGTCTTGCGCCATTGAAATCAGACGACTATGCAAGGCTACGAGCCCTACATATGAGTCTTGACATCCATTGAAATACAAGACCAGGATCCAGAATCATGATAGATCAATCGACCCGAATAGGCTCTGAGCCTAGAAACACCTATTATACCAGGTCAATATCTCCGATGAAACGACTCTCCTCCAGGTTTGGACACGGTCCAAGCCTAAGAAGAACTTGGAAACTAGACACTACATAAACAATGTCCTGCTCGAGACAGACCTGATGAGAAGGGACGACTCCGGTCGACCGAAGTACTCAGGTTATCTCCCGAATTCGATGAAGAAATCGAGAAATAAGGAGCAAACTGTTGGGAAAAAATAATCCCGCAAGAAATTCCTCCAGCCCCCGAGTTGGACACTGGCCTTCAGATTCCTGCATGCAGAAATCTCTGCTCAAATCCCTGCTCCATTCCTGCCTCCGGGTAAAGTGGAAGTTTTGTACTAAAGTAGATTCTTCCCTATTTTGAATATGGAGGAGTTTAACCTAATAACCGACCAAGATCAAGCTATATAAGGGGAGCCCAAACCCTAGAACATGGAATCGACATTCAGGGACTAAGAAACTAGAGCTAGATGGCTAGAATTAGGGTTTACACACCAAACGTTGTAGTTCCTGCTCATACGATTAATAAAATCTTTCTTGCAGTCTCTATTCTCTTGTTTGTTTACTTTTCCGTAGTACCTACCTAAAAATACCATAACATTGGGGACAATGTCGTTTTAAGTCTGGGGGAGGTTTTTATTGATGATGTGTTTTGTTTTGAGTGTCAGTTAAGCTGTTTTATAGAGTTTATAAAGTCAAGAAGGGGATGATAAACTTTTTCGATTTTACTTACTATCTAACCACTCTTTAGCAAAATTCTTTAAGTTTACTGATTGCAGGATGTACTGAATGGAAACAGAAAAGCTGATTACCTGCCAGTAACATCCACGGTGCTGAGAAAGTCAGAAGGAACCAAAGATGACTTCCAACCTTAATCAATGATATGTCATGGATTTTACCCACTTTATATATGTTTTTACAGTCTTTTATATGCATTTTGAGTCTTTTTAGAGCTTTTACAGGTTCAGGTACCCATTTGAGTAAAGTGGTGATTTTGGAGTATTTTGGAGCTTTAATGAGAGATTTGCTAAAAACATGAAGGCATAGTCGATTATTGAAGGAAACATCGATCCATGAATCACTATCAACGTTGATCGACGGCGAGCAATCCTCAAGTTTAATGATGATTTAAGAAAATAAAAGTTTTACCCAAAGTTCCAAGATTTACACCATAAGTCCCTGACCGCCTGTTAGACTATTTATTAGGGTTTTCTATTGTTTTAGAGGGTAGACTTCTTTTTAGCTTATTGAGAGAGAGGCAGACTTGATACCTTGGAATAGAGAGAGATCTGAACATCATACCAGAGAAGATCTTGAACTTCTTTATCTCTTACTCTACTTTGTTTGTTTTCATCTTTGTTTTATTGAAGTATTATTTAGACCATCATAATATTTCTTATGAATATGTCTGATAGTCTTATTGTTAGATTTAGGGTTCTTCAAGGTTGAACTATGTATTGCTGATATGAACTGTTATTAGGGTAGTTTAAATAGTTCTTCATCTAGTTGCTCTTATTACTAAGTCTAGGCTTGATCACCCTGAACTTAGATCATTGGATTGATTGGTGCAAGCGGAAGCTTGGTCTCTTTCCTGAAACTAAACTAGTATGGTCTAATTAACTAGATACGCACAAAAGTTGGTCTAGGATATCAAACTCATTCGCTAAAGCTTGCTAGAAGGAAGATCGATAACCCAACAGGTGTATCGATCGACGTTTTGAAAGGTGTATAGATTGACGTTCATATATAACATCGATCGACACTTTGAGTTCGAGAACAATTAATATTTATAAATCCTTGATAACTAAATAAGTTTGCACACTTTTCATACCTGAGATTATACCTGAATCTAGATGTTTCCATAAATTGTTTACAACCCAAATCATTCAACTGAACAACTACCTTGTTCACCCAATTGTCACTTTATTTATTGCTTACATCTTGTTTGTCTAGCTTTAATTCAAAAGCTATAAGTCTATTGTGTAATCCAAGAATCTCTGTGGATTCGATCTCTAAGTACTACAACTGAACCTCTTATTTGAGAGAGTAAAATCACTCCTTAGGGTAATTTGAGTTATACCAAATTTGGCGCCGTTGCAGGTGATTCTTTCTCATTACCACTAGATTAAGTTTAGAATATAGTCAAGATTTTATTTCTTTGCTTGCTAAAAATTTCTCTTCTTCCCTGCTGACACAAGTACTCTAGAAGAAGAACGGGGATATCGGAAGAGCATTGATCGGCACCATGATGGATAAATCGAGCGATGGGTCGATAGAAGTATCGATCAACACTTCGCTACAAGACGCGATCGACGCCACGCAGCCGGAAACAGGTAAGTCTTCACTTACCCATCTGAACATTGAGTAAGTAGTCCTAGGAAACCCAAAAGTTCAAATATGCAACGCAACTAACCAAATCATTAATGAACAAGGGACTGCAATCCCTGACAAAAATAAAACTATTTTTAATTAATGAGAAGGAACATGAATTGCCATTGCAAGAATACTTAGATCCTGGCAGGACCTATTCCAATAGGTCAGCAATTAGGCTATCGGAAAACAGCATTAGAGGATCTGAGCTTAACCTTGATTTTCTAGTTCTAGTACGTCAAAATCCCTTCCATGGATCCCCCTCAGAACATTCTCATGATCACATCAAAAAATTAGAAGATAGGTTGGAGGATGATTTCAATTGCTGTAAACTATTCTCATTCTCTCTACTAGGGAATGCCTGACAATGGCTGGATCAATTACCAACTGGATCCCTAACCTTCTGGAAAGAAATTAGGAGTGTTTTTATCAATCATTTTTTCATTGATTCATGTTACTGGGAAGTGAGAAGAAAAATTTCCACGTTCCGTCAAGGTTCTCGGGAACCCTTTAAGAATGCATGGGGAAGGTTTAAGAGTTACCAACTTGAATGCCCACATCATGGTTACTCGGAACCTCAGCTGATCAATACCTTTACGGGGGTGTTAACTTACACTACCAGACCGCTTGATATAGTCAGCGAAGGGAACTTCAACACAAGGAGTCCTGAAGATGCAATGCGGCGGATGGAGAATGTAGCAACCATTAAAGCCTTCACAAAGATGGACATAGAAAGAGGAAATGAGATAGAGTCCGCCGACGAATCACAGTTAGCCGAAATCAAGGAGGCCTTGCACTCAATTCATTCCCTTCTGACAGGACCAAACCAATTCGGACCATTCCAAATAGATGATGATATCCCGTCTGATCTTGAAAAACGAGTTGAATCCATAGATGATCTGAATCTGAAGGATGAACTATTTAAATCCCACAATGGTAGTTTTACTCGCAATTATGAATCGACCGTTGGACAACGGAGAGGAAAGGCAAAACCTATAAATTAATTATATGCTTGGGGAACATTAAACAATGTGTAGCTTTTAAAACTATATTCAGCCGTAATTCGCCAAGATCAATGCAGCTGTGATGCACAATCGTTTCACATATGTTGGCTAGCTAATATGTCTAATCAATAAAAGTATGTGAGAAAAGAAAATAGCTAGCATGTATAAGAAATAAAATCGATGTATATAAGAATGTGATTACTAATATGATTTACAGGCATTGATAGTTCTCATGTTTAATATTAAACCATGAATCTACAGCCGTATTCAATTTAAGATAGCTATTGGTTATGACTATACATAACTATATAAAATAACAATAAAAAGGGTATTAAGCCATATAAAAGAAGCAATAGCGTATGATGACAAATTGCAGCCGTACGAAACAATTACTCAAACATATTCATACATAATGAGCAAGATTGAATTTAGCTTATAACGTCGACACAATCTCATCGAGATTCAATTATTTTCATTCCTTGAAACAAGGTCGAATCAATATGGTCGACTAAAGAGTTAGAATCCATGAATTGATAATAAGCATAATTTGAAAAAGGATTGAACATAAACTAAAAATATAACAGAATAAGAATCTATACCTATTAACTCAAGATCGATAAAGCTTCATGCTGATAACGTGTTATGAATAAGAACAGAAGAAGACAGGAATTGGTGTGTCTTATTCCATGAAGAATTAACTCTTTATATACGATACAATAGTTTGGGTACAAAGTCTAAGTTAGAGTAGGAATCAAGAAAATCTAAGACTTTCTATATGGACATCACCACAATATTTATAACAATTGCATATATATAATGAAGAGCATGTGCCCTAATCTCACGTGATTATGTTTAATGGAACAAGCCCATTAACAAATATGTAATCTCTTCTACAGAGATTGTTTTTACGTGACTACAGATATATATTTATATCACATATAAAATATATATGTATACATCATTGCTTTTGTAAAACCCATCTATTATTAATCCAATTTTCTTAGGTGTGATCCTGTAGGATCATATAATATAAGGGGTTTCTAGAAAAATATTATAACCACCGATTATTATAACGATTGTAAAAACTCGACACTACAACTTTAACAATAGTAAGTACAAATGATTTTAGGACGTTCCCAAGAATCTCCCACTGGTACTAGAATCATTTATTCTCATAATCTCTTTTGTCTATATATCTCGATCTTAGCCTAAGGTAAGAACTAGTGTCATCCTTATTAAGCAAAATCACATTTATCGAACTCTGATTTATAGTGATAAAACAAACGTCTGACATTCACCTCGTTTGAGCACAGCCATGCGTTTTTCAAGATCAAATATTTTATTGGCCCTGAGATATTTATCTCCCGTTATATAGGAGGAACAAATCCCATCTTGTCCCATCAGTGGCGGATCTAGAAATTTATTTTAGTGGGGGCAATATATATAATATTATATAATATTTAACATTAAAAATAATTATATTTTAAATATCTTTTAGTTTATTAAATTTACAAAGGTGTTTTTTAAAAAAAATCAATTTTTTACCAAATATAAGTATAATTTAAACTCTAATTTTATGATGATTCTCAATTTTATTTTATTTTAAATCTTTCCAAAATCCAAAAAAATTTACATCATAAACTCTAGCTTTCTAAAGGTGTAGAAAAAATGATGCATAAGATCTTAACCAGTATTATGGTATTTTTGAAATATTCTCAAAATTGTTGTTATTTAAACTTTTAATAGTAGTATGTTAGTGCAGTATTTAATATTTATGCTAGAAATGGAAAAGTTACGACTTAGTTATTATGTATGTAGTACATTTTGTATTTAACAGTATTGTATGTCAAAAGCAATAATAAAGTAAACAATATTAAAGTCCAAACGTTAAATACGTCATAGAATTATATAAATATGGAAACAAGCGTTAATCATTTGCCATGATAGACAAATAACTTAAGTCCTGAAAATAAAAATACACGCACGAGAGAAACAAAAAAAAAATCGAATGGGGGCAAAATTTGAAATTAGAATGGGGGAATTAATTAGAAACTTAAATAATTAAAGAATAATTTACAAATTTATTTGGGGGCAGTTGCCCCCTCCTTGATACATGTAGATCCGCCCATGTGTCCCATCCCTAGTCCTTACAAACTTCATAGAACACCTAATCAATGCCTTTACAATCACCTCACATACTAGCCATTCATGGTTATTAATGTCCCACGTTAACAACCTTGACTAGGGACCTCGATAATTTATAGCATCTTCCATTTATAGTGTTTCATGATCAAGTCACATACTTGATGACCTATAAGAGTGATACTAAATTATTTTGGGATATTTATTTAATTATCCAATAATCAAATAAATCGAAAACAATTTCATTAATTTGAAAACATAACCAAATGTATGTTAACATCAACATCGTATCATAAATGTAAAGCCTCCCACTAAAATCGAGATCACATCATCATATACTTAATGACCACGACTGCAATATGACTATCATGCTTAGGCCATGGAAGAGAGTGGTCAATGGATCAACAACTTTTGCATCCGTTGAGACTCTGCTATGGTGCTTTGCCTGGAACTTTTCCAAATCACCGCTCCTCCATTAAGATAAAAGATGAAACTGGATTGTGATCAGAAACCATATTCGTCCGTTTAAAAGTTGGCATCGGTGTGACCACTCACAAAAAGCTCATCACTACCTCCATAGACCAAACTTATCTTCAATGTCTCAAATATTTGAGGATACTCATAACTGCTGTGCAGTGACACTTTCACTTGGATCAGAATGGTATCAACTCGTCATACTCAAAGCACATGCAACATCTTGATGAGTTCAGATCATGGCATACATGATAGATCATAGAGACGAAGCGTATGGGTTTCTACTCATGCGCTCTCGCTCATCATGTGTAGAAGGAGACAGATTCTTGCTGAGAGTTATGCCATGAGACATTGGTAAGAAGCCTTTCTTGAAATCATGCATTTTGAACCTATGGAAGACCTTATCAATATAAGTATCTTGACATAATCCAATAGTCTTATTTAATCTATCTATATAGAGTCTTATTCCAACAACATGTGCAGCTACTTCCATGACTTTCATTGAGAAACAACCTCATGTGTTTCTTGAACTTCGTCGAGCTGTACTTTACTCCCACTGTTCTTCTTGGAAAGAAATTCTCTTTCTAGAAAAACACCACTACGAGCAACAAACACTTTGTTCTCAGTGGGATTGTAAAAGTAATAACCTTTGGTTTCTTTAGGACAACCAATGAAGTAGCATTCATCATATTTGGGTTCAAGCTTATCAATAAACATGTTTGACACACACATCAGAACCCTTCAGAAAAGACAAATTTAGAACATTTCCAGTCCACTGTTACAAAAAAAAGAACATTTCCAGTCCACATCTTATATGGTGTCTTCTCAACTGATTTTGATGGACAACTACATAGCGTAAAAGCAGACGTTTCTGGAGCGAATCCCCAAAAGGATAGTAGAAGATCTTTATGACTCATCATACCGAACCCTATCTAATAAAGTTTGGTTTCTCTTTTCAAATGACACCATTCAAATGTGGTGTTCCCGGAGGAGTGAGTTGTGAAACAATTCCAAATTTTCTTAGATGATCACTAAACGCTTGAGTCCAATATTCTCCACCCCGATCGGATCGAAGAGCTTTAATTTTCTTGCCAAGCTTATTTTGTACTTCATTCTAAAATTTTTGAACTTTTCAAAATATTCAAACTTATGTTTCTAGATAAACATAACAATGAAGTAATGATAGTTTCCTCTAAAATTTATATTCATTGATCTAGATACATCATTATCTATAAGTTCCAACATTTTTATAGCTCTTTCACGGTGTCCAGTAAAAGAAGCTTTAGTTATTTTACCCAACAAACAAGATTCACACTTTTCATATGATTCGTAATCAAATGATCTCAAAAGTCCATCACTATGAAGCTTTTGAATGTGTTTCTCACTTATGCTTCCCAAATGATAATGCCAAAGGAAAGTTTGATTTGTGTCTTTAGATTTGAATCTTTTGGTACAAATGTTATAGACATGCATGTTGTGGTCTAAAATATAAAGTCCATTAAAAGTCCATTCATTAATGGACCTCTACCATAAAATATATCACAATGATTAAATAAACAACGCTGGACTTTATTCGAAAAATTAAATCCTTCCAAATCCAAACAAGGAATATATATAGTATTTCTTCTCACAGCAGGTACATAGTAGCAATTCTTAGTTTCCAAAACCATGCCTGAAGAAATAGACAAATGAAATGTTCCTACAACTAATGCAGCAACTCTTGCTCCATTCCCACATCCATGTCCACTTGTCCTTTCTCCAAGATTCTATTGTTTCTTAGGCCCTGCATATTTATACAAATATGAGCACCACCACCTATATCCAATACTCAAGAAGTAGAATCAAAAGTAGTAACATTTACTTTTATAACATAAATACCTGAAGATGGCGTTTCAAAAGTCTTCTTCTTTTCAAGATCTTCTAAGTATTTCTTGCAGTTTGTTTTCCAATGTCCAGAACCCTTACAATAATGGCACTTATCAACATTAAAAGGACCAGACTTAAACTTAGGAGATTGATCAGGCTTGCTTGGATTCATAATCCAGCCTGACTTACCTTTTCCTTTGTTCTTGCCTTGTTTCTTACACTTGTTACCCCCTTGTACCATAAGAACATTTGGGGTATCCTTCTTGATGTTGGTTTCAGCTGTTTTAAGCATCCCATGCAGCTCAGTCAAAGTCTTTGTCAAGTTGTTCATGTTGTATTTCATAACAAACTGATCATATAGCTCGACGACAATGACTGTAAAATGAGATCAGTCGCCAACTCTTGGCTGACATTCCATCTTAGCTAATTTATCAATATAATCCATCATCTTAATCTTAATGACATGTGGGATAAATGGACCATCAATTGGTAGCTTGCACTCAATGACAGACTTAACTGCCTGGTGTCTCTTAGTTCGAGCCTGCTGCTGAAACATACCTTTCAGGCTAGTGATCATGTCAACTTGTGAATCCACGTTCTCATATTGCTTCTTCAAAAGTTCATAGTTGCCAACATAAGACAGCACATATTGACCGTATCACTGACATGCTTATCATAAGCATTTCTTTCAGCATGTTGGACATTGGTCTTAGGTTTTTCAGAAAGAATCTTTTCTAGGACATAGTTCTTTTTCTCCTATTTGAGATCAATTCTCAGGTTTCAATATCATTCAAGGAAGTTCGATCCATTTAATTTCTCCTTCTCAAGGCCATATCACAATGAGAATGAACTTTGGGATGTTGACATTCCTAGAATAGAGAAGTGGGAAATGTTAATATGGTGTTCAGGAATTAGAGAAATTTTAACAAATAAGAAAACTCATTATATTCAAAACATTTTCCTCAAATTGGATATAATAATCCAAGATCCATATTTCACTAAAATCCGAGTGAGCTTTGGCTCATCGCCCAAATGTCTAACTATTTAGGTAAGCAACACTTTGCTAATTATATCAAATGTAATTCTTGGTTGTCAGATGACATCTTATGTCTTATCAAACAATGTCTCTAAACCCAAAACCGTTTTGATAGTTTAGTCAAGTAAACCAATCTTGTTTCATATGGTAACCATTACAATCTACATTACTCATCTAATTGACGAAACTTTGCTTTGGCAAACTCATCTTACAACGAAACGAGGCTTGGTAGTTGATAAGATAGGGTAGACATCAAAATACTTGAAAATAGTTGAGGAATAAATTTTTTTCTAATTTTAGCTTATATTTAAAATTTATATCTAATATAAAAGAGAAATATAATTAATATATATCTTACATGTATTCTTATTACATTATAAATAAATAAACTAATTTTAATCTGATTAAAATTATTAATTAATATATATATATTTAGTTTTGAAATATAATCATATTAGTTCTAAACAAAAGATTAACACAATTGAGCCTGGTTAATCAAATTAATCAATTAAACCAAAAATTTGTTTATCCAGTTTAAACGGTCGCACATACAAATTAATTATAGAATTACTTTATGTATTACAATAATACACGATTACCTTATATTGAGATGTAGGTGTAAACCGGGATTTTGGTTAGGCTGAATTAGTTTCCTTTTGCTGGTTCAGTTGTCCGGTTTAGTATATATGATTTGTATATAATAGTGTAAAGTTGTAAACGGTAAAGTTAACAGATGAATAAACGTTTTCTCAACAAACTTCATCTTCTCCATTTTCTCTCTCTCTTTTCATCCGACGTCTTCTTCTTCACAAACACGTAATATGGTATCAGAGCCATCACAAAGCTCTTGATTCCTCTCTCGATCTTCTCTTTTCTAGCTCTGTTCTTTGAATCGGAGCTCCGATGGTATCTGTGAAGAAAATTCCACGTCGTTCGACACGTACCTCGACTCGTTCCGTTCCTACAGCTCGTTCTCCTCCGAGGTCTTCACCGATCGTCACAGCTCCGACGATCGATGCTTCGACTTCGCGAACATTCGCAGTGGTAAATCCAGTCGATCCAACTCAGTCTCCTCTGTACTTGACTCACTCCGATAATCCAGGTCTCCAAATCATCTCTATTCAGCTCACTGGCTCTAACTATGATGATTGGAATGCTGCGATGAGGATTGCTCTTGATGCTAAAAACAAAATCGGATTCACTGATGGAACTCTTACTAGACCTGCGGAATCAGATCTAAGTTTTCGTTTATGGTCAAGGTGCAATAGTATGGTCAAATCATGGTTACTTAACTCGGTATCTCCTCAGATCTACCGTAGTATCTTGAGATTGAATGATGCGTTTGACATTTGGCGTGACCTTCACGGACGTTTTCACATGACAAATCTCCCGCGGACTTTCAATCTCACTCAGGAGATTCAAGATCTTCGTCAAGGTACTATGACTCTCTCTGAGTATTACACTACTTTGAAGACACTTTGGGATAATCTTGAGAGCTCTGATGAACCGGATAAACCTTGTGTTTGTGGTAATGCGGCTGAAAATCACTTGAAAGATGAGCGTGGGAAGATTGTTAAGTTTTTGGCAGGACTTAATGATTCATATGCGATCATTCGGAGGCAGATTATCATGAAGAAAGTGTTACTGTCTTTGGTGGAGATCTATAACATTTTGGATCAAGATGATAGCCAAAGAGGGTTCTCCACAGTTCCTTCTTCGCCGTCTGCGTTTCAAATTTCTGAAGCGCCTCCGGTGGTGAATGATCAAGCTATCTGCTATGTGCAATCTGGTCCCAACAAAGGTCGTCCTATCTGCAATTTTTGCAAGCGTCCTGGTCACATAGCAGAACGTTATTACAAGAAACATGGTTTTCCACCAGGGTTCGTTTCAAAGTTTAAGCAGAATGAGAAGAGTTCCTCTGCTCCTAAGGTTGTTGCTCAGGTTTCTGGTGATTTGAAGCCTCTGAACGTGGAGAACATCATTGGTAGTCTCTCTAAGGATCAGATTCAGCAATTTATTGCTCTGTTCACGTCTCAGTTGCAGCCCACTCAATCTCCTGGCACTATGGAAGCAGTTACATCAAATTCTGGTATCTCTTTCTCTTCCTCAACATACAGTTTTGTTGGGATTTTGATGGTTGCTCAACATACTCTTTCATCACAAACATGGGTGATTTATTCTGGCGCTACTCACCATGTATCTCATGAGAAAAGTCTATTTACTTCTCTTGACACAACAGTTGAAAGTTATGTTAACCTACCAACTGGATCGACGATAAAGATCAGTGGTGTTGGAAAGGTTCAACTCAACTCACACATTGGTCTCAATAATGTGTTGTATATTCCGGAATTCAGGCTCAATCTTCTCAGTATCAGCTCACTGATGAATGATTTGAATTCTCGTGTGATCTTTGATCCATCTTCTTGTATGATTCAGGATCATACCAGGGAGTTGACGATTGGTCAGGGTAGACGCATTGGGAATCTTTATGTGTTGGATACAGAGTCTATGCAAGCTTCAGTAAACTCGGTGGTGGACATTGGAGTTTGGCATAGACGTCTTGGCCATCCAGCATATTCAAGACTCGATGTTATCTCTGAAGCTCTTGGAACTGCGAAACACAAGAATAAAGGATCTGCTTTTTGTCATACTTGTCATCTAGCAAAGCAGAAGAAACTTTCTTATCCATCTTTCAATCATATTTGTAACGCAAACTTTGAGTTGTTACATATTGATACTTGGGGACCTTTCTCAGTTGAAACAGTTGATGGATTTCGTTACTTCTTGACCATCGTTGATGATCACTCACGTGCAACTTGGGTTTATCTTCTACGCCACAAGAGCGATGTTTTGACAGTGTTTCCGGCTTCATCGAACAAGTTGAAAATTTCTACAATGTCAAAGTCAAATCTGTGCGTTCTGATAATGCTCAAGAGTTGCAGTTTACTCAACTTTATCAGTCTAAAGGCATTGTTTCCTACCACTCATGCCCTGAAACTCCAGAGCAGAACTCGGTAGTGGAACGAAAGCACCAACATATCTTGAACGTAGCTCGTGCGTTGGCTTTCCAGTCTGGTGTTTCATTATCTCTGTGGGGCGACTGCATCTTGACTGCAGTGTTTCTTATTAATCGAACACCCTCTGAGTTATTATCTAATAAGACTCCTTTTGAAGTTCTAACAGGGAAAGCACCAGTGTATTCTCAGCTCAAGACTTTTGGGTGTTTATGCTATGCTTCTACTTCCTTGAAGCAGCGACATAAATTTCTTCCAAGGTCTAAAGCTTGTATCTTCTTGGGTTATCCTTCTGGCTACAAAGGATACAAGTTGATGGATTTAGAGAGCAACAGAGTCTTCATTTCTTGTAATGTTTTGTTCCATGAAGACATCTTCCCATTGTGTTCTAAAGCTCCTGATTCTCCTATCAACAGTTTCACTCCTGCAGATACTAGTCCTTCTCCTCATAACCCTTCAATCTCTAAAACACAAACCTTTCCTCCTTCTTCAGAAATTTCTTCTACTCGTAATAAGAAACCCCCATCTTACCTTCAGGATTATATTTGCAATTCTCTGCAATCTAACTCTTTATATCCTATTTCAACCTTTTCTACTTTTTCAAAACTCTCACCCTCACATACTGCCTTTATTAATCACATTACCAGTATCCCTATTCCTACTACAATAGCTGAAGCTCGGAAATCAAAGGAATGGGATGCATCTGTTGATAAGGAGTTCGATGCGATGGAAGATAACAATACTTGGTCAGTTAGCACTTTGCCTTCCGGGAAAAGGGCTGTGGGGTGTCGTTGGTTACACACTTTGAAGTTCAATGCTGATAGCACTTTGGAGAGACGAAAGTCTCGTCTAGTTTCCAAGGGATATACGCAAAAAGAAGGGTTGGATTACAACGACACTTTCTCTCCGGTTGCTAAAATGGCCACTATCAAGTTGTTGAAAGTTGCAGCTTCTAAGCAATGGTTTCTTACTCAACTTGATATTTCAAATGCGTTTTTGAATGGTGAACTAGAAGAAGAGATTTATATGAGGATTCCTGATGGTTATGAAGAGTATTATGCTACACGTAAGGGGGACTCTCTCCCTCCGAAGTCTGTTCTACGCCTGCATAAGTCCATTTATGGTCTTAAACAAGCATCACGACAATGGTTCAAGAAATTGTCCCAAGCTCTTCTTTCTATGGGATTCACTCGTGGACATGGTGATCATACATTGTTCATTAAGCAGCTTGATACAGAGTTCTTGGCGGTACTAGTCTATGTTGATGACATTCTTATTGCAAGTACAAGTCCAGCTGCTGCGTCTGAGCTTACTGCTAATCTTCAGAAATGCTTTAAGCTTCGAGATCTTGGCACTCTCAAGTATTTCCTTGGTTTGGAAATAGCTCGCTCTTCTGATGGAGTCTCTTTATGTCAGCGGAAGTATGCTCTCGACTTACTCTCATCCACATGCATGAAGGGATGCAAACCTTCTTCTGTTCCAATGATTCCTAACTTGAAGTTATCCAAGACTGATGGTGTCCTGCTTACTGATGTTGGTATGTATAGACGCATTGTTGGTCGGTTGATGTATCTCACCATTACTCGACCTGACTTAATGTTTGCTGTCAATAAGCTGTGTCAGTATTCTGCTGCTCCACGCTCTTCTCATCTCACAGCAGTTCATAAGGTTCTTCAGTATATTAAAGGCACAGTAGGACAAGGTCTCTTTTACTCTGCCACTCCGGATCTTCGTCTTACTGGTTTTGCTGATGCTGATTGGGCTTCATGTCAGGATAGTCGACGTTCCACTACAGGCTTCACCATGTTTCTTGGGTCTTCTCTTATCTCTTGGAAATCCAAGAAACAACCAACGGTGTCTCGTTCTTCTGCAGAAGCAAAGTACCGTGCTCTGGCTCTTGCCTCATGTGAGATGATGTGGTTGGTTGCTTTACTTAAAGATCTACGCGTTGCTCAACTCGCTGTTCCTGTATTGTTTTCTGATAGTACAGCGGCGATATATATAGCCACGAATCCGGTCTTCCACGAACGTACCAAGCATATTGAGCTTGACTGTCATACCGTTCGGGAAAAGTTGGATAGAGGTCTTCTCAAGACACTTCATGTGAAGAGTGTTGATCAGGTCGCTGAAATTTTGACTAAACCGTTGTTTCCTACTCAATTTGAACATCTTAAATCCAAGATGAGCATTCTTAACATTTTTGATAGCTCATCTTGAGGGGGACTATTGAGATGTAGGTGTAAACCGGGATTTTGGTTAGGCTGAATTAGTTTCCTTTTTCTGGTTCAGTTGTCCGGTTTAGTATATATGATTTGTATATAAGTGTAAAGTTGTAAACGGTAAAGTTAACAGATGAATAAACGTTTTCTCAACAAACTTCATCTTCTCCATTTTCTCTCTCTCTTTTCATCCGACGTCTTCTTCTTCACAAACATGTAATACCTTATTAATTAAATATGCATGATCCAAATTCCAATCATATATATATCGACATATGATTTTAATTACCTTATTAGACAGTTCTCAAACATATATGTAACTATTTAACAAAAATAGTATACACATATTGTCGAGCTGCCATAGCAAAATCGTATCCTATACACATTAATTAGCTTATTAACTAGAGTTATTAACACTCAGAGTCACTTTTAAGTTTCTAATATCACTCAGAGTCACTTTATGCTACTGAGGTACTTCGTTCTAACTATTTCCTAACTAAATACCATATTTCCAACTTTTCTCATTCGTTTTGGTTTCTGTGCAAACTTTTGTTGTTTTTATCCTTTCAAAAATTAAAAATCAACACACATTTATCCTTTTAATAATTAATAAGAAGTTATACAAAGAAGAAGTAAGATCCACTTTCATCATCCGACAAGAATCGCAGCAAGAGGAAGATCAGAAGCTGCAAGGATCCATACTAAACCAGTTAGAGCTTCTTCGATGCGACCAGTTCGAGCTTCTCCGACGCGACCAGTTCGAGCTTCTCCTTCGTCGCGAAAGCTAGATGAGGAACAATGGTGACTTTTGGCTTTATTGCACAATTGATCCTTTGACTTTTGAATATATTCTTTCTGCTCCCAAAGATTTTTTATTTGCAAATATATACTTTCAAATTGACTCCATACTTTTTAATTGTGCAGACCCAACCTTCCATAATTACACGAATCGGGTCCTTGAACTTCTTGATGTCTCTATTCAACACTTAGCTTTGAAAATTGCCTAATTAACCTCTTAATTTAATAATAAACTTTCAAATATGCATTCTAAACCTTGTCAGATGCAAATAGACATATAAATATTATATATACACCTAATATGCAAACACTATGATTAAAATGAATTAACCGCAAGTGCTAAAACTTATCTAAAATAGTGAAATATCAATAATCAAAATTAAAAAAATATCTAGGATGTACACAAACAAGCATGTACATGTGTACAATCTCAAGTTCATATATGTATATGTACTTAGGAAAAATGACAATTTTTGGTGTACATGTACGTAAGTTTTATCTCTATTGCGATATCTAGATTGATTGTGGTTCAAATTTTTAGAAATCATGAACATGTAAAAACTAGCAAATGTATACATACTGTATTACTGGGTTTGTATTATCCACATGTACAGTTAGATGATTATATCTACATGTACAACATGATCGATATCCACTTGTACACTACAAACCACAATGGAGTCTGCATATATGGCTTCAAACTCATCAACCCAAACTCCATAGTTATTAGGCCAACTGAGCTTAGGAGAAGGATCAATGGAACAAATAAAGAGTCTAGCCTCATATACCTGCTGAGCCACGACTAAACCAGCAGGTCCACCACCGACAATAGAGAACAAATTATCTTACAACTTAATGGAATATGTATACAAGAACTTTCTCATTTTGAAATGGAATATGTGTACATAGACATTGTTGACAAAAATATGTGTACAGGAACATTAGTGTACATGAGGATAATATTAAACAATGTATATAAAGTGACGGAAAAACACGTGTACATGTGGATAGTAATTTTATTGTACATCTTGTGAATACTTTTATAATGGTGGTGAACAAGACAACGTGCCAGAAGTTTAAGGTACATGTATATAAAATGCATGTTTGCCACTGTTTCATCTACTATTACAAAACAAACACACATAAGAGTAGAACAATGTGCAGAGTAAAGCTTTGTCCAGTTTTCCCTGAAATCCAAACAAGCAAACAAACAAAAATTATTCTGAAACTCAAGGAGTACAACACAAATTGCAGAAAATCATTACAAACAATAGTCTACGCTGGAAAACATAACAAAGCAACAAGTTTTAAACCTACAGTGTCACAAAGAAGAAAGCTCAATCATTTAGAAACTATACAGCTAAAAAATCTCAATCATTTAGAAACTATAATTTCAAAGTTCAGTAACACCCAACACTCAATAAGCGACGCATATGTTCAATTGATCAGAGAGATAAATAATCACAAGCCCGTGTTTGTGGAAGCTAGAATATATAGGAAATTAATCAAAGATCATTTGTCATTGATGTGTAACAGATATAAGTTACCCAGTAACAATAAACAGAACATGGTAAAAAGAAGAAGAAGCGATTGAAAGTACCTTGTTCATCACCGCCGCCGTAACGATATTGTCACTGAGATTATTTTTTTTGCCCGATCTCTGATTATGAAGAGATCTATAAAACGGTGAAAAAGAGGTAAAGATGTTGAGTGGTGGCCGGTGCAAGAGATTATTTGACGATGGTCAGGATGGACAAAAGAATAACGAAAAAAAAGAAGAGAAAGCTTCAGTTGCTTTGAGATCTAACGAAAAAGAAGAGATAAGAAAAATGGGATCCACCAATAATAACAAGTGATTACGTTTAGTTAGTAAACCTAACGAGAAATGAGATAAAAGTTAGAGAAAGTGTCTATCTATAAGAAAGTGACTCATAGTGTAATTCATAACTATAAATGTGACCTTTAGTGTAATTTTCTCTAATGAGAAGAACGAGAACGATTCCCTCATATGCACATATTTTAATTATTTTAAAGTCAAAGCAATCATGAAACTACAAAGTACGTGCTCCCTTTTAAATCATATAAATGTATAGGCGATGGAACACTTTCAATAGTATGTAAAATCTATATAGGGATTGATTATAATCAAATTATAATTACTTTCAAAATTGCTTAATATCTATTATACTAGATTCAAATCAATATTAAATAAATATGCTTTGATACCAATGTAAGAAGAATTCATACTGGTTTATAACGATTTATAAATTTACTGATGAATTTAGTTTGTCCGGATCTTATGCAAATACTGAAATAAATCTATATTTTACAGTTTTGAATATACCTGGTTATTCGCAGTGGAAAGATGAACAAACCAGATTGATATTTCTGGCACTCCAAACATCATGCTTTTACCGATATTCACCGACACAAACTGAATCGATACGGGATGCTAGTGCTGCTGAGATCAAATCTCAAAACTTGACAAACTCTTTTGTCTCTCTTAGGATTTTTCTATTAGGCGGCCAGCACACACTTGGCGTTTTATGAAACATTTTGCATCAATATATAATGAAGTGCATGTGCCCTAATCAGGGACAGATCCAAGATGATTTTCTATATGGGGCACATTACTATTTTCTTAGAACTAAAAGTTCAGTATAGATGAACTCAAATAAACTTAACACTAGTAGATAATGAACAAAAAAAATTAGGATGGGGCACATGTCACAGCCTCTATTGCCTTGGGTCCGCCCCTAGCCCTAATCTGAGGTGATTATGTTTAATGGACCAAGCCCATTAACAAATATGTAATCTATTCTAAAGAGATTGTTTCACATGACTACATATATATTTATATCACATATAAAATATATATGTATACATCATCGTTCTTATAGAACCCCTATTATTAATCCAGTTTGCTAAAGTGTGTGATCCTGTAGGATTATATAATATCAGTAATGATTTCCCAATTCATAGATTATAAGCGGTGTTTAGCAACACATTATAACCACCTAATATTATACGATTATTGAATCTCGACATTACAACTTTAACAAGAGTAAGTACAAATGATTTTAGGACATTCCCAACAGCTCCTACCAATAGGATCTCTCACTATCTGGAAGGATGTTAAGACTGCATTTCTGACTGAATTCTTTGGTGATGCAAGGGCTTAAGAGATAATTTGGACCTACTGAAGCGTTCAGAAGCTCTTGGGGCAGGGTTAGAAAATACCAAAAAGACTGTCAACATCATGGTTTCATGGAGGTTCATCTGTTGTGAATCTTTTGCAGGGGTATTGATTTGTGATATCATATAATGCTGGATGGTGCAAGAAAAGGAAAATTCGAGACCAGGACCCCAAAGAAAGCTAAGAGACTGATTGAGAACTTGATGTCTAGCAGCAGTACCAAGAATACATATATGCACAGGATGAAATTGCCTCAGTTGGATAGTGATAAGATTGATGAGGTCGAAACCAAAATTGGATCTGTTCATGAAGTCTCGATAGTGGAACATGTTGCAGAGAAGGATGAGAATCACATCAATGAAACCAGTTTTGAGGGCCATATTCAGAGGATTTAATATATGATAGAACGAATCCTGGAAGTTCAGCAAAAGATGAGTGCATACTTAAATGTGAGGTTGGATTTTGTCCACAAAGAGCTAAATGGAAAATTTGAAGCCTTAGACTCTCAAGTCATGAAGCTAGACAACCAGGTTTTTCAGACTGCAAAAGATGTGAAGAAGAGAGAAGCTCAGGTTAAAGGGAAAGCTGAAGAAAGCGAGAGGCGCCAGGTTGATGCAATCTTAGATGATGATATTGGGGAATTGATTGAGCATGAGAAGCTAGAAGAAGGTTATTTTCTGGTCGAATGTTTCATGTCATTCAGCAGTGGTTATTGGTGTCGAGCGACAGCAGAACGAGAGCAATCAAACCAACTGAAAGTGTCGCTTGACACATTATGCATATCAATCAACACGTTTCTGAAAACAGAACATCAGCAGAACCTCTTCCGTTGAGAGTGTCGAATGACACACACCCAGTGTCGATCGACACCATATGGACGAACATGAACCTGTCATGGATCAGTAGGCAAAGAAAGAAATAATTCCAGAGAAGAGAGTGAAATCTTAAAAATCCTATGTTCCCAACCACCTTAGGAGAGAAGCTAACAAAGCTGAACTTGATGGATTTCACAAGAGAGTGAAGAGGGTTCCTAAGGATATGTCTTTCAAGGATTCATATCATTAGTATGTACAAACTTGGTAATTTATTCATAGAGAGCATAAAGACAGCAAGGACACTGGGCTGTTGTTTAAAAAGGTCAGCCGTATAACCAAGAAGACACTGAAGGAGGAACAAGATCATCGGAAGTTTGTCATTCCTTGCTGTATACATGACTCCAGTTTTCCATACGCCCTCTGCGATACTAGATCTGCGATCAGCATCATGACCAAAGACATTTCTGAATTATTAGGATTAAAGGTGGAACCTTCTCAAGACAGTTTCACTTTCGTAGATAACTTCAAGGCAATCTCAGCCGCCATGATCAAAAGTAGAGATAGGGGAATGCACTGCCCATGTGGGATTTCATGGAGATCAAATCAGGTTGGAAATCTTCTTTTCTTTTTGAAAGGCCTTCATGGCTACAGTGGAGGCAGTTTGTGATCTGATATCGCTCAAATTAACCCTAGAACAATTTTCTCTCTCAAATAAGAGGTTCAGTTAGTACTTAGGGATCAAATCAAATTGAAGCGTGTGCACACACTAAAATTAAGATTAGGCTAGACAACAAGTATTAAAGCAGTAAAAATGAGTAAACAAGTTATCAAATAATATATGAGACAAAAGCTAGACTTCGGGTTTTAGGCAATCAGAATTATGATGTATAGATGCTAAGGATGTGTGATAAACCGTCCTAGAACTCGAATACTAGAGTAAGATATTCTACTTTTTCTGCGACTCTGATCAGATGACTAAGTTTTTCTTCTAGCTCTTGCGCGTGAACAAGGAGTGAGTGTTGATCGATACTCAAGAGTGTCGATCGATACTACAGAGTGTCGATCGATACTTCCTTAGACAATCATTAATGACCTAATCGATATATTCACTAGATGCTTAGACCAGCTATCACATGTATCTAACAACCTAGTTCAGAAAATTATTATTAAGGTATGAACCTACTCTCATAATAATCAATAATCCTAAATTCAGGGTTCTAGTTAGCTACTCTAGAACACAAGTAGTAAGTCCAATCTGATGAAGGATCCTATAGATTCACCCAACCAGTTCTATGATTCAGTAATTCATCAAGACCCTAATTAAACCCTAAATGACAGAGTAAACTACTCAGACATAATTAGGCAAAGCATAATATAAATCTGAATAGAATGCATAAATAGAATAGAGTAAGAAAACTAGAGTTTCAGTACAAATCTCTAAGGAGTCTTGATCTTCTCTCCAAAACTACTAAAAACCATAGTACGAACAAGTCGGCTCGTTTACTCACGATGGTGTCGAGAAACACTAAGGGGTCAGTGTTGATCGACGCTTTCTCTTAATGTCGACTCTGACTCTGATTTCTTGAACAGCTACGAGTTTCTTCTTCCTTTAACTCGAAAATGCTCCATAATCTCCATATTGCTCCAAAAGGCTCCATAATCTTCATATTGCTCCAAAACATACATAGACCTGATAAGACGCTAAAATAGACTCCAAACATAAAGAATACTCTAAACAGGAATTATACTATGTCTGAAAACTGGTAAATTCCATAGTATATCAACTCCTCCAGATTTATCATTTGCTTGCTCTCAAGCAAAACATAGAATAATCCTGTAAAAGAGGTTTAAAAATAGCAGGGACTCACACAATTTTAAAATAACCATCTTCACATCTGCAATGTTACAAGCCACATCAGCTATGTTACAAGCCACATCAGATTGGTGCCAACCTAAAGGGCAATTTGATATACCATGGATTTTACCCATTATTATCCATGGTATATAAGTGTTTTAGGATATAAAAGTTCTGTTTTAGAGTCTAATTAGCATGTTTATAGGTTCAAGAGTGTTTTGGAAGAAAGTGGTGATTTTGGTGCATTTTAGAGCTAAAAGGAGAAGTTACTCGAGCTAACCATCGAACCGGACCAGAGGTCGACATTCAGAGTCAATAATCAAGCGATGCACACTCTGTGCCATCGATCGACAGCGAAATTCACAAGGCCCGACATGGTTCCAGCCGACTTAAAGACCGAGATTCCACTTAATTACAAGATTTCCCTTAATGAATTTTAACAATATATTTATGTGCTCTGCCATTGTGTTAGGCAACTCATGCTCTTATTTTATTCTCTTTTCACACAACAAATGTCTTAGGGCTTGACTGGTTTCCCCGCTACCACCCGCAAACGCAGCTTATGCGGTTGGTAGCGGATGTTGACGTTTTGAAACAATCACATAAAACGCTACATATCGCTTCAAACCGCTCTGAACCTCTTAAAATCAAAAGCTGGTTCCAGCTAGCGTTTGCGGTTGCGGACGGTTGCAGGAGGGTAAATTTTTTTTCTTAAAAAAATAAAAAATAAAAATAGAACCAAAAATATTTAATAAAAATTTTAAATTGAAATAATAGAAATTGTAAAATGTATACAGATTATAAAACTTTAAAACAAAATATTTTCTACAATTTTTTTTTAAATTAATATTATGATTTTATAAATATAATTTTTATATTTATTATAATATTATGATTTTTAATACTTTTATAATTATATAAAATGTAAATATTGTTAATTTATTATTTAACAGCTGTTGTGTTTGGTAGTTTACCAGTCTTAAAAGTCCCGCAAACGCACTAATTTCTAACCGCTGTACCAGTCGTACAAATCTCAAGAAAACACTTAAAGCCACAACTACCCGCATCCGCAAACTCTCGCAACCGCCAACCGCTGCGGTTACACCAGTAAGGCCCTTAGAGTTTTTAGTAGATTTGGAGAGAAGATCCAAGACTCCTTCAGAGCTTGTCATTGGAACTCCAGTTTTCTATCCTTAATCTATATATGCAGTTTTTATATTCTCTTGTTATGTTTTGCTTAGCTATGTCTGAGTAATTCACTTGTTAGGTTTAGTGTTTAAATAAGTTATGAAGGATTATCCCCAAATATAGAATTGCTAAGTTGTGATATTTATCATAGGATTGTTCTTACTGCTTGTGTTCTGGATTAGCTACCTAGAACCCTAATCTTAGAATAATTAGGTACAAGTGACAACTTGATCTTTCTTTGAACTGAATTTTATTGAGCTAGGATTGTTAGAAACATGCGAGAGTTGATCTAGGAACCCTAGTGAACATAGTTTCAACCGATCTTAAAGCTTGCTTGAAGAACATCGATCAACAATCCTATAGATTGATCGATCGACGTTTCGAAATGCATATCGATCTATATTCCTATAGAATAATTGCTTGGCGCTTTCTTTGGTCGACAACGAGAGTTGAAGATCTTAGATATAGTCAATAGATAATCTAATCATTTGTAAGTTGTTAGATTATCATTAAAGTTGAGTTCATAATATCTTGCATACAACAATTAGCTTCTATATCATTATAATCCTGATTACCTAAACATAAACCCTAAGTCTAACACTTTCTCATAATTGTTTACAAACCTCAATCCAATCATCTGAACAACTACCTTGTTCAACCTACTATTTATTTTAATAATTATTCAACCTAGCTTAATCACTGCTAATTAGGATCTATTGTGTGCTCTATAGCTCTTTGTGGATTCAATCAGTACTACGCCAACAGAGCACGTATCAAATTTGGCGGCGTTGCTGGGTGTTTTGATAGCCATTAGATATTATTGTGGGAACCAAAATTCGCACTGTTGATTTAATTTGATTTAGGAAAGTTAGGAAAACCTTAATTTTCCAGAGGTCCCGGATATCTGCTAAACCACATGCCAAGCAATCAAGACACAAAAATAATAGACGGAAAAATATAAGAGTCGAAAAGAGAGAAAAGTAGGTCTTATTCCGAATCCGTGAGAAAGCGTTACAACAAGGTAAGAGCCTTGGCTGCGAGAGCTACCGACGAGTTCCCTAGTTCTAACAACCTAAGACTGAAAAAACCTAGTTGAGTCGCAGCTCGATGACAAAACGGAAAATAGCCTATTGCTCTAGTTGCTAAATTTTTTGCTGTGAGTTCGAATCCTTTTGCCTCTTCAACCTCGATATCCTTATATACTCCTCTTAAGACGGTTTTCTCATTCCCTTTCTATCCTCGATCAATTTAATCCCTCTGCAGAAATATTCCATTTCTCTCCGATCTTCCTGCTAATCTTTGGAAACTTCACATTTATCCACCGAACTTGACATTTATCTTCTCCTGCGTAACAAAAGATAAACCGTCATCACGATTGGGCTTGATTTCACACAAAATGGAGAGTGGGCTTCTAGCTGTGTTCTGGAACCATTCGGTCCGTTTTCCGACTTAAGCGTTTTATTTCGATTTTGTCGAAATAGGGTGTTTTAAGAGATGACGTCGATTTACGAAAACTCGAATTTATTGTATAGTGGAGGCAGTTCAAGGTGTTTAGTCAACCGTTGCTGTTTTGTACAATCAATTCGAATTTCATAAACGGAAACAAGTTCTTGCGGTTTTTATCGTAAAGTTCTGATGGTCGCTTCGATCGAGATGGAACAAGAAAGAGCTCGATCTGATTCCTAGGACAAAGCCATGGGGATGGGATGAAGGCTGATTGGGCAATCAAACTCGCAAAAATGGCGAGTTGGCCATAATGCTTGGTCCAACTCGCCATGGCGAGTTGGCCTCTTTTTTTTTTTTGGTTGTCTTGCTTGGCCTGATTCGTTCGTTTGGTATGTTCGGACAATCAAACCTTTGAAATCGTTTCATTGTCCGAGGCTTATAGTAGCTTCTCTCGAGATTTTTTATTTTCTGATTCCTCTTCGAAAATGATTTGAAACTCGATTTAGGTTTCTCGCGCTCTTTTTATCTCTCTTTTTAAAAGGATTATATTTTTGAGACGTTTCTGACGTCTGATTTTGTCGTGACCGATTTTGACCGCAAAACTTAGCCCCCCAGATAGTTTGAATTGTGATATTCTCTCGAGCGATTTAAGCATGTCCGGTAAGTTAGGCTGAAGCCAATGTCAGAATTTCCGAAAGTGAATAGTGAATTTTCATGTCTATAAGTATGTGGAGTAAGTTTTCAGATTCTTTACTTGCTTACGTCCATAAATCTTTCTAAGATAGAAAAATTCTTTTCTTGCTTCTCTCTCCTTTGTATAAAAGAGAAATTTTACTTCTGAGATCATGTCTTCAAGAAGAAAAACTTCTAGCAAGTCTCGTCGCGATGGCTTTTTTTCCGGTGGTTTTAGCTCGCAATTTAACAATGTCGTGCCGAAGGTAGAGTTTGAGATCCCTTCGGTCGATCCTGAGGATGAAGAGGCGTACTGGTAGGCGAATGGTGTAGTTAAACCTCCTACGCCCGGGATATGGAATCCTCTTCCATTCCGTGCCAATCCTGTGAGGGGTTGCTGGAGCAGGAGTTGTCCCAACGGCCTTGCTGCCATTCGGAGTTTCTGCCGAGTTCCGGAGTCTGTAGATTTTCTGAAGCGGGAGAAGTCGCCGGGTCTCCGCCCGAAGGTTACTTTATATGCTTCAAGGTATACTTAATGCAATGCCATCTGTGGTTTCTTATCCCGGAAGTCATTGCGAAGCTTCTCAACGGTTTTAGGTTGTCAATCGGCCAGATTTACCCGTGCGGCTTACAGCACATCGTCGGGATTTTGGTGCTGAGTTAGCAATCTTAAAGCCATGTTGAGGCCTTTTGGTAAATTGACCATGGTTCAGAAAAAACCTCAACCAAACATGAGGATCACAACGGAGTTCTATTTGAACTACCGTGGCTGGAAAGAATACTTTTTCTTTGTTCGAGTTGACGACGCATCCGTGGAGGCGAGTGGTATTCCCTTCTTTCGGACCGTGTGGGGTCGGAAAGGTACTTTCAGCCGAGCATCATTTTGGTTTTGATGATGCTTGACATTATGATTTTTTTTTGCAGTGACCAAGCCATTCCCTCCAGTTCCAGACGGTTTGATTGTCATCAGAAATTTGTTCCATGGAGAGAAATGCTTCTGGGCCATGTTTACCCCAAAGCGGGTCCGCCGCGCCGTCGCCCTTTTCCTTTCCCGGCTCGTGCCGGGTTTACTGGTTGACGAAGAGTCGGGGTCAAGTATGGATGGCTTCGTTCCATGTAAGGACCGGAAGGAGAAGGGAAGATCAAAAACCCGCAAAGAAAAAAACATTGATGTTGACAACGTTGCAGCCGATGGGCAAGATTTTCCCGATGACGTGCTCAGGGACTATCTTAACAGTGGCGAGCCAGTTGATCTTGATGAGTTGTTTGACTTCGAATCTCCAGCCGATAACGGGTTCAATGAGGTGCCAGAGTTCGCCGAGGCTTCAAGGACGGTCAAAGGGGTAATTTCTAAACTTTGAGCATTTTTTTGTATCGCCAAACTTTTTGTTGTTTTTGTTTTCTTTGAACTCGAGGGTTTTTGCAGGCCCTTCTCACCGTAGGCCGGGCTCTTGGCGCAAGCAGACTGGAGGCTCGCATGGCTGTTGGGGTCAAAATCGGTCACGGCGGAATCGATGCCTAAAAATCCCCAGAAAAACCAAATTTCGGTAACCCTTCAAAAACCGAAAAAACGGATAGTCGGAACGGTTCGGACGAACACCGCGGTCCACTCGCCCATGGGCGAGCGCGACCACGACAATGGTCCGCTCGCCCATGGGCAAGCGCGGCCACGACAATGGTCCGCTCGCCCACGGGCGAGCGCGACCATGACAGGGGTCCGCTCGCCCATGGGCGAGCGCGACCATGACGATTGTCCGCTTGCCCACGGGCGAGGGCGACCGCAACACGGGTCCGCTCGCTCACAGGTGAGGAACGACCTTTCACGGACCATTGCGAACCTGGTCCTATCCCGCAACCATGCATCTTGGTCTAAAGTTCCCGTAACACGGTCCTCAGGTCCATGGACACAATACCCATCTTTCATCTCACTTAGGATTATCGAAGAAAAACTTCCGAAAAGTTATAAAAGACTTGGTCGTCGAAACGGATTCCTGCCTGATGTATAAAACAGCTATGGTCAGCTTGAACACCAGTTGCCTTAACTATACGAGGAATTAGAATCCTTTCGGAAAAACCAACGGTTGTTTCTTAGGAAAAATCGTAAAAACGCCCAAGTCCCGAAACGGCCCAGAAGGGGCCTAGATTACGGATGTACGGCCCGCTTACAATTTTAGAATAAGATTGAGCCCAAAGCTGGTATGACGGTCTATTTTTATTCGCAGGAAAGGATAAATGTCAAGTTTCTGAAGATAAATGTCAAGTTTCCGAGGATAATCATGAAGGATGACGAAAAATGGAAAAGCCCGTCTTGCGACAAATCCGGCCCGAAAAGAGAGGCAAACCGACCTAGAGGGAGTATATAAGGAGAGCTTAAGGCGAGGAGCAAGGGGGAGCTGTGGGAACCGAAATTGACACCGTCAATTTTAATGCATAAGATTGCGGAGGAAAGCCAAGTTAACCCGACTTTCCCTGAAGGTCCGGATTCTCTTCGACAGCCAACGACAAGTGACCGAATAAATGCGGAAAAGATTTTGTTAAGATTTGGGACTGGACCTTAAGAAAGGCTGCCTACGTACCCCTTTCGAGGATCAATTCGGACGTAGTTCAGTTTAGGTGTAATTGAACAAGAGATCGAACCGTCTGGGCGGGTTCGTCTAGTATGAGCGTTTGTCATAGAAACAGGCATGTCGAAGATAACGCCTAGGGTTTCTATGCGCGGAGCTCTTAAGTAAAAGAATTGTCCGATCCTTCCGAGGAGCGGAGATTTGCGGCAGGCTGGCTAGACGCTCTAGGGCCTGCCTTGCTAGTCTAACCGCCTAAATTCTAAGTTCTATCAGCTAACAGAGCTCTCTAGGTCTCCAATCTAGGATTTTCGGATCCCCTTCTCCTCTGCTCTTGCTCTCCTTATATACCCACTCCTAGGTCGGTTTGCCTTAGGATGATGGACCTCGCCTTTGGGCCCAAGTTTATCTCTTCAGGAAGTATTCTATTTTCGGCGATCTTTGTAATTATCCTCGAAGTTTTCCTATTTTTCGGTGACTTGATGTTTATCCGATGTTCGGAAATCGGATAAACCGCCATAGCCTGATTGGGCCTGAATTCTTAAAATCGTAAGTAAGTCCGTGGACTTGTCTTAAGTCGTTGAACGCTTTATACGATTTCTGAAAGACTATCTTTCTCGTAAAATAAACCGCATAGCCTAAAGGATCGATGTTCGAAGTTAATCGATCTTGTTTTATGTGATATCTTCTATGAGAAATCCAATCCTTCTAGTTTTGTCGTAAAACATCGAGGACGATTCCAACCGAATCGAAGATGTTCATTCCAGAGCCGTGATCGTACCAAACTCACGAGGATTGATCCAAACAAGCCAAGATGGGATCAGACCGAGCATGATGGGACCGAGACCAGGACGAGGGCCGCCGACCGGCGCCATGGGGCGCCGGCTTGCGGGACGCTGCCGCCGGCGCCAGGCCGGTGCCGTGCGCGCCAGGCGTCCGTGCCAGCACGGCGTTTTGAAGATCTCGGCGAGGGCTTCGATTTGATATCTTGATCGTTTCTGGTTCCTCACGGTTTGAGAGAACGACCTCTTCAAGTTTCGAGGCAGATTCTTTTGTGTTTAGGTTTTGTGGTGATCGAATCTTGATGTCCTTGGGCGAGCGGACCGATCTTTCCTGGGACTCTTACGCGCGCCCGTAGTCTTCCGATCTTACTTTCAAGAAGTGTTTCACGAAGAACCCATAAGTAAAAATAATCCTAGCCGCTGATTTTGAGATAACCGCTTTCGACCCCGAGAGTGGATATTCTAATTTGAGAAAATCTTGTATAACTTCTTTTCAAATTATATGAGACTTTTGTTTCAAGAAATACTTTCCGAGACTTTCAGTCATTGATTCCGTCGTGACCGATTTTGACCCCAACAGTTAGCCCCCCAGCTCGTTAGTACCTTCGTGATGTTCTTGCGGCGATAAGACATGTCAGGTATGATAGGCGGAATTAATGGTTGAAAGGCTCCGCTGAAAGTGGTAAGATTGGGGCTGCTTCAAGGCTGCCTACGCACTTTGTTGTAGGGATCAAGCCTTCCGTATTTCGTTTTGGAGTTTAAGACCCTTGTGATCTGTTTTCCAGCGAGACTTATATGGTCTGGTTATGTGTCATGAGAGACTTTCGAGCATGATGCTGTTAATGTATTTGTTTTTGATTATTTATGAACTTCAGTTTTTCAAGTATGAGAAAGAGGGTGTGAGTTGTCGCCTCATTCCTAGTTCCCGATGATCACCGTATCTATTGTTTGCATAAAGCGAGATTTTCCGCGGTTTACCGATTTACGAAAAGTTCGTGAAACGAATAGGCTTAAGTGAAGAGACAAATTTTGATCTCGTATACCATACTATGTCTGTGAGATGTCAAGATCCAGCGTGGCTGGGTTTAGGCAAGACCTAGGTTTACTCGGACTGAGGCTTTCGATGACAAATCGGCTTTCGCTTTGCCTGTTTGCGATTTTCACCTGACTCGCACCGCTTAAAATCCGCGAATTGTTGTCGGCTTATATGATTTGTCCGGGTCGAGCTACTTCCTTTACTAAGAGCTAAACCAAAATTTGATTTCTTGTATAGCGCTATGTTTATCCTTGTCGGATGCAAGAGAGCCTACCCCTGAAGGGCTATTGGTCTGTTTAGACGCTAGAGTTCGTTTGTTGTGATCAGCAACAACGAAATGATGCCAGTTTAGAGGCATGTTACCGCTAGAGGTGTGTTTGTATGTTTTGAGTTCTAGAGACGAGGATTTCGTCTGGACGCTTTTGAGGAAAAGAATGTCCTTCGCGTTAGACGCCTCGCAGTGCTGAAGGTCGAAGTTTCCTTGTGCCGCATTTCGTGGTTGAAATGTTCGCTGGCTTTGGAGATTTTTGCGAATGTTCGCAGCCAGAAACTATTGTTTCGGTTTGGACCAAGAGGCGTAAGTTCGACCTGTGGAGAAGCGCCTACATTCACAGTGCTTCGTGAAGTGTTGGCCTTCCGGATTTGTTTGTATATATTAAGGATGACTCAGATAAATCTTGGAGCCTTGTCACGAGTGTTTCGTTTCAGGCCGTGTTTACGGGCGATAGAACTTAATCGATTGACGATGAGTTTAAATCTTCCGCTAACCATATGGTTGTTAGGACTGAGTTTTGGTATGAAGAGTTTATCGTATGATTTCGATTCTGGGTTATGCGACAAATTGCTTGTGTAATAGTCACTTGGCGCTCTATGAACAAATCGTGGATTGTTGTTTTAGCCTTTATGATTGGAGCGGTGCTCGCCAGTAGCTTTGGATTGGCATGGAGGCTAGATTCAGCCAGACGCCAAGGAAGTTGTTGGTAAACGATCAGACCATGACCCTTATTAAGGTCATGTTAGTTTACGATTGTCCTTAATGGGGATGCCGAATTCAGGTCCGGCTTTACTGAAGGGCTAGGTTGCCGAGGGCCAAATAGCGTTGCCGAGATAGTCATGCCAAGCATAGCGGAGTTTTCTGAGTTATGGCTGATGGCTTTTAGAAACGATCTTCCACTTTAGGTCTTAGTTATATGATGAATGGCTCGATAAATTCTTTTTGTTGCATGAAAATCGCTTTATTTTATCCGGGGACAAAGTTTATGGATCGACGCAGGACACGCGGGTTCATCTGCTGATTATTTCCTGCTCGGACGTAACCGGGAGTGAAAGCAGGAGCCAGAAACCTTGTGGAGCAAAACTGTCTATGTCAGTTACCCGTTGGACCCATTATGTTTATTTTACGAAAGTTGCTTTGTATGAATTGACTCGACCATACAGAGGATTTTTTAAAAGTGATGCAAGGTTTTCGCAAAGGTAACCGGAGAGCGTTTCTCACAAATTACTTGCGATATTCGCGACCACGGATTATGTTTTCCTTATTCACTTTTGCGTACTCGAAATCGTTTTGCATGAGACCGATCATGTTTTTTCCATAGGCTGTTTTGTTTTAAAATGTTCTTGTTATACGAAAGTAATGGATGACCGGTTTCATGGAGATAGAAAATCGCAGATTGTTAAAGTAGCGATGTTTCCGCGGATTACACGGGAGATGTTTCCGCTATGATTTCGACCTTTGGACGAAAGCTGCTTCGAACTACTTATGGAGTTTTACCGAAGGTTATTTCGTTATTTTCGTAGTTCACCGTCGTGCTATTAGTCTGACGTTGGTACATGTTTCTAGTCGCGAGTTTGCGAGAGACGACGTAGAGATTTCAGGATTATGTTTGTAACGGTTGGGCTATGCCGCTAGTGTTTTTAGACGAATCTTATTGCTGCGAGAGTTTGCTTTGTCAAAAGCGTTGTCTTGATGCTGAAGCAAAAAGTTTTAGAAGATGGGATTATACGGGTATAGTATGCACCTACTTCCCTTTTCTTTTACTGAAAAAACGGGTTAGCCGTTCTTTCGAAGGCTTGTGTACGTTTTTTCTTTCTTTTAGGAAGCGGGATGAGTATGCTTTAGAACGCGTGGCGATCGTTTCTCGGTTTTTCGAGAGACGAGATCGGTTTGCATGTTCTGCCTGGACAATCAAGGAACGATGGAACGAGACTGGAAATATTTACTAAGACTTAGCTTGCTAGACTATCCACCTAGGTCCTAAGTTCCCTCAATTCTACGGCAGTTTTCAAGACGTTTTTGTTCCTGTCCTACGAAGAATTAAAACCTTTACAAAATTTTTCGGGAAAATAGTCTTTTGAAGGTTTCGACATTTCCGAAGGAATCCTATTTCCTCATATAGTCGAGATGATTGGTGTTTAGAATAACCGCGATCGTTTAATACGATGAATCAAAAGCCATTCATCATTCGAACCTTTTATGGTCTTCCGAGATTTCTCGAGTATCGGGATCGAGATGGATTTAAATTGTAGACTTCCGCCTTCGAGGTTTGAGTAATGAGGCTTCGAACTTAGATTCTAGAATATGATCTTTGTTAAACAATCGAGAAGGCTTTGCGGAAGAATAGTCGTGTTTCTCGAACAATCCGAACATGGGTTTAAGGGACCAAGATGTTGCCGCTTGCCGAGATCCGTCGCGACGGATGGGCGCCAGGACCCTTGCGCGGCCAGGCGGAACGACGGGCTTGCCGGCGACGAGAGGACGACCCGCCGTGAAGCGGCGTGGTCGGTCGCGCCGGCACCAGGCGCCTGCCGCCGCACCGGCGCCGCGGCGCCAGCGCTGGCGTGGTCGGTCTGCCGGTGCCAGCCGCCGATGCCGTGTCGTCGCCGCCGCTGCTGTTGCTTCGCCGTCGATCCCCGGGGCTCACGGACTCAAAGATCGAAGTTACAAAACTCAGGCAAAGATGCATGGTACTGAGACAGGACCGGTCTCATCCTATGACGGGACAGAGAGATCCTTCTCATGGGCGAGGTGGTCGAGACAGCGACATTGTTTTCTTCGTAAAATCTCAACGGAAGCTCCGATTGAGACGAAACGAAAACCATCTTGACCTAAACTCAAAGGAGAGCAAAGTGAGGTTTCCACAGGCGAGGTGGCCATGGGCAAGGTGACCTTGGTGATGGTTGTTCTCGTCCACGGGCGAGGTGGCCGGGAGAGTGATTTTGTTCCCTTCGTAAAATCTCAACGGAAACTCCGATTGAGACGAAACGAAAGCCACTTTGATCTAAACTCAAAGGATAACGAAGTTGACTTCACCCTGTGGCGAGGTAGTCATGTCGGAGGGTGAGGTGACCTCGGTAATGTTTGTCCTTGCCCACGGCGAGGTGGCCGGGACAGTGACTTTGTTCTTTCGAAAATCTCAACGGAAACTCCGATTGAGATGAAACGAAGCCATTTTGACCTAGACACAAAGGAGAACAAAGTGGGCTCTTACTAAGGCGGACTGGGAAGACTGATCTTACCCTATGGCAAGTCGTCCTAGTAAGATCAAGCTCCGACCTCCTTTCGTTTTCCCGTTTGTTCCTCGAGACTTGTTTGTAAGAAGTATGGCAGTGGGAATCGGTGAACCAATTTGCCGTGATTCTGTTCCGCGAGTAATATAGGGTTTCCCCAAGGTTTCGAGGAGAATAAGTTTTATTTTTCCAGAGGTTCTCGAAAAACGTTTTTCGAGAAACCTTGCTCGCTATGCGATTTCTCTAACTTGGTAACAAGACGAATTTTGGGGTTTGATAGATTTTATCGTTGCCCTTTCTGTTTAGATAGAGAAGTTGCGAGCTCGTTTTTGTGCTCTTCCTGTGGCGGAAAGCCGCGGCTAGGTTTTTGATTTGCTCGAGCACCGCTGTGTTTGCGTTGGCGTGGAACAGTCGCTGCTGGAGTTGTTTTACCATCGCTGACGCAAACTGCAACTTTTCTTTCATATTTCGGACATCGGTTCGACTGGCTTTGCGGCCGTATGAGTAAGAGTAATCCGTTCCCCTTCTAGCCAAACTGTGGGAACCAAAATTCACACCGCCAATTTTAATGAATAAGATTGCGGAGGAAAGCCAAGTTAACCCGACTTTCCCAAGGTTCGGATTCTCGCGACAGCCAACGACAAGTGACCGAATAAATGCGGAGAAGATTTTGTTAAGATTTGGGATTGACCTTAAGAAAGGCTGCCTCAACCCCTTCGAGGATCAAGTCGGACGAAGTTCAGTTTAGGTGTAATTGAACAAGAGATCGAACCGCCTAGGCGGGTTCGCCTAGTATGAGCGTTTGTCATAGAAAATGCATGTCAAGATAACGCCTAAGGTTTCTATGTGCGGAGCTCTTAAGTAAAAGAATTGTCCGATCCTTCCGAGGAGCGGAGATTTGCGAAGCAGGAGGCTAGATGTTCTAGGGCCTGCCTTGCTAGTCTAACCGCCTAAATTCTAAGTTCTATCAGCTAACAGAGCTCTCTAGGTCTCCAATCTAGGATTTTCGGATCCCCTTCTCCTCTGCTCTTGCTCTCCTTATGTACCCTCCTAGGTCGGTTTGCCTTAGGATGATGGACCTCGGGCCCAAGTTTATCTCTTCGGGAAGTATTCCATTTTCGCCGATCTTTGTAATTATCCTCGAAGTTTTCCCTATTTTTCGGTGACTTGATGTTTATCCGATGTTCGAAATCGGATAAACCGTCATAGCCTGATTGGGCCTGAATTCTTAAAATCGTAAGTAAGTCCGTGGACTTGTCTTAAGTCGTTGAACGCTTTATACGATTTCTGAAAGACTATCTTTCTCGTAAAATAAACCGCATAGCCTAAAGGATCGATGTTCGAAGTTAATCGATCAAGTTTTATGTGATATCTTCTACGAAATCCAATCCTTCTATTTTTGTCGTAAAACATCGAGGACGATTCCAACCGAATCGAAGATGTTCATTCCGAGCCGGATCGTACCAAACTCACGAGGATCGATCCAAACAAGCCAAGATGGGATCAGACCAAGCATAATGGGACCGAGACCAGGACGAGGGCCGCCGACCGGCGCATGGGGCTTGCCGCGCCAGGCCAGATTGCGGGGCGCGTGCGCGGCCAGGTCGGCCAGCGTGGCAGCGTGCGCCAGCGCCAGGCTAGCGTGGCGCATGCCGCCAGCGCCAGGCTGGTGCCGCCGGCGCCAGGCGTCCGGTGCCAGCACGGGCGTTTTGAAGATCTCGGCGAGGGCTTCGATTTGATATCTTGATCGTTTTCTGGTTCCTCACGGTTTGAGAGAACGACCTATTCGAAGTTTCGAGGCAGATTCTTTTGTGTTTAGGGTTTTGTGGTGATCGAATCTTGATGTCCTTGGGCGAGCGGACTGATCTTTCCTGGGACTCTCGTACGCGCACGCCCGTAGTCTTCCGATCTTACTTTCAAGAAGTGTTTCACGAAGAACCCATAAGTAAAAAATAATTCTAGCCGTTGATTTCGAGATAACCGTTTTCGACCCCACCAGTGAATATATTCTAATTTGAGAAAATCTCGTATAACTTCTTTTCAAATTATATGAGACTTTTTGTTTCAAGAAATACTTTCCAGAGACTTTCAGTCATTGATTCCGTCGTGACCGATTTTGACCCCAACAGGAGCTTTTTCCGAGCAAACTTGGCACTTAGAGCAATTTAGGCATTTTTCCGTTTTTACTATCGAGCTGCGACTCAACTAGGTTAGAACTTAGGTGGCTAGACTAGCGAACGTACCGACAGCTCTCGTGGCCTAGGATCCTACCTGTTGTTCACGCTCAAACGCGAATTCGGAAATAATATCTATTTGTTCTCCTTTTGCTTTTTTCCGATTTATTATCCTTTATTCTTTCATATTGACTGTGTTGTGCGTGGCCCAACAGATAACCGGGACCTCCAGGGAAGGCTAGGCTAGCTTGGCTTTCCTCCGATTAACAAAACTTGACGGTGTAAATTTGTGTTCCCACAGTTTGGCGCTAGAAGGAGGAGGGGGGTACAGATCTATCTCTCTCGCAACCACACACGCTCAGTCCGATATGACAACCGACGCTGACAAAAACTCGCAAACGCACGATGGGACTCCTGTCGATGCCAAGGCTGATAGAACTCCAGCTGGAAACGTATCGACGGTCACTACTGACACCGCGATACTAGACCAGATGAAGGAATTGTTCGTCTGTGCTCAGAAAAAGTCGGACGGACAAGGAAAACTCGTGGCCTCTCTCGCAAAACAGGTGGAAACCTTAACAGCGAAGGCCAAGAGCAAAGCCCCGCGCGAGACCACAAGAGCCCGCATCAGTAGAAGACTCGATTTTGAGACTCCAGGCGATCGCGCTGCACGTGCGGAAAAAACTTCTTCAGGCCAAAATCCTGACAAAAAGCTCCCGCCATGTGCACAGCCGACTACAGAGAACCTTCAACCTCCCGTCGGGAGCAACGAAGAGGACGATATCGAGCGGATCGATCTAGACATAAGCGACCAGTCCGACCGCTCGGATGAAGGCACTGATGTCCACCCAAGAAGAACGCAAAGCCAGTCCGCTCGGCATGAGGCGTCATTAGAAAAACCCAAGACGTAGGAAGAAGAAAACCTCTATTGGGTAGAACAGGAGGAGCTGGCTGAAAAAAAGACCAGGATCCATCGCGGCCAACGCCGACAAGCTCGGAAAGATGCCAAAAACCCTGACGAAATCCACAATCTCCGTGAGTACATGATGATGGACTTTTCAAGGGTCCAATCAAATGTAGTAGAATACACGATGTCAATCCAATTCTAAGTGATTCTAATGCAAAGGGAATGAAAGCCTATGCTTAATCTAAGTGCAACCATGATAAGAAGATGATTATGAACTAAGACAATATTAAAAATGCAATAAAAGAGTGAACTTTCTTTCTCAATGAGGCAAGGGGGTTCTTGGGACAAGGGAATTGACTTTGGGTGATCAAGCTTCAATCTAAGATGGCAAACTTTCAATCAATCTAACACCTTAAGCCTAGACACAATCCTAAGCAAGCTCTATCCCTAGATGAATGCTCATTCACTAACATATCTCAAGCATCTAATCCCTTAGGTTGAATAATATGAAAGCAATCATTAAGAACAAGTCTACTAGCTATCTCAACACCTTTAACAACTAATCCCTTAGGCAAAGGATGTTAAAAGCATTGAAGAGTTGGTTCAGGCATTTCATAGAACACCTTCCAGGCATGAAATGCCTATAGCTCTATTTTGAAGAGGCCAACTCAAAAAATAGCAAGAAGAACACTCTACAAGCAAAGATCAAGAAGGATCTACCCTAGAACATCTTAGATCTACACCTAATCACCCTTAGTCTCCCAAGCCCATGAACCCTAGATAGATCTACTCACTAATAGCCATGGAAAACCTCAAAACCAATGATGATTCAAGGCTAAACATGATTAGTGAGAAGGATAATCTAATAAACACCAAAGAAATGAGATGAAGGGAGCAAGACAAGGTGAACTTCCCTTGAGACTCAAGCTTAGGGAGGGACTTTGGAGGGGTTGGTGGATAACCTTCAGAATGGAGATGTCCAAAAGCTCGAACGTTCGTATGATTTCTCGGAAAGATTATCTTTTCCGCAAGACAAATCGTATACACTGAAGAATCGATGTTCGAATTGATCATCCTTGTTTTACGGAAGTACCATCCTTCCTAGCTCTAGTTGTAAAACTTTGACGATAACTCCAATCGATTCGAACCGAGGAACGTTAGGTCCATAGCTAAGGTGCTATGACTTCTGGAAACCACTGGTGCGCAAATCGGACGAGCTGGCAGGCAGACTGGCGCCGCCGAGCCAGCATCCGAGGCTGGCGCAGCCCGGCACCTGCTGGCGCAGGCGAGCTGGCGCCAGCCGAAGCTGGCGCCAAGGCCAGTATGGGCGAAGCTGGCGCCCGGCGCCCCAGCAGGCGAGCTGGTAATCGGCGCCGCCAGCGGGCGAGCTGGCGCCGCGCCTGGGCCAGCATCGGTGAGCCTCGCCCGTGCCCCGGGCCAGCCCGGTGCCAGGGCGAGCTTGCGCCCGGCCAGCATCGGCGAGCCCGGCGGCCAGCACAGCGGCAGGGGCCAGCAGGCGAGCGGCCTGGTGCCCGGTGCCAGCACGGGCGAGCCGTCGCCCGGCGCCCGGGACCAGCGCGGTCGAGCCGACGCCCGGGACCTTGGTCGCGCCTGTCTTTCTGCGATCCTACCTTTGTTGATCCTTTTTGCGGAAAGTCCGTAGACTGGAAATGATCTTAGCCGTTGATTTCGAGATAACCGTTTTCAACCCCAACAGTTAGCCCCCCAGCCCGTAAGACTCAGAGACGATTTTGCGGGCGAGTGTCTTGAGTTGGAAAATCAAAATTTTTGGCTAAGAATATTTTATTGCGAAAATCCTCATATCTCTATAAGTAGTAGCTCACTTCTTCTCATTCTTCACACACTCCCCCCTTTTCTTAACTTCTTCCTTTTTGCTCTCTCAAAGAAGATGTCTTCCTCTCAAGTTGAAAAGAAAGATTCCGATGTCGAGATGGGTGAGGCCAGTCAAGCTCCGCCGGTCTCGGCTGTTCACAAAGCCACTCAGCCTTTCATTTCTGGGTTTGACTCTTTCAAGGAAAGATTGCCGCGTCGCAGCGCTGCGAAAGACTCGACCCAGGCGAGAACCGAAGCACCCAGTGTTCCTCCTTCGCATGTGCCTTCGTCCCCAGCCCCTTGATCCGAGGTTCCGTCTGATGCTCCCTTGCCTGCAGTCGTTCCCGAGCAGACTCCCGACATTCAGGATCGTCCTTCACGTTCCTCTACCACTCCAATCATAATTTCTGGTCGGGATGACGTGGTAGAGTCCACGCCTCTGGCTTCGAAGCTCGTTTTGGGACTCCCAGCACCTAGTGCTGCACCGTTGCCTAAGGGGCGTTCAAGGGCCGGTGCCACAACTGGGGCGAAGAGGAAGAGGTGCGCTAAGAGCGAAGCGAGCGAGCCTTCGGGATTTTTGTCGCAACATCGTTCCAAGGTTTGATTTTGATTTATGCGCAATTCTTCTTTTCTTTTTTTTTTTGCGACGATCCTCACCCTTTCTCTTTGCGGGCAGTTTGTGTCGCTGATTGATGGGATGCATGGTGACTGCGGATCGGAGGTTACGCGTCTGTCGAAGGAGTTGGAGTCATCGCAGGAAGCGTCGAAGCGTTCCGAGGCCGCATTGCAGACCATCGAAAGCGCCCACGCCGCCAAAACGTCTCGAACTTCGAATTGGCGACCTCGAACGCGACCTCGGGAAGACCGCGAGTTCGTTTCTCAAAGTAAAGAAAGAGAAGAGACACAAATCCTCGGAAATCCGTCGTCTCCAACAACAGGTCCATAATTACGAAGAGATGAGTGCTCGCAAATCGACAGAGACCGTCGATCCCCGCGGCGACTTCTTTGCTTGTTTGACGAGGATGGCCAGTTTGTTCGAGTCTCTGATAGCTATCCGCAAGAGGGACTTAGCTTTGGCGGGAATTGAAGGGAGCTTGAGCGAGCTTCAGCTGCTTAGGGGTAACGGGGCCCTATCTCTGGATTCCGAGGAAGCCAGGCTGCTGTCTTGCATGGGAGAGTTAGCAGCTTCCGAAGGGGACTTTGACTCGATTCTCGCTGGTCTGAGGTCCGAATGCACCCTTGTACCGGAATCGGAGGGCTCGGAGGATCAGGTTCAAGCAGCAGACGATTGTGAGGCTGGCGCGGATGAGGCAGGCAGTGGAGGTGTGATCGAGGGAGTCGATGGGAGGCCGTCCCCGCTGCGGGTGAGTTTGAGGATGAAGGTGATGCTCCGAGGAGCGTCTAGGTGTACCAATCCCTTGAGGGATTTTTATTTGGTTTATGTTGCGGCCGCTATGATGCCATGATGTATTTTTTCGGGACTGGCCGTTGGTGGCTTTGAATCCCTGCCCTTTTTAGGCCGTTTGTTGAACTCGCGGCTCAATCTAAAATATTTCGGTTTTTATGACGTTTAAATGAACTTCTGTTTTATCGAAGTTAGAGGGACAGGGTGTGAGTTGTCGTCTCATTCCTGCCTCTCAGATGATCACCGTATCCATCGATTGTACAAAGCGAGATTTCTCGCAGTTTACTGATTTACGCGAAGGTTCGTGAAACGAATAGACTTAAGTGAAGAGACAAGTTTTGGGATCTCGTATCGGGTACTGATACTATGTCTATGAGATGTCAAGATCCAGCGTGGCTGGGTTTAGGGGCAAGACCTAGGTTTACTCTCGGACTGAGGCTTTGCGATGACAAGTCGGCTTTCGTTTTGCATGTGTGCGATTTTAACCTGACTCATACCATCTTAAAATCCGCAAATTGTTATCGGCTTATACGGTTTGTTTAGGTGCGAATCGAGCTACTTCCATTTGGAAGAGCTAACCAAAATTTTGGACTTCTTGTATAGCGCGCTATGTTATCCTTGTCGGATGTAAGAGAGCCTACCTTATGGGGTGGCTTATTGTCTGTTTAGGACGTTAGAGTTCGTGTGTTGTGATCAGCAACAACGAAATGATACCGTTTTGAGGTGTGTTTGTATGTTTTGAGTTCTAAGACGAGAATTTCGTCTGGAATGTTTTCAGGAAAAGAATGTCCTTCAAGCGTTAGCGACGTCTAGCAGTGCCGAAGGTCGGGTTTTCCTCGTGCCGCATTTTGTGGTTGAAATGTTTGCGGGCTTGGAGATGTTTTGCGAATGTTCGCAGCCAGAAAACTGTTGTTTCAGTTTGGACGGAAGGGGTCGCGTAAATTTGACCCAGGGGGAAACGTCTACATTCACTGTGCTTCGTGAAGTGTTGGTCCTCTGGGGTTTGTTTTTTGGATGTGATAATCGCTTAGTGGATACTAGATCCGTTGCCGTTTTAGCAGTTGGCGAAATGTGTTGTCTATAAAGAATTCCAAAGTTTCAGAATTTTTCGAAATTGCGGGAGTATCGATATCGCACCCACCCCTTTTAATCGGGGATAGCTGAACCCGGTTGGCGAAGTTGCCCTCATACCAGGGGGATTAAGCCATCTCGTAGTTCTTTTTACCACGTCGTCGTTAGTGATAGTATTTTTTAAGATGCATTCCGTTCCAAGTTCTTGGGATTTTTACGTCTTGCATGTTCGCGATTTGGTACGAACCTGGTCGGACCACTTTTATGACTTTGTATGGTCCTTCCCAGTTTGCTCCCAGTTTTCCTGTGTTTCGGAAGACTTTGCGTAAGACTAAATCGCCTTCTCTGAACCTACGATGGCGTACGTTTGAGTTGTAGTACCTCGCGGCAGCATGCTGGTAATTTTGAATTCGAATGAGCGCCTGGTCGCGGCGTTCATTGATAAGATCGAGATTGTCCAACATCATAGTGTTGTTTAAATCTTCTCGTTCGGGGAGGAATCTTCTCCGTACTCCGGGGAACTCTACTTCCGCAGGGATCATGCATTCTGTTCCGTAAACTAGGGCGAATGGGGTTTCACCCGTAGCCAGTCTCAGGGTCGTACGATGCGACCAAAGGACTCCTTCGAGCTCCTCTGCCAATTGCCCCTTCTTGGCGTCGCTTTTCAGTCCGTCAAGGACGGTCTTGTTAATGGTTTCTGCCTGGCCGTTGCATTGCGGATATCTGGGAGTCGACTTGGTAAGTCATATTTTCCACTTCTCAGAATGCCTCGAATCGGGTAGAGATTAACTGAGACCCGTTGTCTGTCACGATTTCGTAAGGGACCCCGTGTGTGGTGATTATGTTCTTCCATACGAAGTTCTCGACTTGTACGTCTTTGACACTTGCGTAGGAATCTGCCTCTACCCATTTTGAAAAGAAATCCGTGAGAACCAGAAGGAAACGTTTCTGCTTCGAGTTATGCAATGGCCCGACGATGTCCATGGACCATCGCATAAAGGGATACGGGGATGAGATGGACAAGAGGACTTACACTGGCTGACGGATCGTCGGTGCGTGCCTTTGGCATTTTTCGCACTTTCGGTTTAACTTCGCAGTCTTTGATCATAGTTGGCCAGTAATATCCGTGGCATTTTATTTTGACTGCGAAAGATCTTCCGCCGGAGTGGTTTCCGCATGACCCGGAATGGACCTCCTCAATTACTCTTCTCGCTTTTTCGCCTTCGGCACAGGTCTTGAGTGGGCCGGAGAATCTCCATTTGTAGATTTCTCCTTCTACCGTTACGTATCGTGCGGCCTGAGTCTTGATTTTGCGGGCTGCCCATTTTTCGGCAGGAAGTGTTCCGTCGATTATGTATGCTCAGATCGGTTCCAGCCAAGGGCTGTCGCAGCCGTATTCCGACTGATCCATGTTTTCTTTCGATGGGTCATCCATTTCTTCTGCGTTTTCGATTTGTGCTCGAATAAGATTGGCGATCAATGGCGGTCCGATGCTCGGATGTTCAATGAACTCGACGGGAATTACCCGACTTAGTCCAGGGTCTGAACTTGGCGGGAGTGCGGCCAAGGCATCTGCCTTAGCGTTTTCCGAGCGAGGAATTCTAGTGAGGGCGAAGTGGTCGAAGTTTCGGGAGAGATCTTGGATGAGTTTAAGATATGCGTCCATTCTTTCATCCCTTGCTTCATATTCCCCACTGTACTGATTTGCGACTAACTGAGAGTCACGGTAAGCGTGAATGTTGCAGATCTTCAGCCCTCGAGCTAGCCGTAAGCCCGCGACGAGTGCCTCATATTCGGCCTCGTTGTTTGACACATGGAACTCCAATCGGAACGACTGTTCCAAGATTTTGCCGGTCGGAGACGTGAGCCGGATTCTGATCCCGGATCCTTGTTTGGACGATGATCCGTCGACGTGAAGGACCCAAGTTGAGTTTGGTTCTGTGTTCGTGATATCTCCTACGGGCAATTCCACCAAGAAGTCCGCCAATACTTGAAACTTTGCGCATGTTCTTGGGCGGTACTCTACGTCGTACTCGCTTAGTTCGATCGCCCATTTCGCGAGTCGTCCTGACTGACTCGGACTGTGCAAAATCGTCCTCAAGGGGAAGGTGGTGAGGATTACAATTGTATGCAACTGAAAATACGGCCGGAGTTTTCTTGCCGACGTTACAACCGCAAATGCTAGCTTCTCCATCAGGGGATATCGGGTCTCAGCGTCTAGCAAAGTTTTGCTTATGTAGAAGATTGGTTTCTGCTCACCGAATTCTTCTCTAATCAAAACGCCGCTTACCGCTGTGGTGGATACCGCGATGTACAGGAACAAGGGTTCTCCCTCTACTGGTTTCGCGAGGACGGGAGGAGTGGCCAGGTAATGCTTTAGCTGTTGGAAAGCTTTTTTGCATTCCTCTGTCCACTCAAATTTCTTGTTCCCTTTCAACGTGTCGTAGAAAGGAAGGCATTTGTCCGTTGAGCGCGAGATAAAACGGTTTAAGGCGGTGACTCTTCCTGTCAGCCTTTAGACTTCCCTTTTGGTTTTGGGCAGACCATTTCTATTAATCGCTTATCTGTTTGGGGTTAGCCTCAATTCCGCGACTAGGTAGCCGAAATTCTCGGACGCCACGCGAATCTACATTTAGCGGGTTCAATTTCATGTTGTGCAAATTCAACCTTGCGAAACACTCTTCCAGATGGGAAATGTGGTCGGTTCGTCAAGGGATTTTACCAGCATGTCATCGATGTATACCTCCATAGTTTTTCTGAGCTGCTCGGAAAAACATTCGAACGAAGCTGGTAAGTAAGCTGCGTTCTTGAGGCCGAAAGGCATTACTTTGTAATACGTCCAGCGGTCAGTGATGAATGCGGTCTTCTCGATCGTCCGGTTCATCATGATTTGATTGTACCGGAGAAGCGCCCATGAATGATAAAAGTTTGTTTCCTGCTGTTGCTTGACAAGTCGGTCAATATGGACGGGAATCTGGACAATCTTTTGAGATCGGTGAAGTCGGCGCAGACTCGCCATTTGCCGTTTTCTTTTGACCACGGGGTTAGCGAGCCAGTCCGGGTACCTGACTTCCGTTATTGACCCCACTTTAAAGAGTTTTTCAACTTCTTCGTTTACCGTGGTAGCACGCTCTGGTCCTAGTTTCGGCCTTTTTTCTTGACGGGTTTGTAGGTTGGGTCGATGTTGAGCTCATGGCAAGTTATGCCGATGTCGATCCCTGGCATATCTTCCGCGGCCCAAGCGAACGTGCTGAGGTTCCTTTTGAGACAAGCTACGAGCTCTGTTCTCAAGGGTTCGCGGAGGTTGGTTCGATCTCGACGCATCGTTCTGGGAACGATTCGTCTAGGCAGACCGAGATTACCGGTTTGCAAGTTGGCTCGCGCTTCCCGTCTAGAGCTTCGATCCTCTGAGATTGCCAGAAGACGTTCGAGTCTTGTTCTGGGGCATTCTTATCGGGAGTAGGTTTTACTTTTTTGCTTCGAGAGGCTTCGACTGCCGAGATTTTTCTTTTCAGCTCGGCGGCGTAACATACTTGCGCCATCCTGCGATTTCCTTGTATAGTTTCAATTCCGCAAGGGGTTGGAAACTTTAGACATAGATGGAATGTCAATGGGATTGCTCGCATGGAATTCAGCCATGGAGTACCGATGATCGCGTTATACGATGTTGGATGGTCGACGACTAAGAATTCCGTGATTTTGGCGATGCTCCCGGCTTTAACCAAGAGGCTGATCGAGCCGAGAGTCATAGTAGCATCTCCTGAGAGTCCGAATATCGGGCTAGGTTCTTCTGTGACGGCGCACAGGTCGACCTCCAATCTCTCGAGGGTACTCTTGTAGATAATGTTGGTCGAGCATCCGGTGTCGACTAACACTCTCGCTACGTCGATGTCCTGGATTGTTGGTTCGATTACAAGGAGATCGTTGTGGGGTTTGGCCTGGTCGGCCGTTGCCCGATCCTTGAACGAAACAATATCGCTGGCTACTGGAGCGGGCATCCTATATCTTTTTTTTGCTTAGTGAAATTCGCACTGTCGATTTTAGTTGAACAGATATGGAGGAAAACCGAGTTAACCCGATCTTCCTTGAAGGTCCGAATTCTCTGCGTAGTCACTTTGAGATCGATAAAAGATAAATAGCAAAATAAGATTGAATTGTCGCTCAGAGTCGTTTTATTAGATAAAAGTATGAGTACAAAATTTCTCCGAGAAGAGCAGAGATATGCTAACTATTGGAACAACAGAACAAGAGGCGGCCAAGACGTCCTAAGCCTTGCCGTACTAGTCTAACCACCTAAGTCCTAAGTTCTCTAAGATAGCAGGAGTTCTCTAAGTCTAAAATCTCGGATCCTTTTCTCTTCTGCCCCAGCCCTCCTTATATAGTCACTTTAGGTCGGTGGCCCGTCTAACCTTTCGCCTTTGGGCCCAAGTTTATCTCTTTTGAAAATATTTCTTTTTCCGCCGATCTTCGTAGTTATCCTCGAGCATTCATATTTATCTGCGGAAACTTAACATTTATCCTACTTTAATAAGTTAGGATAAATCGTCATAGTTCTTATTGGGCTTGGGTCTCCAAAATCGTGAGTGAGCCCGTGGACAAACTTTAGGCCCTCGAACGTTCGTATGATTTCTCGGAAGATTATCTTTTCCGCAAGACAAATCGTACAGTCGGAAGAATCGATGTTCGAATTGATCGTCCTTGTTTTACACGATACATTTTACGGAAGTACCATCCTTCCTAGCTCTAGTTGTAAAACTTTGAGGATAACTCCAATCGATTCCAACCGAGGAACGTTAGGTCCATAGCTAAGGTGCAATGACTTCATGGAAACCACGAGGTGCGATCTAAATCAGACGAGCTGGGAACAGACTGGGCCGCACCGGGGCCAGCACGAGCTGGCGCCCGGGCCAGCGGCGAAGCCGGCGCCGGCCAGCAGGCGAAGCTGGCGCCTGGGGCCATCACGGCGAGCTGGCGCCGGCGCCCGGCACCAGGGCCAGCAGGCGAGCTGGCGCCCGACCCGGCACCGGGGCCAGCGGCGCGGCCAGGGGCCAACGGTCGAGCCGGCGCTGGGGCCAGCAGGCGAGCTGGCGACCCGCACCAGGACCAGCAGGCGAGCGGCGCCGCCAGCATCGAACAAGCTGGCGCCGTCGCCCGGCCAGCAGGCGAGCGGCGCCGGGCCTGCCGCAGGCGAGCCGGCATCCGGTGCATGGGGCCAGCACGGGCGAGCCGGTGCCCGGGGCCAGCATGGGCGAGCGGCCGGGACCAGCGGTCGAGCGGCGCGCCTTCGGGACCTTGGTCGCGCCTGTCTTTCTGCGATCCAACCTTTGTTGATCTTTATTGCGCAAAGTCCATAGACAGAAATTGATCTTAGCCGTTGATTTCGAGATAACCGTTTTCGACCCCAACAATTGTTAATCAACAACTCGCCAAATTGCCGAGTTGCAACTCAAAAACTCGCCAAATTGGCGAGTTGCAACTCAACAACTCGCAAAATTGGCAAGTTAGCTTAATAACTCGCCAAATCGGCAATTTGTTACCCAACAACTTGCCAAATTGGCGAATTGCAACTCAACAACTCGCCAAATAGGCGAGTAACCTCAACAACCCGCCAATTTGGCGAGTTGTTTAGTAATAACACGCCAATTTTGGCAAGTTGTTTAACTCGCCAAATTGGCGAGTTGCATCTCAACAACTCGCCAAATTGACGAGTTACCTCAACAACTCGCCAAATTAGAAAGTTGTTACTCAACAACTCGCCAAATTGGGGAGTTGCAACACAACAACTCGCCAAACAACTCGCCAATTTGGCGAGTTATTGAGGTGCAACTCGCCATATTGGCGAGTTGCAACACAACAACTCGCCATATTGGCGAGTTGCACCTCAATAACTCGCCAAATTGACGAGTTGCACCTCAACAACTCGCCAAATTGGCGAGTTGCAACTCAACAACTCGCCAAATATGCAAGTTACCTCAACAACTTGTCAAATCGGCAAGTTGTTACTCAACAACTAGCCAATTGGCGAGTTACAACTCAACAACTCGCCAAATTGGCGAGTTAGTTCGAATCATGAGCCTTCCGTTGGACGTCGACATGGTCAGTCTCTTCTTTCATCTTGATCGGAGTTACCTTTAGAATCTTACGACAAAAACTGTCAAGGTCCATACGCCTAAAAATGAAGTTCATAGTTTTCATCAAAACGGTGACGGTTAACTAAACATCATACTCGTCCAAGCTATATAGAAAGTAGTAACTTCCTCGTCAAAACGTAAGAACGCACTCTCAAAGAACTCGTAAAACGTTCAAGTCGAAAGACGGTCCAAAAAGGCTTGGAACACGGCCCAAAACCACTTACGGTTCCATTTGAGATCAAGCCCTTCAATGTTAAGACGGTTTATCTTACTTGCAGGATAGGGTCAAATCTCACGAAATCGAGAATATAAATATCAAGTTTCAAGATAATGACAAGGATCGAGAAGAAAAAGAAAACTTCCGAGAAACGTCCAAACTGACCAAGAAGGTATATATAAAGGGAGCTGAAGCAAAGGAGAAGAGAGATCGAGACCTAGAAGAACCCGGCTAGCTTATGAGAACTTAGATTTTTAGGCGGCTCGATTTAGTCTATTTTCGTCTTTGTTCGTCTTGTTTCTCGACTGGGCTAACGAAACTCTGTTCGTCTTGTTTCTCGAAAACTCTGTAACTTTGTTCCTTTCAATTAATAATACGCCTCTGTGCAGTTCAATTTCGATATTCTGTTTGTCTCTTTGGTTTTTCGTGTGTTTTCACAGATATCCGCGACCTCTAGGATATTAGGGCTTTTCTAACTTTCCTAAATTGACGATGTAAATTTTGGTTCCCACAGTTTGGCGCTACAAGGAGGGGGGGTTTGGATTCTCTAACTCAAAAACCACCAAACGATTGAGACGCGCTATCTCTGACCAAACAGGCAGCGATATCATCTCCGTCAAGGAAAGATCAACGACCGACCTGCTCAAACTTCTCAACGATCTCCTTGTGGTCGAACTAATAATCTAGAATATCAACGTCGCAAGAATATTAGTCGATACCGGAAGCTCGGCTGATATCATCATAAAAAACACCCTCAAAAGAATGGAAATCCTTCCGTCCGAAATCACGGAAGATCCCAATCCATTAATAGGACTCTCGGGGGAGACCACCATGACTCTCGGCACAATCAATCTATCGGTTAAAGCCGGAAGCATGAAGAAAATCGTGGAGTTTTTGGTCATCGATCGACCTACATCGTATAACGCGATTGTAGGAACTCCAAGGCTGAACTCGATGCGAGCAGTCCCGTCAACCTACCATATGTGTCTCAAGTTCCCGACCCCCTGCGGAATCGAGACAATCTGGGGAGATCGAAGAATCTTGCAGGTTTTCTTCGCGCAGAGTTAAAACGAAAAAAACACGTCAGCGGAGATTCCTCCCAACAAGAAAAAGAGATCGTCTGTCGTCGGCGATGCCCCAGAACAAGATAACTCTGAAATCTTTTGGCAGTCACGAGCGGCAGAAGCTCTGGAAGGAAAACGCGAGCCAACCTGCGTGCCCATAATCTCTGTATGTTTGGACGAAGCCTTCCCAGACCGCTGCGTAGAGATCGGTGCAAACCTAAGCGAGTCACTGAAGGTCGAGCTCATAGCTTGCCTGAAAGAAAACTTGCACACGTTCGCATGGTCTGGAGAAGACATGCCTGGAATCGACATCAAGGTCACATGTCATGAACTAAACGTTGACCCAACTTTCAAACCTATTAAACAGAAAAGAAAAAAATTGGGACCAGAACGCGCCGAGGCGGTCAACACCAAAGTCAAAAAACTCCTTAAAGTGGGATCCATAACGGAAGTTAGGTATCCTGACTGGCTCGCTAATCCATTTGTGGTCAAGAAGAAAAACGGGAAGTGGCGAGTCTGCGTCGATTTCATCGACCTCAATAAAGCGTGTCCAAAAGATAGCTTCCCGCGTCCACACATCGATCGCCTGGTCGAAACAACAGCAGGGAACAAACTCTTGTCTTTTATGGACGCATTCTCCGGGTACAATCAGATCATGATGAACCCTGACTATCAAGAGAAAACAGCGTTCATAACTGACCGTGGCACTAACTGCTACAAGGTAATGCCATTCGGTCTTAAGAATGCTTGCGCGACTTATCAGCGGCTCGTCAACCAAATGTTTTTTGAACAGCTCGGAAAAACAATGGAGGTTTATATTGACGATATGCTCGTAAAATCCCTCGAGGAAAAAGATCATATCTCTCACCTCCGAGAATGCTTCGAAAATCTGAATCTACACAATATGAAACCAAACGCTGCAAAGTGTAGGTTCACGGTAGCATCAGGAGAGTTTTTGGGATACCTTGTCACCTTCCGCGGTATCGAGGACAACCCGAAACAGATCACTGCACTTATCGAAATGAAATCCCTGAGAAAGAAGCAAGAAGTGCAGAGATTAACCGGTAGAGTCACAGCACTCAATTGCTTCATCTCGCGATCAACCGATAAATGTTTACCTTTCTACAACACTCTCAGAGGGAACAAAAAATTCGAGTGGACCGAAGAATGCGAAAATGCCTTCCAACAACTAAAGCACTATCTAGCCACCCCCCGGTACTTGCAAAAATCGTAGAAGGAGAATTGGTTTTCCTGTATATCGCAGTATCTATCACAGCCGCAAGCGGCGTCCTCAACCGTGAGGAACGCGGAGAGCAAATTACAATCTTCTACGTAAGCAAAACTTTACTTGATGCACAGATTCGCTATGCTTTGATGGAAAAACTGGCACTTGCAGTCGTGATGTCAGCACGAAAGCTAAGGCCATATTTTCAATCTCATGCGGTGGTAGTGCTCACGTCGTTCCCATTACGGACGATCTTGCATAGCCCCAGTCAATCTGGTAGGCTAGAAAAATGGGCAATCGAGCTAAGTGAATACGATATTGAGAATCGAGCGAAAACATGCGCAGTCGCAAGTACTCGCCGATTTCTTGGTAGAACTCCCGACGGGATATACTACCAACCAAGAGCCCGATTCGTTGTGGACCCTTCATGTTGACGGATCCTCGTCAAAACAAGGTTCTGGAATTAGGATCAGACTCACATCACCAACGGGAGAAGTTCTTGAACAATCTTTCTGACTCGTTTTCCACGCCTCCAAGAACGAAGCCGAGTACGAAGCCTTAATCGCAGGTTTTCGATTGGCTCATGGTTTAAAGATACACAACATTCACGCTTACTGTGATTCCCAGCCTGTGGCAAGCCAATATAGCAGGGAATACGAAGCAAGAGATGAAAGGATGGATGCCTGATATCACTCAAATGTTTATCCCTAAGAAGTGACTCTACTCTCTCAAATAAGAGGTTCAGTTGTAGTACTTAGGGGTCGAATCCACAGAGAGCTAGTGTACAAATAAGATGCAATCTTAGTGACTATGCTAGGTTGAAAATGGTTTAAAGTAAAATACAGGTTTTTGAGTAATGGTAAGATTACTCAGTTGAAAGGTTATTGGGTTAAGACAATAAAGAAAAGTAGTTAGATTCAGGATAGGTATTCAGGAATTCAGGATTATAAATACTATAAATGCTAACAAGTTGCTTGCATGATATGTCAGAGCTCAACACTATTAAATGAATCCATCAGCTCTCGCAATATTTAGACCATCTATTACTTAGATGCTAAATGGTGTTTGCGGTCAGCTATATCGCCGACAGTATCGATCGATTATTCGATAGGAATATCGACCGATACACCTCTAGCTACGTCGATCGATTACTCTATAGGAGTATCGACCGATACGGCTCTAAGCAGAACCTATGCGCGAGTTGATACAGTGCTCACCATGATCTTATATCAGCTTTTGCTTGTCTCAAGAGGGTCATGGCATGTTTAGGATGTTATAAGGAATTATATTAAATGAATAATGCAATCCAAGTTCATGTTCTAGTTAGCTAATCTAGAATAAGCATTAGTGAAAAATCCTAACAATAAATATCACAACTATAGCAGATGTAGGTTGGGGCTAATCCCTCATATCCTATTTAAACCTTAAATTTAACAAGTGAATCTACTCAGACATGGCTAAGTGATTCATAGTAACAAGGTAATAATAGGAGTTCATAGATTTATTAGAGGAATGAACACTTAAGTTCAAATCACAAATCTCTTTGGATCTTTCCTCTAGATCTAGAATCCTATAACCTTTGTTAAGAAGAACAAGTAAAGAATTAAGAACTGAATAGAACTTTATTGAGAACTTGCAAAGTAATGAAACAATGGTAAAAGAAATGTGTAGAAAAGATGGTGGTAAAAAGCTCTGCTTTGCCAAAAACACTTAGGCAAATATAAATATGAGTTCATTAGGTTAAAAACTTCGTCAGGGCAATCTTGTAAAATGTGATGTCGTGGGCTTCAAGTTCGGCCAAGTCCAACTTGTCTTCTGCCGCTTCGATATCGATCGATAGTACTGGATGTACATCGATCGATTATGATCTCGATGTATCGTCCCCGGCAAATGTGTGTCGATCGATAGCACGGAATGTGCATCGATCGATGTGTAGCTCGGATGTCGACCTCTGGTCTGATCTCGGTTGAACTCTTCTTTAAGCTCCAAAAAGGCACCTAAAACATCACTTTTCTCCAAAATGCTCCTGAGCCTGAAAACATACCTAATAGACTCCAAAACATAGATAATAGTAATAAAAATACTCATATACCATGGGTAAAAACGGGTAAAATCCATGGTATATCAACTCCCCCAGACTTAACCTTTTGCTTGTCCTCAAGCAAACACACATGCAATCTTTATGAAAGAGGTTTTTAAAAAGCAGGGACTCAATCAAATTCAAACTTAGAATCATAACCTCTACTTTGAAGCAAACCACATCTAAGAATCTGTCAATCACAGAAGTACATTATGCAATATCCTAATTAAACAACCTTGATCATCTAGCCAACAACTTAGCAATCTGTCTGACTAACCCCTCTACTGATTTCATTTCTGTACATAAAAATAAAAGTGCAGGCTTTACCTTGGGAGTATTGATCACATGATGCAAGGTTGCTCAAACAAGTATCTGGACCTGCAGGTAAAAATTAGTTCATACGCTCTCTCTCTACTATTTCTCTCCTAGTCAAGTCTGCTTTTATTTGCAAGACATTGACCAAGATTGGACAGGCTTCCATGAATCAAGCCTTAATGGTTGTAGCCACCAAGTCCTATTCACTTCTTTTTGACCTATATCCTAGGATTCATTGCGAAGCAAGTCTTGAAGGGGGTAACCACCAAGTCCTGTTTGAATCCTTTACCTATAAAATTCTTATGAATCAAGTCTTGAGGGGGGTAACCGCCAAGCCCTGTTCGAATTCCTTCCTAAGTAATAACTAACTAGTCCTAGAACATATATTTAAGCTTATTTTCGATTTTTTTAAACTGAATATTAAATCTAAATTTGAAAATGAGAGAGAGAGGGTGATAAAAATATCTACACAAGGCTTTACCTTCCAGACTTGTTTGAAGCATCCGATCCCATGTATACCAAGCCCCAAGACAAGCAGAGAATGTCAGGTTAGATTGGAAATCAGCTTTGGTTCCTCCAGACAATCAATGAAAGTGTTGTCATAGCTGATAGGTGATCAACTTTAGCATCTATAGTACATTCTGCATCAACAAATCTAAGAATGGTGCCTAAAAGATTGGTTAGATAAAAAGTGAAATTTTTTAAAATATCATTATTCCATTCTTGACTCAATAAAAACTATTTTGAAAACATTTTAGATGAAGTCAAAAGGTAAACAGCATCAGTAATAATCCCCCCAGACTTAAATCATACACTGTCCCAAGTAAATAACCAGTCCGGTGAAGGCGTGGGCAAAAATGAAATATACTGATATCGAAAAAGTATAACGAAATACCTGACCGTGATCCGTATCGTTCGATGTTGATTCGCCTTCGTCGATCGTTATTGTTTGGTGCATGTCGATCGATATCGACAGTGTCATGTCAGTCGATTTCAGTTTTAATCGTCTAGTTGTAACTACAAAGAAAAACAAATACGAAAACTAAAATCCTAAAGATAAAAACTAAATGAAAAATTACCTAACAGTGGGTTGCCTCCCACTCAGCGCTTTGATTATAGTCATCTAGCTTGACTCTGGATGGAATGAGCTACTGAGGTGAAGTCCAGGTACTTGTTGGGAAACAATTATCCTTTGTATCCTTCTTCTCACTGAACCATGAGTCAAATAAGCTTCTTGTGGCTTCATATTCTCTGGTTCATTTCTTCGTTATCTCAATTACCTCATCATTGATCCTTTGAATCCTTTCTGCATGACCTTCAATGCTGAGCTCGTGCCATCCTAATTTCTCATAGGCATGTTCTGAAAGATCACTGAGCTCCGCTTGCATTGAATCAAGGCGTTGGATCATTTTGTCGTGGATAGAGCTTGTATCGATCAATTCCTTTGTTGAATTATCGGTCGATGGCTGTTGAGGTCCGTCGATCAATGCGCTGGTTCTTCTGTCGATCGATGCTAAGGGTGCAGGTCTGCTCGCAAGCTGTCTCTGAATGGCTCTGATTCCTTTTTGCATCCCTTCTACGCTAGATTCCATTCTGCCAACTTTGTTGTTTAGCGGGAAATATGTCTGATCTAGACGTCTATCTTCCGAATCATCCACGCTCGTAATTGCCGTGTAGACTTCATCAGCTAACTTATCCAAGTCAGCTCTGGTGCAGATTTCGGAAGTCTGTATATTGATCGATGCAACATGTTGTTCATCGATCGATGTGTGCTTCTGCAGATTCTCGTGAAGCTTCTCGGCAAATAGCTTCATCTGTCCGTCGATTTCAGTCATTCGCCTATCGATCGATGTGAGGTTGTACTCATTGATCGATGCGATTGATGCAGCCAGATAATCGAGTTGACGTTGGAACTTCTCAGCCTCCTGCTGCATAGTGTCCATGTGTAGTGCGAGTTCATCCACTTCTTTGTCTACTATGAAGTGTATGTCAGCAAGTTTCCTCTCAACTGCTTTTAGACGAGTCAATCCTCCAAAAGGATTGCAAGGTACCGCGGGGTTCATATCTGCATACGCCTCATTGATAAGGCGGATAGATCTCTTCATCTCTTCGGTGCAGATGATTAGATCCCTTAGGTTATGGAAGATAAGTTCACAGGTTTTGTTGAGTTTGTTGCTGAAACGATCTTCTGCTTTCCTCAGTTCCTTCCAGATATCGCCGAGAAACTCATCGACCACACGTTTTGAGTAGGTGGTCGATGGTGCAGGGTTCATATCGATCGATGTGGATGTTACTCCGTCGATCGATATTGCACTTGTCTGGCCGTGGTTCTGGGTGTTGCGAAGATCTTCAAGTTCCAGCACAACACGTTTAACCTTCTTGCTTAATTTCTGGTCTGCACTGAACATCCAGTTCATCTCGCTGCGAAGCTTGTCTGTAGCGTCCTCTAAATTGTTTTCCATGGAGAGTTTTTCCCACTTACGTTCTCCAAGTAGACCAGTGAACATCTCGTTGATCTCATCTTTGTGTAGATTTCGTGCACCAAATCTCTTCTTGTAAATGAACTGGCGTGCTCTGGTAAACAGATGTAAGAGCGCTCGTCCATTGAAGTCCTTTGAAGCAGTTTCTTGATGTCGTCTTTAGAAACTCTGACGACGTCACCATCTACTCCTCTAGCAAACCCTTTCTCGTCCCTGTAGACCCCATACTCATCTCTCTGCTCCCAAAATAATTTTCGATCTCCATATCGAAAAGCTCTCTTTCCGAATTCAGGACTCCTATCGGTCGATGTCATGTACTCCATATCGATTGATGTCCATTGAAAATCTGGGTCCTCCGTGTTGAGATGATTTTCCTCAGCTTCCTTTGGCTCGGCTGTTGTGTCTGCCTCCTGGTGCTGATGATGGTGGTCTGGTCTGTAGCGTTGCTGCTGGAATAGGTTTTGGGATCCGTTGGCTACCTGTAGGACGTCTGCAATGTCCTCTCTGGATATGTGTAGTGTTCGTCCATCCATTGAGCTTGCAAAGCCTTTTGAATCCCTGAAAATACCAAACTCATCCAGTGTTAAATTACCAAAATCAGGTACAGGTGAATTTGTTACCTGGGATGGTTCGATGAATGTATCGGTCGATGGCACAGGTCCGGGATTGGTCGATGGTTGTTCAGGCCTATCGGTCGACTGTGATGGTGCCGTGTCGATCGATGAGACTTCCTCGAGTTGAGTGATGTATGTTGGCGTTGCGGTTTCGACCGCGAAGCTCTCGTGCTGGTAACGCTTGCCCAGCACCCGATTGAGTGGTGTCCGTCTTGCTTGTAGTTGACCGTGTTGTCGAACGATGCGAGGCAAGTAGTATCGATCGATGGGGAGAAGGTCGTATCGATCGATGTGTTGATTCTGAGGTTGTGGTGGAGAAGTCTATCTTCATCTTCTGGAAGGTTGTGATACTCTATAGCTCTCTCCTCCTCGTAATCATCAGTACCAGTTCGCTCCCTGTTTTCCTGCGTTTCGTTCGGCAGTGTTTTGGAAGACTTTGCGTAAGACTAAATCGCCTTCTTTGAACCTGCGATGGCGTACGTTCGAGTTGTAGTACTTTGCGGCAGCGTGCTGTTAATTCTGGATTCGGATGAGTGCCTGGTCGTGGCGTTCATTGATGAGATCGAGATTGTCCAGCATCATAGCGTCGTTTAAATCCTCTCTTTCGGGGAGGAACCTTCTCCGTACTCCGTGGAATTCTACTTCCGCGGGGATCATGCATTCCGTTCCGTAAACGAGAGCGAATGGGGTTTCGCTTGTAGCCCGTCTCGGGGTTGTACGATGCGACCAAAGAACTCCTTTGAGTTCCTCTGCCCATCGCCCCTTTTTGGCGTCTAGGCGCTTTTTTAGTCCGTCAAGGACGGTCTTGTTGATGGTTTCTGCCTGTCCGTTGCGTTGCGGATACCTGGGAGTTGACTTTGTAAGTTGTATTTTCCACTTTTCGCAGAAAGCTTCGAATCGAACAGAGATAAATTGAGATCCGTTGTGCATTCGATTTATACGGGACCCCATGTCTAGTTATGATATGTTTCCGACAAAGTTCTCGACTTGTGTGTCTTTGATACTTGCGTAGGATTCTGCTTCTACCCATTTGTAAAAGAAATCCGTGAGGACTAAGAGGAAGCGCTTTTGTTTTGATGGATGCATAGGTCCGACAATGTCCATGGACCATCGCATGAAAGGATAGGGGGACGAGATTGAGGAGAGGATTTCCGCGGGTTGATGGATTGTTGGAGCATGCCTTTGGCATTTCTCGCACTTCCGGGCGAATTTCTCGCAGTCTTTTATCATGGTTGGCCAATAATAACCGTGGCGTTTGATTTTGACTGAGATCTTCCGCCAGAATGATTTCCGCATGATCCAGAATGGACCTCTTCCATGATTCTTCTTGTCCTTTCTCCTTCTGCGCATGTCATGAGAGGACCGGAGAAATGCCACCTATAAATTTCTCCCTCTATCGTGACATACCGTGCCGCTTGGGTTTTCACTTTACGGGCCGCCCATTTTTCGGCGGGTTCCATTCACGATATAGGCCAGGATTGGTTCTAACCAAGGGCTTTCGCAGCCATACTCGGTTTGGTCGCATCGCTTCGGTTGATCCTCGACTTCTTCGCATCTTCAATCTCTCCTCGGATTAGATTGACGACCACTGGTGGTCCGATGCTCGGATGTTCGATGAATTCGACCGGAATAATCCTTTTGAGCCCTGGATCTGAGCTCGGCGAGGGCAGCCAAGGCGTCGGCCTGGACGTTTTCCGAGCGAGGAATTCTAGTCAGGGCGAACTGGTCGAAACTACGAGCCAGTTCTTGGACGAGTTTTAGATATGCGTCCATCATTTCGTCCCTTTCTTCATATTCTCCGCTGTATTGGTTGGCGACTAGCGAGAGTCGCGGCGTGAATATTACGGATTTTAATCCATAGGCTAGCCGCAAACCTGCGACGAGTGCTTCGTATCCTGCCTCATTGTTTGAAGCATGAAAAGCCAATCGGAATGACTGTTCTAGGATTTCCCCGTTAAGAGAGGTGAGTCGAATTCCGATTCTGGATCCTTGTTTGGACGAAGATCCGTCGACGTGGAGGTCCCAAGTTGAGTTTGGTTCCTCGTTAGTCACGTCTCTAGTGGGTAATTCTACCAAGAAATCCGCAAGTACTTGGGACTTTGCACATGTCCTTGGCGATATTGACGTCGTATTCACTTAGTTCGATTGCCCATTTTGCGAGCCTACTGGATTGGCTCGGACTGTGCAGGATTATCCGCAGTGGAAACGTGGTGAGAACCACTATAGTATGAGACTGGAAATATGGTCTTAGCTTCCTTGCCGAGGTTATGACAGCGAATGCTAATTTTTCCATTAGCGGGTATCATGTTTCCGCATCCAGCAACGTCTTGCTTATGTAAAGATTGGCTTTTGTTCCCAGCGTTCTTCGTTATCGGGGCGCCACTGACTGCTGTTGCGAAACTGCGATATAGAGGAAAAGAGGTTCTCCTTCCACCGGTTTTGCGAGAACTGGTGGAGTGGCCAGGTAATGTTTCAACTGTTGGAAAGCCTTTTCACATTGTTGGACCATTCGAACTTCTTGTTTCCTTTTAATGTTTAGTAAAGCGGTAGGCACTTATCCGTGAAGCGAGATGAAGCGGTTCAAAGCAGCGACTCTTCGGTTAACCTTTGGACTTCGCTTGGTTCTCGGGAGGCCATCTCTATTAGTCGTCGATTTGTTTAGGGTTGGCCTCGATTCAGCGATCGTTCGAGGTATCCGAGGAATTCTCGATGCAACTGCGAATCTGCATTTCGCGGGTTGAGTTTCATGTTATGCTGGTTGAGTCGTGCAAAACATTCCTCTAGGTGGGCTACATGATCGTGTTCGTCAAGAGATTTTACGAGCATATCATCGATGTATACTTCCATAGTTTTCGAGTTGCTTGGCAAACATTTTGTTGGCGCTGATACGTTACCCGTTTTAAGACCGAAAGGCATTACCTTGTAGCAATACGTTCCTGTGATGAATGCAGTTTTTCGCGGTCGTCGGGATTCATCATGATCTGATTGTATCGGAAAAGCGTTCATGAATAAAGAAGCTTGTTTCCGCGGTTGCCCGACCAGTCGGTCGATGTGTGGAGGCGGGAAGCAGTCCTTCGGACAGGCTTTATTCAGATCCGTGAAATAGACACAGACCGCCACTTGCCATTCTTCTTTTTACTACGACAGGGTTGGCAAGCCAGTCTGGATACCTAACTTCTTATCGACCCTACTATGAGGAGTCTTCGACTTCCTCGTTGACTGCGATGGCGCGCTCAGGTCCCAGCTTCCGTCTCTTTTGTTTTACGGGTTTGTGAGTGGTCGATGTTAAGTTAAGTGACATGTTACGCTAATGTCGATTCCGGCATATCCTCCGCAGCCCGAGCGTACTGAGGTTCTTTTGAGGCATCGATGAGCTCTGCTTTTATTGGTTCGCGGAGGTTAGCTCGATTTCACACCATTCGGGAAGGAATCGTCGTGGCAAATTGAGACCACCGGTTCGCAGGTTGGTTCATGCTTCCTTCGGGGCCTCAGCTCTTTGGGACTGCCAGAAGGTTTCTGGCGAGTCGTGAATCGTTTGCTTTTCGAGAGGTCTCGATTTGAATTTTTCCGTTTAGTTCGTAGCGAGGTAGATCTGAGCTGCTCCGTGACTACCATGTATTGTTTCGACCCGAAGTCGGGAACTTGAGGCATAGGTGGAATGTTGATGGGATCGCTCTCATGGAGTTTAGCCAGGAGTTCCAACTATCGCGTTGTAGGATGTTGGACCATCGATCACAAGAATTCCGTGTTTTGGCGATGCTCGGCTCTGACTAGGAGGTTAGTCAAACCGAGGGTCATAACTTCTCGAGAGTCGAATACTGGGCTGGGGTCATCTGTAAGGATGCTTAGATTGGCCCATCCTCTCGAGGGTGCTTTTATAGATAATATTAGTCGAGCATCGGTGTCGACTAATACACTTGCTACGTCAATACCTGGATCATGAGTTCTATTACGAGGAGATTGTTGTGAGGTTTGGCCATACTGGCGTTGCTCGATCCTCGAAGATCACGATGTTGCGGGCTGGAAGAAGCCATACTGAACCGATCGATTGGTGGTTTTGAGTTAGAGAATCCGTCCCCCTCCTTGGCTGTGGGAACCAAAATTCACACCGTCAATTTCCGATAAATAATATTGCGGAGGAAAGCCAAGTAAACCCGACTTTCCTTGAAGGTCCAGTTCTCTGCGTTGCCACCGAAATCGAGAAAGTTTAATAGATAAAAATAAAATTGTAATATTTGCCGAAGGCGTTTTATTAGATGAAGATCTGAGTACAAAGATTCTCCGAAGGCGAGAGATTTGCGATTAAAGAAAAGATAGAGTCAGGCAGCCAAGCGTCCTAAGCTTTGCTCCACTAGTCTAACCACCTAAGCCTAATTCTTCTAAGCTAGCAGAATGCTCTAAGTCTAATTTTCAGATCCCTTCTCCTCTGCTCTTGCTCTCCTATATACCCTCCTAGGTCGGTTTGCCTTAGGATGATGGACCTCGCCTTTGGGCCCAAGCTTATCTCTTCAGAAGTATTCCATTTTAAATCGATCTTGGTAATTATCCTCGAGTTTTCCCTATTTTCCGGTGACTTGATGTTTATCCGATGTTGGAAATCGGATAAACCGTCATAGCCTGATTGGGCCAGAATTCTTAAAATCGTAAGTAAGTCGTGGACTTGTCTTAAGTCGTTGAGCGTTTTATACGATTTCTCGAAAAGACTATCTTTCTCCTAAAATAAACCGTATAGCCTAAAGGATCGATGTTCAAGTTAATCGATCTTGTTTTATCTGATATCTTCTCGAGAAATCCAATCCTTAGTTTTTGTCGTAAAACATCAAGGGCGATTCCAACCGAATCGAATCGAAGATGTTTATTCCGTAGCGTGATCGTACCAAACTCACGAGGATTGATCCAAACAAGCCAAGATGGGATCAGACCGAGCATGATGGGACCGAGACCAGGGCGAGGGCGTCGACCGGCGCCGGGCTTGCCGGCGCCAGCGGCTTCGCGGGCGCTTGCTGCCGGCGCCAGGCTGGCTTACCGCCGGCTAGGCTGGCTGCGGGGCGCCTGCCGCCCGGCGCCAGGCTGGCTTACGCCCGGGGCCAGGCTTCGGGGCGCCTGCCCGGCGCCAGGATGGCTTACGCCCGGCATGAGCGCTTCGCGGGGCGCCGCCGGCGCAGGCGGCTTCGCTGCTGCGGCGCCAGGCTGGCTTACGCCGGCGCCAGGCCGGCTTGCATGACGCTTGCCGCCGGCGCCAGGGGTTCTCGGCCGCCCGTGGGTTTTCCGTTGCCCAATCTTTCCCCCGTTAGCCGTTCGTCGGGAAATCTTTGAGTTTGGAAGGATCTTTAGCTGTAGATTTCGAGATAACCGTTTTTGACCCCAACAGATAGGACATTGCAGACGTCCTACAGTTAGCCAACGGATCCCAAAACCTATTCCAGCAGCAACGCTACGAACCAGACCACCATCATCAGCACCAGGAGGCAGACACAACAGCCGAGCCAAAGGAAGCTGAGGATAATCATCTCAACACGAAGAACCCAGATTTTCAACGAACATCGATCGATACAGAGTACATGACATCGATCGATAGGCGTCCTGAATTCGGAAAGAGGGCTTTTCGATATGGAGTTCGAAGATTCTTTTGGGAGCAGAGAGATGAGTATGGGGTCTACAGGGACGAGAAAGGATTTGCTAGAGGAGTAGATGGTGACGTCATCAGAGTTTCTAAAGACAACATAAAGAAACTACTTCAAAGGACTTCAATGGACGAGCGCTCTTACATCTGTTTACGAGAGCACGCCAGTTCATTTACAAGAAGAGATTTGGTGCAAGAAATCTACACCAAAGATGAGATCAACGAGATGTTCACTGGTCTACTTGGAGAGCGCAAGTGGGAAAAACTCTCCATGGAAAAGAGTTTAGAGGATGCTACAGACAAGCTTCGCAGCGAGATGAACTGGATGTTCAGTGCAGACCAGACATTACTCAAAAAGGTTAAATGTCTTGAGCTGGAACTTGAAGATCTTCGCAACACCCAGAACCACGGCCAGACAAGTTCAATATAGATCGACGGAGTAACATCCACATCGATTGATATTAAACCTGCACTATCGACCACCTACTCAAAACATGAGGTCGATGAGTCTCTCGGAGCTATGTGGAAAGAGCTGAAGAAAGCAGAAGATCGTTTCAGCAGCAAACTCAACAAAACCTGTGAACCTATCTTCCACAACCTAGGGGATCTAAGCATATGTACCGAAGAGATGAAGAGATCTATCCGCCTTATCAACGAGGCGCATGCAGACATGAACCCCGCGGCACCTTGCAATCCTTTTGGAGGATTGACTTGTCTAAAAGCAGCTGAGAGGAAACTTGCTGACATACACTTCTTAGTAGACAAGAAGTGGGGAACTCGCACTACGCATAGACACTATGCAGCAGGAGGCTGAGAAGTTCCAACGTCAACTCGATTATCAGGCTGCATCAATCGCATCGATCGATGAGTACAACCTCCCATCGATTGATAAGCGACTGACTAAAATCGACGGACAGATGAAGCTCTTTGCCGAGAAGCTTCACGAGAATCTACAGAAGCACAAATCTACCGATGAACACTATGTTGCATCGATCGATATACAGACTTCAGAAATCTGCACCAAAACTGACTTGGATAAGTTAGCTGATGAAGTCTGCACGGTAATTACGAGCGTGGATGATTCGCAAGACAGACGTCTAGATCAGACGTATTTCCCGCTAAACAACAATGTTGGCAGAATGGAATCTAGCATAGAAGGATGCAGAAAGGAATCAGAGCCATTCAGAGGCAGCTTGCGAGCAGACATGCACCCTTAGCATCGATCGACAGAAGAACCAGCGCATCGATCGATGGACCTCAACAGCCATCGACCGACAATTCAACAAAGGAATCAATCTATACCAGCTCTATCCACGACAAAATGATCCAACGCCTTGATTCAATGCAAGCGGAGCTCAGTGATCTTTCAGACATGCCTATGAGAAACTAGGATGGCACGAGCTCAGCATTGAAGGTCATGCAGAAAGGATTCAAAGGATCAATGATGAGTTAATTGAGATAAAGAAGAAATGAACCAGAGAATATGAAGCCACAAGAAGCCTATTTGACTCATGGTTCAGTGAGAAAAAGGATACAGAGGATACTTGTTTCCCAACAAGTACCTGGACTTCATCTCAGTATCTCATTCCATCCAAAGTCAAGCTAGATGACTATAATCAAAGGACTGAGTGGGAGGTAACCCACTGTTAGGTAATTTTTCATTTATTTTTTTTCTTTAGGATTTTATTTTTTGTATTTGTTTTTCTTTGTAGTTACGACTACACGATTACCACTGAAATCGACCGACATGACACTGTCGATATCGATTTACATGCACCAAACAATAGCGATCGACGAAGGCGACTCAACATCGATCGATACGGATCACGGTCAGGTATTTCGTTCTACTTTTTCGATATCAGTATATTTTATTTTTGCCTACGCCTTCATCGGCTGGTTATACACTGAGAACAATGTATGATTTAAGTCTGGGGGGATGATTATTGATGCTGTTTACCTTTTGACTTCATCTAAAATGTTTTCAAAATGGTTTTTATTGAGTCAAGAAAGGGATAATGATATTTCTAAAAAATTTCACTTTTTATCTAACCAATCTTTTAGGCACCATTCTTAGATTTGTGGATGCAGAATGTACTATAGATGCTAAAGTTGATCACCTATCAGCTATGACAACGCTTTCATTGATTGTCTGGAGGAACCAAAGCTGATTTCCAACCTAACCTGACATTCTCTGCTTGTCTTGGGGCTTGGTATACATGGGATCGGATTCTTCAAACAAGTCTGGAAGGTAAAGCCTTGTGTAGATAGTTTTATCACCCTCTCTCTCTCATTTTCGAATTTAGATTTAATTTTATTTATTCATTTAAAAAAAATTCGAAAATAAGCTTAAATATTGTTCTAGGACTAGTTAGTTATTACTTAGAAAGGAATTCGAACAGGGCTTGGCCGTTACCCCCCTCAAGACTTGATTCATAAGAATTCTACACGTAAAGGTTTCGAACAGGACTTGGTTGTTACCCCTTAAAGACTTGCTTCAATGAATCCTAGGATATAGGTCAAAAAGAAGTGAACAGGACTTGGTGGCTACAACCATTAAGGCTTGATTCATGGAAGCCGGTCCAATCTTGGTCAATGTCTTGCAAATGAAAGCCGACTTGACTAGGAGAGAAATAGTAGAGAGAGAGGATAGGAACTAATTTTTACCTGCAGGTCCAGATACTTGTTTGAGCAACCTTGCATACTGTGATCGAAACTCCCAAGGTAAAGCCTGCACTTTCATTTTTTATGTACAGAAATGAAATCAGTAGAGGGGGTTAATCAGACAGGATTACTAAGTTGTTGGCTAGATGATCAAGGTTGTTTAATTAGGATATTGCATAATGTGCTTCTGTGATTGGCAGATTCTTAGATGTGGTTTGCAACAAAGTAGAGGTTATGATTCTAAGTTTGAAATTGATAGAGTCCCTGCTTTTTAAAACCTCTTTCATAAAGACTGCATGTGTGTTTGCTTGAGGAAAAGCAAAAGGTTAAGTCAGGGGGAGTTGATAGACCATGGATTTTACCCGTTTTTACCCATGGTATATGAGTATTTTTATTACTATTATCTATGTTTTGGAGTCTATTAGGTATGTTTTCAGGCTCAGGAGCATTTTGGAGAATAGTGATGTTTTAGGTGCCTTTTTGAAGCTTCAAGAAGAGTTCACCCGAGATCAGACCAGAGGTCGACATCCAGAGTTACACATCGATCGATGCACACACTGTGCTATCGATCAACACACATTTGCCGAAGGACGATTGTACATCGATCGATTTATTAAGCGGCAGAAGACAAGTTGGACCTGGCCGAACTTGAAACCCACGACATCACATTTTTACAAGATTGTCCCTGACGACTTTTTAACCTAATGAACTCATATTTATATGTGCCTAAGTGTTTTTGGCACCATAGACATCAACCACCTTTTTACCTCCATCTTTTCTACTTTGCAAGTTCTTTTACTGTTTTCATTACTTTGCAAGTTCTCAATAATGTTCTATTCAGTTCTTTACTTGTCCTTCTTAACAAAGGTTATATGATTCTAGATCTGGAGGAGAGATCCAAAGAGATTTGTGATTGGAACTTAAGTGTTCACCCCTCTAATAGATCTATGAACTCCTATTATTACCTTGTTACTATGAATCACTTAGCCATGTCTGAGTAGATTCATTTGTTAGATTTAGGGTTTAAATAGGATATGAGGGATTAGCCCCAGCATATATCTGCTATAGTTGTGATATTTATTGGTAGGATTGTTCACTAATGCTTTTTCTAGATTAGCTACCTAGAACATGAACTTGGATTGCATTATTCATTCAATACAATTTCTGACAACATCCTAAACATGCTATGACCCTCTTGAGACAAGCGGAAGCTGATCTAAGATCATGGTGAGCATTGTATCAACTCGCGCATAAGTTCTGCTTATAGCCGTATCGATCGATACTCCTATAGAGTAATCGATCGACGTAGCTAGAGGTGTATCGATCGATATTCCTATCGAATAAATGATCGATACTGTCGGTGATATAGCTGACCGCAAACACCATTTAGCATCTAAGTAATAGATGGTCTAAATATTGCGAGAGCTGATGGATTCATTTAATAGTGTTGAGCTCTGACATATCATGCAAGCAACTTATTAGCATTTATAGTACTTATAATCCTGAATTCCTGAATATACACCCTGAATCTAACTACTTTTCTTTATTGTCTTAAACCAAAACCTTTCAACTGAGTAATCTTACCATTACTCAAAAACCTGCATTTACTTTAAACAATTTTCAACCTAGCATAGTCACTAAGATTGCATCTTATTTGTACACTAGCTCTCTGTGGATTCGATCCCTAAGTACTACAACTGAACCTCTTATTTGAGAGAGTAAAGTCACTCTTTAGGGTAATTTGAGTGATATCAGTTTATTTGGACAAGTAAAGGGCTAGTGTGGGGTAGTTGATATCTTGCATTTTTACATGTTTTTAGCTATCATATCTTGTGCATTTTGATCATTTAGATTAGGCATTAGGCATCTTTAGGTCCATGTTGCATTCATATGTGCATATCAGGTGTTGGAGTTTGCTATGGAGTTATTTGGGGTGTTTGGGAGTTTTGTGGTCCAAAAAAGATGAAGAATGGAGTTTGGCCACGGTCAGGCCAAGCCAAACCATGATCAAGACCATACCTCGGGCGGATGGCACGACTACCTCGGTGCTTGGAAGAGATCAGGACAGCCAGGACACGAGACCAGGACGGCCGGGACGCGAGATGGATCAGAGACACTTACCTTTCGACGAAAGAAGTTGGTACGGCCGCGGATATACATGCGCGGGACGAGATACCCGCACGGCCTAGGCAGTCTGGACGGACGGCTGATGCGCGGACTGATCTGCGCGAAGGCTGGTACCCGCGCGGCCTGGAGAGCACGTACGAACGGATGTGCGCGGGTCGGGACACGCGGGATGCCATACCCGCGCGAAACGAGAAGATCCGCGGACCGTCAGATGCGCGGCCGGACATGCGCAGGACGTAGCACCCGTGCGGGATGAGAAGAGCCGAGGCAGTCCAATGCACGCCCAAACATGCGCGGGACGAGAAGAGCCAAGGCAGGACATGCGCGGGCTGGATGTGCGCGGGCCGGACGGGACGAGTAAGCCCTGACCGTTTTTGACCCTCTTCTCCTATTGGTCAAATCCCATTTGATTCCAGGGACCTTTTCGTAATTTTTAATGATGTTTTTAGGTTTTCAGAGCCTTGTATAAATACTCTTTGATACGATGCTCAAATTACCCTAGAGCAACCTTACTCTCATCAAAAGAGGTCAAGTTGTAGTACTTAGGGATCAAATCCACAGAGACTCTAGGATCACACAATAGATTTGTAGTCTTCGAGATAAAGCTAGATGGAATGGTTTAGAATAGTAACTTAAAAGAACTTTAGGAAAATCGATCGATAGACCTATGTGTATATCGATCGTCGAATAGGACAATTGCTCGATTTCAGAATATGGGATTTGTTATCAATTTAGAAAGGTAGCTAGATCAAGGTAAACCTTTAGGTATGGCATGCATGATGTTTGAAGCATTAAAGGGGATTCAGATATGGTTGTTCTCGAACTCATCTCTTAGAAACAATCTATAGGATTGTCTAATAGCTGGATCTCAAGCCAGTCAGCTGTCGCTTGTTCCAACTTGAGAAAGCATCGATTGATATGTCTTTCGGACTATCGATCGGTGTGCCTTTCAGATAATCGATCGATGACTAATTGTCGTATCGATCGATTAGCCTTCCAGTAAGCATTACCGAGCAGGTTGACGGGTTCTCAGATTTACTAGGGCAACTTTCGTCTTTAGCTAATTAATAAGATGAGTCTAGTCTATTTCAAGCAATTCACCATGCTGTCGCTTGCGCAAATTTAACCTAAAATCTAAGTCAAGGGTGATCAATTCCTTTACTTAGCATTAAGCACAACTAGAATGAAAGAACTATTAAAACACCCTAACAATCATAATATGATTAGCAATACATGATTCAACCTTAGGTGAACCTAAGTCTAACAGTATAATTACTCAGACATATTCATAGGAAGCAAAGTTATGATGGTCTGAATAATACTTAAATAAAACTTAATGAAAATAGTAAAAGAGTAAGAAAACAAAAGGAGTTCAAGATCTTCTCTGTTTATGAAGTTCTATTCTTCATTAATCGCGAGTGGCATTGCATCGACCGATATTCCAAAAGGATATCGATTGACTCGTGTGATGTTCCATCGATTGATACTGTAGTGTTGTGTCGGTCGATGCCTTCTTCAGTAGTCAGCTCGGCGACCAAAATGTAAAATCTTCCAAAAAGATCTCAAAATGCCTCATAATCATCACTTTATTACAATGAGTACCTAAACCTGAAATATCTCTAAAAGAGCTACAAAATGCATATAAAACCTTTGAAAACATATGAAATTCATAGGGTAAATAGGGTAAAATATAAGGCCTATCATCTCCCCCTGACTTATCCTTTTGCTTGTACTCAAGCAAAACATAGTACAAATCTGCAAAGTAGTTTAGCAAAATAGTGGGGGACTCACATAATTTAAAATCACTGCTCTCATTCTTGCATAAATGGTGGAAGTGAGTCATTGCTAACCTTTAGGATGATTCGATATTGTACACACTAGCTTAGTCACCATACCATACATTCCACAACTCCACTGATAATGCCTGGTATACCCCTCTACTGACCTCATTTCTGTAGTAATGTAAATGTGTATGCTACATCTTGGAAGTATCGATCCAAAGGACACATGAATTCTTACTCAAGCAAGTTTCTGAACAGGTAGTCTTCTCTGATTCCTTGCTTCTCTTTTTCTCTCTTCTCTGAATCCTTAGGGTTTCAATCCCAATGAACAATTATGCAGTACATCTTATTCATCTTATTGACCCTTATGTGTATATTTTCTTATTGACAAAATGTAGGTGAATAATGGGGTCGTTGGTAATTTACCTATCCCTCGCTTCCATAATGTGTGATCATTCCTTTGATTTAGAATAATGGGGTCATTGGTAATTTACCTATCCCTCTGCATCTCAGGAAATCATCTCAATCTTTTATTTTGGTGGATGCCGAAGAGAGAGAAAGAAGGAAATCAGAAGCACACAGACTTTTTACCTTCCAGACTTACAGGAGGAATTCGATCCAGTGAATACCAAATCCCAAAACGAGCAGTGAAATCAAGTTAAGTTGGAAGTCAGCTTTGGTTTCTCGTGGCATTCTCAGCAGGTGTAGGTGTTAGCATTACATTATACACTGCGGTGTTTCTATCTTTTACATCCTGCAAGTTAGTAAATCTAAATGGGCAGAGAATAGTTAGAGTAATAATCAAATTGTTTTAGTTCATATCCCCTTTTGAAAACATAAATATATATATGAATTTTTTTTATATAAAAACATAGCTCATAAAAGATATCGTTAGTAATTTCCTCCCCCAGACTTAATTTACACTGTCCCGGTGTAACCGGTCTAAGTTTGGTGAAAAATCGAAACAAAGATAAAATTGGATAGTTAATGACTAGAGTAACCGTACCTATTATGTAGTCGTATTGATCGATACCAAAGCATGGTTATCGATCGATAGCAGTTAGACAGAAAGTCATCAATTCGTCTATCGGTGTCTAATCCTTCTGATCTGTCAGTTGTTAATTCTGTTAGACAATCCAAACACAAGCAAATAGATAATAAAGCATGAAATAAAAATAGAGAGTCTAAAGTAATAAATCTTAAAAATCCAAAATAGAAAGAAAAATGAAGATAAATGTGATAACTAGTCGGAGTCCTCTGCTGCCTCCTCGTCATCTGCTGACGAGTGATGATGGTACTGATGCAATGGTCCTGGCGCTGCTGGATCACGGGCTCTAACGCTCCTCCTGCTCATGCACATACAGCGAGACACTCTGGACCAGATGGTCTGAAGAGCGTCTGCGACAAACCTCTGAAAGTCCCCGTAATCGCGCATCGGAATGTCTAGCATGATGGAGAAGTCGGGTAGTGGTGCCTCTGGCGGGCCCTGTGTAGCTGGTGCTCAGCGCTCTCCTGCAACTCTCCGTGGCATGTCCTGGAGGTTGCGGAGAAATGCCTCATCTGGCTGGAATCGGAGCCTGTCAATGCCCCCAGTGAAATCAGTGATGTGGCGGGATGGCAGCTACAGAAGACGGAGGCGCTCTCCTCTCCTGAAAATCCAGAGCAAGCCCTCCTTCAGCCACTGAGCTGAAGACAGATGCGCCACGTCCAAGTAGGCGCGTGAGGTGCGTGCTGGCTCTCCAGTCAAGCGGATGCCTAGATGCTGGAAGATCGGTGTAAGCAGGCTCCCGATCGTCTCCTTCTTCCTGCCAGTTCCCTTGAAGGGCTTCATCTTCAGCGACACCAGGTGCTGAGAAAAGAGAGATCCCAGGTTGGGCATGGGCATGTCGCGGTCTGGGTCCAAGTCCTGCAGGTCTACAACTCCGACAAACGCAGTGAACAGTAGTGTAAGCTCGTCAATCTTCACCTTGTTGGGCTCCATCTTGCACAGCAAAGTGCTGGCAAGGGCCCTCATGAAGTAGCGCAAGGTGGGATGACGGATATCAGTCTGAGTGACAGCCGTGCTCCAGTGGCCTGTGCCAATGATCCTCCAGAAATCACCGATCCTCGGAAACTCAGGGACACCCATAGCGGTGTTAGAAGGATCGAACCCATAGATCTCGCAGATCTCGGCGACTGTGATCTGGTTTCTGACACCTCTGGCGAAGAACGAGAGAACTCCGTGATGTCTTGCATATTTACATGTTTTTAGCATTCATATCTTATTCATTTTGATCATATAAGTTAGGCATTAGGCATATTTAGGTTCATTTTGCATTCATGAGTCTTTATCAGGTCTTGGAGTGTACTTTGGAGATATTGAAGGTGTTTGGGGGTACTTTGTTACAAAGAGGAAGGGTGAAAGATGAGCATGGACGATGGCCATAGAGAAGTCTTTTTATGCTAAGATTTGGTGGAGACATAGAATTTTGAGTTAGCTTTCCAATGGGAGTGGTTCCAAGCCATTTGAAGCCATATTGGAGGAGTTATGATCATTTGAGTGGAGGCATGTCAAGGCACCCGGGTCAGCACACTCGACCTGACCAACCCGCACGGGACGAGGGAGAGATGCTTGACGATGAAGCACCCGGACGGACGTCCACACCCGACTGGACGCCACCCGCGTGCAATCACACCCGGTAGCGACGAACGCCTAGGACAGGACGACCGGACGCACCCGAGGAAGACAACCCGCACGGCCCGACGATGGAGAACGCCCAGGATCAGGACGCGGTCGATCACACCCGACCTCCCTCGCCCACGTACCACTCCACTCGACCTCAGCACACTCGACCAAGACGACCCGTGTAGCCTCACACCCGGCCATGACCACTCGACCAGCACGACCCGCACGGCTTGGACGGCCTGGTCGAGATTCCACACCCGGGTGGTCATACCCGGCCTGGTCGATGCCCATCCGACCAGGGTATCCGAGCTTCTTCCTTTTGGAGCCTTTTGATTGGCTTAGACCATTACTATTTTAAGGGCTTTTTAGTCATTTTTCTCTTATGTTTCTAAGGGCTTTCAAGCCTTGTATAAATACTCTTGTAATCTCTTTTGGAGATCCAACTTCTTTTCTCTCAAAAATATAATAGATCTTGAAGAAAGCTTGGATCTTTGATCTTTTTCATCTCATTTCTTTTGTGTTTATTTGATTATCTTCTTCTTAATCATGTTTAGCCTTGAATCATCATTGATTTTGAGGTTTTCCATGGCTATTAGTGAGTAGATCTATCTAGGATTCATGGGCTTGGGAGACTAAGGGTGATTAGGTGTAGATCTAAGATGTTCTAGTGTAGATCCTTCTTGATCCTTGCTTGTTGAGGGTTCTTAATGCCATTTTGGTCTACACCATATCAAAATTGGTCTATAGGCATTTCCTGCCCACAAGGTGTATGATGAAATGCCTGAACCAACTATTCATAGCTTTTAGCTTGCTTTGCCTAAGGGATTAGTTGTTAAAAGAGCTAGGATAGCTAGTAGACTTACTCTTAATGATTGCTTGCATATTATTCAACCAATGACCATTTGATTCTTGAGATATGTTAGTGAATGAGCATTCTTCTTGACCATAGAGCTTGCTTAAGATAGTTTCAAGGCATAAGGTGTTAGATTGATTGTGATGCTGCCATCTTAGATTGAAGCTTAGTCACCCAAAGTCAATTCCCTTGTCCCAAGAATCCCTTTGCCTCATTGAGAGAGAAAGTTCACTCTTTTATTGCATTTCTAGTATTGCTTTAGTTTTAATCATCCTCTCATCTTTATTGCACTTAGATTAAGCATGAACTTGCATTCCCTTTGCATTAGAAACACTTAGAATTGGATTGACATCTTATATACTATAACATTTGATTGGACCCACGAAAAGTCCCTCATTACTCCGTCACTCGCGACGCGGCCAGTGCTAGTGGTGTAGGTGAGATCAGCTGTGGCGAGGAACTGTCTGACCAGAGAGGGGTAGAGGTCGTAGGGGTGTGTGGCCATGGTGACGAATCCAAGCTGGCTGATCATGTCCATCAAGTCGGGCCAGAGACCAAGCTGCCTCACGGTAGCCTCGTCGATGAAGCGCGTAGGAGTGATGTCGACGCGCAGCCATGCGTTGTAGAACAGGCTGTCGTAGTCGTCCCAACTCTCCGTCGCTGAAGATGGGTGCAGGCAGCGGAAGGGACCGCTGTGTTCGGGTCGGCGTAAGACTCTACCGTCTGTATGGCCTTGGTAGGGTTCCTAGGCCATGGGTAGCGCTCGTCGGGCTGTCGTGGCGGAGAGTGTGATGATGATGATGGTGTCGAGGAAGATGGTGGTGTGAGTGGTTCCCTGGAGGTGCTTGGGGTATCAAGCCTCCTCTTAGTCCTCCTCTCGCGTCTACTGTCTCTCTGTGAACTCATCTGCAAACAAAACAAAAATCATCCATCAGCAGGTGCAATCGATGGTTCTTTACATCGATCGATGCTCTCGACGAGAGATTGATCGATGCGGATAGCTCCATGTCGATCGATAGATCGTATATGACATCGATCTCTGGGCGTCGATGTCGATCGATTCGACAAAGACCGTGTCGATCGACACGACATCGCGAAACCTGCAATATGAAGCTCATCCGAAATCGCAATTCCAGAAATAACGAATGCAAAACGAACATTCCTAGAACCTATTTCATCATACTAGCAACCTAAATCGACCAAATCCAAGCCTAATCGATCGATTTCGTTCATGTCAAAACCTAGTCAAATAAAATCCGAAAGTAGAGAATTTCGAGTTCATATCTTGTAGATCTGTTGAATAGATGAACAAATGAGATAAAGAAGTGAAAAACAAGGAGATTGAGGCAAGAAATGGCGAAAATCGACTTAGTTTCTAGAGAGAAAAATCTGTTTCTTATTTTCGGGAGAAGAATGCGAAATGAGGGGATGAAACGGCGGATATCGTGGTTAATGAATCGTGGCCTCGATAAATCCGCATCGATCGATATGCCTAGACGTGTATCGATCGATTTTAAAGGCAAACCCTTATCTTCTTCTTCTTTTTTTTTAAAGATCCTAAATCTATTAGTGGGTTGCCTCTCACTCAGCGCTTGTTTTAAAGTCGTGAGCTGGACTAATTTAAGGTCAATCCCCGATTGGAAAATCCAATCGCAGATTATCAGCATCCTGAATTACTGCTTTTGCCCAATAATGCTTAACTCTGTGTCCATTTACTGTGAATTCATTTCCTTTTTCATCAGACAGAGTTATTGCTCCGTAAGGTTGTACTTCCTTAACTGTGAAAGGTCCTGCCCAACGAGATCGGAGTTTTCCGGGAAATAAGGAAAGTCGGGAATTATAAAGCAGTACTTGGTCATTTGGTTCGAAATGTCTAGAAATAATTTTCTTGTCATGATAGGCTTTCGCCTTTTCCTTATAAATCTTCGAACTTTCATAAGCCAAATGCCGGATTTCATCTAATTCATTTAGCTGTATAAGCCGTCGTTCAGCAGCAGGCTTAATATCGAAATTCATCTGTTTAACTACCCATGCTGCTTTGTGTTCAACTTCGACTGGTAAATGACAGGCTTTACCGTACAGGTAATGAAATGGTGTAGTCCCTAATGAGGTTTTGAAGGCGGTCCTATAGGCCCAGAGTGCATTATCCAATTTTCGAGACCAATCCTTTCAGCATATTCCTACGGTCTTTTCTAAAATTTCTTTTATTTGTCTGTTGGATATTTCCACCTGTCCACTTGTTTGCGGGTGGTATGGTGTTGCACCTCTGTGATGGACTCCATTCTTTTTGAGTAGTTGATCGAACATCTTATTGATAAAGTGGGTTCCACCGTCACTTATCACTACTCGAGGCACATTAAAACGAGGGAAAATGATGCTTTTCAAAAATTTGACAACTACTGCAGCATCATTTGTTGGGGAAGCAACTGCTTCGACCCATTTAGACACATAGTCTACAGCGACTAAGATGTACTTATTTCCATAAGAGGATGGAAAAGGTCCCATAAAATCAATTCCCCAACAGTCAAAGACTTTGACTTCGAGAATGAATTTCTGTTGCATTTCATGTCTTTTGCTGATTTTTCCTCTACGTTGACATCGGTCACATTTTGCGATGTAAGCATGAGTGTCGCGAAACATTGTCGGCCACTAGAAACCTGCCTGAAGAAATTTTGCTACCGTTTTAAAGGTTGCAAAGTGTCCAGCATAGTCAGATCCATGGCAATGAAATAAGATATTGTTAATTTCAGTTTCGGCGATACATTGTCTAAATATTCCATCGGGACAGTGTTTGTATAAATACGGTTCATCCCAATGGTAACGTCTAACTTCTCTAAATAACTTTTTGCTTGAATAACCTTGGAGATTTTCTGGCTCTACTTCAGCAGCTAGATAGTTTACTATGTCAGCGTACCAAGGTCGATTCTTTAAACCCATAGTTATTGCGTGCACCCCCAGACTCGAACCGTTTTCTCCGTGAAGTTTTGTCTTCACAGTGTTTAGAGGGTAGCAGGCAACATGAACTGGTAAATCAATGGTGATTTTCTTTGGAAAAGTTCTGATTCTATGCCCATACACGCTGTCGATCGAGTTTGCGTCGCACATAATTTCAAATGGGAGATTCCAATCAGGTGCTTGTATTAATTAGAGCAGTTTTAATCTCTTCGAAAGCTTTGAGACATTCGGGGGTAAAATCAAATTTGACTTCTTTACATAAAAGAGCTGTCAAAGGTCTAGAAATTTGCTGAAGTCTTGTATAAACCTTCTATAGAATCCAGCATGTCCTAGGAAACTTCTAACATCTTTTACGGAAGCGGGTGCTGGTAAACCAGTCATAACTTCTATTTTCGCACGATCTACTTCTATTCCGGCAGCGGACACTTTATGCCCAAGGACAATTCCACTAGTAACCATAAAATGACATTTTCCCAATTTAGAACAAGATTCTTTTCTTCGCATCTTGCTAGTACATTGCATAAATTGTCAAGACAACTTTTAAAATCGGACCCGTGGACCGAAAAATCATCCATAAAGACTTCCATGAAATATTCGATCATATCTGTAAAGATAGACATCATACACCGCTGGAATGTAGCCGGTGCTTTGCAAAGACCGAAAGGCATTCTGCGATAGGCAAAAGTTCCATAGGGGCACGTGAAGGTTGTCTTTTCTTGGTCGTCCGGGTGGATAGGGACTTGGAAAAATCCAGAATACACGTCAAGAAAACAGTAATACTGATGATTTTCTAATCTTTCGAGCATTTGATCAATGAAGGGCAGGGGGAAATGGTCTTTCCTAGTGGCTGCATTTAGCTTCCTATAGTCGATACACATCCGATGTCCAGTGATGGTTCGGGTAGGGATGAGTTCGTCCTTATCATTCTTTACTACTGTAATTCCTCCTTTCTTGGGTACAACATGCACCGGGCTCACCCAATTGCTGTCTGAAATCGGGTAGATGACTCCAGCGTCAAGTAGTTTGATAATTTCCTTTTTAACTACATCTTTGAGATTAGGGTTTAGCCTCCGCTGTTGTTCTATTGATGATTTTGATTCATCCTCTAAATGAATACGGTGCATGCAGAGATCTGGAGAGATACTAGGGATATCTTCGAGTGAATACCCGATAGCTTTTCTGTGCTTGCGTAACTTATTTAGCAACAGTGCGAGCTCTCCATTACTTAGATCAGCATTTACTATGACCGGATAGGACTTATCATATAGAAATGTGTATTTCAGTCCGGCAGGTAATTGTTTTAACTCAACTTGCGGCGCTTTATCCGAGCTCCAATCGTTCGACAGAGCGGGCTGTCGATCGATTGACCGCTGTAGGTATCGATCGGTGTCGATCTTGCACTTGTCTGAATCTTCCTTGCCACTCTCCGTAGTGTTATCAGTTGCGTTCATTAACCGCGTGCATTCATTGGTTCGGCTTTCAGTACTAAAAATCTCCTTTTCGGTGGTTGGCAGAGTGTCTTCTGACTCCTTATTTGAATAAAGATCAAAGGGTTCCTCAGCTAGAGCGGGGATATCGTCTATATTAAATGCTCGGTTATCGATCAAAGGACACTGAATTAGTTTTTCCATGTCGAAAACCATCGGAATGTCTCCAACTTCTAAACGTATTCGTCCTTCCTTGACATCGATAATGGCTTCGGCTGTGGCGTGGAAAGGTCTACCTAAAATAATAGCGTCTTTTGGTTCTCGCATGTATCTTAGAACGACGAAGTCAGTTGATATAAGACAGTCGTCTATCATTACTGGCACATCCTCGAGTATACCTTCCGGTACTCGGACGGATCTATCTGCAAGAACAAGGGATATTCGGGTAGGCTTACATTTCGTGAAACCTAGGGATGCAGCAACAGAGTAAGGCATTAAGTTGACACTTGACCCCAGATCGCCAAGTGATCTGCTGAATTGTTTGTCTTCTATTTTGCAATTCAACACAAAACTACCAGGGTCAGGTCTTTTTATTGGTGGTTTGCCTTGGATCATAGCACTTACTTCGCTTGACACCATCATGATGCTATGTTCCATTGATGGAAAACTTTTAGACACCATGTCTTTCACACATTTTTTTATCGACGGAGAAACTTTCATGGCTTCACTCAGTGTCAATTCGAGATTTATTCTATCAAGAGCTCTCTTACAGATATCCTTTTCCATTTCTCGCTTAGTTTGTGTGCTGGTGAGGGGGAATGGTGGTAAGGTTTTATACACCCTCTCTGCTACGGGCGCGGCAGATGCCGTTTGTGTCGTAGGAGGTGTCGGCTGTCGATCAATACCATCATCCTTCTGCAGATCGATTTTATCTTATTTCTGTCGATCGATATTCTTCTTACTGCATCGATCGATGGAAGTCTCTCCCTCGTCCTCATCACTAAGACAGATTAGTTCTGGATTCATTTGGTCAGGCTTCTCCTTGCTGGTTTTCTCATTTCCATTGGGATCGTCATTGGAAGTGCTTTCCTTTTCAACCGGAGGGAGGCATTTTCCACTCCTAAGAAGAACAGCACTAACATGGCGTCTTGGGTTTTCATCGGTGCTTCCAGGAAGACGCCCTATTTCCCTTTTAATAGAGATTGTGTTTCTGCGACTTTACTATCCAGCATCTTTATGTGGTCATCGAGGGTTTCGAGTTTTGTCACTAATTCACTGTAGATCATTCCCATCTTTCCTTCGAAGTCAGCTATCAACCTTCGATTTCCCGTGAAGGCTTGCTTTAACCTGAATTTGGCTTTTCCTTGTCTTGATCCAACGGTTGCATCATAATTCCGGGCGAAACTGCCTTCATGCAAATCTATGGGTTGATTGTTGAGCTGGTCTGTGTCCACAAAGTCTACTTGTTCTTGAAGTTCAGATAAAACTTCGTCACTTATCTGGAATATTCCTCGTTGACTTTGTTCTGCTAAAAAGGATTGAATCGAGTTCAGGGTTTCTTTGAAATAGGTCAGCTGAGAATCGTTTGAACACTCCACTCGTTCCTTCTTTCCAGATCCATCCTTTCATAAGCTCTACCGGCAGATACATTCTCGATTAATTTTTTTGCATCTTTGGGGCTCCTGGAGCGGAAATTCCCTTCGCTTGCTGTATCGAGAATGTTTTGGTAGCGCAAGCTAACACCTCCGTAGAAAGCGTTAATCAATTGGGGTTCCGAATATCCGTGATGGGGGCATTCATTTTGGAGGGTTTTAAACCTCTGATAAGTATTTTAAAGGATTCTCGTATGTTCTGGCGAAACGTGGAGAGTTTCCTTCTCACATCCCAATAGCGGGCATCATCGAAGAAATGGTTGATGAATGCCCTCCTGATCTCTTTCCAACAAGTTAAGGATCCTTTTGGTGAAAGGTCCAGCAACTTTTTGGCTTCTCCGGCTAAGGAGAGTGAGAAGATTTTGCAGCGATTGTTTTCGTCATTCACCATATCTTCCAATTTCTCGATGTGGTCAAGTGGGTGCTCTGAAAGAGTCCCACGAAAAGGGTTCTGTCGAACCAGAATAAGGTGGTCAAGGTTAAGCTTGGACCTCATTGTTTCAATTTCTGGTAACTTTATGGCGGACCTATTGGAATAGGTCCTGCTAGGGTCAAAAAACTCTTGCAAAGACAATTCTTTTTCATTCTTAAGGGATGTATGAATTTCAACAGGGATTTCAGTCCCCTGTTCTTTCATAATTTGGCTGATTGCGTTGCATGATTGAACTATTTTTCCTAGGGTTGCTTTCCCTAATTCAGTACTGGTAAGTTTAGAAAACTTACTTGCTTCCGGCTGGTTGTAATCGGTCGATGTTGATGGTCGTATGTCGAACGATTCCAGTCGACCACTATCGATCGATTCTGGTATAACCATGTCGATCGATCCCAGAATCATAGTATCAGTTGTCACCATATCGTTTGATGCGTCAGTATCTGCGTCATTCGATAGTTTGGCGAATTGTGCAAGCCCTTCCTCTAGGTACCTGTGTAAGCAGGAAGTGAAGAAAAAATTCTAGTAAACTGAAATTTAAAATCTAGACTATACTCTAAACTTAATCTAATGGTGATAAGAAAGAGTCCCCGGCAACGGCGCCAAATTTGATACGATGCTCAAATTACCCTAGAGCAACCTCATCAAAAGAGGTCAAGTTGTAGTACTTAGGGATCGAATCCACAGAGACTCTAGGATCACACAATAGATTTGTAGTCTTCGAGATAAAGCTAGATGGAATGGTTTAGAATAGTAACTTAAAAGAACTTTAGGAAAATCGATCGATAGACCTATGTGTATATCGATCGACGAACAGGACAATTGCTCGATTTCAGAATATGGGATTTGTTATCAATTTAGAAAGGTAGGTAGATCAAGGTAAACCTTTAGGTATGACATGCATGATGCTTGAAGCATTAAAGGGGTTTCAGATATAGTTGTTCTCGAACTCAACTCTTAGAAACAATCTATAGGATTGTCTAATAGCTGGATCTCAAGCCAGTCAGTTGTCGCTTGTTCCAACTTGAGAAAGCATCGATCGATATGTCTTTCCGACTATCGATTGGTGTGCCTTTCAGATAATTGATCGATGACTAATTGTCGTATCGATCGATTAGCCTTCCAGTAAGCATTACCGAGCAGGTTGATGGGTTCTCAGAGTAACTAGGGCAACTTTCGTCTTTAGCTAATTAATAAGATCAGTCTAGTCTATTTCAGGCAATTCACCATGTTGTCGCTTGCGCAATTTAAACCTAAAATCTAAGTCAAGGGTGATCAATTCCTTAACGTAGCATTAGGCACAACTAGAATGAAAGAACTATTAAAACACCCTAACAATAATAATATGATTAGCAATACATGATTCAACCTTAGGTAAACCTAAATCTAACAGTAGAACTACTTATACATATTCATAGGAAGCAAAGTTATGATGGTCTGAATAATACTTAAATAAAACTTAATTAAAATAATAAAAGAGTAAGAAAACAAAAGGAGTTCAAGATCTTCTCTTTTTATGAAGTTCAGATCTCTCTCTCCAGGCTAAATATCTTCTTCTCCAACTAATCTTCTAAGCTATTACTTCTCTCCTTTGTGATGACTTTGGTGGCTGTTGCCTCCTTAATTGCTTGTTTTCTTTCTTGCTGATGACTCCTTATTTAAATGGTACAAAAACCCTAAAAACATGACCTAACAGGCGGCCAGGGTGTATAATGCAAATAAGAAATCTTTTGGACATCTTTGTAAATCTTCTATTCTTCATTAATCGCGAGTGGCATTGCATCGACCGATATTCCAAAAGGATATCGATAGACTCGTGTGATGTTCCATCGATCGATACTGTAGTGTTGTGTCGGTCGATGCCTTCTTCAATAGTCAGCTCCGCGAGCAAAATGTAAAATCTTCCAAAAAGATCTCAAAATGCCTCATAATCATCAATTTATTCCAATGAGTACCTAAACCTGAAATATCTCTAAAAGAGCTACAAAATGCATATAAAACCTTTGAAAACATATGAAATTCATAGGGTAAATAGGGTAAAAATATTAGGCCTATCACTCTTGTATCCCAAAGTTGGGACTTAACTTCTTTCTCTCAAGAACAATTTTAGATCTTGAATAAAGTTTGGATCTTGAATCCTTCTTCATCTATTTCTTTTGTGTTTTACTAGATTATTTCTATCACTTGTCATGTTAAACCTTGAATCATCCATGGTTTTAAGGTTTTCCATGTCTATTAGTGAGTAGATCTATCTAGGGTTCATGGGCTTGGGAGACTAAGGGTGATTAGGTGTAGATCTAAGATGTTCTAGGGTAGATCTTTCTTGATCCTTGCTTGTAGAGTATTCTTCTTGTTATTTTGGAGTTGGCCTCTTCAAAATAGAGCTATAGGCATTTCATGCCCGAAAGGTGTTCGATGAAATGCCTGAACCAACTCTCCAATGCTTTTAACATTCTTTACGAAAGAGATTTGTTGTTAAAGGTGTTAAGATAGCTAATAGACTTGTTCTTAATGATTGCTTTCATATTATTCAACCTAAGAGATTAGATGCTTGAGATATGTTAGTGAATGAGCATTCATCTAGAGATAGAGCTTGCTTAGGATTGTGTCTAGGCTTAAGGTGTTAGATTGATTGAAAGTTAAGCTTGATCACCCAAAGTCAATTCCCTTGTCCCAAGAATCCCCTTGCCTCATATTGAAAACAAAGTTCACTCTTTTATTGCATTTCTAGTATTGCCTTAGTTCATAATCATCTTCACTCAATGGTTGCACTTAGATTAAGCATGAACTTGCATTCCCTTTGCATTAGAATCACTTAGAATTGGATTGACATCTTGTATACTACAACAATTGATTGGACTCTTGAAAAGTCCTTCATCACCACCTTTATGACCTTGTATGGTCCTTCCCAGTTTTTTGCGTTACGTTCGGCAGTGTTTTGGAAGACTTTGTGCAGAACCAGATCGCCGTCCTTGAACCTGCGGTGGCGAACGTTTGAGTTGTAGTATTTCGTGGCAGCGTGCTGGTAATTTTGGATTCGTATGAGCGCTTGGTCTCGTCGTTCGTTATTGAGATCGAGTTCGTCCAGCAGCATCGCGTTGTTGAGACCTTCTCGCTCGGGGAGGAATGTTCTCTGCACGCCGGGAAATTCTACTTCCGCTGGGATCATGCATTCCGTCCCGTAAACGAGGGAGAAGGGGGTTTCTCCCTAGCCCGTCTTGGGGTTGTACGATGTGACTAAAGAATTCCTTCGAGCTCTTCCGCCCATCGTCCCTTTTTGGCTTCTAAGCGCTTTTTTAACCCATCGAGGACGGTTTTGTTAATGGTCTCTGCCTGGCCGTTAGATTGTGGATATCTAGGAGTTGATTTGGTCAGTTGTATTTTCCATTTCTCGCAGAATGCCTCGAATCAGGTAGAGATGAATTGAGATCCGTTGTCTGTTACGATTTTGTAAGGGACCCCGTGTCTAATGATGATGTTTTTCCATACGAAGTTCTCGACTTGTGCGTCTTTGATACTTGCATAGGATTCTGCCTCTACCCACTCTGAGAAGAAATCTGTGAGGACCAAGAGGAAGCGTTTCTTCTTTGAGTTATGCAAGGGTCCGACGATATCTATGGACCACCGCATAAAGAGATATGGAGACGAGATGGATGAGAGGACTTCTGCAGGTTGATGGATCGTTGGCGCGTGCCTTTGGTATTTTTTTCATTGCCGTGTGAATTTTTCGCAGTCTTTGATCATAGTTGGCCAGAAATAACCATGGCGTTTAATTTTGACGGCGAGTGATCTTCCACCGGAGTGGTTTCCGCACGATCCGGACCTCCTCCATTACTTTTCTCGCTTTTTCTCCCTTGGCGCAGGTCATGAGTGGGCCGGAGAATCTCCATTTATAGATTTCTCCCTCTACCGTTACATATCATGCGGCTTGGGTTTTAATTTTGCGGGCCGCCCATTTTTCGGCGGGTAGTGTTCCATCGACTATATAGGATCGGATCGGCTCCAGCCATGGGCTGTCGCAGCCATATTCCGACTGATCACGTTCTCTTCTGGTGGATCTTCGATTTCCTCTGCATCTTCGATTTGTGCTCTAATCAGATTGGCGATCACCGGTGGTCCGATGCTCGGATGTTCAATGAACTCGAAGGGGATTACCCGTTTTAGTCCTGGATCAGAGCTTGACGCGAGTGCGGCCAAGGCATCTGCCTGAGTTTTTTTTCGAGCGAGGAATTCTGGTGAGGGTGAAGTGGTCGAAGTCTTGGGCCAGGTCCTGGAAGAGTTTTAGATATGCGTCCATTCTTTCGTCCCTTGCCTCGTATTCCCCGCTGTATTGATTTGTGACAAGCTGAGAATCGTAATAAGCGTGGGTCCTGCGAATCTTCAGTCCATGGGCTAGTCGTAATCCTGCAATGAGTGCTTCATATTCAGCCTCGTTGTTTGATGCATGGAATTCTAAACGAAACGACTGTTCCGAGATTTCTCCGGTAGGCGACGTGAGCCGAATCCCAATTCCGGATGCTTCTTTGGACGATGATCCATCGACGTGAAGGACCCAAGTCGAATCTGGTTCCGTGTTTTTCATATCCCCCGTGGGTAATTCTACCAAGAAATCTGTCAGCACCTGAGATTTTGCGCAGGTTCTCGGGTGGTACTCGACATCGTACTCGCTTAATTCGATTGCCCATTTCGCGAGCCGTCCTGACTGACTCCGACTGTGCAGAATCGTGCGCAGGGGAAAGGTGGTGAGGATCACTATGGTATGAGACTGGAAGTATGGCCTGAGCTTTCTCGCCGATGTTACAACGGCGAGTGCTAGTTTTTCCATCAAAGGGTACCGCGTCTCAGCGTCCAGCAACGTTTTAATTATGTAAAAGATTGGTTTTTGTTTGCCGCGTTCTTCTCTGATCAAAACGCCGCTTACCGCTGTCACGGAGACCGTGATGTACCGAAATAGAGGTTCTCCCTCTACCAGTTTTGCAAGAACAGGAGGAGTGGCCAGGTAACGCTTCTGCTGTTGGAAAGCCTTTTCGCATTCTTCCAACCACTCGAACTTCTTGTTCCCTTTCAACGTGTCGTAGAAAGGCAGGAACTTGTCCGTCGAGCGCTAGATGAAACGGTTCAAAGCTGCGACTCTTCCGGTTAGCCTTTGGACTTCCTGTTTTGTCTTCGGTTAGACCATTTCTATCAATGCCTTTATTTGTTTGGGGTTGGCCTCGATCCCGCGACACGTGACAAGACAACCGAGAAACTCTCCTGATGCTACCGGGAACCTACATTTTGTCGGGTTTAGTTTCATGTTATGTAGGTTCAACCTTGCGAAGCATTCTTCCAAGTGGGATACGTGATCGTGTTCGTCAAGGGATTTTACGAGCATGTCATCGATGTATACTTCCATAGTCTTTCCGAGCTGTTCGGAGAACATTCGATTGACGAAATCGCTTGTAAGTAGCGCCTGCATTCTTGAGACCGAAAGACATTACTTTGTAGCAATACATTCCACGGTCAGTGATGAATGCGGTTTTCACGCGATTGTCGGGATTCATCATGATTTGATTGTACCCGGAGAAGGCGTCCATAAATGATAAGAGTTTGTTCCCTGATGTTGCTTCGACCAGTCGGTCAATGTGCGGAAGCGGAAAGCAATCTTTTGGACAGGCCTTGTTGAGATCGGTGAAGTCGACGCACACTCGCTATTTTCCGTTTTTCTTTTTTACCACGACAGAATTGGTGAGCCAATCCGGGTATCTGACTTCTGTTATTGACCCTACTTTGAGAAGTTTCTCGACTTCCTCGTTTACCGCGGTGGCGCACTCTGGTCCTAGCTTCCGTTTTTTTTGTTTGTCGGGTTTGTAGGTCGGGTCAATGTTGAGCTCATGACATGTTATACCGATGTCGATCCCTGGCATATCCTCTGTGGCCCAAGCGAACATATTAAGGTTCTTTTTAAGACAGGCTATGAGCTATATTCTCAAAGGTTCGCGGAGGTTGGCTCCGATCTCAACGCATCGTTCTGAACAGGATTCGTCGAGGCAGACCGATATTACCGGTTCGCAAGTTGGTTCGCGCTTCCCTTCTAGAGTTTCGACCCTCTGTGACTGCCAGAAGACTTCTAAGTCTTTTTTTACGGCGCCCTAATCGAGAGTCAGCTTTCTTTTCTTATCGTGGGAAGCTTTGATTGCAAAGTTCTTTCTTTTTAACTCAGTGGCGAAACATACTTGCGACATCCTGCGATTTCTTTGTATTGTTTCGACTCCATCAGGAGTCGGGAATTTAAGGCACAGGTGGAATGTCGAGGGGATCGCTCGCATGGAATTCAGCCACAGAGTCCCAATGATTACATTGTACAATGTTGGGTGATCGACGACTAAGAATTCCACGATTTTAACGATGATTCCGGCTTTAACCATGAGGTTGATTGAGCCGAGGGTCATAGTAGCATCTCCTGAGAGTCCGAATATCAGACTGGAACCTTCCGTGACGGCGCACAGGTCGATCCCCATTCTCTCAAGGTGTAGATAATATTGGCCGAGCATCCGGTGTCGACCAACACTCTTGCTACGTCGATGTCCTGGATTGTCAGCTCGATGACAAGGAGATCGTTGTAAGGTTTGGCCTGGTTGGCTGTTGCTTGATCCTTGAAAGAGACGACATCAAGAGCTGCTGGAGCGGACATCCTATATCCTTTATCGTTCAGTGATTTTCGAGTTAGAGAATACGACCCCCCCCCCCTCCTTCTAGCGCCAAACTGTGGGAACCGAAATTCACACCGTCGATTTTAATGAATAAATACGGAGGTAAACTAAGTAAACCCGATTTTCCCTGAACGTCCGAATTCTCCTCATAATCACTTTAGAACGTAAAAAGATGGACAGCAAGATAAAAATAAATGGTTGCTCAGAGGCATTTTATTAATGGACTAGTTCGAATACAAGATTTCTCCGAGAGGAGTGGAGATATGCTAACTAGATAAAAGCAGAACAGAAAGGCGGCAAAACGTCTTAAGTCTTACCTTGCTAGTCTAACCACTTAAGTTCTAAGTTCTCAAAGCTAGCAGGAGTTCTCTAAGTCTATATTCTCGGATCCCTTTTTCTTCTGCTCCAGCTCTCCTTATATAGTTGTTTTAGGTCGGTGGCCCTTTTACTCCTTTGCCTTTGGGCCCAAGTTTATCTCTTTTGGAAATATTCCATTTTTTTGTCGATCTTCGTAGTTATCTTAGAATCTTGACATTTATCTTTGGAAACATAACATTTATCCTACTTCCGCGAGTTAGGATAAACCGTCATAACTCCCATTGGGCTTGGATCCCTAAAATCGTAGATTGGCCTCTAGACACATTTAGATCCTTGCGGGCCGTTTTTAGGCCTTCAGGCTTTTCTACAATTTTCCCGGTCTTAATCGTAAAACATCGAGAATAACTTCAAACGAGACGAATCGAGATGTATAGGGTCCAAAGGTCGGATAACACAACTATACGGAGGTTGCGGGAGTTGAATTGAATCAGATTGGCTGGGATTGGAATGTCCTCGCCCTAGGACGAGGTGAACCGGGCACGGGTCATCCTCGCCCATGGGCGAGGTGACCTCGGCACGGGTCATCCTCGGCCATGGGCGAGGTGACCTCGGCACGGGTCGTCCTCGCCCATGGGCGAGGTGACCTCGGCACGGGTCGTCCTCGCCCATGGGCGAGGTGACCTCGGCACGGGTCGTCCTCGCCCATGGGCGAGGTAACCTCGGTACAGGTCATCCTCGCCCATGGGCGAGGTGACCTCAACACGGATCTTCCTCGCCCATGGGCGAGTTGATCTCGGTACGGGTTGTCCTCGCCCATGGGGGAGGTGACCTCGGTACGGGTTATCCTCGCCCATGGGCGAGGTGACCTCGGCACGGGTCGTCCTTGCCCATGGGCGAGGTGACCTCGGTATGGGTCGTTCTCGCCCTTGGGCGAGGTGACCTCGATACGGGTCATCCTCGCCCTAGGACGAGATGAATAGGTCAGAACGGTCCGGTTCTCGGGTCTTGATCTGTCTCTTTTTGTACCAATTTTCTCGGAGACCCTTGTCCATGGATATTTGTATTCTTCTGATCCTTCTTTCAGGAAGCCTTTGGTAAAGAATTCGTAAAAATGATAATCTTAGCCGTTGATTTTGAGATAACCGTTTTCGACCCCACCAGTATATCAACTCCCCCAGACTTACCCGTTTGCTTGTCCTCAAGCAAAAAAAACTGGTAGTCTCTCTGGAAAAAGGTTTGAAAACAGCAGGGACTCATAATGTTTAAAGATCTCAGTCATATCTTTCTAGTAGTGCAAGCCAAGTCATAATTATCCTAACTACAAAAGCACATTATACCATATCCTAGTTTAGCAACCAAGTTCTCCTAGTTAACAACTCAACCAATCATGTCTGATAATCCCCTCTACTAACCTCATGTCATGCATAAAATAAAAGTGTAGGCTTTACCTTGGGAGTATCGATCAAAGGACACATGGGTTCTTACTCAAACAAGTTTCTGAACACACAGATAGTCTTCTCTGATCCCTTTCTTCCCTCTTTCTTTCTTCTCTGAATCCTTATAGTTTCAATTTCAATGAACAGTGATGCTGATGCAGTCCATCTTGTTCATCTTATTGACTTTTCTACTTTTGTAGCTCTTATTTGGACAAAGTGTAGCGAATAATGGGGTCACATGAGACACTCCAACCCCTCGCTTCCACAATGTGTGATCATTCTTTTCTGAATTAGAATAATGGGGTCATAGGAGACACTCCTACCCCTCTGCATCTTCCAGGAAATCATCTCAATCTTTTATATCTAGGGTGCTTGAAGAGAGAGAGAGAGAAGGGAACCAGAAACACACAGACTTTTACCTTCCAGACATGCAGGAGGAACCCGATCCAATGTATACCAAGCCCCAAGACAAGCAGGTAATGTCAGTATAAGGTTGGAGGTCAGCTTTGGTTCCTTCAAACACTCTCAGTAGGTGCCAACATAGTAGAAATGTTCATCCACTTTGTTATCTCTAGTACTTCTGTAATCAGTGAATCTAAGACTGGTCTAGAAAGTGGTTAAATGACAAGTAACAAATCTAGATAAGATCATTGTCCCATTCTTGACTCAATAAAAATTTATTTTGAACATATTTTTAAATAAGACTCAAAATAGTAGATAATCATTAGTATTCTCCCAGACTAAAATTACATTGTCCCCAGTGTAAAACAGTCGGAGTTTATAAAAACCATAATATAAATGCGAAATTGAACAAGTTAGAAGGTTATACCTGACCGAGACCATATCGATCGATGTAGATGAAAGCGTGTCGATCGTCGCGGATGTAGTGTCGTCGATCGATGTCGACTTGGTCGCGTCGGTCGCTAGAGATGGCAAACGTCTACTCGGATCTTTTTTTGACCTGCATAAATATAAAAACGAAAATAAACACCAGTAATGAATAAAATAAATGATATTACCTAATAGTGGGTTGCCTCCCACTCAATGCTTTGTTATAGTCATTTAGCTTGACTTTGGAGGTTGAATGGCTTAGTTGGTGTGAAAGAAGTTGTTTGCTTGTGTGCAAACATCCTCTTGTTCTGTGGACTGAGTTGCAATGAAGCTTCTTGTGGCATCATCTGATCTGGTCCATTTCCTTTGCATATCGTCTAACTCATCTGTCAGCAATTGTAGCCTCCTCTCAAAGTTCTCAATGTTTAACTGATGCTTTCCAAGCTTATTATAAGAATATGCTTTCCAAGCACACTTAGTCCGTCCATGATGGTTTCATGTCGGACTGATGGTGTATCAGTATCGATCGATGCTGTTGCTTCAGTGTCAATCGATATCGTAGTGCCCTCGCCCTTCGATGCACGTGTTGGCATATCGGTCGATGTGTAGGGTGAAGGGCGAGTTGCAAGTTATCTCTGAATAGCCTTGATCTCCTTGTCTATCCCCTCTGTCTGTGAATGCAGAGCTTCAATGCTGCTGTCGAAGGGTAAATAGATGTCATCAAACTTCCTGTAGTATTCATCCTCTGAATATTGTAAGGCTTCATAGATCTCAGCTATCATATTGTCAACTTCTTTCGTAGTGTAGGTGGCTTTTCTTTGTTGAGTGGCTGGATCCTCTGTTGTGTCTGTCCAGCTTATCTTCTTTCTCTGATAAGTATCATAAGCTCTAACTCCGTACTTTGGTTTGTAATGGAATTTTGTGTTCCATCCATTGTGCTCGCTTGTCTCCATATCAATCGATGTGGTGTCGTCTGTGTCGATTGATGGTGACTGCTTCTGCTTGTTGTGGAGCAAATCCAATTCTTTTTGCATTAACTCATATCTCTTGGTTACCCAGTTGATGTTGCCGTTGAGGCTGCAGTAGAACACATCAAGTTTCTCCTTTAAGGCTTGTGCTTCCCATTTGTTATCTGTCTTCATGGTGTTGAGTATCTCCTCTTTCATAGAATTGTATTGTGCTGGAATGCTGTTGTATATCGATGCGCAGTTGTTGCTGTCAATCGATTGTTGTTGGTTCTCTGCTTGTGCTTGCTGATGATCGATCGATGTGCGAGTAGTCGTGGCGATCGATGGAGATGTCTTCAGGTGAAAATCAAGTTGGTCTGATTCGTGTCCATCTCTTGCTGCAAAGCATCCATTCGAGTTTCGAGTGCATTCATATCATCACTCATGGGGTAGTAGGAACTACAAAATCTTTCTTCAAAAGAATATAACTTTTTTTCCAATCTTGTAAAGCGTCTATCGATCGATTGCTTGAAGTTGGTATCGATCGATCTTGGATAAGCTGCATCGGTCGATGGTATCAATCTATCATCGGTCGATTGTATCAATCTGTCATCGGTCGATGTGTGGTGTGGAAACTCGTTGGATGTCAAAGGTTTCCTGGGATTCCTTGCTGAAACTCCTTGTATTTTCTGCCTCATTATGGTGGTAACGTCGTCTGCAAGGTGCTCTATTGTCTTGGTCAACCATGTAATCTTGTCATTGAGTGGATGGTAGACACTATCAAGTTTGCACTTGAAATCATTCAGTGAATTATATTGAACGGTGTATATATCATTGAGCCTCTCATCCATCTCTGCTCTGCTGTAAGGATTTGGATCTGAAGGTGTCGCCTGAATGAATTCTTCCCGATGCTCTGGTAAGCATATGAATGATGGCTTACATAGCGAAGCTCTTTGCAGGATGTCTCTAATGTGGATGGTGGATACCGGAATGACTTTTCCTGTGATGCTTCGTGGACGTCCATACATGTCTCTGTATACTCCATACTTATCCTTTTCTTCCTGGTACACGGGAGGTACCTTATCGATCGATGCGGAGGTGTTGCCCTCGATCGATTTCAAATCTTTTAGTTGATAATTGTATTTGAAGTAACGCTCTCTCCTGCAGGCTATTGCATAGTCTGCGTCGGCTATCATCTTCTGATACTCTGGATCGTCTTGTTGCATGAAAAATAGGTTGTCTGGTCCATTGGCCATAGCAAGAATGTCTTTGATGTCTTCTTTGGATACTTGTAGGATACGGCCATCCATAGCTCTTGCATTGCCTTCTGGATCCCTGAAAATACCAAACTCATCAGGTGTTAGATATCCATAATCTAACTTATTATCATTATGTATATCGAATGGTAAGGGTTGAGTATCGATCGATGCGGTCGACTGCTCGTCGATCGATTTCGTGTTGTGTAGCTGATGGGGAAAATTGCAACTAAATTATTCTCCATATGGCTTATGGTTGGAAGGTGGCAGATGCATCTCGTCTGCTTCTGCTGTGGCTCCTTTATGTGGGAACCAAAATTCACACCGTCGAGTTTTGTTAATCGGATAAAAGCCAAGCTAGCCTAGGCTTCCCTGAAGGTCCCGATTATCTGCTGGGCCACGCACAACACTGTCAATATGAAAGTGTTGGGGTCAAAATCAGTCAAAGACGCAATCAACATCCGAAAGTCCTCGGAAGGGATCAAGTGACGAATAAAACCAAGAAAAACTAGTTACTCGATGAAACATCGGAGGGATGATCACATCGTGGTCGGATACCAGAAGGGCGGCCTAGCCCGGCGCCGCCGCGCTGGCCCGGGCCGCTTTGTGCTGGCCGACGCTGGCCCGGCTTGCCCGGGCGCCCTTTCGCCCGTGCTGGCCGGGTGCGGGCTCCGGCTTCGCCTCGCCGTTGGTCGGGTGCGGGCACCAGCTTCGCCCGTTTCGGTGCGAGCGCTTCGCCCGCTGGTCGGGCACGGTGCCAGCTCGCCGTGCTGGTCCGGGCGGCGCCAACTTCGCCGTGCTGGTCACGGGCGCGGCCAGCTTCGCCCATGCTGGTCACGGCCGCGCTGGACTACTCGGCAGGTCGACCTTCTTCCCGCAAAACCGTCTCGACAACTAGTCCAACTCTATATTTTGTATCTTTGCTCGAAGACTCACCGTTCAACTCCTCGAAGACATGAAACCTGAGAACCCCATTTCGGGAAGGCTTCGGAAGACCACCAAAATTTCGGTTGACGAATGGATTTCGATTCATCGTATAAAACGATCACAGTTATTCTAAAAACACCAAGTCATCTAGACTATACGAGGAGTTGGGGTTCCTTCGGTAAAACAAGTACCCTGGCAGGATAGTTTCTCGCGAAACCGTAAAGCATCCACGGTCAAAGCAAAGGCCCCGGAAGGCCCAAACGTGACCAAGCGGCCCACTTACGACTTTCCAGGAGATCAAGTCGAAAGGGACTTGACGGCCCATGTTTATCTTTACATAATGAGATAAATGTCTAGTTTCCCGAAGATAAATGTCAGATTTCTTGAAGATAAATGTCAAGTTTCCCGATAAGCATGAAGACCGATGAAAATGGAAGAAGCCTGATTCACGATAGATTCGGCCCAAAGGAGAAATAGACCGTCTTAAGAGGAGTATATAAGGAGAGCTTGGGGCGAGGAGCAGAAGGAGAAATTTTTGAGAGCAACATAGCACTTAGAGCGACTTAGGCATTTTTTTCGTTTTTACTAGCGAGCTGCGACTCAACTAGGTTAGATATAGGTGGGTGGACTAGCGAACTCATCGACAGCTCTTGTAGCCGATCTCTTTCCTGTTGTTCACGCTTAAACGCAAATTCGGAAATAAGATCTTTTGCTCTAACTCTTTTTACGATTTTTATATTTCGTCTTGTTATCTTTCCATCGTATTGATTGTGTCGTGTGTGGCCCAGCAGATAACAGGGACCTTCAGGGAAGGCTAGGTTCAGTTGGCTTTCCTCCAAATCAACTAAAATCGACAGTGCGAATTTCGGTTCCCACAGTTTGGCTAGAAGGAGTGCGGGGTGCGCCCGGCATAGGCCGCTCGCGTGATACGTGCCGCGGCAGGCGGCTCAGCGTGGCGTGCTGCCGCGCCAGGCCAGCGTGGCGCGTGCCGCCGGCGCCAGGGTTCTTTGCGCTGTGGGTTTTCCGTTGCCGATCTTTCCCCGTTAGTCGTTCGTGCGGGAAATCTTTGAGTTGGAAGGTTCTTTAGCCGTAGATTTGAGATAACCGTTTTCGACCTCACGAGAGAGTGGATATTCTAATTTGAGAAAATCTCGTATAACTTCTTTTCAAATTATCCGAGACTTTTGTTTTAAGAAATTCTTTCAGAGACTTTCAGTCATTGATTCGTCGTGACCGATTTTGAAATCAACATCAACTTCGGCATAAGTTCTGCTTAGAGCGTATCGATCGATACTCCTATAGAGTAATCGATCGGCGTAATAGAGGTGTATCGGTCGATATTCCTATCGAATAATCGATCGATACTGTTGGCATATAGCTGACCGCAAACACCATTTAGCATCTAAGTAATAGATGGTCTAAATATTGCGAGAGCTGATGGATTCATTTAATAGTGTTGAGCTCTGACATATCATGCAAGCAACTTGTTAGCATTTATAGTATTTATAATCCTGAATTCCTGAATACCTATCCTGAATCTAACTACTTTTCTTTATTGTCTTAAACCAAAACCTTTCAACTGAGTAATCTTACCATTACTCAAAAACCTGCACTTTACTTTAAACCATTTTCAACCTAGCATAGTCACTAAGATTGCATCTTATTTGTACACTAGCTCTCTGTGGATTCGACCCCTAAGTGCTACAACTGAACCTATTATTTGAGAGAGTAAAGTCACTTCTTAGGGATAAACATTTGAGTGATATCAAGTACGAGCAGGGGAATGCTCATCTGCTTTGTAGTTTCTAGGGCGGATCCCAGGTTGGCCAAGGCGTCGGCTTGTGAGTTTTACTCCCTCGGGATCGGAGTGAGGATGCAGCTCTTGAATTTCTTGATGAGGCGTTGAATGACGGCCAGATATTGGATCATTATGTCGTCCTTGGCCTGGTATTCTCCTTGTACCTGGTTGATTATCAGCTGAGAATCACTGTAGACCTGAATGTTCTCCGCGCCCATTTGCTGAGCTAGAGTCAATCCGGCGATCAGGGCCTCGTACGCACTTTCCTTGTTAGTCGCCTTAAAGTTGCACCTTACAGCTCGTGAAGCCGTGTTTCCCATTGGTGAAGTGAGTACTATCCCTACTCCGGCTCCTCTGACATTACTGGATCCATCCACCATGAAATCAACTACCCAGCATGATATATGAGCCTTCTCTAGTCTATTTCACAAGAATCAAGCAAGAAAATGGCCAAATTTCAAGTTCAAAAATTTAGGTTTCATGAGCATTACGAATTTGAAGTTAAAGAAGCCATACCTTGCTTTGGATGAAGGATAAAGGTGAAAATATTTAAGGATTTAGACTAAGAGGATTGAGGCTTGGATGTGGGAAAAAGAATGGGGTGATTTGGTTTGGATTTGAGGAAGTTATGGTGCTTTTGGTTCTTGGGGGCTAGAGAGGATTTTGATTTGGAAAAGTGATGAAGTGAGGAGAGAAAGACAAGATTTTTTTAGGTTTTAGGGGGGTTTGGTCGGGTCGGGTCATGGGCGGATGGGTCTGGGTCGAGAAATAAGGAAGAAAAAAAAACATACCTTGGGTCAGCTGGGTCGTGGATCGGGTTGGGACGCGGGTCATGCTGCAGGTTGAGACGCGGGTTATGCGCGGGTCGAGTGGGTAGAGAGAGTGACCCGCGTGGTCTCGCCCGCGCGTCTGTCTGGTATCCGTACGGCTGGCATCCCGCGTGATGAACATGCCCCGCGCGTATGCACCCGCGCACACCTCTGCTCCGTCCGTCCGTCCATACCCGCGCGGTGCTTCCATCCCGCGCATTCAGTGTCGCGCGTTCTGGATCTCGAACTGACTGTCTGTTCCCGCGCGGGGTGCTTGTTCCGTGCAAAGCTGACCGCGCATCCGGATGCTCCGTCCGTCCGTCCATACCCGCGCGGTGCTTCCGACTCGCGCGCATCAGACCGCGCATCTCACGTACTGATTGGTCCGGCCGTCCGAGCGGGTAACACGGCTCGCGCGTATCAGACCGCGCGTTCTGGATCTAAGGCAGTCCGGTCCCCTTTTTTCTTGCTTCCCACTCACTTAAAAAAAATCCTCATGCACATCATCTACATCCCACTGATCTCCCATCATCCAAGAGCTTTGAAAAACAAATCCTAATGCAACATTTACAAGGATAACCATGGGACTTCCTCCCAAGGGAGCTTGTTTAAAGTCACTAGCTTGACTTTGCCTCCTTTGAAGTTAGGCAAGGGGAGCATCAGAGAGTGGGGTTGATGTCCCATCCTCCTTTGGTATGGTGGCCATGTATCCTTGAGTCTCTGGCCATTCACCGTGAAGTCATTACCCTGCTTATCCCATAACACAATGGCTCCATAAGGCCTCACTTCTTTGATCACAAATGGACCAAACCACCTTGACTTAAGCTTCCCTGGAAATAACTTCAGTCTAGAGTTGTAGAGAAGAACTTGATCTCCAGCCTTGAACTCTCTCTTGATGATGTGCCTGTCATGAAAGGCCTTAGTCTTTTCCTTGTAAATCCTTGAGTTCTCAAAGGCATCCATCCTTATCTCATCCTGTTCATTGAGTTGAAGAAGTCTCTTCTCCTTTGCACTCTTGATGTCAAAGTTTAGAAGCTTCACAGCCCACAGTGCCTTGTATTCAAGCTCAACTGGTAGATGGCAAGACTTCCCATAGACAAGGTTGAAAGGGGTAGTGCCTAGAGGAGTCTTGAAGGCTGTTCTATATGCCCAAAGAGCATCATCAAGCTTGTCTGACCAATCCTTCCTCTTAGTTCCCACAATCTTCTCCAAGATGCCCTTGATTTGCTTGTTGGAAACTTCCACTGGGCCACTTGTTTGAGGGTGATAAGGTGTTGCAACCTTGTGTTTCACTCCCTTCTTCTTGAGAAGACCCTCAAATAGCTTGTTGATGAAATGTGAACCTCCATCACTTATGACCACTCTTGGTACTCCAAATCTTGGGAAGATATTGCTCTTGAACATTTTGATCACCACTCTTGAATCATTTGTGGGACTTGCTATGGCTTCTACCCACTTTGACACATAGTCCACAGCCACCAAGATGTATTTGTTGCCATAAGAAGAAGGGAAGTGTCCCATGAAGTCTATCCCCCAAACATCAAACACTTCCACTTCAAGGATTAGGTTTTGAGGCATCTCATTCCTTTTAGTAATGTTCCCTCTCCTTTGGCAAGAGTCACATCTTGAGATGAAGTCTTGTGTGTCCCTGAACATGTGTGGCCACCAAAATCCAGCTTGTAACACCTTTGAGACAGTCTTGAAGGTAGCAAAATGGCCTCCATAGGAAGATCCATGGCAATGTGTAAGGATTCCTTCAAATTCTTCTTCAGCCACCACTCTTTTATAGATCTGATCCTTGCAAAGAGTGTAGAGGTATGGGTCATCCCAATAGTATCTCTTCAAATCTTTGTAGAACTTCTTTTTCTCATACCCCGCAAGACCCAATGGCTCCTTCCCGGTGGCTAAGTAGTTAACCAAATCAGCATACCAAGGTCCCTTCTCTTCAGCTGCCTTAACCTCTTCAATTTTTTTTCCAGTCTCAATAACTGCCACCACCGACATGATGGCCATGACATGCTCATGTCTAAGTCCCTCATCAATAGGGATTCCACCTTCAATCCTCAGCCTGGACAAGTGATCAGCAACTCCATTCTCAATCCCTGGCTTGTCTCTAATCTCTAAGTCAAACTCTTGAAGCAAAAGGATCCACCTTAGTAGTCTTGGCTTGGCATCCTTCTTTGCTAGGAGATGTCTCAAAGCTGCATGGTCAGTATACACAATGACCTTGGAACCCACCAGGTAGCTTCTGAATTTTTCAAAGGCGAAGACAATGGCCAGCATCTCTTTCTCAGTTGTGGCATACTTCATCTGTGCGTCATTCATTGTTTGGTTAGCATAATAAATCACACGAGTCTTGCCATCCTTCTTCTGCCCCAGGACAGCCCCAACAGCAAAGTCACTAGCATCACACATTATCTCAAAGGGGAGGTCCCAATCAGGTGGCTGGACAATGGGAGCACTAACAAGTTCACCCTTTATCTTCTTGAAGGCTTCAAGACACTCTCCATCAAAGCTTAAAGTGGCCTCCTTGCACAGAAACTTGGTCATTGGTCTAGCAATCTTTTAGAAGTCCTTGATGAATCTTCTATAGAACCCAGCATGGCCAAGGAAGCTCCTGATGTCTTTTACTGTCTTTGGTGGTGGCAAGCTGACCATCACCTCAATCTTAGCCTTGTCCACTTCAATGCCCTTTTCTGAAATCTTATGCCCAAGCACAATCTCCTCTTTGACCATGAAGTGACACTTCTCCCAATTCAGCACAAGTTTGGTGTCTTCACATCTCTGTAGGACCCAGCACAAGTTGGACAAACAAGCAGAAAACGAAGATCCGTAGACAGAGAAATCATCCATGAATACCTCCACTATATCCTCAATGAGATCCGAGAAGATAGACATCATGCACCTTTGAAAGGTTGCTGGAGCATTACATAACCCAAATGGCATCCTTCGATAAGCAAAGGTGCCATAGGGGCATGTGAATATTGTCTTCTCTTGATCATTGGGATGTATGCGGATTTGGAAGAACCCTGAATACCCATCAAGAAAGCAATAGAAAGGATGGTTTGCAAGTCTCTCAGGCATTTGATCAATGAATGGCAATGGAAAATGATCCTTTCTAGATGCAGAGTTGAGCTTTCTACAATCAATACACATCCTATGGCCAGTTATGGTTCTAGTTGGTATCAATTCATCCTTATCATTTTAACCACAGTGATACCACCTTTCTTTGGGACTACATGCACAGGAGATACCCATTTAGAATCTGAAATAGGGTAGATAACACCAGCATCTAAGAGCTTAAGAATCTCCTCCTTTACAACATCCTTCAGGTTAGGATTTAACCTTCTTTGATGCTCTATAGAAGTCATTGATTCATCCTCTAGATGTATCCTATGCATGCACAAAGAAGGTGATATCCCCTTAATATCATCTAGTGAGTACCCAATTGCTTTTCTAAACTTTTTAAGTGCATTTAAAAGTTGAGAAAGTTCAAGTTCAGCAAGTTCACTACTCACAATGACAGGATATGACTCATTAGGGCCTAGAAATGTGTACCTTACACCATGGGGAAGAGGTTTTAGCTCCACTTTTGGTGCCTTGAGCTCACTCCAATCATCTTGTTGGGTGTCCTCTTGTTGAGTGGCTGAAGCAGCTTGGTGAACCTCTTGTGTAAGCTCCTCATACTGGCCTTCACCATCAATCTTCTTGTGAGAATCCAGCATTCTCACAATAGCATCACTCTCTTTGTTCTCAACCACTTGGACCTCTTTATCCACTGTCAAAGCATGTTGCAAGGGGTCTTCTACTGCCAACTCTTCAAATGCCAATTCCTCAAGAAGCTAATCAGCAAGGGCTTCCATCTCTTCAATGTAAACCACTTGGCCTTGCACAGTTGACCTCTTCATCACTTCCTTGATGTCAAAATGGAGAGTGTGCTCTTTCCCCAAATGAAGATCAATCTTGCCTTCCTTCGCATTGATAAGGGCTCCTGCTGTGGCTAAGAACGGTCTTCCAAGGATCAAGGGGTATCTGCCTTCTTCATCCATCTCTAGCACCACAAAATCAGTAGGAATCTCACAATTTCCCCCCATCACAGGGAGGTCTTCAAGGATACCAATAGGGAATTTGACCGAGCGATCAGAAAGCACCAAAGAGAGTTTGCACTTCTTGTATTGGCTGAATCCAAGCTTCTTGGCAACTAATAGAGGCATGAGACTGACACTGGCTCCCAAATCACATAGACACCTTTCAAACATCAAAGGACCAATGGCACAAGGCAAAGTAAAACAGCCTGGATCCTCTAGCTTCTTAGGGATTGTCAATCTCTGGATGATGGCACTGCACTCATGAGTAAGAACCATCATGCCCTCCATCTCCTTCTTCTTAGCAGCCACATCATCCTTCAAGAACTTGCTGTATAGAGGGACAAGCATGAAGGCATAAATGATGCGCATTGTGACTTGAACTTCACTCATTTGCTTCTCAAAGAGTGCTTTGTACTTCTCCATAAGTTGCTTCTTGAATCTTCCAGGAAATGCAGCTTAGGTTCATAGGGAGGAGGAACAAAGGAAGACTCTTTTGTTGGAGTGGCAACTTCACCATGTTTTAGTGTTTTCTTCTCTTCTCCAACCTTTCCTTTACCCTTAGCTTCAACAATCTTTTCTAGAATCTCTTCATCAACCTTCTCATCTACAATCAGAACATCATCATCAATGTTGATGGCCATCCCCCACCTAGTTTCTCACCATCCTTGGGGAGAGCTCTTGGAGGTAACTCTCTACCACTTCTCAAGGTGATTTCTTTTATTGGCTCCTTGGGGTTTTGCTCAGCCTTTCCTGGTAGTGTTCCTTGTTGGCGACTTGGCTGAGAGTTCATAGAAGCAAACTGACTCTCCAAAGCTCTTATCTTGTTGTTTAGCTCAGTATAGCTGCTATCAATCTTGGAATGAACAGTCTTGAACTCATGGCCAATGTCCTTGGCTGTTCTAGCTTGACCTTCCAGTAGTTGTTTGAACATAGCTTCCATAGTTGAATCTGGAGCTTTAGTTTGGGAAGAGCTACCTTTAGCTTGAGTAGGCTGATTGCCTTGATTGGTAAAACCAGGAGGAGGGTTCTGCCTAGGCTGGTAGTTCCCTTGCTGAGTGTTTTGCTTGGGTTGATAGCCTCCTTGCTGGTTGTTAGGATAAGACCTCTGCTTGTAGTTGTTGTACTGAAAGTTAGGCTCCTTCCTGTACCAAGTACCATTGTTGTTGATGAAGCAAAGCTCTTCCTGCCCTTCTAACCCATCAACTTCATTAACCTTAGGAGGAGCTTCTTGACTAGGACCACCCACAAAGTTTATCTGCTCCTGTTTGGCTTGGTTAGCAATCAGCAAGTCTATCTTCTCCTGCAAGGATTTGATTTCCTTCTTGGTCTGGTTGTCATTAGCCCTGGTGGTTCTATCAGCTCTGTCATGCTCTCAACTGTAAACTGAGTCACTCTTCACCATGTTATCAACCAGCTCCTCAGCATCTTCTTCAGACCTGCCCAGGAAGAACCATTGCTTGCTGTATCCAATCTAGCTCTGTACTTAGGAAGGGCACCTCTGTAGAATGTGCTTAGCAAGCTCTCCTTTGAGAAGCCATGGTGGGGGCATTGAGCTTGATAGCCTTTGAACCTCTCACATGCTTCACTAAAGCTTTCCAAGTTCTTCTGCTGGAAGTTAGAGATCTCATTTCTTAACTTGGCTGTCCTTGATGTAGAGAAGAACTTCTCCAAGAAAGCTTTCTTGGAATCATCCCAAGTGGTGATGGAGTCACTAGGTAGAGATTTCTCCCATTGGCGTTCCTTGTCTCCTAGAGAGAAAGGAAACAGCTTGAGCTTGAAGGCATCTTCTGACACACCATTGGTCTTGGACAAGCCCCAATAGCTATCAAACTTGTCCAAGTGATCAAATGGGTCTTCTACAGCAAGGCCATGGTACTTGTTGTTCTCAATCACATTCAACAGCCCTGACTTGATCTCAAAGTTGTTAGCTTCCATAGCTGGTGCGCGGATGCCCCTCCTATGACCATGAATGTGAGGACGGTCATAGGTGCCAATAGCTCTAACTGGCCGCGGTGTGTGGGAACCGAAATTCACACCGTCAATTTCCGATAAAGATTTGTGGAGGAAAACCGAGTTAACCCGATCTTCCTTGAAGGTCCCGGATATCTGCTGGGCCGCACACGAAACAATCAATAAAAATAGAAGTTGCGAAAATAGAAATGCGTAAAGATGGCGGAAGAAAGATCTTATTTCTGAATTCGCGTTTTGGCGTGAACAACGGTGAAGTAAACTACAAGAGCTGTCGAAGGTCCGCTAGTCCGATTAGCCTAAGTCTATCTAGTTGAGTCGCAGCTCGCTAGTGAAAACATTAAAGAATGCTTAAATCGCTCTAAGTGCTGAGTGCTCGAAAATTTGTGATCTGGTTTGCTTCTTGCTCAAAGATCTCCTTATATACTCCTCTATGGCGGTCTATCTTCGCGGGCTGAGTCGGGCTTTTCCATTTTCGTCCATCTTTGTGTTTATCGGAAACTTGACATTTATCTTGAAATCTTGACATTTATCTTCTGGAAACTTGATATTTATCTTCTGGAAACTTGACATTTATCTCTTATGTGAAGATAAAGATAAACCGTCATAGTTATCCTTCCTTTTGGAAAATCGTGCGTGGGCCGTTTTGGCCACGTTAGGCGTTAAGCGTTTTCGGTTTCTCGAAAGGGCGGTCTTTGAAGGTCTCGGTGTTTCCGAAGGAACCTCAATTCCTTGTTTAGTGAGGAAGTGGCGTTCTAGAGTAACTGTGATCATACCAAACTTGCGTAGATTGATCCAAACAAGCTAAGATGGGATCGAACCGGGCGATAGGACCGAGACGGGCGAGGCCGTGGACCGATGCCAGGCCGACCAGCGGCGGGTGCGCGGCGCCAGGCCGCCAGCGTGGCGAGTGCCGCCCGGCGACAGGCGGTACGCCGGCGCCAGGCCGACCAGCGGAGTGCCGCCACCAGGCGAGTGCCGCGGCGCCAGGCGGCCAGCGTGGCAGTGCCGCCGGCGCCAGCCGGCCAGCGTGGTGCGGCGCCAGGCCGGCCAGCGTGGCGAGTGCCGCCGGCGCCAGGCGGTGCCGCCCGCGCCAGGCGGCCAGCGTGGCGAGTGCGCCCGGCATAGGCGACCGCCAGCGGCCAGTGCGCGGCGCAGGCGAATGCGCCCGGCAGGCGGCCAGCGTGGCAGTGCCGCCGGCATAGGCCGCTTGCGCCAGGCCAGCCAGCGTCCGCGTGCCGGCGCCAGGCGAGTGCCGCCCGGCAGGCGAGTGCCGCCGGCGCCAGGCGAGTGCGCCCGGCAGGCGGCCAGCGTCCAGCGTGCGCGGTGCCAGGCCTGGGTGCCGCCGGCGGCCAGCCAGCGACCAGCGTGCGCCGGCGCCAGGCGAGTGCCGGGCCAGCCGTGTCCCGCGTGCCGCCGGTGCCAGGCCGTCTTGCCGTCTGTGGGTTTGTTCGATCTTTCCCTCGTCAGTCGTTTGCGGGAAATCTTTTGAGTTTTGGGAGGGTCTCTAGTCGTAGATCTCGAGATAATTGTTTCCAGCGAGATTCCGAGTATCGGGATTTGAGATTGACTTAGATCTTCAGATTTTCCGTCGTCGAGGATGAGAGCAATGTGGCTCCGAGTTTTAGATATGTTAAAAGATGAATCTTTTAAACAATCGGGAAGGTTTTACGGAAGACTCATTGCAGATCTCGGACAATCTAGACATGGGTTTCAAGGGACCAGGATGCTGTCATTGCTCGAGATCATGAGACGATCGCATGGGCGGGCCAGGACCCTCGCCGTTGGCGCCAGATGGGAGTGGGCGAGCCTTCGTGAGTTTTATCGGCGGCGACCCGTTTCTTGGATTTGATCGTTGCTTTGTTTTTCCTTCGAGGATTTTTGGGTGACGATTTCGTCATTGACCGATTTTGACCCCAACAGTTAGCCCCCCAGCTAGCTAGGAATCGTAGAGCCTGTCTGATCCTAGCTTGCGGTATAGCCGTGTGGGAAGGTGTTGAGGCGTGTCGTTTGTCGAAAATCGGGGTAAATAGTGATTTTACCTCCTTTATATGGAGTAAGAAATCTCATTCTTACTTCATCACAAGGTTTTTACTCTCTCTCTCAAGAATCCTTTCTCTCTCTTTAAGAACAATGTCTTCAAGATCCTCAAAGAAACTCTTCTTCCCATTCATCCTCGGATGACTCTCCTGCCATGTAGCGGTAAAGCAGGAGTCGGTCGAGGAGGAAAAGAATCGTATTACGAGCCCTTGTAGGTTCGCCCCAACACTGCCAGAGATCCCTGTTCGAGAGGCCTGCGAGGCAGCCCGGTGCTCCTTTTGCGCCGAGCTCGGTTTCTCGTCAATATCTCAAGGTTCTTGAGATTTTACCAGGTTCTGAGGAGTCAAATTCAGTTCCGTTGGTAATGAGAGTGCAAGGAATCCTCCGCAAGGTTTCTTTACATGTTCTGAAGCTTTCTTCGTCTGCCGTATGTGGTTCCCAATTCCTGGTGCCATTGTTCGTGCGCTTCACCGCTTGAACTTTCGATCAACCAACTCAGCGTTCCTGCCTTGGAGAGTTGGCTTGGCGTACTGATCGATAGCTAGCTGAACTCAGGATTGATCTTGGTCCCGATGATTTGAAGGTCTTTGGGGCACTTTCGGCCGACGAGGGTGCGGTTACTATTCTATGCTGCCTAAGAAGGATATGGCGTTATCGGGGACTACTTCAAATCCCAAATCGTGGCAGGGCGTTTCTTCTTCGTCCAAATAGATGGCGAGTCTGTCGAGGAGAGCTGCCTCCATCTATTTCCGAGCATGGAACTTCAACCGATGTAATCGGCGAAAACTCTGTTGTCTATCTCACCTTTTAAGTGCGAGTTTTGAACAATTTTCGTTTTGTAGGGAACAACCCTACGCACATTTGCCTGGTGGCGTCTTCGTCAAGAGATCTTCTTCGTCAAAGGCCGTTTTCTGAAATCCTTCACCCTCGAATGGATCGAGATGCGGTTAAGCTTTATCGGTCGAGGTCCTGTCCGTCGTATGGCCTTGAACCTGTCACCGCGGCTCCTACTCGGAGGCGTAGACAGAGGTCTCGTAAGGGGAAGGAAATCGATGATGGGAAGGCTCGGAAAGTCCTTCACCGTTGGGAGAAAACCTAGTTTTGTTCCAGCGGAAAAGGCGAGCCAGCGGTTTCCACCTAACAACTTCTTTGATGGCCTTCCTCGGAGTTTACCACTGAGTGCTGGAGGATGAGGAGAAACAACGGGTTTTGCGAGGGCTCCCAGCGTGTCAGCGAGGTTTGGCCCTTCGAACTTCTTAACCTTGCGTTCGAATCTGTATATAAGCATGCTTGCTGATCTTGAGTTTTATGCAGGGACTAAGAGTGTTTAGCGAGGCGCTTGACTCGAGTTTCCAAATCCAGGATTGCTAACTTCAAGACCACAGAAGCGGGCGAGAGCTTTCCGTTCCGACAAGAGGTGAAGGCACAGAACGCGAAGCAAGCTGAGCTTCACGCTCGAGCTCTCGTTCGGGCGGAAAGGAGAGGAAGAAGGATGGTCGCAGCGGAGGTGGCAAGACGGGCGGAATCGTTTGCTGCTGAGTTTCAATGTTTTAAAGAAGCTCAGGAGTTTGTTGGTGATTTCCGCGAGTGCCGAGGTTCGGTCGTAAACCTTTACAAGTCTCAGAACCCGATTTCTTTCGATTCGAGATTGCTGAAATGAAGGATTTCATGGCGAGTGTGCTCATGCTGAGTCCTTGGTTCCTCCGGTAGAAGAAAGAGTCCGGAGACTATGGGAACCCATCGAGGTTTCGAGGATCTGTGGAGGCGATGAGAACGCCGAGAATGGTGGGAATGCTCGAGCGTGAATGAGGAAGTGGACCAGCCTGCTAGTTCATTTGGGATTTCTGCATCCGATTTCTCAACGTTGACTTCCTTTTGTGAATTGAATTTTTGGCCATGTGTGGCGTTTTAGTAATTTTATCCTGCGACCGTTGGAGGTTGCATTCTTATGTTTTGGGACTGGCCGTTGGTGGCTTTGAATCCTACCGTCTTTTGCGGCTTTTTATGAATATGAAAATTTGCGAGATTTCGTCTTTTTTTTTATTTATACTTTCGTCAAGTGTAGAGGAAGGATGCGAGTAGTCACCATTATCCTAACTCTTTTTCGTCGCTTGGTCCGTATGCTACTTTTAGCGGCGTTTTAGGTGTAAGCGATAAGAGACATGTTTTGGGATCTCGTATACGATACTATGTCTGTGAGATGTCAAGATCCAGCAAGACTGGGTTTAGGGCAAGACCTAGGTTTACTCTCAGCTTTGAGGCTGTGCGATGACTGATCGGCTTCGTTTTGCCTGTTAGTGATTTCTTCCTGATTCTTTTCGTTTAAAGTCCGCGACTAGTCGCGGCTTATATGACTTGTGTTAAAAGAATCGAGCTATCTTCGGAGTTTATCCGAGATGCTAAACCAAAATTTTGGGTTTCTTGTATAGCGCTATGATATCCTTGTCGGATGTAAGAGGACCTTGTAGGTCTGACTACGATTTTGTATTGAGTGAAGCGTTTCTTATGGCGTCCGTCGGGCCAATCGACGGCGTGAGTTATTTTAAGTCGCTGGTGGACTGTCTTTTGGATAATACGAGTTTTGTTATCTTTTTAAGAAGTTGCGGCGTCTCGCTTTTGAAGATATGATTTTCGTTTTCGAAGCATTGATCGTTTAAGTGAGCATGAAAGATAGAAAGAATTTTATTAAAAATTTCGAGAAGTTAGAGTACATATGCGGATTTTTCGCGTTTTTGTGGGAGTATAGGAGTATACGCACCCAGTCCCCTTTTGGTGAGGGGGATAGCTGAACTCGCCGGGTTTCGACGAGCTGCCTACGTACCTCTTTCGAGGATCAAGCCATCTCGTAGTTCTGATAGTTGCCGGACGTTTTACTCCCGTGCATCGCCGTTCGATCGTGCTGGTCGGATCAGTGGTTTGTGCGGGGGTCGAGCTGTCGCTCTTCACGGTGGATTCAGAGGCTTTGTCGTCGTCTTGAATCGTTGCCTGTTCAGATGATTCTGGATCATCTTTCTTCGAGTCTTCGGGAATGTTGTGTGATTCCTTTGCTCGTTTCGGGTTGGCCGCAGGGCGTTCCGATCTTTCGCAGTTTGAACTTCGGCTAGGTAACGAGTCTCGACTGTTTTGACTACCCCGATGGCTGCGGTTCGGTCGGAGTCGGGAACTTGATACCGAGGTGATATGTGGACGGTACTGCCTTCATGGAGTTGATCCAAGGGGTTCCCATGATGGCGTTGTAGATGGCCGGGTTGTCGACTACTGCAAACTCGACGATCTTTGTAACTTCCTTTGCCATGACTGGGAGTTTAATTTTCCCGGGGGTCATGGTAGTGACGCCCGAAAACCCCGTCAAAGGTTTTGGCTGAGGGACGACTTCCCAAGTGGGATCTTCATCCTGTAGAGGGTGTCGCGGAAGATGGCGTTGACCGTGCTTCCAGTATCGGCGAGAATGCGGCCGACTTCGAGATCTGGATGACCAGGTCGATCACCAAAGGGTCGCAGTGAGGTTTGTCGATTCCGGCGGTCTCGTGTTCCTCAGCGATTGTGTGGTTAGGAACATCGCTGTCCGGGAACCAGTTGGAACTGGTCTCGGCTTTTCCCGTAGGCTTTATCGATGAGACAGAGTCTTGGTAGAACTGTGATCCTCCGATGATCATGTTTACCCTCTGGCGACGCTGTTGTTCCCTTGGTCGTCCTGTCTTCTTCCGCTTTTCCCTGATTGGTTTTCGGTCGCGGGTTCGGAGACATTTTGTTAGTCTTTGGGCGGTCGGAGTCAGGAGCAAGTCCTTTATACTCTTGACCTTTGATAGTTCGCGGGAGGAGTTTTGCGGCGAGCCGGCCGAACCTTGCAGTTTGCAATGGAGTGACCTCTGGTCTCGTGGAACTTCGCAATAGGAGTTATCCTTGTACTGGTTCCTGGTCCAGGTGTTTCGGAGGTTTTGCCTTGCTCGAGTCGATGGCGTAGTTATGCTCGCCTTGGCGTCTTCCCTTCGTGATGGGCGTATTTGTCGTTACGAGAGGGTTTCTTCTTGGGCGCTTTTCTGCGGTCCGTGCTTCTGCGATAGAAGCTTCATCTCTTCTTCCATGATGATGAAGTCTGTTGCCTTGTGGAGAGTATCCTGGATTGTTCGCGCTTTTCCAGTAGTATCCACTTTCGAACTTCGACTTGTACCAGAGAGTTTTCTCAGGGTCCATTGCGACATTGTCGCTGATGCCCGCTACTCGCCATCACCAGTTTGAACCTTCGCATGAAGTCGCGGGCGACTTCGTCTTCCTTCTGAGCTAGACTCCATAGATCCACGCCGGACGCTTCTATCCATGAACATGGAGTACTGTTTGAGAACCCCGAGGCCAGTTGGCGGAAGCTTCCGATGGAGTTCCTTTTGAGCCGGGAGAACCACTCGAGCGCAGCACCTTTGAGGTGCTCGACGAAGAGAAGACAATGACCTGCGTCCCGTTCGCGTTCGAGTTTGCACCTACCCATTGCGATCTGGAAGGACTGCAGGTGCGACTTAGGATCCGTCGACCGTCATAGACGGGATTTTGATCTTCCCGGTCTGAGATGCGTGTTTCCGTGATCCGAGTGGTGAACGGCGTTTTCCGTGCTTCCTCGAGAAGTCTATCGATCTCGGGGGCTGAACTGGTCGCCTGATGGATTTGCGATTTCACCGCTTTCACTTCAGCCACGGTCTTTTTGAGAGATTCACGGAGATCATGGATCTCGCTATTGCTGCCGGCGTTCAACCTGTCGACGCTGGTCGCGATAGATCGAGTTTGATCTTCCGCGAGTTCTTCCTGCTCCATCCAGTAGAGTTCTTCTTCCTCTTCTGTCATGGGCCTATCGAAGGATACCGTCTGCCGAGCGGACTGGCTTCGGGTTCTCCTGGGGTGGATGTCAGCGTCTTCATCGGAAGGGTCCGATCGGTCGCTGATATCTAGATCGATCGCCGACGCCGCTTTCCTTGTTTCCGCAGCCGAGTGGAAGGTTCTGCGAGGTCGTTTGCTGTCCTTTCGAGCCGTTTCCTGGAGTGGGCTCTTCGGGGCATCTTTTCTCGCCGGAGATCGAAGTCGAGTCTCCTGCCGCGGCGTGCCTTGGTGGATCCGCGCGGCAACTTGCTCCTCGCAGTTAAGGTATCGACCTGTTTTGCGAGCGAGGTTATCAGCTTGTCCGTTGTTCCGCCGCGCCTGAGGTAAACAGTTCCTTCATCTGCCTGAGCCGTGTTTGCATCAGCAGTGACTGTGGACGCGTCTCCAGCTGGAGTCTTCTCAGCGTTGGCATCGACGGGTGTTCAGTCTAGCTGGCTGATCCTTGGTGGCGTCGGCTGACATGATCGGCGTGCAGTAATAGATAGATCCGTAACCCCTCCTTCTAGCACCAACTGTGGGAACCGAAATTCACACCGTCAATTTCCGATAAAGATTTGTGGAGGAAAACCGAGTTAACCCGATCTTCCTTGAAGGTCCTGGATATCTGCTGGGCGCACGAAACAATCAATAAAAATAGAAGTTGCGAAAATAGAAATCGTAAAAGATGAGCGAAGAAAGATCTTATTTCTGAATTCGCGTTTGGCGTGAACAACAGGTGAGAAGTAAACTACAAGAGCTGTCGAAGGTCCGCTAGTCCGTCGCCTAAGTCTATCCTAGTTGAGTCGCAGCTCGCTAGTGAAAACAGAAAAGAATGCTTAAATCGCTCTAAGTGCTGAGTGCTCGAAAATTTGTGATCTGGTTTGCTTCTTGCTCAAAGCTCTCCTTATATACTCCTCCTATGACGGTCTATCTTCTCGCGGGCTGAGTCGGGCTTTTCCATTTTCGTCCATCTTTGTGTTTATCGAAACCTGACATTTATCTTCGAAATCTTGACATTTATCTTCTGAAACTTGATATTTATCTTCGGAAACTTGACATTTATCTCTTATGTGAAGATAAAGATAAACCGTCATAGTTATCCTTCCTTTTCGGAAAATCGTTCGTGGGCTTTGGCCACGCGGCCGGCGTTTTACGGTTTTCGAAAGGACGGTCTTTGAAGGTCTCGTGTTTCGAAGGAACCTCAATTCCTTGTTTAGTCGAGGAAGTGGTGTTCTAGAGTAACCGTGATCATACCAAACTTGCGTAGATTGATCCAACAAGCTAAGATGGGATCAAACCGGCACGATAGGACCGAGACGAGGGCGTGGACCGACGCCAGGCCGACGCTGACGGGCCGGGCGCCAGGCGGTGCCGCTGGCGCCAGGCCGCCCCGCGGCGGTGCCGCCGGCGCTAGGCCGGTACCGCCCGCCAGGCGCGGACGGTGCCGCCGGGCGCCAGGCGGCCGCCGGGCGCCAGGCCGGTGCCGCCGCCAGGCGGTGCCGCCGGCGCCAGGCCGGTGCTGCCGGCGCCAGGCGGCCAGCGGGTGCCGCCGCCAGGCGGTGCCGCCGGGCGCCAGGCCGCCAGCGTGGCGGTGCCGCTGGCGCCAGGCGGTACCGCCGCCAGGCCGACCGGCGATGCCGCCGGCGCCAGGCGGTGCCGCCGGCGCCAGGCCGCCCGCTGGACGGTGCCGCCGCGCCAGGCGGCCGGGCGCCAGGCGGTGCCGCGGCGCCAGGCCAGCCGCCCGCTGCCGGGCCAGGTGCTGGCGCCAGGCGCCCAGCGTCCGCGTGCCGCCGCGCCAGGCGGGTGCCGCCGGTGCCAGGCCGCCCGCCCGTGCCGCCGGCGCCAGGCGGTGCCGCCGGCGCCAGGCCATCCAGCGTCCAGCGTGCCGCGGCGCCAGGCGGGTGCCGCCGCACCAGGCCAGCCCGCTTCCGCGCGCCGTGCCAGGCGGGTGCCGGGCGCCAGGCCAGCCCGCGTCCGCGCGCCGGGCGAGGCCGGGCGCCAGCCCGCGGTCCCGCGTGCCGCCGGTGCCAGGCCGCCTTGCCGCTGTGGGTTTGTTCGATCTTTCCCTCGTCAGTCGCTTGGAAATCTTTGAGTTTTGGGAGGGTCTCTAGTCGTAGATCTCGAGATAATTGTTTCCAACGAGATTCGCGAGTATCGGATTTGAGATGGACTTAGATCTGCCGATTTTCCGTCGTCGAGGATGAGAGCAATGTGGCTCCGAGTTTTAGATATGTTAAAAGATGAATCTTTTAAACAATCGGGAAGGTTTTACGGAAGACTCATTGCAGATCTCAGACAATCTAGACATGGGTTTCAAGGGACCAAGATGCTGTCATTGCCCGAGATCATGAGACGATCGCATGGACGGGCGCCAGGACCCCGCCGTTGCCAGATGGGAGTGGACGAGCCTTCCGTGAGTTTTATCGAGCGATGACCCGTTTCTTGGATTTGATCGTTGCTTTGTTTTTCTTTCGAGGATTTTCGGGTGACGATTTCGTCATTGACCGATTTTGACCCCAACACGGTGCGTGTTGTTGTTGGTGCTGTGGTCCAAGGTTGTCAGCTCCTTGACCATTGCCATCTTGAGCAACTCTGTCTTGAGGTTGATGCTGGTGTTCATCCATCTCAAACCCCAACCTCTGAATATGAGCCTGTTGCTCTTCTTCTCTTCTCATTCTTGCTATTTCCCTCTCAAGTGTAGCTATCTCCTCAACAGTGGGAACCAGGTTTGTTGCACCTGCTTCTTGTGTTCATACACCTGGAAATCAAAGGAAGAGGCAAAAGGAGAATCAATATCACAAGAAAAGAAAAATGATTTAGTCTCAAGCAAGTGACTAAATCCCAATGTCACAATCAACTTAGAATTTGGCAACGGCGCCAATTTGATGAAAGGACTTTTCAAGGGTCCTAATCAAATGATGTAGTATATAAGATTGTCGAACCAGTTCTAAGTGATCACAAAGCAAAGGATGCAAGTCTATGCTTAATCTAAATGCAATCATTAAGGGATATGATTATTTAAATAACAGAATATCTAAAATGCAATAAAATGTAAAGCTTTCTTTCTTTATGAGGAGATGAGACCAAGGGGCTAAGGGAATTGACTTTGGGGGATCAAACATAAGTCTAAGGGTGGCAGCAAACAATCAATCTATCAATCTTAGGCCTAGGCACAATTCTAAACAAGCTCTATCTTTAGATGAATGCTCATTCACAAAGATAACTCAAGCATCTAATCTCTTAGGTTGATTATTATATAAGCGATCATTAAGAACAAGCCTGATAGCCATCTTAACACCTTTAACAACAAATCTCTTTAGTAAAGAATGTTAAAAGCTTAGGACAGTTGGTTCATGCATTTCATAGAACACCTTTCAGGCATGAAATGCCTAGAGCTCAACTTTAGGGTGGCCAACCCTAAAATAGCATTAAAAGCACTCTACTAGCAAGGAACAAGTTAAATCTACACTAAAACACCCTATATCTAGCTTAATCACCCCTTAGTCTCCCTAACCCATGAATCCAAAGAGGACTACTCACTAATCATTATGATTACTCTTAAATCCATGAGGAATCCAAGCTTAATCACGAGGAGAAAGAAAGGAGATGAAATCAAGCAATCAAGAACACAAAGATGAAATGACATTATGATTCAAAGATGAAACTTTACTCAAAAGGTTTGTGTTCTTAGATAGAAAATAACATAAGTCCCAAATTAGGGATAACAAGGGTACTTATAATGGGGCTAAAAGCCCTAAAAACATCATAGAAATTGAGTAAAAGGTCCTTAGAAACAATGGGTCTCGACCAATGGGAAGACAGGATGAAAACGCTCAGGGTCATGGCTGGACGGCCCGGGCCGCACATGTCTGGCCGCGCAGTACTGTTCGGTCTGTTGCTCGTCCCGTGCAGGTATGCTGGCCCGGGCGTCCCGTCTCGCGCATATGTACAGCTCCGTCTGGTCTCGTCCCGCACGGGTGCTATGCACCGCACAACCCAGGACGCGCATCCGGCTGGTCTTGTTCGTCTCGTCCCGCGCGGGTGCTACGCACCGCACAACCCAGGCCGCGCATCTGGCTGCTTCAGTCCACCCGTATGGTACGTTCTGACCCGCGCGGGTAAGGGAACCCGAGCAGATCAGGCCGCGCATGGTCTTGCTTCAGCTCGTCATTATGGTATGATCTGTCCCGCGCGGGTACGTGATCCCGAGCAGATCAGGCCGTGCATCCGTGTGCTCGTTAGGCTCTCATGCGCGGGTGATCATGGCCAAGCATGTTCATCCGTCTGGTCCGGCTGAGTAAGATTGAGACCACCTCTGCCTACACTAGGCCAAATTCCTTTTTCTTATCTCATTCTTGCATCAAAACAACTCTCAAACCTTCTTTTACTCCATGGGATACTCCAATACCTGATAAGGACTTATGAATGCAAAATGATCCTAAAAATGCCTAAACCTTAGCCTATAAGACAAAGAATGCAAATAAAAAGATGACTAAATCAATGAAAATATGCAAGTCATCACATGTTGGTATGGGACCAGGCCAAGCATTCGGAGTTAGATCTGAGGAAATCCACCAATCTTCTTCTCAGCCCATCATCCAACTTAGAACCGAACTTGAGATATTTAGTGTGTTCTCCTTCAATCAAAGGCACGTCGTCCCCATCCTCGACCTCCGGCTCTTCAGAGTGTTGAGCTGGAGGCTCCTTGTTCGGGTGTGACGGACCCTTAGTCTTCAGGGTGACTTCTAACACGAGCGGGAGTTGACCTGGTCTCCTTTGATCACTTTTATGCCCCAGGGTGTTGGGAACTTGATTAGCTAATGAAGCGTTGAGGGGACGGCCCCCATATCATGGATCCAGGGTCGTCCTAGGATCATGTTGTACGAAGAGGAACAATCGAGGACCAGGAACTTGGTTGGCATACTTACCCTCTCCTCGTAGACAGGTAAGGTTACCTCTCCTAAAGTCTGTTTGACCACTCCGCTGAATCCAATGAGTGGGATCACTCTCCGTGTGAGGGCGTGTTCATCCAATACTAGCTCTTGATAGGCTGCTTGGAAGATGATGTTGCCGGAACTCCCATTATCCACCAGGATCCTTCTCACCAGACAATTTGCCACGGTGAGTGACACGACCAAAGCATCATGATGGGGGGCGAGTACCTGCTCCTGATCCTTGGCTGCGAAACTTATCTTGTCAGTGCTTGGGGGTTGATGCTCCGCTGAATTGCTCCCAAACTTCGAAGATTGTCTTGGGTGCCTCTCTGTGCGGCTGCTGAGTATATGTCATATGCTTCTGAGCCAACAGATATGAAATTGATTGTCCGACCCTGCCCCGGGTAGATCGCGGAGGACCTTGATGCTACCACCATGTCTGATGCTTCCTGGTTTACCTCAGGATCAGAGTCGTTCTCTTTTGGGTTATGAGCCTGATTGGTTCTGGCTCTCTCGCGTGATGCCCCTTCTCCGTCGAGGACTGATGACGGGCATATGATCTTAGCCTCGGTTCTTCTCAAAATCAAGATCTGAAGGGGGTCGAGTCTTGATTTTGAGGCCGAGTTTTTCGTGGCTCGTCGCGTAGGGAACTGGATCCCGTAGATCGTCAGGCTGCCTCGGAGACTCGACCATTCTCTGGATAGCTTCGGATAGTTCGTCGTGCTTGTCCACCGCCACCATCACGTAGTTTGGATTACCCCCCGCCCTTCTAGCGCCAAACTGTTGGGAGATTTTTGTGTAGGTCCTTTTAGAGTACTACGGCACGGGGGACAAGTTATAGATTATGAGAGTGTTTGTCTTGAGAACTTAAAGAGATATTATAGAGATGATAAGTAGAAGAGACGATTTTATTAGAGAGTAAAGAAAGAACTACAATAGATTGGTGTATGAACCCTAGCCTAGCTGCCTAGTTTTATTCTCCTAGTCTCTAGAAGTCGATGAGTCGATCCCCCGTTTAATGGTTTTGATTCGCCTTATATAGTCGTCCTAGGTCGGTTTTAGTCGGTCTGAATAAAAGGAATTCTTCCATATTCGGAAATATGGAAGGTGTGGGAACCGAAATTCGCACTGTCGAGTTTTCGTTTGATTTGGAGGAAAGCCAAGTAAACTTAACCTTCCCTGAAGGTCCCGGATATCTGCTGGGCCACACACGACACAATCAATGCGAATTTAAGTTGTAAAAAATAAAAATCGTAAAAATAGAGCGAAAGAGATCTTATTTCCGAATTCGCGTTTCTGGTAAAGAAATCGACTACAAGAGCTGTCGAAAAGTCCGCTAGTCCGACCGCCTAAATCTAACCTAGTTGAGTCGTAGCTCGCTAGTGAAAACAGAAAAGAAATACTGAATTTGCTCTAAGTGCTAAAGTGCTCTGGAAATTTTGTGATGATTTGCTCCTCGCCCAAAGCTCTCCTTATATACTCCTCTTAAGACGGTCTATCTTCCTTCGGGCTGAATCGGGCTTTTTCCATTTACGTCCGTCTTCATGTTTATCGGGAAACTTGACATTTATCTTCGGAAAACTTACATTTATCTTTTGGAAACTTGGCATTTATCTCTTATGTGAGGATAAGGATAAACCGTCATAGTTATCCTTCCTTTTCGGAAAATCGTAAGTGGGCCGTTTTGGTCATGTCGGGCTTCTTAGGCGTTTTACGGTTTTGAGAAAATAGTCTTGAAGGTTTCGACATTTCCGAAGGAATCCCAATTCCTCGTATAGTCGAGATGATTGGTGTCTAGAATAACCGTGATTGTTTAATACGATGAATCGAAATCCATTCATCATTCGAACCTTTTATGGTCTTCCGAGATTTCTCGAGTATCGGGATCAAGATGGACTTGGATTCGTAGACTTCCCGTCTCCGAGGGTTTGAGTAATGAGGCTTCGAACTTAGATTTTAGAATATGAACTTTGTTAAACAATCGAAGGCTTTGTGGAAGAATCGTCTTGTTTCTAACAATCGAACATGGGTTTAAGGGACCAAGATGTTGCCGTTGCCGAGATCACGAGGCGGCTGCACGGATGGGCACCAGGACCCTTGCCGCCGGTGCCAGACGGGAGACGGCGGGCCTGCCGCCGCCGCCAAACGGAGACGACGCGTGCCGCCGGCGACGGGAGGACGAGCCGCCGCGCGCTGGTCGGCCGCGCCGCGCCAGCGCGCCGCCAGCGCCAGCGCTGCCGCTGAGCCAGGCGCCTGCCGCTGGAGCCAGGCGCTGGCCGGTCTGCCGGGCGCCAGGCACTGCCGCCGGCGCCAGGCGCGTCGGGCCGCCGGCGCCAGCGCTGGCGCTGTCGGTCGCCGGCGCCGGCACCTCGGCGCCAGGCGCGGCGCTGTCGGTCTGCCGCCGGTGCCAGGCGCCCGCCGGGCGCCGCGGTGAGGTCGGCCTGCCGCGCTAGGCCCTGCGCCGCGGTGCCCGTCCGCCATGCTGCTGCTGCTTGCCTTCGCCGATCCGGGCTCACGATCCGTTCGTGCCTTCCGTAAGTTCGCCGAGTGACGACTCGTTCGCTTTCGATCGTCACTTAGTCTTCTTCCGAGGACTTTCGGTGATGATTTCGTCGTTGACCGATTTTGACCCCAACAGTTAGCCCCAGCTAGCTAGGAACCGTAGTACCTTTCCGGTCCTAGTTTGCGGTATAGCCGTATGGGAAGGTGTAGAGATGTAATCGTTTGCCGAAAGTCGGGGTAAATAGTGATTTTACCTCCTTTATAAAGATGGAGTAAGAAATCTCATTCATTCTTACTTAAAAAATTCATCTCTCTCAAGAATCTCTTTCTTTTAAGAAAAATGTCTTCAAGATTCTCCAAGAGAACTTCTTCTTCCCATTCATTCTCGGATGACTCTCCTGCCCACGTGACGGTGAATCCTAAGCAAGAAGAGTTAGTCGATGAGGAGGCGAAGAACGCGTATTACCGAGGCTGCCTGGTGCTCCCTTTACGCCAAGCTTGGTTTCACGTAAATATCTCAGGATTCTTCGAGATTTTTACTAGATTCCTGATGGAGTTAAATTCCGAATTCCTGTCGGCAATGAGAGTGCGAGGAATCCTCCGAAGATTTCTTTACATGCTACGAGGCCTTTCTTACGCATCGCCGCATGTGGTTCGCGATCCCCGGTACCATTGTTCGTGCGCTTTGTCACTTCGAACTTTCGATCAGCCAGCTCAGTGTTCCTGCCTTATAGAGTTGGCTTGGCGTGTTGATCGCAAGCTATGAGCTCGGGATCGATCTTAGTCCCGCTGCTTTCGAAGGTCTTTGGAGCACTCGGCCAACGGGGAGCGATGGTTACTATACCATGGTGCCAAAGAAGGATATGACCATAATTCAGGGACTACTTGAACCCTAAGTTATGGCAGGGCGCTTTATTTCGAATAGATGGTGAGTCCGTCGAGGAGAGCTGCCTCCATCTATTTCCGCACGCATGGAACTTCAACCGAGGTAATATGAAAAAAACTTGTTGTCTATTTCACCATTCCGGAAGTGCGAGTTTTTAGTGAAAAAGTTTTGCTTGTAGGGAACGGGATGGTTGCGCATATGCATGGTGATCCTTTTTTCAAGAGGGATCTCCTTCGTCAAAGGCCATTTTTCTGGAAGTCCTTCACCCTTGAACGGATTCGAGACGCGGTAAGGCTTTTCCGGTCTCGAGACCCCGTCCCGACATGTGATGCCGAACCGGTTATCGAAGCTCCTACTCGGAGACGTTGACAGAGATCTCGTAAAGGGAAAGAAATCGACTGTGGGGAAGGTTCGGAAGACCCTTCACCGTTGGGAAAAAACCCTAGTTTCGTTCCAACGAAAAAAGGCGTAGCCAGTGATTTTCCACTCCCCAACAATTTCTTTGACGGCCTTCCCCCGGAGTTTGTTACTGACGAGTCGCTGGAGGATGAGGAGAAGCAACGAGTTTTTACCGAGGGTTCCCAGCGGATCAATGAGGTTTAGCCCTTTGAACTTCTTAACCGTATTTTTGAATTTGTATATATGTATATTTATTGATCTTGAATTTATGTAGGGATATATATGTATATCCCTAATGTGGGACTTATCTCATTTTCTATCTAAGAACACATAAACCTCTTTAGTAAAGTTTCATCTTGATTCATAATCTCATCTTATCTTTGTGTTCTTGATTGTTTGATTTCATCTCCTTTCTTTCTCTATATGTTTAAGCTTGAATCTCTCATGGGTTTAAGAGTAAGCATGTGGATTAGTGAGTAGATCCATCTATGATTCATGGGTTAGGGTGATAGAGAGTGATTAAGTGTAGATCCAAGGTGCTTAGTGTTAGATCTATCATTTCCTTGCATTGATTTGGTGTTCTTAAAGCTATATTTGAGTTGGCCTATCAAACATAGAGTCATAGGCATTTCATGCCCGGAAGGTGTTCTATGAAATGCCTGAACCAACTCATCTATTCTTTTAGCTTGCTTTGCCTAAGGGATTAGTTGTCAAAGAAGCTAGGATTGCTATTAGACTCATTCTCCATGTTTGCTTTGATCATTACAGCCAAAGGGATTTGGTGTACTTGGGTGATCATTGCAAAAGAGCATTCATCTAGGGATAGAGCTTGCTTAGTTTTGGTGTCTAGGCATAAGGAATTAGATTGATTGAAAAGTTAGCATCTTGGATTGAATCTTAATCCTTTGATATCAAGTCCCTATACCCATGGGTCTCACTCTCCTCATAAGAAAGAAAGTTTTACTTTTTGTTGCATTTTGCTTATTGTCTTAGTTTAATCATCATCCTCTTTAATGATTGCATTTAGATTAAGCATAGACTTCCATTCCCTCTGTTTCATGGTCACTTAGGACTGGTTCGACAATCTTATATACTACATCATTTGATTAGGACCTTAGAAAAGTTCTTTCATCAAATTGGCGCCGTTGCCAAATTCTAAGTTGATTGTGACATTGGGATTTAGTCACTTGCTTGAGACTAAATCATTTTTCTTTTCTTGTGATATTGATTCTCCTTTTGCATCTTCCTTTGATTTCAGGTGTATGAACACAAGAAGCAGGGGTGCAACTAACCTGGTTCCCACTGTTGAAGAGATAGCTACATTTGAGAGGGAAATAGCAAGAAGGAGAAGAGAAGAAGAGCAACAGGCTCACATTCAGAGGTTGGGGTTTGAGATGGATGATCACCAGCATCAACCCCAAGATGGCAATGGTCAAGGAGCTGACAACCTTAGACCACAGCGCCAACAACCACACCACCCACAGCGGCCAGCTAGAGCCATTGGCACCTATGACCGTCCTCACATTCATGGCAACAGGACGGGCATTCGCGCACCAGCTGTGGAAGCTAACAACTTTGAGATCAAGTCAGGCTTGCTGAGTGTGATTGAGAACAACAAGTACCATGGCTTGGCTGTAGAAGACCCATTTGATCACTTGGACAAGTTTGACAGCTATTGTGGCTTGTCCAAGACCAATTGTGTGTCAGAAGATGCCTTCAAGCTCAAGTTGTTTCCATTCTCTCTAGGAGACAAGGCACGCCAATGGGAGAAATCTCTACCTAGTGATTCCATCACTACTTGGGATGATTGTAAGAAGGCCTTCTTGGAGAAATTCTTCTCCACATCAAGGACAGCCAAGCTGAGGAATGAGATCTCTAGTTTCCAGCAGAAGAACTTGGAAAGCTTTAGTGAAGCATGGGAAAGGTTCAAGGGGTATCAAGCTAAGTGCCCACACCATGGCTTCTCCAAGGAGAGTTTGCTGAGGCACATTCTATAGAGGTACCCTTCCTGAGTTTAGAGCAAGATTGGATACAACAAGCAATGGTTTCTTCCTAGGCAGGTCTGAAGAAGATGCTGAGGAGCTGGTGGACAACATGGTGAAGAGTGATTCAGTTTACAGTGGAGAACATGACAGAGCTGATAGAACAACCAGAGCTGATGACAACCAGGCCAAGAAGGAAATCAAATCCTTGCAGGAGAAGATAGACTTGCTGATTGCTAACCAGGCCAAACAGGAGCAGATCCACTTTGTGGGTGGTCCAAGTCAAGAAACTCCTCCTAAGGTTAATGAAGTTTATGGGTTAGAAGGGCAAGAATAGCTTTGCTTCATCAACAACAATGGTTCTTGGTACAGGAAGGAACCTAACTTTCAGTACAACAACTACCAGCAAAGGTCTTATCCCAACAACCAGCAAGGAAGCTATCAACCAAAGCAAAACACTCAGCAAGGGAACTACCAGCCTAGGCAGAATCCTCCTCCTGGTTTTGCAAACCATGGCAATCAGTCTACTCAAGCTCAAGGTAGCTACTCCCAAGCTAAAGCTCCAGATTCATCTATGGAAGCTATGTTCAAACAACTATTGGAAGGTCAAGCTAGATCAGCCAAAGACATTGACCATGAGTTCAAGACTGTTCACTCCAAGATTGACAGCAGCTACACTGAGCTAAACAACAAGATTAGAGCTTTGGAGAATCAGTTTGCTTCTATGAACTCTCAGCCAAGTCGCCAACAAGGAACATTACCAGGAAAGGCTGAGCAAAACCCCAAAGAACCAATGAAGGCAATCACTTTGAGAAGTGGTAGAGAGCTACCTCCAAGAACTCTCCCCAAGGATGGTGAGAAACTAAGTGGGGGGGGGTGGCTATCAACATTGATGAGGATGTTGTGATTGTAGATGAGAAAGTTGATGAGGAGATTCTAGAAAAGATTGTTGAAGCTAAGGGTAAAGGTAAGGTTGGAGAAGAAAGAAAGCACTAAAGCATGATGAAGTTGCCACTCCAACAAAAGAGTCTTCTTTTGTTCCTCCTCCCTATGAACCTAAGCTGCCATTTCCTGGAAGATTCGAGAAGCAACTTTTGGAGAAGTACAAAGCACTCTTTGAGAAGCAAATGAGTGAAGTTCAAGTCACAATGCCAATCATTGATGCCTTCATGCTTGTCCCTCAATACAGCAAGTTCTTGAAGGATGCTGTGGCTGCCAAGAAGAAGGAAATGGAAGGCATGATGGTTCTTACTCATGAGTGCAGTGCCATTATCCAGAGATTGACAATCCCTAAGAAGCTAGAGGATCCAGGCTTCTTTACCCTACCTTGTGCCATTGGTCCTTTGATGTTTGAGAGATGTCTATGTGATTTTGGAGCTAGTGTCAGTCTCATGCCTCTATCTGTTGCCAAGAAGCTTGGGTTCAGCCAATACAAGAAGTGCAAACTCTCTTTGGTCTTGCTGACCGCTCAGTCAAATTCCCCATTGGTATCCTTGAAGACCTCCTGTAATGGTGGGAAATTGTGAAATTCCCACTGATTTTGTTGTTCTTGAGATGGATGAAGAAGCTAGAGACCCCTTGATCCTTGGAAGACCATTCTTAGCCACAGCAGGAGCCCTTATCAATGTGAAGGAAGGCAAGATTGATCTTCATTTGGGGAAAGAGCAAACTCTCCATTTTGATGTCAATGAGGTAATGAAGAGGTCAACTGTGCAAGGCCAAGTGTTTTACATAGAGGAGATGGAAGCTCTTGCTGATGAGCTCCTTGAGGAATTGGCACTAGGAGAGTTGACAATAGAGGACCCTTTGCAACATGCTTTGACAGTGGATAAAGAGGTCCAAGTGGTTGAGAACAAAGAGAGTGATGCTATTGCAGCCATGCTGGATTCTCGCAAGAAGATTGTTGATAAAGGCCAGTATTAGGAGCTCAAACAAGAGGTGCACCAAGCTGTTTCAGCCACTCAACAAGAGAACACCAAATCAGATGATTGGAGTGAGCTCAAGGCACCAAAAGTAGAGCTAAAACCTCTTCCCATGGTGTAAGGTACGCATTTCTAGGCCCTAATGAGTCATATCCTGTAATTGTGAGTAGTGAACTTACTGAACTTGAGCTTTCTCAACTTTTAAATGCACTTAAAAGGTTTAGAAAAGCAATTGGATACTCACTAGATGATATTAAGGGGATATCACCTTCTTTGTGCATGCATAGGATACATCTAGAGGATGAATCAATGACTTCTATAGAGCATCAAAGAAGGTTGAATCCTAACCTGAAGGATGTTGTAAAGAAGGAGATTCTTAAGCTCTTAGATGCTGGTGTTATCTACCCTATTTCAGATTCTAAATGGGTATCTCCTGTGCATGTAGTTCCAAAGAAAGGTGGTATCACTGTGGTTAAAATGACAAGGATGAATTGATACCAACTAGAACCATAACTGGCCATAGGATGTGTATTGATTATAGAAAGCTCAACTCAGCATCTAGAAAGGATCATTTTCCATTGCCATTTATTGATCAAATGCTTGAGAGACTTGCAAACCATCCTTTCTATTGTTTTCTTGGTGGGTATTCAGGGTTCTTCCAAATCCCCATACATCCCAATGATCAAGAGAAGACAACATTCACATGCCCCTATGGCACCTTTGCTTATCGAAGGATGCCATTTGGGTTATGTAATGATCCAGCAACCTTTCAAAGGTGCATGATGTCTATCTTCTCAGATCTCATTGAGGATATAGTGGAGGTATTCATGGATGATTTCTCTAACTACGAATCTTCGTTTTCTGCTTGTTTGTCCAACTTGTGCAGGGTCCTACAGAGATGTGAAGACACCAACCTAGTGCTGAATTGGGAGAAGTGTCATTTCATGGTCAAAGAGGGATTGTGCTTGGACACAAGATTTCAGAAAAGGGCATTGAAGTGGACAAGGCTAAGATTGAGGTGATGGTCAGCTTGCCACCACCAAAGACAGTGAAAGACATCAGGAGCTTCCTTGGCCATGCTGGGTTCTATAGAAGATTCATCAAGGACTTCTCAAAGATTGCTAGACCCATGACCAAGTTGCTGTGCAAGGAGGCCGCTTTCAGCTTTGATGAAGATTGTCTTGAGGCCTTCAAGAAGATAAAAGGTGACCTTGTTAGTGCTCCCATTGTCCAGCCACCTGATTGGGACCTCCCTTTGAGATAATGTGTGATGCTAGTGATTTTGCTGTTGGGGCTGTCCTGGGGCAGAAGAAGGATGGAAAAACTCATGTGATTTATTATGCTAGCCAAACCCTGAATGATGCACAGATGAAGTATGCCACAACAGAGAAAGAGATGCTGGCCATTGTCTTCGCCTTTGAGAAATTCAGAAGCTACCTGGTGGGTTCCAAGGTCATTGTGTATACTGACCATGCAGCTTTGAGACACCTCCTAGCAAAGAAGGATGCCAAGCCAAGACTACTAAGGTGGATCCTTTTGCTTCAAGAGTTTGACTTGGAGATTAGAGACAAGCCAGGGATTGAGAATGAAGTTGCTGATCATTTGTCCAGGTTGAGGATTGAAGGTGGAATCCCTATTGATGAGGGACATAGAGAAGAGCATGTCATGGCCATCATGTCAGTGGTGGCAGTCATTGAGACTGGAAAAAAGATTGAAGAGGTTAAGGCAGCTGAAGAGAAGGGACCTTGGTATGTTTATACAAGGTTATCAAGTTGAGAACTAAGAAGAGCATTCTTTTGGCTATGAGTCCCCTCCTTCAAACCTCTCCTCCTTAGTCCTTACTAGTTCACTTGTGGACAAGTAAAGGACTAGTGTGGGGGAGTTGATGTCTTGCATATTTTCATATATTTAGACATCTTTTTATTTCATTCTTTGAGTTGTAGGCTAAAGTTTAGGCTTGTCTAGGATCATTTTTCATTCATTTGTCCTTATCAGGTGTTGGAGTATGCTTTGGTGAGATTTGAGGTGTTTGGAAACCTTATGACCCAAAAAGAAGTGAAGAATCAAGATTGGCATTAAGAAGAGAAGTAAAACCAAGAGAAGAGAGTTAGACCGGGTAGCCTTGACCGACTACACACACCCGGGACGGATCAGGACAGACCACAAGAAGCAGCTGGACGGCCGGGGAGATGCGTCCGGGTAGGAGCACCTGGACGATGTGAACTGACGGACGTCCAGGGAGACGCGTCCGGGTACGTACACCCGGACGGGAGAACACGACGCGTCCAGGCCGAGAGACGTCCGGGGAGACGCGTCCGGGTACGTACACCCGGACGGGAGAACAAGACGCGTCCAGGCCGAAAGGCGTCCGGGGAGATGCGTCCGGGTACGGGCATCCGGACGGGCGAACAAGACGCGTCCAAACCGAGGACGACCGGGGTGACTTGTCCGGCTAGGAGTACCCGGTCGTGAAGAAGGTGCTGATGACCGGGGTGAGGCGGCCGGGGTGAGACGGACGGCATGGAACCCGGACGGAGCAAAGAACGCGGCCAGTTGGACGGCCGTGTAGCTTGGACCGGGTTGGAAGGTGTTGATTCACCCCTGACCGAGTTTTGTACCTCTTTCCTATTGGTTTAGACCCATTTAGCTTAAGGGATTTTTAGTAATCTTAATCTATGTTTCTAGGGCTTTTAAGCCTAACTATAAGTACCCTTGTTATCCCTAATGTGGGAATTATCTCATTTTCTATCTAAGAACACATAAACCTCTTGAGTAAAGTTTCATCTTGATTCATAATCTAATCTTATCTTTGTGTTCTTGATTGTTTGATTTCATCTCCTTTCTTTCTCTATATGTTTAAGCTTGAATCTCTCATGGGTTTAAGAGTAAGCATGTGGATTAGTGAGTAGATCCATCTAAGATCCATGGGTTAGGGTGATAGAGAGTGATTAAGTGTAGATCCAAGGTGCTTAGTGTTAGATCTATCATTTCCTTGCATTGATTTGGTGTTCTTAAAGCTATATTTGAGTTGGCCTATCAAACATAGAGTCATAGGCCTTTCATGCCCGGAAGGTGTTCTATGAAATGCCTGAACCAACTCATCTATGCCTTTAGCTTGCTTTGCCTAAGGGATTAGTTGTCAAAGAAGCTAGGATTGCTATTAGACTCATTCTCCATGTTTTCTTTGATCATTATAGCCAAAGGGATTTGGTGTACTTGGGTGATCATTGCAAAAGAGCATTCATCTGGGGATAGAGCTTGCTTGGTTTTGTTGTCTAGGCATAAGGAATTAGATTGATTGAAAAGTTAGCATCTTGGATTGAATCTTAATCATTTGATATCAAGTCCCTATACCCATGGGTCTCACTCTCCTCATAAGCAAGAAAGTTTTACTTTTTGTTGCATTTTGCTTATTGTCTTAGTTTAATCATCATCCTCTTTAATGATTGCATTTAGATTAAGCATAGACTTGCATTCCCTCTGTTTCATGGTCACTTAGGACTGGTTCGACAATCTTATATACTACATCATTTGATTAGGACCTTAGAAAAGTCCTTTCATCACTAGGTAAAGAGTCTCGACTGCTTCGACTACCCCAGATTATCGCGTTCCGCTGAGTCGGAAATTTGATGCCGAGGTGATATGTGGACGGTACTGCCTTCATGGAGTTGATCCAAGGGGTTCCCATGATGGCATTGTAGATGGCCGGGTTGTCGACTACTAACTTGACGATCTTTGTGACTTCCTTCGCCATGACTGGGAGCTTAATTCTCCCGAGGGTCATGGAGGTGACGAAAACCCAGTCAAAGGTTTTGGCTCAGGGACGACTTCCCAAGTGGGATCTTCATCCTGTAGAGGGTGTCGCGAAGATGACGTTGACCGTACTTCCTGTATCGACGAGGATGCGGCCGACTTGAAATCCTGGATTACCAGGTCGATAACCAAAGTATCGCAATGAGGTTTGTCGATTCCGACAGTTTCTGTTCCTCAAAACGATCGTGTGGTTGGGAATATCGCTATCTGGAAACCAGTTGGAACTCGTCTAGGCTTTTCGCCCGTAGGCTTTATCGACGAGACAGAGTCTTGGTAGAACTGCGATCCTCGATGATAATATTTACCCTCCGGGCGACGCTGTTGTTCTCTTCGTCATCCTATCTCCTTCCGCTTTTCACCCGATTGGTTTTCGGTCGCTCGGAGACAGTTTTGTTGGTCTTTGGGCGGTCGGACTCCAGGAGCAAGTCGTTTATACCCTTGACTTTGACAATTCCGGCGAGGAACTTTCGGCGAGCCTGGCGCCGAGAACCTTGCAGTTCGCAGTGGAGTGACCTCTGGTTTCGTGGAACTCGCAGTAGGAATTATCCTTGTACTGGTTCCTGGTCCAGGTGTTTCCGGAGGTTTTGCCTTGCTCCGAATTGATGGCGTAGTTATGCTCGCCTTGGCGCCTTCCCTTCGATGGACGTACTTGTCGCTACGAGAGGTCTCTTCTTTGAGGACGCTTTGTGGTCCATGCTTTGACAGGACTCTCATCTCTTCCTCCATGACGATGAAGTCTGTTGCCTTGTGGAGGGTATCCTGGATCGTCCGTGGTTTCTCCAGCAATATCCACTTTCGGAACTTCGACTTGTACCAGAGAGTTTTCCTCAGGGCGTCGATTGCGACATTGTCGCTGATGCCTGTTACTCTGGCCATCACCAGTTTGAATCTTCGCATGAAGTCGCGAGCGACTTCGCCTTCCTTCGAGATAGACTCCATAGGTCCACGCCGGACGCTCTGTCCATGAACATGGAGTATTGTTTGAGAAACGCCGACCCCAATTGGCGGAAGCTTCCGATGGAGTTTCTTTTGAGCCGGGAGAACCATTCGAGCGCAGCACCTTTGAGGTGCTCGATGAAGAGAAGACAGTGACCGCGCTCGCTCAAGGCCTGAGTTTACATCTACCCATTGCGATCTGGAAAGACTGCAGGTGCGCCTTAGGATCCGTAGTACCGTCATAGACCGGGATTTTAATTTTCCCTCGGTCTGAGATGTGTGTTTCCGTGATCCGAGCAGTGAATGGCGTTTTCTGTGCTTCCTCGAGAAGTCTATCGATCTCGGGGGCGGAACTGGTTGCCTGGTGGATTTGCGATTTCACTGCTTTCACCTCGGCCACGGTCTTTTTGAGAGATTCGCGGAGATCATGGATTTCGTCATTGCTACCGGTGTTTCTCCGAGTTTGTCGGCGCTGGTCGCGATGGATCCGAGCTTGATCCTCCGCGAATTCTTCCTGTTCAATCCAGTAGAGTTCTTCCTCCTCTTCTGTCATGGGCCTCTCGAAGGATAACGTCTGCCGAGTGGACTGGCTTCGGGTCCTCTTGGGGTGAATGTCAGCGTCTTCATCGGAAGGATCCGATTGGTCGCTGATATCTAGATCGATGTGCTCGACGTTGCTTTCCTTGTTTCCCGTAGCCGGGGGTGGAAGGTTCCGCGAGGTCGTGCGCTGTCCTTTTGGAGCCGTTTCTTCGAGTGGACTCTTCGGGCATCTTTTTCGCTCTTCGAGATCCGGTCGAAGTCTTCTGCCGCGCCGTGCCTTGGTGGATCCGCGCGGCAGCTTGCTCCTTGCAGTTAAGGTGCCGACCTGTTTTGCGAGCGAGGTTATCAGCTTGTCATGTTGTTCCGCCCGCTCCTGGGCGGAGGCGAACAGTTCCTTCATCTTTCTGAGTGTCTCAGTGTTTGCATCAGCAAGGATCGTGGACGATCTCCGCTGGAGTCTTCTCAACGTTGGCATCGACGGGTGTTCCGTCTAGCGTTGGCTGGTCTTTGGTGAGGTCAGTAGACATGATCGAGCGTGTGCAGTTGCGAGATAGATAGATCCGTAACCCACCCTCCTTCTAGCGCCAAACTGTGGGAACCGAAATTTGCACTGTCGAGTTTTCGTTTGATTTGGAGGAAAGCCAAGTAAACTTAACCTTCCTTGAAGGTCCCGGATATCTGCTGGGCCACACACGACACAATCAATGCGAGTTTAAGTTGTAAAAAATAAAAATCGTAAATATAGAGCGAAAGATATCTTATTTCCGAATTCGCGTTTGAGCGTGAACAACAGGTAAAGAAATCGACTACAAGAGCTGTCGAAAAGTCCGCTAGTCCGGCCGCCTAAATCTAACCTAGTTGAGTCGTAGCTCTCTAGTGAAAACAGAAAAGAAATACTGAATGTGCTCTAAGTGCTAAAGTGCTCTGGAAATTTTGTGATGATTTGCTCCTCGCCCAAAGCTCTCCTTATATACTCCTCTTAAGACGGTCTATCTTCCTTCGGGCTGAATCGGGCTTTTTCCATTTTCGTCCATCTTCGTGTTTATCAGGAAACTTGACATTTATCTTCGGAAAACTTGACATTTATCTTTTGGAAACTTGACATTTATCTCTTATGTGAGGATAAGGATAAACCGTCATAGTTATCCTTCCTTTTCGGAAAATCGTAAGTGGGCCGTTTTGGTCATGTCGGGCTTCTTAGGCGTTTTTACGGTTTTTCGAGAAAATAGTCTTCGGTTTTTTGAATTTCGAAGAATCCCAATTCCTCGATAGTCGAGATGATTGGTGTCTAGAATAACCGTGATTGTTTAATACGATGAATCGAAATCCATTCATCATTCGAACCTTTTATGGTCTTCGAGATTTCTCGTATCGGATCGAGATGGACTTGATTCGTAGATTTCCGCCTTCGAGGGTTTGCGTAATGAGGCTTCGAACTTATATTTTAGAATATGAACTTTGTTAAACAATCGAGAAGGCTTGGCGGAAGAATCGCCTTGTTTCTAACAATCCAACATGGGTTTAAGGGACCAAGATGTTGCCGTTGCTCGAGATCACGGACGACTGCACGGATGGGCCAGACCCTTGCCGCCGGCGCCAGACGGGAGACGACGGGCCTGCCGCCGGGCGCCAGACGGAGACGACGGGCCTGCGCTGGCGCCAGACGGGGAGGACGAGCCTGCCGCTGGCGCTAGCGCCGGGCGCCGCCGGGCGTGGTCGGTTCGCGGCGCCCTGCTGCCCGTGCCGTGTCCTGCGTCCGCCTATGCTGCTGCTGCTTGCCTTCGTCGATCCCCGGGGCTCACGATCCGTTTGTGCCTTCCCGTAAGTTCGTCGAGTGACGACCCGTTTCTCGGTTTCGATCGTCACTTAGTCTTCTTCCGAGGACTTTCGGGTGATGATTTCGTCGTTGACCGATTTTGACCCCAACAGAAGGTTCTCTTTGTCGGAAGTTTTCCAATTCCTAGGGGAAAGGTTAGTTCCTGAGTTCCTGAGTTCCTGAGTTCCAGAGTTCCTTTCAGTGAGGACCCGGGGTACTCTTTTGCGGGGACCCGGAGGCCTGAGTCCTTCCTGGAGCCTGAAGGAAAATGATACCTGAGTATTTTTCCCCAACACCTTCCATCAAGGCCCCAGACCAAGAAACGAAACTCGCCATCCCTGGAAATGAGAGAATAAAACCATGGATCCTTTAGATTAATCGATCTCATCATCCTCCGAGTCTGGAAATGCTCACTGGGTAACAGTCGCCCTTCGACTCTTGACGACCAAGATCTTCATTCCTCCTAGGTCCTGCTACAGGTATGAGGACCCTGCATCCAGAAAACGAATGTCAACCCTCACTGAAGCGTCCTAAAATCCATCTGCGTCAGGGCAAGGAGCATATTACTTATCATGCAAAGTACTGCATGAGGAGCTTACGTGCTTACTCTCAGGCATATAATGCAAAGTACTGCGTAAGTAGCTTACACGCTTACCCTTACGCAGGGAGCATCGTATGAAACATGCCAATCCCTACAACAACGCAGGGGGCATGAGTACAAACGCAAAAGTACTGTATTCAAACTCAGAGTTTGTACAGGGAGCGACAATGGGTATGAGACTTAAGGCAGGATTGGGTCTGCGAAAACCTGAGTATGCTGTTGGGGAAAAATATCCATGTACCAGATTTCTCCAGCCTCCAGGCTCGGTACTTGCCTCCAACCCTTGCATCAAGAGGACCTGCTTCCGACCCCTGCTCTGGAACCGACCCTGGAGTAAAATGGAAGTTTTACGCCGAAGAGAATCTTACATATTTACGAATATGGAAGAGTACGACCAACTTCAACCGACATCTACACCTATAAAAGGGGAGCCTAAACCCTAGAACAAGGGATCCACATTCCGAGACTAGGAGATTAGGGTTTAGGCGGCTAGAATTAGGGTTTTCACACCAAAAACATTGTAGTCCCTGCTCGATTAATCAATAACATCTCTTTAGTCTCGATTTCCTGCTTTTCCATACAAATCTTCTAGTGTTCCGTAGTACTAAAACGACCCTACAAAAAATACCATAACAGTTTGGCCCTAGAAGGAGGCGAGTAATCCAAACTACGCGACGATGAAATTAGAAGAACATAACGATCAATCCGAAGCCACTCCGAGGGAAATCGAGATGCTCAACCGACTCGACAACCTCCAAAGCCAGATCACCGAACTCCACAAGTCTCGAGAGGCGACAGTGGGTAATTCGGAGCTCCTCCAAGAAGTCCAAACCATGAAGGGCAAACTTGACGAGCACTCCAGATAGCTGCAGCAAAGCGCCGAGAAGCTGGGAGGCCTCGAAGCTGAACCTAGCTCTTCAGGATAAGAATCAGGCTCGTGGAGAAGCTGGTAACAAACGACGAAGGTTTCGAACCCGAGTTTGACCCATGCCTCCTCTCGAAACGCCGACGAATAAAGAAGGAGCAGCTCATCGACCCATTCCCGTGGATGAACCCGAGAATGGAGACACAGTCCCTAGGAAGACTCGGACACATAGGGATAGCGACTCCGAGATGGAGGATGAAGAATACTCGTCCGACGATCCAGCGATCACAGATCCTGCCATGGCAGCTTACCTAGAGAAGATGTTCTCCGAGAAATTCAATACAATCCAATCTATGGTAGAGAGACTCTCCGGAGTAGCACCCCCTGTCCGAAGAAGCGATCCTAACTCGTACTCCGATACCCTGTTCGTAGAGGAGATCGCATCGGTCGAGATGCCTCAGAAGTTCTCCTTACCAGCCGTAAAGATGTATGATGGGACCAGCGACCCCGACAATCACATTGCTCAATACAAACAGCGGATGCTGATTGTAGCGATCCCAAAGGAGCTAAGAGAGCCGACTATGTACAAAGGTTTCGGTTCAACTCTCACTGGTCCTGCTCTCCAATGGTATATCAACCTCCCTACGAAGTCTATAAGGTCCTTTGCAGCGCTTAGCGATAAGTTTGTAGAGCAGTTTGCCAGCAGCAGAAACCTGGAGAAAAGCTCTGACGATCTCTACGAAGTTCTCCAGCATAGGGGAGAACCACTCCGGACCTATATCGCGCGCTTCAATCAAGAGAAAATGGCCATCCCGCAATGCAACGCGGAGACAGCTATCTCTGCCTTCAAGAGAGGTTTGCTCCCCGATGGAGATCTATACAAGGAACTGACCAAGTATCAGTGCAAGACTATGGAAGACGTCTTATCCCGGGCCTGGGCACAAGTGAGATGGGAAGAGGATATCATAAGTCGAGCCAAAGCTCAGCAGAAACAGGATCAGAAACAGGTCGAACAGCCGAGGAAAGACCGCGGCGAAGGATCTCAGTCCAGACCTGTAAGGGAAGCAGTCAATCACCCCAGGGGCAGGTACCAGAACCGTCCCCTGGCTCGAGCTGAAGGCTTGGCCGTGTCAAACTGGCCCGATATCTCCCATTTATCGATCTCAAAGCCTGAACTGGTTAATGTTCTAAGGCAGATGGGTCAACAAGTCAAGTGGCCCCCGAAGATGAAGGCTTCTGATTCTGACCGAAATCCCAACTGACGGTGCGATTTCCATAACGATCACGGTCATAAGACAGAGGACTGCATCGCCTTGAGGATAGAAGTTAACGAACTCCTAAAGAAAGGACATCTAAAGGAATTTCTTTCTGATAAGGCCAAGTACTTGTTGGCCAAAAGAAACACGAACCATTCTACCGAAGCAGCCCCTGCTTCACCACCACGACAAGACATGTTTATACATGTTATCACTGGCGGCTCCGAGGTAAGTGGAATCAGTCATGCACCCGCGAAAAGAAGCACCAGGAACGCAAAGAATGGTCAAGACACGGGAGATCCAAAGCGCATGCTCCTTGGTACAAACGAGATCAGCTTCGCTGCCAAAGATCATGAGAAGGTCCTGGCTCCTCATCACGACGCCCTGGTCATATCGCTAACTGTGGCGAACTGCTTGGTGAAGAGAATATTGGTAGACAATGGTAGCTCCAGCAGTATCATCTTCCAACCCGCCTACTCAGACCTAGAATTGGAGGAAAACGAGGAAAGTCACCCCGCTCATAGGCTTTAGCGGAGAAGTGAAGCAGACACTAGGGGAAATCATCCTCCCAGTGTATACCGGGGGGATCAACCTATCCACCAAATTCCTGGTCATCGAATGTCCGTCTTCTTACAACATAATATCCTGAAGACCCTGGATCCATGATATGGGAGCCGTACCTTCGACTCTCCATCAACTGGTAAAATTTCCTACCCCCTGGGGCACCCGAATGATCAAAGGGGATCAGGAGAACTTCAGAGCCTGCTATCAAACAACCTTAAGGGGGAAGACCAAGGTCTTATAGCAATTACAGCAAAAGCTTCCAGCTCCGCATGCAGTAGAGCCGGAAGTAGAAGATATGGACGAAGTGCCTTTGGTGGAAGGGGACACTACGCGAAATCTACAAATAGGATCCAAGCTCCCCGAGGGAATGAGGCAAAGACTATTAGATTTCCTGAGGTCTAATTCCGATTGCTTTGCCTGGTCTCACGAGGATATGCCAGGAATCGACCCTGAGGTCATCATGCACAAGTTACGAGTGGATCCCCAGTATCCGCCTGTCCGACAGAAAAGAAGGAAATTCGCCCCAGAAAGGGACGAAATCATCAACAAGAAAGTAAGAAACTTGCTCGATGCTGGGTTCATACGAGAAGTCCAGTATCCAGAGTGGCTGGCCAACGTGGTCGTAGTGAAGAAGCAGAATGGGAAGTGGAGAGTCTGTATTGATTTTACAGATCTCAACAAGTCATGTCCTAAGGATCCCTTCCCCCTTCCTCACATAGACAAGCTAGTCGACGCCGCCGCAGGTCATCAACTCATGAGCTTCATGGATGCGTTCTCGGGTTACAACCAGATCCTTATGCATCCGGAGGACCAGGAGAAGACCTCCTTCATGACATCCAGGGGCATCTACTGCTATAAGGTCATGCTTTTCGGGTTAAAAAACACCGGGTCTACCTATCAGAGGCTGTTAAACTTGATGTTCGCAGATCAGATAGGACAAGCAATGGAGGTCTATATTGATGACATGTTGGTCAAGTCCCTCGAGGCAAAGGACCATATCTCTCATCTGCAGCAGGCCTTTACCACGCTACGGAAGTACCACATGAAGCTCAACCCCACAAAGTGTTCTTTCGGAGTCAGCTCCGGATTGTTCCTCGGGTACATAGTTACCCATGGGGCATAGAGGCTAACCCAGAGCAGATAAGAGCCATCCAAGTAATACCTTCTCTCCGCAACGTAAAGGAGGTGCAAAGATTGACGGGCAGGAAGGCCGCATTAAGTAGATTCATCTCCAGGTTATCTGATAAATCTCATGCCTTCTTCGAGGCCCTGGAGAATCCCGAAGACTTCCAATGGAGCTGCAAGTGCAAGTTGGCACTGAATGACCTAAAGGTTTATCTCACCACGCCACCTCTTCTATCAAAACCCCTTGTGGGAACCGAAATTCGCACTGTCGATTTTAGTTGATTTGGAGGAAAGCCAAGTGAACCTAGCCTTCCCTGAAGGTCCCGGTTATCTGCTGGGCCACACACGACACAATCAATACGACGGAAAGAAAAAGAAAAGAAATATGAAAATCGTAGGAAAAAGATAGAGCAAAAGATCTTATTTCCGAATCCGCGTTTGAGCGTGAACAACAGGTAAGAGCCTCGGCTACAAGGGCTGTCGGCAAGTTCGCTAGTCTAGCAACCTAAGTTCTAACCTAGTTGAGTCGCAGCTCGCTAGTAAAAAACGGAAAAAGTGCCTAAGTTGCTCTAAGTGCTGTGTTGCTCTCAAAAAGTTCTTCTTTTTGCTCCTTGCCCCAAGCTTTCTTTATATACTCCTCTTAAGACGGTCTATTTCTCCTTTGGGCCGAATTTGTCGTGAATCGGGCTTCTTCCATTTTCTTCGGTCTTCATGCTTATCGGGAAACTTGACATTTATCTTCAAGAAATCTGACATTTATCTTCGGGAAATTTGACATTTATCTCTTTATGTAAAGATAAACATGGGCCGTCAAGTCCATTTCGACTTGATCTCCTGGAAAGTCGTAAGTGGGCCGCTTGGTCGCGTTTGGGCCTTCCTGGGCCATTGCTTCGACCGTGGACGCTTTACGGTTTCGCGAGAAACTATCCTGCCATGGTACTTGTTTTACCGAAGGAACCCCAACTCCTCGTATAGTCTAGATGACTTGGTGTTTTTAGAATAACCGTGATCGTTTTATACGATGAATCGAAATCCATTCGTCAACCGAACTTTTGGTGGTCTTCCGAAGCCTTCCCGATTTATTTCGACCAGAGCGAAATGGGGTTCTTGTTGGGGTCAAAATCGGTCAATGACGAAATCGTTACCCGAAAGTCCTCGAAAGAAAAGCCAAGCGACAATCAAAGCCAAGAAACGGTCGCCGCCGATAAAACTCACGGGAAGGCTCGTCCACTCCCATCGGGCACCAGCGACAAGGGTCCTGGCGCCCATCCGTGCAATCATCTCATGATCTTGGGCAATGGCGGCACCTTGGTCTCTTAAAACCCATGTCCGAATCGTCCGAGATCTACAATGAGTCTTCCGCAAAGCCTTCCCGATTGTTTAAAAGATTCGTCTTTTAACACATCTAAAGCTCGAAGCCTCGTTACTCACATCCTTGAAGATGGAAAGTCTACAAATCCAAGTCCATCTCAATCCCGATACTCGAGGAGTCTCGATTATCTCGAAATCTACGGCTAAAGATCTTCCCAAAACTCAAAGATTTCCAAACGACTAACGGGAAAGATCGAACAACGAAAACCCACAGACGGCAAGATGGCCTGGCCGGGCGGCACGCTGGACGCTGGCGCCTGGCCGAGGCCCTCGCCTGGCGCGCGCACTCGTCACGCTGGCCGCCTGGCGCCAGCGCACTTGGCCTGGCGCCGCGGCACCCCACGCTGGCTGGCCTGGCGCCGGTGGCACGCTGGACGCTGGCCAGCCTGGTGCCGGCGGCACCTCGCCTGGCGCCGGCACGCTGGACGCTGGTCGCCTGGCGCCGGCGGCACTCGCCTACGCGGCACCCTGGCTGGCGCTGGCGGCACTGCCACGCTGGCGGCCTGGCGCCGGGCGGCACCTGTCACGCTGGTCGGCCTGATGCCAGCGCACCAGCCTGGCGGTCCACGTCCTGGTCTCGGTCCTATCGTGTCCGGTCCGATCCCATCTTAGCTGGTTCGATCAATCTAAGTTTGGTACGATCACGGTTATTCTAGAACACCAATATCTCGACTATACAAGGAATTGGGGTTCCTTCGAAACAATGAAACCTTCAAAGACCATTCTTTCAAAACCGTAAAATGCCTAAACGGCCTAACGTGGCCAAAACGCCCACTTACGATTTTCGAAAACAAGGATAACTATGATGGTTTTCTTTATCCTCACATAAGAGATAAATGTCAAGTTTCCAGAAGATAAATGTCAAGTTTCCGAAGATAAATGTCATGTTTTCCAAGATAAATGTCAAGTTTCCGATAAACACGAAGATGGACGAAAATGGAAAAGCCCGATTCAGCCCGCGAAGATAACCGCCTTAAGAGGAGTATATAAGGAGAGCTTTGAGCAAGAAGCAAACCAGATCACAAACTTTCAGAGCACTTAGCACTTAGAGCGATTTAGCATTCTTTTCTGTTTTCACTAGCGAGCTGCGACTCAACTAGGATAGACTTAGGCGACCAGACTAGCGGACTCCTCGACAGCTCTTACAGCCGATTTCTTTTCTTGTTGTACACGCCAAACGAGAATTCAGAAATAAAGATCTCTTTCGCTCAACTTTACGATTTCTATTTTCGCAACTTTTATCTCTATTGATTGTTTCGTGTGCGGCCCAGCAGATATCCGGGACCTTCAAGGAAGATCGGGTTAACTCGGTTTTCCTCCACAAATCTTTATCGGAAATTGACGGTGCGAATTTCGGTTCCCACAGTTTGGCGCTAGAAGGAGGGGGGGGTTACGGATCTATCTATCTCGCAACTGCACACGCCGATCATGTCTACCGACGCCACCAAAGATCAGCCAGCTAGACGGAACACCCGCCGATGCCAACGTTGAGAAGACTCTAGCTGGAGATGCGTCCGCAGTCACTGCTGATGCAAACACTGAGGCGCTCAGGCAGATGAAGGAACTGTTACCTCCGCCCAGGCACGGGCGGAACAACATGACAAGCTGATAACCTCGCTCGCAAAACAGGTCGACACCTTAACTGCGAGGAGCAAACTGCCGCAATCCACCAAGGCTTGCAGCGAAGACTCGACGTCGGATCTCGAGCACGAAAAGATGCCCGAAGAGCCCACTCAGGAAACGGCTCCGAAAGGACAGCAAACGACCTCGCGGAACCTTCCACTCCCGGCTACGGGAAACAAGGAAAGCGACGCCGAGCGATCGATCTAGATATCAGCGACCAATTGGATCCTTCCGATGAAGACGCTGACATCCACCCCAGGACCCGGCCAGTCCGCCGCGGACGGTATCGTTCGATAGGCCCATGACGAAGAGGAAGAAGAACTCTACTGATGGAGCAGGAAGAACTCGCGAAGATCAAACTCGGATCTATCGCGACCAGCGCGACAAACTCGGAGGAACGCCGGTAGCAATAGCGAGATCCATGATCTCCACGAATCTCTAAAAAGACCGTCGGCGAAAGCGGTGAAATCGCAAATCCATCAGGGACCAGTTCCGCCCCGAGATCGATAGACTTCTCGAGGAAGCACGAAAACACCGCTCACCACCCGGATCACGGAAACACGATCTCAAACCTGTGGAAAATCAAAATCCCGTCTATGACGGTACGACGGATTTTAAGTCGCACCTGCAGTCCTTCCAGATCGTAATGGGTAGGTGCAAACTCCCAGAACGCGAACGAGACGCGGGTCATTGTCTTCTTCGCCGAGCACCTCAAAGGTGCTGTGCTCGAATGGTTCTCCGGCTCAAAAGGAACTCCATTGGAAGCTTCCGCCAACTGGCCTCGGCGTTTTCAAGCAATACTCCATGTTCATGGACAGAGAAACGTCCGACGTGGACCTATGGAGTCTAGCTCGAAGGAGGACTACGCTCCGCGACTTCATAAGGTTCAAGCTGGTGATGGCCAGAGTAACAGGCATCAGCGACAATGTCGCATCGACTCGAGGAAAACTCTCTGTACAAGTCAAAGTTCGAAAGTGGATACTACTGGAAAAGCCGCTGACAATCCAGGATACTCTCCACAAGGCAACGGACTTCATCATTATGGAAGAAGAGATGAAGCTTCTATCGCAGAAGCACGGACCACAGAAAACGCCCTCGAAAAGAAAACCTCTCGAACGACAAAACGTCCATCACGAAGGGAAGACGCCAAGGCGAGCATAACTACACCATCAACTCGAGCAAGGCAGAACCTCCGAAACACCTGGACCAGGAACCAGTACAAGGATAATTCCTACCGCGAAGTTCCACGAAACCAGAGGTAACTCCACCGCGAACTGCAAGGTTCTCGCCGGCTCGCCGCAAAACTCCTCACCGCGAACTGTCAAAGGTCAAGAGTATAAAGGACCTGCTCCGGACTCCGACCGCCAAAGACCAACAAAACTGTCTCCGAGGACCGCGCACCGAAAATCAATCGGGGAAAACGCGAAGAAGACAAGACGGCCAAGGGAACAACAATAGTCGCCAGAGGGTAAACATGATCATCGGAGGATCACAGTTTTACCAAGACTCGTCTCGCCGATAAAAGCCTACGGGCTAAAAGCCGAGACAAGTTCCAACTGGTTCCCGGACAGCGATGTTCCTAACCACACGATCGCTGAGAACAGAGACCATCGGAATCGACAAACCTCACTGCGATCCTTTGGTCATCGACCTGGTAATCCAGGATCTCGGTCGGCCGCATTCGCCGATACAGGAAGCACGGTCAACGCCATCTTCCTCGACACCCTCTACAGGATGAAGATCCCACTTAGGAAGTCGTCCCTGAGCCAAAACCTTTGACGGGTTTTGGCGTCACTACCATGACCCTCGAGAATTAAGCTCCGGTCATGGCAAAGGAAGTCACAAAGATCGCCGAGTTTGCAGTAGTCGACAACCCGCCATCTACAACGCCATCATGGGAACCCCTTGATCAACTCCATGAAGGCAGTACCATCCACATATCACCTCGATATCAAGTTTCCGACTGACCGAACCGCAGCCATCCGGGTAGTCAGAAACAATCAAGACTCGTTACCTAGCCGAAGTTCAAACTGCGAAAAGATCGGACGCCCTGCGCCAACCCAAACGAGCAAAGGAATCACACAACATTCCCGAGGACTCAAGAAAGATGATCCAGAATCATCCGAACAGGCAACGATTCAAGACAGCGAAAAGCCTCGAGTCCACCGCCATAAAGCAGACAACTCGACCCCGACAAACCACCGATCCAACCAGCACGATCGAACGGCAACGCGACGGGAGTAAAACGCTTACAACTATCAGAACTACGAGATGGCTTGATCCTCGAAGAGGTACGAGGCAGCTCGTCAAACCCGGCGAAGTTCAGCTATCCCCTCACCAAAAGGGGACTGCGCGATACCCTATACTCCCACAAAACTCGAAAAATCCGCATTATGTACTGAACTTTTCAAAATTTTTAATAAAATTATTTCTATCTTTTATGCTCACTTAAACGCATCAACGCCGAAAACAAAAATCATATCTTCAAAGAAACGCAGACGTCGCAACTTCTTAAAAGATAACAAAACTCGTATCATCCGCAAAGACAGTCCACCGCGACTTAAAATAACTCACGCCGTCGATTGGCCCGACGGATGCACAAGAAACGCTTCACTCAATACAAACTCGTAGTCAGACCTACAAGGTCCTCTTACATCCGACAAGGATATCATAGCGCTATACAAGAAACCCAAAATTTTGGTTTAGCGTCTCGGATAAACTCCGAAGATAGCTCGATTCTTTTAACACAAGTCATATAAGCGGACTAGTCGCAGACTTTAAACGAAAAGAATCAGGAAGAAATCACTAACAGGCAAAACGAAAGCCGATCAGTCATCGCACAGCCTTAAAGCTGAGAGTAAGCCTAGGTCTTGCCCTAAACCCAGTCTTGCTGGATCTTGACATCTCACAGACATAGTATCGTATATGAGATCCCAAAACATGTCTCTTATCGCTTACACCTAAAACGCTCGCTAAAAAGTAGCATACGGACCAAGCGACAAAAAAGAGTTAGGATATGAAGTGACTACTCGCATCCTTCCCTCTACACTTGACGAAAGTATAAATCAAAACAAAAGACGAAATCTCGTAAATTTTCATATTCATAAAGTACGCAAAAACGGCGGGATTCAAAGCCACCAACGGCCAGGCCCAAAACATAAGAATGCAACCTCCAACGGTCGCAGAATAAAACTCTAAAACGCCGCACACGGCCAAAAATACGATTCACAAAAGGAAGTCAACATTGAGAAATCCGGATGCGGAAATCCCAAATGAACTAGCAGGCTGGTCCACTTCCTCATTCACGCCTTGAGCGTTCCCACCACCCTCGGCGTTCTCATCGGCTCCGGCCTCCACCGTATCCTCGGAAACCTCGTTAGGTTCCCATAGTCTCCGGACTCTTTCTTCTACCGGAGGAACCAAGGACTCAGCATGAGCACACTCGGCCATGAAATCCTTCATCTCAGCAATCTCGAATCAAAGAGAAATCCGGTTCAGACTTGTAAAGGTTTCTGACGAACCCGGCACTCGAAATCACCAACAAACTCCTGAGCTTCTTTAAAACATTGAAACTCAGCAGCAAACGATTCCGCCCGTCTTGCCACCTCAGCTGCGACCATCCTTCTTCCTCTCCTTTCCGCCCGAGGCTCGAGCATGAAGCTCAGCTTGCTTCGCTTTCTGCGCCTTTACCTCTTGTCGGAACCGAAAAGCTCGCTCCGCTTCTGTGGTCTTGAAGTTAGCAATCCTGGATTTGCGGAAACTCGAGCGCCTCGCTAAACACTCTTAGTCCCTGCATAAACTCAAGATCAGCAAGCATGCTTATATACAGATTGAGCGTAAGGTTAAAGTTCAAGGCCAAACCTCGTTGACACGTTGGGAGCCCTCGGCAAAACCCGTTGTTTCTCCTCATCCTCCAGCACTCATCAGTAACAAACTCCGGAGGAAGGCCATCAAAGAAGTTGTTGGGTGGAAAATCGCTGGCTCCGCCTTTTTCCGTTGGAGCAAAACTAGGGTTTTCTCCCAACGGTGAAGGATCTTCCGAGCCTTCCCCATCATCGATTTCCTTCCCCTTACGAGATCTCTGTCTACGCCTCCGAGTAGGAGCTTCGATGACCGGTTCGGCATCATACGACGGGACAGGATCTCGGGACCGATAAAGTCTAACCGCGTCTCGAATCCGTTCGAGGGTGAAGGACTTCCAGAAAAACGGCCTTTGACGAAGAAGATCTCTCTGACAAAGAGATCACCATGCAAATGCGCGATAGGGTTGTTCCCTACAAAGCGAAACTTTTTCACTAAAACTCGCGACTTCGAAATGGTGAAATAGACAACAGGTTTTTCATCGTATTACCTCGGTTGAAGTTCCATGCTTGCGGAAATAGATGGAGGCAGCTCTCCTCGACAGACTCACCATCTATTTGGACGAAGAAGAAACGCCTGCCACGATTTGGGATTCAAGTAGTCCCCGAATCACGCCATATCCTTCTTAGGCAGCATGGAGTAGTAACCGCCGCCCCGCGGCCGAGTGCCCCAAAGACCTTCAAATCATCGGGACCAAGATCAATCCCGAGTTCAGTAGCTAGCGTCACGCCAAGCCAACTCTCCAAGGCAGGAACGCTGAGCTGGCTGATCGAAAGTTCGAAGCGGTGAAGCGCACGAACAATGGCACCAGGGATCGGGAACCACATACGCAGTATGTAAAGAAAGCCTCAGTAACATGTAAAGAAACCTTGGGAGGATTCCTTGCACTCGCTACCAACGGAATCTGAATTTGACTCCTTCAGGAACCTGGTAAAATCTCAAGAACCTTGAGATATTTACGAGAAACCAAGCTCGGCGTAAAGAGCACCAGGCTGCCTCAAAGGTCTCCTCGAACAGGGATCTCTGGTGTTGGGGCGAACCTACAAGGGCTCGGTAATACGCATTCTTCGCTTCCTCCTTGACCAACTCCTCCTGCTTCACCGTCACATGGGAAGGAGAATCATCCGAGGATGAATGGGAAGAAGAGTTTCTTTTGAGGATCTTGAAGACATTGTTCTTAAAGAGAGAGAAAGGATTCGAGAGAGAGAGTAAATTTTATGATGAAGTAAGAATGAGATTTCTTACTCCATCCTTATAAAGGAGGTAAAATCACTATTTACCCGACTTTCGCAAACGACACGCCTCTACACCTTCCCATACGGCAATACCGCAAGCTAGGATCCGACAGGCACTACGGTTGGGGTCAAAATCGGTCAATGACGAAATCGTTACCCGAAAGTCCTCGAAAGAAAAGCCAAGCGACGATCAAAGCCAAGAAACGGGTCGTCGCTCGATAAAACTCACGGGAAGGCTCGTCCACTCCCATCTGGCACCAGCGCAAGGGTCCTGGCGCCATCCGCAATCATCTCATGATCTCGGCAATGGCGCATCTTGGTCCCTTAAAACCCATGTCCGATCGTCCGAGATCTACAATGAGTCTTCCGAAAGCCTTCCCGATTGTTTAAAAGATTCGTCTTTTAACACATCTAAAGCTCGAAGCCTCGTTACTCACATCCTTGAAGACGGAAAGTCTACAAATCCAAGTCCATCTCAAATCCGATACTCGAGGAGTCTCGATTATCTCGAATCTACGGCTAAAGATCTTCCCAAACTCAAAGATTTCCAAACGACTAACGGGGAAAGATCGAACAACGAAAAACCCACAGACGGCAGGATGGCCTGGCGCCGGCGGCACGCGGACGCTGGGTCGGCTGGCCGGCGGCATCCGGACGCGAGCGCTACGCTGGCGGCACCGGCTGGCGCTGGGCGGCATCGCCACGCTGGCCTGGCCTGGCGCCGGAGGCCACGCTGGCCGCGCATGCCGGGCGGCACTCGCCCTGGGCGCGCCGCTGGTCGCTGGCATGCCGCGCACCGCTCACGCCGGCACATCGCACGGGCGGCCTGGCGCTGGCGGTACTTCCACGCTGGCCAGCCTGGCGCCGCTGCCCGGCTGCCGGGCGGCACTCCACGCTGGGCTCTGGCGCCGCACCGGCCTGGCGCCGGGCGGCACCACACGCTGGTCGGCCTACGGGCGCACTCGCCCGGTCCACGGCCCTCGCCCGTCTCGTCCTATCGTGCCGGTCCGATCCCATCTTAGCTTGTTCGATCAATCTACGCAAGTTTGGTACGATCAGGTTATTCTAGAACACCAATATCTCGACTATACAAGGAATTGGTTCCTTCGAAACACCAAACCTTCAAAGACCGTTCTTCAAAACCGTAAAACGCTTAAACGCCTAACGTGGCAAAACGCCCATTTAATTTTTCGAAAAGAAGGATAACTATGACGGTTTATCTTTATCCTCACATAAGAGATAAATGTCAAGTTTCCAGAAGATAAATGTCAAGTTTCCAGAAGATAAATGTCAAGTTTTCCAAGATAAATGTCAAGTTTCCGATAAACACGAAGATGGACGAAAATGGAAAAGCCCGATTCAGCCCAGTGAAGATAATCCGCCTTAAGAGGAGTATATAAGGAGAGCTTTGAGCAAGAAGCAAACCAGATCACAAACTTCAGAGCACTTAGCACTTAGAGCGATTTAGCATTCTTTTCGCTTTCACTAGCAGCCGCGACTCAACCAGATAGACTTAGGCACCAGACTAGCGGACTCTCGACAGCTCTTACAGCCGATTTCTTTTCTTGTTGTACACGCTCAAACGAAATTCAGAAATAAGATCTCTTCGCTCAACTTTTACGATTTCTATTTTCGCACTTTATCTCTATTGATTGTTTCGCAGCGCCCAGAGATATCCGGACCTTCAAGGAAGATCGGTTAACTCGGTTTCCTCCACAAATCTTTATCGGCGAATTGGCCAGGATGGGCGAAGTTGGCACCCGCCTCCGACTAGCGCTGGCGAAGCTGGCGCTGGCGCCGAATCCAAGACGGGCGAACCTGGCGCCGGAACGACTGGCGAAGTTGGCGCTCGAACTTTGATTTCCGGGCGAAGTTGGCGCTCTATCGAACCAGCGGGCGAGCTGGCTTTCGGCGCCCGGAACCCTTCTGAGCGAGCTGGCGCCAAGCGAAAGGTAGCGAAGGCGAGCTGGCCAGCATCAGAACCAGGCAGGCGCTGGCACCGATGGCGGAGCGGCAGGCAAAGGCTTACCCCGGCGAGAACCAACCGCCAGGCGGCGTATGGCGCCAGAACCTTTGGTGACGCCTGGGCTATGCACCAGGCGGCCCGGCCGGGAATAACTGGCTGAGCAGCGCCGGACTAACCGCAGGCGACGGCGCCAAGGCCAGCAGAGCGAAGCACCGGGCCAACCGCAGAGAGCGGCGCCGGCGCTCCAGAGCCAGCACGGGCGAAACGGCGCTTAGCGCCATTAGCCAACACTAGCGACGGCGCCAGCGCCCAGGACATGCAGCGGCGCTCCTGCTGGTGTTGGGACCACGATGTGATCATCCCCTCGGCGTTTCATCGAGTAACTAGTTTTTCTTGGTTTTATTAATCACGTTCCTTCCGAGGACTTCGGTGTTGATTGCGTCTTTGACCAATTTTGACCCCAATAGTTTGCCCCCAAGCTAGGATCGTGATTTTTGGTAACAGGTCCTAGCTTGGGGTATCGGCTAGATAGGAAGGTGTGGAGGCAATGTCGTTTACGAAAGTCGGAGTAAATAGTAAATTTTCTTTCTTTATAAAGATGGTAAAATTTTTAATCATTCTTACTCATCACAGAATTTCACCTCCTAAGTTTCTCTCGAAAAAATGTCTTAAGATCCAGATCCTCTAAAATAAATTCTCCTTCTCACTCATCTTGAGTGGTTCTCCGTGAAGCCAAGTGGATTCTGCGAGAACACGAGGAAGAAGTTGGGAAGATCTGAGGAGGCATACTCTGAGCTTTATGTGGCTCGAGTCAGCCTCATGGGATCATCCCCATCGGGAGACCTCAGAGGTGCGGGCGCCATTCTCACCAAGCATGGTCTCGAGTACCTCACGATTCTTGAAACTTTTACCAAGTTCAGTGGGGTTCGTTTGATTCGACCCGGTGGCGAGGAGTACGGAGGAATCCTCCTGAGGGCTTCTTTACTTGTTATGAAGCCTTTCTTGCTTACCGCATGGTTCGATCCCTGGTACTATTGTCCGTCGTCCTTTGAGAGTTGGCAGGTGTGCTAATCTCGAGTTCTGATTAGGCATGGACCTTAGTCCTAGCGATTCGAGGGACTGTGGTATACTAAGCCAGCGTCGATTGAAGGTCGTATTCCGTGATCCCAAGGAAGGACATGTCCATAATTCAGGGGACTACTTCAAACCCCAAATCGTGGATTCGTCAGCTTCTTCTTTGTCGAATAGGCGGAGAGTCCGTGGGAAAGCTGCCTTCACTTATTCCCTCGAGTGGAACTTTGATGGTAACGGAAAATGAAATCCTGTTTCGTTTCATGCTTTTGAGCGTGCATGGTGAAACTTTTATCGTGCGTGAACAGGACCGTTAACATACTCATGCTGACATTTCGTCAAAGCGAGACCTTCTTCGGGAAGAGCCATTCTTCGGAGTACCTTTTCCGTTGGAAGTCAATCGGTGGAGCTCCATCGATCGAGTCACTCTTCAGCCTTCCGTGTTCGATCTGACGTCGAGGCGATCGCTGTCTTGCCTGTTGAATGGAGACATAGATGCAGGAAAGGAATTAGTCGCGAAGCGGTCTCGGAGATCCTTAAAGCGTTAGGAGGAGATCTAGCCGTTCGGGAAGAGGTGGAACCAGCGAGTTCCCCTGCCGGCTTTTGACGGTCTCCCTCAGCGTTTACTACTGATGAATCGGCTCGAGGATGTGAAAGAAGAAAGTGTTTGTTGGAGTGTTCTCGTCTGATCTATGAGGTTTATCCTTTGAACTTTGATCATATATGTTATCATGCTGCATATATACTTTTCTGATCCTAAGTTCTTACGAGGGAATGAAGTGTTTAGATATTTCGATGGAAGCTTCGAGGATCGAGGATCTCGCTTCAAAGCCGAGGAAGCCCGAGCGAACTCTTCGAACCGGAGAGATTAGGAACAAAGAAGGAGCGAGCCGAACTTCATTCTGAGCCCTTGTCCGTCTTGAAGGAGAAGGCGAGCTGCCGAAGATGGCGTGGAGGAGCTGAAGTCTTTGCCGCGATTTCGAGGCTTGAAGGAAGCTCGAGAGTTTGTGGGTGATTTCGCGAGTGTAGGGATGGGTCGCTAACCATCGTCGCGCCGAGAACCGGGCTTCTCCTTCTCCCTCGAGATGGCTGAGATGGAAGGTCTCATGGCCAGATGTGCTCGCGCCCGAATCCTTGGATTCCTCCGATGGGAAGGGTCTGGGCTTTGGGACCTATCGAGGTTTGAGGAGGACGGTGGAAGGCGGAGCAGAGTGGAAACAGCGGGCGTAGATGAAGAAGTTGACCAGCCTGTTACTTCATTCAAGGGATCTTCACGTCGAATACCTTGTTACCGATGCGAAGGATCATTGGGATCGTATCCCTTTATCGATGATTATGCTTGGCGGATGTGGCGTTTATTTAGCCATTCCACGACCGTAGGAGGAGGTTAAGCAACTTTGTATATTTGGGTTGGCCGTTGGTGGCTTGAATCCCTGCCGTTTTAGCGGCTTGCATATATATTATGTGGATTTAGCCTTGTGATTTGAGTGGCTAACTCTATTTTGTCGCTAGGTCCGTATGCTGCTTTGTAGCGAGTGTTTTAGGTGTTGGCGATGAGAGACATGTTTTGGATCTATTATCTAATTCAATGATACTATGTGAGATGTCAAGATCCAGCAAGACTGGAGTTTAGAGGCAAGATACAAACACTCTCAGCTTTAAGGCTATGCGATGACAGATCGGCTTTCGTTTTCCTGCTAGTGATTTCTTCCTGATTCTTACTGATTAAAGTCATGACTTGGGGCGGCTTATCGCGACTTGTGTAGTAAGAATCGAGCTATCTCGAGAACATCAGTGCTAAACCAAAATTTGGGTTTTCTTGTATAGCGGCTATGATATCCTTAGCCGGATGTAAGAGGACCTTATTCTTGTGAAAAGGTCTGACTACGGTTTTGTATTAGATGAAACGTTTCTGTGTTTGTCCGTGGGGCCAATCAGCATTTGTTTTTTTTTTAAATAGGTGGACTGTTTTGATGGATGATGCACATTTTAACTGAAATTGCGGCGTCTGCGTTTCAATTATGATTTTCGTTTTCGAAGTTTTATCGTTACTATGTCTGCGCATTGAAAGGTTGATAGAAGAATATTATGAAATAGTTTGAAAATTAGAACGTAATGCGGGTATTCGCGTTTTTGTGGGAGTATAGGAGTATCGTACCACTCCCCTTTTGGTGGGGATAGCTGAACTTCGCCGAATTCGACATTACTACGTACCTCTTCGGGATCAAATAATTCTGATTGACCTTCGCCGGACGTTTTTTACTCCTCGTATTAATAATACATTCGATCGTACTAGCCCATCGGTGGCGCAATCGCGAGGGTCGAGTTATCTGCTTCGGCGATGGACTTCGGTTTCGTTGCATCTTGAATCGTTACCTGTTCCGATGATTCTGAATGTCTTTTCGGGTTTTCAGAATGTTGTGTGATTCCTTTGCTCTTTCGTTGGAGACCAACGCGAAGGCGTTCGATCTTTGCGCTGAACTCAACTAGGTAGCAAAGTCTTGATTGTTTCTGACTTCCCAGTTATAACGTTCGGTTCGTCGGAAACTTGATCCCGATGATATGTGGACAATACCTTCATGGAGATGATCCAGGGGTTATGATGCGTTGTAGATAACGGTTATAACCTATGAACTTCGGCGATATTTGAACTTCATAGCCATGACGAGAACTGATCGCCGAGGTCATGGAAGTGACGCCAAAACCGATCAAGTTTTGCTCTGGGATGACTTCTCTAGTGGGATGTTCATCTATAGAAGGTGTCGTGAAAGATGGCGTTGACCGTACTCACTATATGAACAAGGATAGGGCCAACCGAGATCTTGAATCGCAAGTCTATGACTAGAAGGATCATAATGAGTTTGTCGATCAGCTATTTCTTGTTCCCAGCGATGCGTGGTTGGAACATCGCTATCGAAACCAGTTGGAACTTCGTCGGCTTTTAGCCCGTGAGCTTTCGGCGAGATCGAGTCTTCAGTAGAACCGCGACCGATGATCATATTACTGGCGACTCATTGTTCCCTTGGTCATCCTGTCTACTTCACGCTTCTCGCCGATTGGCTTTCAGCGTGGTTATCGGAGACAGTTTTGTTGGTTTTGGTGATGGGACTCGGAGCAAATCTTTATACTTTTGACTGACAGTTAGCGGCGAGTTTCGCGTGAAGCCTGGCGGAACCTTGCGGATGGAGTGACCTCGGTGTCGATGGAACTTCGCTGTAGGAATTATCCTTGTACTGGTTCCTGGTCCAGGTGTTTGAGTTTTGCCTGGTTGAGTTGATGGCGTAATTATGTTGCGTTGACGTCTTCCCCGTGATGGGCGTCTTGGATACTGAAGGGTTTCCTTTTGAGGGCGTTTTCTGCGGTCCATGCTTTCGATAGGACTCTCATCTCTTCCTCCATGACGATGAAGTCCGTTGCTTTGTGGTATCCTGGATGTCGTTGTGGTTTCTCCATAATATCCACTTTCGAATTCGACTTGTACGGAGAGTTTCTCAGAGTGATTGCGACTTGTCGCTGATACCGTCACTCGGCCATCACTTAGACCTTCTCATGAAGTTCGAAGTGATTCATCTTCCTTTTGAGCCAGACTCCATAAGTCCGTGGAATCTCTCATCCATAAACATGATGTTGGTTTGGCCGAGGCTAGTTAGCGGAAACTTCCGATGGAGTTTCTTTTGAGCCGAAGAACCATTGGCGCGCGCTGAGATTTTTTTGACAAAGAGAAGGCGGTGACGGCGTCTTGTTCACGCTCGGGGAGTTTGTATCTTCCCATCGCGATCTGGAAGGATTTGTAGTGCCGCTTGGATCTGTGGTTCCGTCGTGAAGCGGGAATCCTGATCTTCCGAGTCTGAGATGTATTGTCTGTGATCCGGCGGTTGAGCGGCGTTTTGTGCTTCCTCGAGAAGTCTATCGATCTTGGGAGGCACTAGTTGCCTGGTGAATTTGTGATTTCACCGCTTTACCGGCTCTGTTTTTTTCGAGACTTCCAGCGGAGATCGTGGATCGCTATCGCGCTTTCGAGTTTTCGAGGCTGGATACGATGGATCGAGTTTGATCCTCGCCAGTTCTCCTGTTCCATCCAGTAGAGGTCTTCTTCCTCTTAATCATGGGTTTTCGAAGGAGACCGTCTGTCGGGCAGATTGACTTGGGTCCTTCTAGGATGGGCGTAAGCTATCGTCGAATGATCGGATCGATCGCTAATGTCAAGTTGATTCGCTTCGGCGTTGTTCTCTTCGTTGTCCCCAGCGGAAGGTGGAAGATTCTCGTGGTCGGTTGTACCGGTTGGAGAGGTTAAGTCAGGGTTCTGGCCTGAAGAAGTCTTGTCTCTTGCAGCTTGATCGCCGAGTCTCGAAATCGAGTCTTTTGCGCTCACGGGCTCTTGTGATCCCTCGTGGGGCCTTGCTCTTGCCTTCTCATTAAGGTTTCCACCTCTTTTGCGAGAGAGACCGAGTTTTCCTTGTTCGTCCGCTGTTTACGGCAGGCTAACATTTCTTTCATCTGGTCGATATCGTGGTGTCAGCGGTGACGTTGATACGTTTCCAGCTGGAGTGTTGGTTGTGTTGGCATCGGCGGGAGTTCCGTCGTGCGTTTTGAGTTGTCGGTGTTGGTAGCCATATCAGACCCGGCGTGTGGTTCTGAGTGAGATAGATCCGTACCTCCCTCCTTCTAGCGCCAAACTGTGGGAACCGAAATCAGCATTGTCGATTTTAGTTGATTTGGAGGAAAGCCAAGTGAACCTAGCCTTCCCTGAAGGTCGGTTATCTGCGAGCCACACGACACAATAATACGGAAAGATAAAGAAAAGAAATATGAAAATCGTAGGAAAAAGATAGTGCAAAAGATCTTATTTCCGAATCCGCGTTTGAGCGTGAACAACAGGTAAGAGCTTCGGCTACAAGGGCTGTCGGCAAGTTCGCTAGTCTAGCAACCTAAGTTCTAACCTAGTTGAGTCGCAGCTCGTTAGTAAAAACGGAAAAAGTTCCTAAATTGCTCTAAGTGCTATGTTGCTCTCAAAAAGTTCTTCTTTTGCTTCTTGCCCCAAGCTCTCCTTATATACTCCTCTTAAGAAGGTCTATCTCTCCTTTGGGCCGAATCTGTCGTGAATCGGGCTTCTTCCATTTTCGTCGGTCTTCATGCTTATCGGGAAACTTGACATTTATCTTCAAGTAATCTGACATTTATCTTTGGGAAACTTGACATTTATCTCTTTATGTAAAGATAAACATGGGCCGTCAAGTCCATTTCGACTTGATCTCCTGGAAAGTCGTAAGTGGGCCTCTTGGTCGCGTTTGGGCCTTCCGGGGCCATTGCTTCGACCGTGGACGCTTTACGGTTTCGCGAGAAACTATCCTGCCATGGTACTTGTTTTACCGAAGGAACCCCAACTCCTCGTATAGTCTAGATGACTTGGTGTTTTCAGAATAACCGTGATCGTTTTATACGATGAATCGAAATCCATTCGTCAACCGAACTTTTGGTGGTCTTCCGAAGCCTTTCCGATTTATTTCGACCAGAGCGAAATGGGGTTCTCAGGTTTCATGTCTTGGAGGAGTTGAACGGAGAGTCTTCGAGCAAAGATACAAAATATAGAGTTGGACTAGTTGTCGAGACGGTTTTACGTGGAGAAGGTCGCACCTGTCGAGTACTCCGTATCGCCGTGACCAGGATGGGCGAGCTGGCGCCTGGCCCCCGTGACCAGCACGGGCGAGCTGGCGGCGGCGACCAGCGCTGGCGAGCTGGCGCTGGCGCCAGGACCCGCGGGCGAGCTGGCACCGGCGCCGGACCATGAGCGAGCTGGTAGCGCGGGACCAGCGTGGCGAGCGGCGCCGCCGGGGACCAACAGGCGGCTGGCGCTAGCCAACGCGGGTGAACGGCAGCTGGCGGGGCCAGCACTGGCAGTGATGTCTTGCATATTTTCATTGTTTTAGCCTTCCATTTTGTGCATTTTATCCCTTAGTTTAGGCATTAGGCATATTTAGGTTCATTTTGCATTCATAAGTCTTTATCAGGTCTTGGAGTGTACTTTGGAGAATTTGAAGGTGTTTGAGGTACTTTGTTACAAAAAGGAAGGGTGAAAGATGGACTTGGACGATGGCCATAAAGAAGTCTTTCTGTGATAAGATTTGGTGGGGAAATAGTATCTTGAGTTAGCTTTCCATTGGGAGTGATTTCAAGCCATTTGAAGCAATATTGGAGGATTTATGGTTATTTGAGTGAAGGCATGTCAGTGCATCCGGGTCAGCACTCAGCCTGACCAGCCCGCAGGACGAAGGAATGATGCCAGCGATGCAGCACCGGACGGACATGATCGGCCAAGATCTCCCGCGCATGAGGACCCGCTAACATCGGACGCACGGCCTGATCTGCAGGACCACCCACCAGCGGTACAGATCACACCGCGACGGACAAGCTGAAACAAGACCATGCGCTGCCTAATCTGCTCGGGTTACCTTACCCGCGGGACAGGACATACCATACGGGTGGACTAAAGCATCGGACATGCGGCCTGAGTCGAGCACGTGGTACCCGCGGACGGAAGCGAACAAAGCGTCGGAGCGGCCTGAGCTGAGCGATGCGTGGTACCGCGTGGGACGAGACAAACAAGAGCGTCGGATGCACGGCCTGAGCTGGCGATGCGTGGTACCAGCGGGACGAAGCGAACAAAAGCGTCGGACGCGGCCTGAGCTGAGCGTGCGTGGTACCAGCGTGGGGCGAGATCGAACAAGAGCGGATCGCTGGCCTGAGCTGAGCGATGCGTGGTACCAGCGGACGAGACCAGACGGAGTTGTACAAACGCTGGGGACGGGGCGACCATGCCAGCATACCAGCGGGACGAAGCGGCCAGACAAGAACTGCGCGGCCAGCATGCGCCCGGACCGTCCAGCCACGTCCGGCGTTTTTCATGCTGACTTCCCATTGGTCGAGACCTATTGCTTCTAGGGACTTTTAGTAATTTTATTCTATGTTTCTAGGGCTTTTAAGCCTAACTATAAGTACCCTTGTTATCCCTAAGATGGGACTTATGTTATTTATGATCTAAGAACAAAACCTTTGAGTAAAGCTTCATCTTTGATTTATTAATCTCATCTCATCTTGTGTTCTTGATTGTTTATCTCATCTCCTTTCTTTCTCTATATGTTTATGCTTGAATCTCTCATGGGTTTAAGAATAAGCATGTGGATTAGTGAGTAGATTCTTCTAAGATTCATGGGTTAGGGTGATAGAGAGTGATTAAGTTAGATCCAAGGTGTCTAGTATTAGATCTATCATTTCCTTGCATAGATTTGGTGTTTTTAAAGCTATATTTGAGTTGGCCTCTCAAACATAGAGCTGTAGGCATTTCATGCCGGAAGGTGTTCTATGAAATGCCTGAACCAACTTATCTATGCTTTTAGCTTTCTTTGCCTAAGGGATTAGTTGTCTTAGAGGCTAGGATTGCTATTAGACTCATTCTCATTGTTTGCTTTGATCATTACAGCCAAAGGGATTTGGTGTACTTGGGTGATCATAGCAAAAGAGCATTCATCTAGGGATAGAGCTTGCTTAGTTTAGTTGTCTAGGCATAAGGATTAGATTGATTGAAAAGTTAGCATCTTGGATTGAAACTTAATCATTTGATATCAAGTCCCTACACCCATGGGTCTCACTCTCCTCATAAGAAAGAAAGTTTGCTTTTGTTGTGTTTTACTTATTGTTCTAGTTTAATCATCATTCTCTCTAATGGTTGCATTTAGATTGAGCATAGGCTTGCATTCCCTCTGTTTCATTGTCACTTAGGACTGGTTCGACAATCTTATATACTACATCATTTGATTAGAATCTGAAAAGTTCTATCATCAAATTGGCCGTTGCAACTTCTAAGTTGATTGTGACATTGAGATTTAGTCACTTGCTTGAGACTAAATCATTTTTTTTTCTTGTGATATTGATTCTCCTTTTGCATTTTCCTTTGATTTTCAGGTGTATGAACACAAGAAGCAGGGGTGCAACTAACCTGGTTCCCACTGTTGAAGAGATAGCTACACTTGAGAGGAAATAGCAATAAGGAGAAGAGAAGAGGAGCAACAGGCTCACATTCAGAGATTAGGGTTTGAGATGGATGATCATCAACCCCAAGAAGGCAATGGTCAAGGAGCTGACAACCTTAGACCACAGCCAGCAACAACAACACCCACAGCCAGCTAGAGCCATTGGCACATATGACCGTCCTCACATTCATGGCAACAGGACGGGCATCCGTGCACCAGCTGTGGAAGCTAACAACTTTGAGATCAAATCAGGCTTGTTGAGTGTTATTGAAAACAACAAGTACCATGGCTTGGCTGTAGAAGATCCATTTGATCACTTGGACAAGTTTGATAGCTATTGTGGCTTGTCCAAGACCAATGGTGTGTCAGAAGATGCCTTCAAGCTCAAGTTGTTTCCATTCTCTAGGAGACAAGGCACGCCAATGGGAGAAATCTCTACCTAGTGACTCCATCACTACTTGGGATGATTGTAAGAAGGCCTTCTTGGAGAAATTTTCTCCACATCAAGGACAGCCAAGCTGAGGAATGAGATCTCTAGTTTTCAGCAGAAGAACTTGGAAAGCTTTAGTGAAGCATGGGAAAGGTTCAAGGGATATCAAGCTAAGTGCCCACACCATGGCTTCTCAAAGGAGAGTTTACTGAGCACATTCTATAGAGGTGCCCTTCCTGAGTTTAGAGCAAGATTGGATACAGCAAGCAATGGTTTCTTCTGGGCAGGTCTGAAGAAGATGCTGAGGAGCTGGTGGACAACATGGTCAAGAGTGATTCAGTCTACAGTGGAGAACATGACAGGGCTGATAGAACAACCAGAGCTGATGACAACCAGACCAAGAAGGAAATAAAATCCTTGCAAGAGAAGATAGACTTGCTGATTGCTAACCAAGCCAAGCAGGAGCAGATTCACTTTGTGGGTGGTCCAAATCAAGAAAGTCCTCCTAAGGTTAATGAAGTTGAAGGGTTAGAAGGGCAAGAAGAGCTTTGCTTCATCAACAACAATGGTTCTTGGTACAGGAAGGAGCCTAACTTTCAGTACAACAATTACCAGAAAAGGTCTTACCCCAACAACCAGCAAGGAGGTTACACCAACAACCAGCAAGGAGGTTATCAACCAAAGCAAAACACTCAGCAAGGGAACTACCAGCCTAGGCAGAATCCTCCTCCTAGTTTTGCAAACCATGGCAATCAATCTACTCAAGCTCAAGGTAGCTCCTCCCAAGCTAAAGCTCCAGATTCATCTATGGAAGCTATGTTCAAACAATTGTTGGAAGGTCAAGCTAGAGCAGCCAAAGACATTGGCCATGAGTTCAAGACTGTTCACTCCAATATAGACAGCAGGTACACTGAGCTAAACAACAAGATTAGAGCTTTGGAGAATCAGTTTGCTTCTATGAACTCTCAGCCAAGTCGCCAACAAGGAACATTACCAGGAAAGCCAGAGCAAAACCCCAAAGAACCAATGAAGGCAATCACTTTGAGAAGTGGTAGAGAGCTACCTCCAAGAACTCTCCCCAAGGATGGTGAGAAACTAAGTGGGGGGGTGGCTATCAACATTGATGATGATGTTGTGATTGTGGATGAAAAAGTTGATGAGGAGATTTTAGAAAAGATTGTTGAAGCTAAGGGTAAAGGAAAGGTTGGAGAAGAGAAGCAAACACCAAAGCATGGTGAAGTTACTACTCCAACAAAGGAGTCTTCTTTTGTTCCTCCTCCCTATGAACCTAAGCTGCCATTTCCTGGAAGATTCAAGAGGCAACTTTTGGAGAAGTACAAAGCACTCTTTGAGAAGCAATTGAGTGAAGTTCAAGTTACAATGCCAATCATTGATGCCTTCATGCTTGTTCCTCAATACAGCAAGTTCTTGAAGGATGCTGTGGCTGCCAAGAAGAAGGAAATGGAAGGCATGATGGTTCTTACTCATGAGTGCAGTGCCATCATCCAGAGATTGACAATCCCTAAGAAGCTAGAGGATCCAGGCTGCTTTACTCTACCTTGTGCCATTGGTCCTTTAATGTTTGAGAGATGTCTATGTGATTTGGGAGCTAGTGTCAGTCTCATGCCTCTATCTGTTGTCAAGAAGCTTGGGTTTAGCCAATACAAGAAGTGCAAACTCTCTTTGGTGCTTGCTGACCGCTCAGTCAAATTCCCCATTGGTATCCTTGAAGACCTCCCTGTAATGGTGGGAAATTGTGAAATCCCCACTGATTTTGTTGTTCTTGAGATGGATGAAGAAGCTAGAGACCCTTGATCCTCGGAAGACCATTCTTAGCCACAGCAGGAGCCCTTATCAATGTGAAGGAAGGCAAGATTGATCTTCATTTGGGGAAAGAGCACACTCTCCATTTTGATGTCAACGAGGTAATGAATAGGTCAACTGTGCAAGGCCAAGTGTTCTACATAGAGGAGATGGAAGCTCTTGCTGATGAGCTCCTTGAGGAATTGGCACGTGGAGAGTTGACAATAGAGGACCCTTTGCAGCATGCTTTGACAGTGGATAAAGAGGTCCAAGTGGTTGAGAACAAGTAGAGCGAGGCTATTGCAGCCATGCTGGATTCTCGAAAGAAGATTGCTGATAGAGGCCAGTATGAGGAGCTTAAACAAGAGGCATGTCAAGCTGTTTCAGCCACTCAACAAGAGAACACCAAACAAGATGATTGGAGTGAGCTCAAGGCACCAAAAGTGGAGCTAAAACCTCTTCCCCATGGTGTAAGGTGCATTTCTAGGCCCTAATGAGACATATCCTGTCATTGTGAGTAGTGAACTTACTGAACTTGAGCTTTCTCAACTTTTAAATGCACTTAAAAGGTTTAGAAAAGCCATTGGATACTCACTAGATGATATTAAGGGGATATCACCTTCTTTGTGCATGCATAGGATACATCTAGAGGATGAATCAATGACTTCATAGAACATCAAAGGAGGTTGAATCCTAACCTTAAAGATGTTGTAAAGAAGGAGATTCTCAAGCTCTTAGATGCTGGTGTTATCTACCCTATTTCAGATTCTAAATGGGTATCTCCTGTGCATGTAGTTCCAAAGAAGGGTGGTATCACTGTGGTTAAAAATGACAAGGATGAATTGATACCAACTAGAACCATAACTGGCCATAGGATGTGTATTGATTATAGAAAGCTCAACTCAGCATCTAGAAAAGATCACTTTCCATTGCCATTCATTGATCAAATGCTTGAGAGACTTGCAAACCATCCTTTCTATTGTTTTCTTGATGGGTATTCAGGGTTCTTCCAAATCCCCATTCATCCCAATGATCAAGAGAAGACAACATTCACATACCCCTATGGCACCTTTGCTTATCGAAGGATGCCATTTGGGTTATTGATGACAGGCCTTTTCAAAGTCCTAATCAAATGTTGTAGAATACAAGATGTCAATCCAATTCTAAGAGATTCTAATGCAAAGGGAATGCAAGTTCATGCTTAATCTAAGTCTATCAAGATGAGAGGATGATTGTGAAACTAAGACAATATTAAAATGCAATAAAAGATTGAACTTTCTTTCTTATGAGGAGAGTGAGACCCATGGGTATAGGGACTTGATATCAAATGATTAAGCTTCAATCCAAGATGCTAACTTTTCAATCAATCTAATCCTTATGCCTAGACAACAAAACTAAGCAAGCTCTATCCCTAGATGAATGCTCTTTTGCAATGATCACCCAAGTACACCAAATCCCTTTGGCTGTAATGATCAAAGCAAACATGGAGAATGAGTCTAATAGCAATCCTAGCTCCTTTGACAACTAATCCCTTAGGCAAAGCAAGCTAAAACATAGATGAGTTGGTTCAGGCATTTCATAGAACACCTTCGGGCATGAAATGCCTATAGCTCTATGCTTGAGAGGCCAACTCAAATATAGCTTTAAAACACCAAATCTATGCAAGGAAATGATAGATCTAACAATAGACACCTTGGATCTAACTTAATCACTCTCTATCACCCTAACCCATGGATCTTAGAAGGATCTACTCACTAATCCACATGCTTACTCTTAAACCCATGATAGATTTAAGCTTAAACATATAGAGAAAGAAAGGATATGAAATCAAACAATCAAGAACACAAAGACAAAGATGAGATTATAAATCAAGATGAAACTTTACTCAAGAGGTTTTTGTGTTCTTTGATAGATAATGAGATAAGTCCCTCAAAGGGGATACAAGAGTATTTATATGGGGCTTGGAAACCCTTAGAAACATAAAATAAAAATTACTAAAAGGTCCTTGGCCAACTTGATTTTCAACCAATGAGAAGCTAGGAAGAAAGGAAGGGGGTGGGACACCCGGGCAGGCTGGACTGGTCCATGGCCGGGTGTGACCAGCCGGGTATGTCCTGCTCGTCCGGCGTCCAGGCCGTGCGGCCTCTCTAGGCCGGGTGTGTTCGGCCGCGTGGTGGGCGTCCAGCTGGTGGCAGGACGTGCGGGTGGTGCTGGCCGGGTGATACTAGTCGGGTGCACAGGCTGGTACGCGGGTAGTGGGAACTGTGGGATGTCCGAGTGTCCTGGTCCGGGTGGTGCTGGACGCGTCCGGAGCTCGTCTGGCATCGGAACGTGCGGGTGAGGCAAGGTCGGGTGCGTCCTTGGGCGTCCAGTCCGTCAGTCCCGTGCGGGCAGTGCAACCCGCGTGTGCCAGGCCGCGTGCGTTTGTGCCTCCTTCCCGTGCGGGCAGTGCAGCCCGCGTGTGCCAGGCCGCATGCCAGTCCCTCATTCCCGTGCGGGTGCTTGTCCCCGGGTCGTCCTGGCCGCGTCCTGAGCTTGTCCAGGCGAGGATTGATGGTTGGACTCGGGTGTGCTCACCCGGGTTGCTTGACATGCTTCTACTCAATTGATCATAACTCCTCCAATATGGCTCCAAATGTCTTGAAACCACTTCCATTGGAAAGCTAACTCAGAATGCCATGTCTCCACCAAATATTAGCATCAGAAGGTATTCCTAAGGCCTCTGTCCATGTTCATCTTTAAACCCTTCTTTTTCATCACAAAACTCCCAAACATCTTCAATATCTCCAAAGTGTGCTCCAACACCTAATAGGGACTTATGAATGCAAAATGAGCCTAAAGATGCCTAATGCCTAATCTAAATGAGCAAAAATGCATAAGATATGATAGCTAAAAACATGTAAATATGCAAGACATCAACTCCCCCACACTAGACCTTTGCTTGTCCTCAAGTAAACTTTTCAAACACAAGGGGTGGATGCAAGGATGGGAACAAAGCCACAGGAAACACTCATAGCACTCAACCTGACATCCTAAAGAAACATAGCAAATAGCATGAGCAAAACTTTCTTATTATGCTCTAGCTTCACAAGGCCTATCAATGACTCTTATGCCTCTACACAAGATGCAATGCCTATCAACCAACATGTTCTCTTAACCAGCCCTCACATTGATTCACACACACACACACAAGGTGAAGTCTCACAAATGGGCACATGATCTCAATCATTTGGCTAGGTGATCAAATGGTCTAATATGGATGAAAAGGAGGGTTCAATGCATCATTTCAAGGTGGCAATCACTCAAAATCAAGGAGCTTGATCATTATGCAAAATTTATCTAAGACTAGGAGCAATTCATGCATACATGGATCCATCCTCATCATTCTACCCAAATCCTAAATGATTACAAGTTCTACACCCCTCTTAATTCATCCCATAACCCAAAATGAAAACATACTCACATCACTCACCCAATGAACATTTTCTTTCTCATGATGCTACCTCTAAGGACCTCTATTCACATTCTAAACTCTAACTCTTAAATCTTTCCTTCTCCACTATCTTATTGAATCTCTTTTTTTTTTTCTTTTCTTTTCTTTTCTTTTTTTTTTTTTTTTTTTTTTATATATGCATGAGGGGGAAGGTCAAAGACTTCAACTAAGAGCTTTTCATTTTTTTTTTATTTCTAGGTCCCTAGGGCTTTTCTTTATCAAAACTTTTGTTCATCAATCTCAACTTTGTCACATCCCCAAACCCAAAATGTAAACAATTAGGCAACAAGCACTTCACTCACCATCCTAGAAGCTAGCTCAAATGATGACCCTATGCTAGCAAGAGATGAGAACAAATCCATGTCGCTCCCAATACTCTCAAGATTTTGCACATGACAAGCTATCAAAAGAGGCCTCACTCAAGCAAATCAATGTAGGCTTCAAAGAATGGATAGGGTTCAAGGGTAAGGGAGTGCCATTTGGGTTAACAAAGGGTGGTACAATGGAAAAAGATAACCCAAATGTGTATGAGATCCATGATCAAGTATGCAAATGCCCATATGCAAGAGAGATTAAATTCATTCAAGTCTAAGTTCAGGATGGAGCTGGTCTTAAGAACAATGCCAATATCAAGCAAGCAAGCAAGTTTCAAGAAGAGTTTTCAAGGCTCAAAGCATGCAAGCTTTTCAAAAGATGCTTAAGCTACTTGATATGTTTAACTAGGTGTCAAATTCAGTGCAAACGAGTGTTCTTTACAAGGCAATGCTCCATATGCAAATGAATGCAACCTATATGCTTTAGACTCAATCCTAAGGATGCAAGTGATGCAATCTTACATGATTCAAAATTTAAAATTTTTAGATTTTCTATGCACTTATGATTGTACAATGCAATGCATGAGACTCAAGATCACAAAGCAAACATGATCAAATATCCGGTACCTCCCCCACACTTAAATCACACAGTCTCTGTGTGAGTAAGAGAGGAGATACCCCAACAAGATAAAAGCAAATGTATATACAAGAAGGGTTGGGGTGATACCACACAAGGAGAGTTGGGCATGGTGCTTGTGGCATGACTAGAAGCTGGCTTGGTTCATAGGAACTAGAGGAGGCTGCTACATGGATCATGGGGCTCAAGTGGTTCACCACCATTCTTCTCTCTCTAGTGCTTGGCTCAACCGGAAAACCTTGACCACTTTTATTAAAAACTTAAAAGAGAATTGAAATTTCAAAACTATGTACAAGGATAACCATGGGACTTCCTCCCAAGTGAGCTTGTTTTGAGTCACTCAGCTTGATTACCTTGTCTCTTGAACTAGTGAGAAGGAGGATCCTTCCCACCTTCAAGTGTGATGGTGAGGACCTGAGAGAGAAGCTCTTGAAGCTTGATTGGGTCATCTTGGAGCTGAGGAGTGATGATGGCTCTAGCATTTGAGAATGGTGTGGACCTGCCCTTATGCTTGATCTTGTACTCAATGGCTCCATCCTTGAGCTTCTTTGGAAGGAGAGTGAGAGTGTGTGAGAGCAAATCAAGAGGTGGAGGATGAGGCTCTTTCACTATCTTCTTCTTGCCATGAGTGGCCTTTGAGGCTCCACCCATCCCTCTCTTTTAGCACTTTCCAAGTGCTCAACACACAACTCCTTAGAACACTCTCCATCAAGACCTTCTTTCTTACCAACAACCTCTTCATCTTGGGGCTTCTCAACGGCTTGTGCAGCACGAGTTATTGTCCCACAATAGTCTGATTCAGTGGGGGCTGGAGAGGATAGGAGACAGCTTTGTTGACATGCATGAGAGTGACCTTCTTGTTGGGAAAGTCAATGCAAGCTCCAACTGTTGTGAGGAAAGGAGTGCCAAGGATCAAAGGGACTCTTTCTTCAGATGTCATCTTCAAAACAGTGAGGTCAATAGGTATGGTGCATGATCCAATCTTCAAGGGAAGTCCTTGATTATGCCAAGTGGGGTTGTAGAAGAGGAATCCCCAAAGATGAGAGGAGGAGTATCTGTTTCCATACTTTCAATCCCAATATTCTGCACCATATCCAAGGAGATGACATTCACACTAGCTCCACTATCAACAAGAGCATCATCCATAGTTAGTTGACCAAGAGAGCAAGACAATGTGAACTTCCCTTGAGACTCAAGCTTAGGGAGGGACTTGGGAGGGATTGGTGGATCAATCTTCAGAAGTGAGATGTCCAAAGCTCAGCCACTTTAGCTTGGTGGGTGAGAATGTCTTGTATGAGCATCATTTGGACATGAGCAGCATGCATATTGCTGATCTCTGGAAGCTTGACTCCAATATCACTAAGATCCTTCGGAACTTTGAGATCACTTTCTTTTGAGCTTTGGTGGGAAACCTTTGAGGGTAAGGGAGCTTGTCATATGGTGATAGCTCAACCTCATTGTCTTCTTCCTTCACTTCTTTCAGCTTGGGGTTAGCACTCTTCTCAACTTGTGTCTCAACCTTAGGCTCATCAATCCTTCCTTGAACCTTCTTATCAGCTCTCTTCACAACTCTAGCTTCAGCTGTGGCCACAACCAGTCTCTTATCATTTTCAATCTGATTTCCAAGCACGAGCCTCTCAATCTCATCAACATCATTCTTATGATCACTCAATGCAATCCCTGAAGAAGTGGAGATGATAACATTGCAAGTGTCCTTAGGGTTCTTCTCTGGTTTCCCTGGTAGAGATCCCATTGGATTCTTGGAGGATGAAGACATGGATGTAACTTGGCTCTCCAAGGCTTTGAGGTGAGAGGCAAGTTGCATGTACTTGTTGTTGAGGTCAGAATAGGTTCCATCAATCTTAGCATGGATGTTCTTGAACTCATCACCAATGGTCTTAGCATTTCTTTCTTGAGCTTCTAAGAGTTGCTTGAACATGGACTCCAAATTTGAACTTGGAGCCTGAGCTGGAGAAGAGCTTCCTTGGGGCTGAGTAGGCTGGTTTGCTTGGTAACCTCCTTGTTGATTGTTGTAGTAAGGTCTTTGCTGGTAGTTGTTTTGGTATTGGAAGTTAGGCTCCTTCCTATACCATGTGCCATTAGAATTGATGAAACACAGCTCCTCTTGTCCCTACACCATGAACTTCAGTAGTTCTAGCAAGCTGTTTCTGTTGCTGGTTCCCAATGGAGTTAAGCTGCTCTTGCTTAGCCTTCTCTACAAGAAGCTTGTCCAACTTTTCTTGGAGACTTCAGGGTCTTTCTTGTGTGCTGATCATCTTCATCAGTGCCTCTGTTGGCCCTATCATGCTCCTCACTGTAGACTGAGTCACTCCTGGCCATGTTCTCCACCAGCTCCTCAGCATCCTGCTCAGTTCTGCCCAAGAAGAACCCATTGCTGGCTGTGTCCAATCTGCTCCTGAACTCTGGTAGAGCACCTCTGTAGAAGGTACTAAGCAAACTCTCCTTGGTGAAGCCATGATGTGGGCATTGAGACCAATAGCCCTTGAACCTCTCCCATGCTTCACTAAAGCTCTCAAGGTTCTTCTGCTGAAAGCTAGAGATCTCATTTCTGATCTTGGCTGTTCTTGAGGTAGAGAAATTTCTCTAGGAATGCTCTCTTGCACTCATTCCAAGTAGTGATGGAGTCACTTGGAACAGCCTTCTCCCATAGATGTGCCTTGTCTCCCAAAGAGAATGGAAACAACCTCAGCTTGAAAGCATCTTCAGAGACTCCATTAATCTTGGACAAGCTACAGTAGCTATCAAATGTGTCCAAGTGATCAAGGGGATCCTCCACAGCAAGGCCATGGAACTTGTTGTTCTCAATCAAATGCAGTAGGCCTGCTTTGATCTCAAAGTTGTTGTTCTCCACAGCTGGTGCTCTGATTCCCAACCTATGACCATGAATGTGAGGTTGGTCATAGGCTCCAATGGCTCTTGCTTGGCGTGGTTGGTGATGTGGCTGGCGTGGTGGTCTAGGATTGTCAGCTCTTGGACCATTGTCCCCTTGGACATTATCATCTTGAGGCAGATTCTCCATCTCAAACCCCAACCTTTGAAGATGAGCCTGTTGCTCTACTTCTCTTCTTTGTCTAGCTATCTCCCTCTCAAGTGCAGCAATCTCTTCAACAGTAGGAACCAAGTTGGATGCCCTCTGCTTCTTGTTATCATACACCTGAAAGTCAAAGATAGAAGAGGCACCAATATCACAAGATACAATAAAAAGAAAATGACTTAGTCTCAAGCAAATAACTAAATCCCAATGTCAAAATCAACTTAGAAGTTGGCAACGGCGCCATTTGATGACAGGCCTTTTCAAAGTCCTAATCAAATGTTGTAGAATACAAGATGTCAATCCAATTCTAAGAGATTCTAATGCAAAGGGAATGCAAGTTCATGCTTAATCTAAGTCTATCAAGATGAGAGGATGATTGTGAAACTAAGACAATATTAAAAATGCAATAAAAGATTGAACTTTCTTTCTTATGAGGAGAGTGAGACCCATGGGTATAGGGACTTGATATCAAATGATTAAGCTTCAATCCAAGATGCTAACTTTTCAATCAATCTAATCCTTATGCCTAGACAACAAAACTAAGCAAGCTCTATCCCTAGATGAATGCTCTTTTGCAATGATCACCCAAGTACACCAAATCCCTTTGGCTGTAATGATCAAAGCAAACATGGAGAATGAGTCTAATAGCAATCCTAGCTCCTTTGAAAACTAATCCCTTAGGCAAAGCAAGCTAAAACATAGATGAGTTGGTTCAGGCATTTCATAGAACACCTTCGGGCATGAAATGCCTATAGCTCTATGCTTGAGAGGCCAACTCAAATATAGCTTTAAAAACACCAAATCTATGCAAGGAAATGATAGATCTAACAATAGACACCTTGGATCTAACTTAATCACTCTCTATCACCCTAACCCATGGATCTTAGAAGGATCTACTCACTAATCCACATGCTTACTCTTAAACCCATGATAGATTTAAGCTTAAACATATAGAGAAAGAAAGGATATGAAATCAAACAATCAAGAACACAAAGACAAAGATGAGATTATAAATCAAGATGAAACTTTACTCAAGAGGTTTTTGTGTTCTTTGATAGATAATGAGATAAGTCCCTCAAAGGGGATACAAGAGTATTTATATGGGGCTTGGAAACCCTTAGAAACATAAAATAAAATTACTAAAAGGTCCTTGGCCAACTTGATTTTCAACCAATGAGAAGCTAGGAAGAAAGGAAGGGGTGGGACACCGGGCAGGCTGGACTGGTCCATGGCCGGTGTGACCAGCCGGTATGTCCTGCTCGTCCGGCGTCCAGGCCGTCGCGGCCTCTCTAGGCCGGTGTGTTCGGCGTGGTGGGCGTCCAGCTGGTGGCAGGGCGTGCGGGTGGTGCTGGCGGGTGATACTAGTCGGGTGCACAGGCTGGTGCGGGTAGTGGGAACTGTGGGATGTCCGAGTGTCCTGGTCCGGTGGTGCTGGGCGTCCGGAGCTCGTCTGGCATCGAGCGTCGGGTGAGGCAAGGTCGGTGCGTCCTTGGCGTCCAGTCCGTCAGTCCCGTCGGGCAGTGCAACCCGCGTGTGCCAGGCAGCGCGTTTGTGCCTCCTTCCCGTGCGGGCAGTGCAGCCCGCGTGTGCCAGGCCGCATGCCAGTCCCTCGTTCCCGTGCGGGTGCTTGTCCCCGGGTCGTCCTGGCCGCGTCCTGAGCTTGTCCAGGCGAGGATTGATGGTTGGACTCGGGTGTGCTCACCCGGGTTGCTTGACATGCTTCTACTCAATTGATCATAACTCCTCCAATATGGCTCCAAATGTCTTGAAACCACTTCCATTGGAAAGCTAACTCAGAATGCCATGTCTCCACCAAATATTAGCATCAGAAGGTATTCCTAAGGCCTCTGTCCATGTTCATCTTTAAACCCTTCTTTTTCATCACAAAACTCCCAAACATCTTCAATATCTCCAAAGTGTGCTCCAACACCTAATAGGGACTTATGAATGCAAAATGAGCCTAAAGATGCCTAATGCCTAATCTAAATGAGCAAAAATGCATAAGATATGATAGCTAAAAACATGTAAATATGCAAGACATCAGTTATGTAATGCTCCAGCAACCTTTCAAAGGTGCATGATGTCTATCTTCTCGGATCTCATTGAGGATATAGTGGAGGTATTCATGGATGATTTCTCTGTCTACGGATCTTCGTTTTCAGCTTGTTTGTCCAACTTGTGCAGGGTCCTACAGAGATGTGAAGACACCAACCTAGTGCTGAATTGGGAGAAGTATCAATTCATGGTCAAAGAGGGGATTGTGCTGGGACATAAGATTTCAGAAAAGGGTATTGAAGTGGACAAAGCTAAGATTGAGGTGATGGTCAGCTTGCCCCCACCAAAGACAGTGAAAGACATCAGGAGCTTCCTTGGCCATGCTGGATTCTATAGAAGATTCATCAAGGACTTCTCAAAGATTGCTAGACCAATGACCAAGTTGCTGTGCAAGGAGGCTGCTTTCAGCTTTGATGAAGATTGTCTTGAGGCTTTCAAGAAGATAAAGGGTGACCTTGTTAGTGCTCCCATTGTTCAGCCACCTGATTGGGACCTCCCTTTGAGATAATGTGTGATGCTAGTGATTTTGCTGTTGGGGCTGTCCTGGGGCAGAAGAAGGATGGCAAAACTCATGTCATTTATTATGCTAGCCAAACATTGAATGATGCAGATGAGGTATGCCACAACAGAGAAGGAGATGCTGGCCATTGTCTTCGCCTTTGAGAAATTCAGAAGCTACCTGGTGGGTTCTAAGGTCATTGTGTATACTGACCATGCAGCTTTGAGACATCTCCTAGCAAAGAAGGATGCCAAGCCAAGACTACTAAGGTGGATCCTTTTGCTTCAAGAGTTTGACTTGGAGATTAGAGACAAGCCAGGGATTGAGAATGGAGTTGCTGATCACTTGTCCAGGTTGAGTATTGAAGGTGGAATCCCTATTGATGAGGGCCTCAGAGAAGAGCATGTCCTAGCCATCATGTCAGTGGTAGCAGCCATTGAGACTGGAAAAAAGATTGAAGAGGTTAAGGCAGCTGAAGAGAAGGGACCTTGGTATGCTGATTTGGTTAACTACTTAGCCACTGGAAAGGAACCATTGGGACTTGCAGGGTATGAGAAGAAGAAGTTCTACAAAGATTTGAAGAGATACTATTGGGATGAACCATACCTCTACACCCTATGCAAGGATCAAATTTATAGAAGAGTGGTGGCTGAAGAAGAAGTTGAAGGAATCCTCTCACATTGCCATGGATCTTCCTATGGAGGCCACTTTGCTCCATTCAAGACTGTCTCAAAAGTGTTACAAGCTGGATTTTGGTGGCCACTCATGTTCAGGGACTCACAAGACTTCATTTCAAGATGTGACTCTTGCCAAAGGAGTGGGAACATTACTAAAAGGAATGAGATGCCTCAGAACCCAATCCTTGAAGTGGAAGTGTTTGATGTTTGGGGGATTGATTTCATGGGACCCTTCTCCTCTTCCTATGGCAACAAATACATCTTGGTGGCTGTGGACTATGTATCAAAGTGGGTGGAAGCGATAGCAAGTCCTACAAATGATTCAAGAGTAGTGGTCAAAATGTTCAAAAGCACTATTTTCCCAAGGTTTGGAGTTCCAAGAGTGGTAATAAGTGATGGTGGTTCACACTTCATCAACAAGGTATTTGAGAGTCTTCTCAAGAGGAATGGAGTAAAGCACAAGGTTGCAACACCTTATCATCCTCAAACAAGTGGCCAAGTGGAAGTCTCCAACAAGCAAATCAAGGGAATCTTGGAAAGGTTGTAGGAACCAAGAGGAAGGATTGGTCAGCCAAGCTTGATGATGCTCTTTGGGCATATAGAACAGCATTCAAGACTCCTCTAGGCACCACTCCCTTCAACATTGTCTATGGAAAGTCTTGCCACCTACCAGTTGAGCTTGAATACAAGGCATTGTGGGCTGTGAAGCTTTTAAACTTTGACATCAAGTGTGCAAAGGAGAAGAGACTTCTTCAACTCAATGAGCTGAATGAGATAAGGATGGATGCTTTTGAGAACTCAAGGATCTACAAGGAAAAGACAAAGGCTTTCCATGACAGGCACATCCTCAAGAGAGAGTTCAAGGCAGGAGATCAAGTGCTTCTCTACAACTCTAGACTGAAGCTGTTTCCAGGAAAGCTAAAGTCAAGGTGGTCTGGTCCATTTGTGATCAAAGAAGTGAGACCCTATGGAGCCATTGTGCTTTGGAACAAGGATGGTGGAGACTTCACAGTGAATGGCCAAAGACTCAAGGAATACATGGCCTCGGTACCAAAGGAGGATGGGACATCAACCCCACTCTCTGATGCTCCCATTGCCTAACCTCAAAGGAGGCAAAGTCAAGCTAGTGACTTTAAACAAGCTCACTTGGGAGGAAGTCCCATGGTTATCCTTGTAAATATTGCATTAGGATTTATTTTTGAGCTTTTGGACGATGGGAGATCAGTGGGATGCAGATGGTGTGCATGAGTGGGAAGAATAATAAAAAAAAGGGGTTAGTTAGAGCCGGACTGCTTTAGTTCTGAAGCGGTCTGCTGCCGTGTTACCCTCGGACGGCCGTACCAATCAGGGCGTGAGACGGTCTGAGATGCGAGAGCGTGTTACCCGCTTTCGGACGGCCGGACCAATCAGGACAGGAGATGCGCGGTCAGATATGCGCGGGATGGATGCACCGCGCGGGTAGGTGCGGACGGACGTAGCTGCCGGATGATCCGAACGCGAATCTTGGGATGGATGCACCGCACGGAAGGCTGGGCGGACCGGAGGCGGACGTGCGGGCAAGACCACGGGTCACTCTCTCCACTCACTCAACCCAGCGCGACCAGCGTCCCAACCAGCATGCGACCCGGCCGACCCAGGTAAGTATTTTTCTCTTTATTTTTATTCCGACCCAAACCCACATGCACCCGCCCAGAAACCTTGTACCCGACCCAAACACACTTTAAAACCCTAAGCCACCCTCTCCTTCCTCATTTCTTCTTCTTCCTCACATCAAAATCCTCTCTAGCCTCCAAGAACACAAATTCACATAACTTTGCCAAATCTCAACCAAATCATAAATTTCCTTTTCCCACATCAAGACCTTCTTCCCCTAGACCTAATTCCTTGAACCTTTTCATCTTTCTCCTTCATCCAAAGCAAGGTATGGTATCTCTAAGTTCAAATTCGTAACCCTCATGAACCCTAAAAATTTGAACTTGAAATTTGAGCCTTTTCTTGCTAGATTCTTGTAATTTAGACTAGGAAAGCTTATATATCATGCTGGGTAGTTGATTTCATGGTGGAATTAAGATTAATTTGAACTTTGGCAAATTAGGGTTCATGAGATTTGGGGCTTTTCAATTCTAGCTTACTTATGGTTGTTATTGAGCTAGATGGGTGAAATAATTGGTGTTGAAGGTTGATTTGGTCCCAATTTCAAGCTGAGCTCTGGTTAATTTGATTTTGGCTAGTTTGAAGTTCTTGTGCTCTATAAAAAAATTGAGCATGAGAGCTTCCTTCTTAGCTATTGCTTGCCTTGCTTGTCTTCATGATTGAGATTGATGATCTTGCTTCATTATTCTAGTTCCTATTGAGATTGATTATCTTGCTAGAGCTAGATTGTGTTTGTGCATGATTGTCTCTTTCTTGTGCTCACCCTATTTCCAAGGATTGAATTTTCAGGAACAATGGGAGAAAGAACGAAGCTCAAATAGCGGAAGAGAAAGAGCAGGCTGAAAGGAGGGTGACTGCTCAGATTAGGAAAGAACTTGGCTCCATGCCTGAATCAGAAGAGGAGCGTAGGCAGCAAACTTTGGCCATGCTAAGAAAGAAAGCACAGGCCAAGAGAGATGGAAAAAGAGTTATGGTTGAGGAGAGTGTGGCTGACATTGCTCACAAGCAAGCCCCTCCAAAGAGAGCAAGAGCGCCTAGGAGCACCAAGTTGAGAGCTTTGGTTTTGGAGAAAGGCACCAAAGATGGTGCAAATGAACCAGCTCCCACCATAAGAACCAAGGCGCCAAGAAAGACTATAGAACCTCCTCCCATAGAGCAAGAGGGTGCAAATGCTGAAGAGGAGCATTCTGAGGATGACAGTGAGGCTGAGTATGACCCTAACTCAACAGAGTCCTTCAATGATAAAAGAGACAGGCAGAGGACACCCACTGAAGAGGAGCTGTTAGAGCAAATGAGGAAAGGTGTCTCTTGGCCACCAACCAGATTCGCTGATAAACAAACCCTCAAGGAGTTGTCAATTGAAGATGATATCAAGGAGATGCTAGGCTACATGAGTATGAGCAGTTTTTACACTATGGCCTATCCAACTTATAAAGAAGTCTCTTGCCAATTCCTGTCATCCCTTCAAGCCACCTTTCACACCTCCAAGAATGTGGAGCGAGGATGGGGTATGATACACTTCAAGATTGATGGGAGAGCCTACTCAATGTCATTCAAGGAAATTGAGGAAGTGCTTGGGTTTCAAGACCAGAAAATTCCTTCTTTTCCCAAGCTTGCTCGGGTCAAAGAGAGATGAACATCACACACCTTACTTGGAGGTTGTTAACAGGCAAGACAAGGAGTTCCAACCGCGACAAGAATGCCTCCATCCGACACCCTTCAGTGCGATATCTCCACAGATTGCTTGTGCATACATTGTTCCCCAGGAAGGAAGTGGGGACAGTCTTTGGAGATGAAGTGAAATTCCTGCACCAAGCTGTCCAGCACTATGCATTACAGCCTCATCTCCCTTTGGTTCCTAGTGATTTCTACAAGGATTTTGGCATGGTGGAATTCTTTGTGAAGCCTCATGTATTACAAGCGTTGGAGCTGGAAAAACAGAGACCCGGAGCTCAGATTGGAATTGGTGGCTTGATAACACCATTGCTTGCTTACCAAGGGATTAGCTTGGGAAATGATGCAGCTGGCCCCAATTTTTTGGATCTCCAATACCTGAAGTCAGCTCATTTTCTCTCTGGAAGGTTTAATGGGCGGTGTGTTTATTCATATTTGAGAGGTACCACAAAGGTTGAGCTGCTCCTTCCGACTATCCCTCACTACCTTGACCACTCCAGGAGCCATAAGATTTGACATTAGTGAGAGGCACTTGCTTGGACCTCATGGCTTTAGGCCCCATGGCTCTTCCAAGAGGTGAAAAGGCAGCAGGGTGGAACAATATGATCGGGGACACTCTAGCGAGCCACTGCACATCTTTTGGTCCTCCTCGTTACAAGTTTGACCAATGCACCGGTGCTTTACCTCTTGGTCCTATTGGCAAGCTCATGACCAGATCAGTACCCTTCAGAGGTGGAACAGAGCTCAAGATAGGACTATCTTCAAGCTCACCAACAAGTGCAAAGAGCTGAGAAGAACTGTCAGCGGCAAGCTGCAGCTTGGCTCACTTCATGAAGCAAGTGGCTGATGTTCTAGCCAGGGGAGCTGTAGCTGGCTGTAGAGCTGAGGATTTTGATCTTGATGCTTTCACTGCCCCGCCTCCTCAGCCACTTCATGACCCTTCTGAGCCACGGACACGAAACAAGCTCTCCGCCGTTTGAGGAACCCTACATCGCCCCATCCGTCCGAAACAAGTCACCAAGCCTAAGCACCACTGATGATGAAAATGACTCTGAGGGTGAGGCATCCGCTTCATCCCATGCTCCATGAGGTACTCCACTTCCTGACCACTGTATATACCACTCATCATTTCATTTAGTTTTCATTTTACCTTCTTTCTTTAGACCCTTCTCCACATTTAACAAACACAGAGACTGTGTGAATTAAGTGTGGGGGAGGTGTCAAGTTGCTGATCATCTTGTGTTTTATGTCATAAGCATGCATTTGTAGATAGTTATTGCATAGAAAAGCCATAAAAATTTGAAAAATTTGAAAAGCACAAAAGAATCATGTAGTTGCATTAGGATTGAGTCTAGATCATTACTTGCATAAAAAAAAGAAAGAAAAATCATCATATAGGTTGCATCATGCATAAGGGGACAAGGATGATAGTTGCCTTGAAAAGATGCTCATGCTAAGTTCTTAAAGTGATACCCTTCATAAGCATAGTAAGTAGCTTGAGCAATCTTAGGATGGCTTGTAAACTTTTTGCCTTGAAATCTCTTCCTAAAGCTTATTTGATTGATTGATGCTATCTCTTTGAAGTTTGCTCCTGTCATATTTAGACTCTAGTCTCTTGCTCATGGTCCCTTGTGTACTAAGTCATGGATAGAACACTTGAGTTGTCCCTCCCATTCTTTGTCTATCTTTTGGACAAGCTCAAGTGGCACTCCACGCTAAAACCCTTACCTCTTTTCAAGCTTTCATTATTTGTTGAGTGAGGCCTTCTTTGGAAAGCTTTACATGTGCATAATATTGAGAGTATTGGGAACGACAATGTTTGATCTCCATTTTAGCTAGATTAGACACTCATTAATGTCTAGCTTCTAGGATGGGGTGAGTGTTGTATTGTATGATCTTGGGGAAATAAAGGTTTGTGAAAGAAAAGGTTGACTCATGAGACTCTATTGTTATAAGTGATTAAGTCTAGAAGGGATAAGAGGAATGAAAGATTGTAAGCTCCAAGTTGTTTAAAAGTCTTGGCCCCATAAAAAAAAAAAAAAGAAAAAAAAAATAATAATGAAAGGGGGCTAGCAATATCTAGAAAGAGCTGAAAAGAGTTTGAAATGTGTAAATTCCCTTGTAGACTTCATTAAGAAAGAGTTTCAAATGAGAAAATATCTTGAACAATTGGGGAAATCTTTGGGTGAGAGATGTGAGTGGCATTTTGGCATTGGGAATAAAGATGTGATCTATGTATTTTGGGAAAGGGTAGAACAATGGAGATTGAGCATTGTAAGCATGAGTTGATCCCTTTCTTAGATATATTATGTACAATGTCAAGGCTACTTGTTTTGAGAGTGAACCACCCCTTGAAAGATCCCTTTGAACCCCTTGTTTCACTTGAATAAAACCTTCTACCACCAAACCAAATGACTTGGACCATTTGACCATTTGCAAGAAGTCTTTTGAGTTTGATTAATGATTGTTAGAGGGCAAATGGAATTGTGGGTTGTGGATTCATGATGAGTAAGTATAGGGATCAAAGGAGTTAAGATAGGCCTTGATAAGTTAGAGTTGGATTGAGTTTTGCTCCTGCTACTTGGTATGTTTGTGCAAGGTTATCAAGTTGAGAACTAAGAAGAGCATTCTTTTGGCTATGAGTCCCTCCTTCAAACCTCTCCTCCTTAGTCCTTGCAAGTTTACTTGTGGACAAGTAAAGGACTAGTGTGGGGGAGTTGATGTCTTGCATATTTTCATTGTTTTAGCCTTCCATTTTGTGCATTTTATCCCTTCTAGTTTAGGCATTAGGCATATTTAGGTTCATTTTGCATTCATAAGTCTTTATCAGGTCTTGGAGTGTACTTTGGAGAATTTGAAGGTGTTTGAGGGTACTTTGTTACAAAAAGGAAGGGTGAAAGATGGATTTGGACGATGGCCATAAAGAAGTCTTTCTGTGATAAGATTTGGTGGGGAAATAGTATCTTGAGTTAGCTTTCCATTGGGAGTGATTTCAAGCCATTTGAAGCAATATTGGAGGATTTATGGTTATTTGAGTGAAGGCATGTCAGTGCATCTGGGTCAGCACACTCAGCCTGACCAGCCCGCACAGGACAAAGGAATGATGCCAGACGATGCAGCACCGGACGGACATGCTCGGCCAAGATCTCCCGCGCATGAGGACCCGCGAACATACGGACGCACGGCCTGATCTGCACGGGACCACCCACCCGCGCGGTACAGATCACACCGCACGGACAAGCTGAAGCAAGACCATGCGCGGCCTAATCTGCTCGGGTTACCTTACCCGCGCGGGACAGGACATACCATACGGGTGGACTAAAGCATCCGGACATGCGGCCTGAGTCGGTACGTGGTACCAGCGCGGCGAACAAAGCGCCGGGACGCGGCCTGAGCTGAGCGGTACGTGGTACCCGCGTGGGACGAGACGAACAAGAGCGTCCGGATGCGCGGCCTGAGCTGAGCGGTACGTGGTACCCGCGCGGGACGAAGCGAACAAAGCGTCGGGCGGCCTGAGCTGAGCGGTACGTGGTACCAGCGTGGACGAGACGAACAAGAGCGTCGGATGCGCGCCTGAGCTGAGCAGACGTGGTACCAGCGGGACGAGACCAGACGGAGTTGTACAAACGCTGGACGGGATGACCATGCCAGCATACCCGCGGGACGAGCAACGGCCAGACAAGAACTGCGCGGCCAAGCATCGCGGCCGGACCGTCCAGCCACGCCCCTGGCGTTTTCATGCTGACTTCCCATTGGTCGAGACCTATTGCTTCTAGGGACTTTTAGTAATTTTATTCTATGTTTCTAGGGCTTTTAAGCCTAACTATAAGTACCCTTGTTATCCCTAAGATGGGACTTATGTTATTTATGATCTAAGAACAAAAACCTTTGAGTAAAGCTTCATCTTTGATTTATTAATCTCATCTCATCTTGTGTTCTTGATTGTTTATCTCATCTCCTTTCTTTCTCTATATGTTTATGCTTGAATCTCTCATGGGTTTAAGAATAAGCATGTGGATTAGTGAGTAGATTCTTCTAAGATTCATGGGTTAGGGTGATAGAGAGTGATTAAGTTAGATCCAAGGTGTCTAGTATTAGATCTATCATTTCCTTGCATAGATTTGGTGTTTTAAAGCTATATTTGAGTTGGCCTCTCAAACATAGAGCTGTAGGCATTTCATGCCCGGAAGGTGTTCTATCAAATGCCTGAACCAACTTATCTATGCTTTTAGCTTTCTTTGCCTAAGGGATTAGTTGTCTTAGAGGCTAGGATTGCTATTAGACTCATTCTCATTGTTTGCTTTGATCATTACAGCCAAAGGGATTTGGTGTACTTGGGTGATCATAGCAAAGAGCATTCATCTAGGGATAGAGCTTGCTTAGTTTAGTTGTCTAGGCATAAGGATTAGATTGATTGAAAAGTTAGCATCTTGGATTGAAACTTAATCATTTGATATCAAGTCCCTACACCCATGGGTCTCACTCCCCTCATAAGAAAGAAAGTTTGCTTTTTGTTGTGTTTTACTTATTGTTCTAGTTTAATCATCATTCTCTAATGGTTGCATTTAGATTGAGCATAGGCTTGCATTCCCTCTGTTTCATTGTCACTTAGGACTGGTTCGACAATCTTATATACTACATCATTTGATTAGAATCTGAAAAGTTCTATCATCAGCGAGGCCGGCGCCGGCCAGGCGGCGGCCGGCGCCCGGTCCAGCACGGGCGAGCGGCCGGCACCCGGCCAGCGGGCGAGCCGGCGTCCGGGGCCAGGCTGCGGCCGCTCCTGCTGGTGTCCGGGACCATGATGTGATCATCCCCTCCGATGTTTCGTCGAGTAACTAGTTTTTCTTGGTTTTATTCGTCACTTGATCCCTTCCGAGGACTTTCGGTTGTTGATTGCGTCTTTGACCGATTTTGACTCCAACACCCCTGGATGGAGAAACTCTGCTATTATACCTGGCGATATCGGAACATGCAGTAAGCGGAGTCCTTCTGGGGGAAGAAGGTAGAAAGCAGTACCCTATCTATTACATAAGCAAATCACTGCTAGATGCGGAGATTCGCTACAGCCACCTCGAGAAGTTAGCACCGGCGCTAGTCATGGCAGCCCGGAAGCTGCGCCCTTATTTCCAGGCTCATCAAGTCATAGTGGTGACCTAATTCCCCATAAAAGCAGTTCTCCATAAACCAGCGGTGTCGGGATGACTCGCCAAGTGGGCCGTAGAACTAGGGGAATACGATGTCATCTTCCGGCCCGCCGCTGCTATCAAGTTGCAGGTCCTGGCCGACTTTGTTGCTGAATTTCTCCCTTCATGCTCCCGGGCTTGGAGCAAGAGATGAGCTTACAAGGCAAAGAGTAGAATGGACACTTCACGTCGATGGTTCTAGCAACGTCAGAGGCGCAGGTGTAGGCTTGGTCCTAACTTCCCCGACCGGGGAGTCAGCATCAAGAGCTGTAAGATGCAACTTCAAAGCGACTAATAATGAAGCCGAATACGAGGCCTTGATTGCATGCCTAACGCTCGCAAAGCAAATGGGAGTAGAAGATATTCAGGTCTATATCGACTCCCAGCTAATCATAAGCCAGGTCCTGTAGCCAATGTCAGAAGCATGCACCCGTCTCCAAACTCCCTCCAGAAAATCTTAAGTCTCTGAGTTCGCCCTGGCCGTTCCGGAAATGGGGGATAGATATTGTGGGAAAATTCCCAACAGCCCCATGACAAAAGGTTTTCCTCCTAGTGGTGACAGATTTCTTCACCAAATGGGTGGAGGCTGAAGTCCTGGCTAAGATAACGGATGTCCAAATCAGGAGTTTCCTGTTGATGTCTTGCATATTTTTATTGATTTAGCCATCTTTATTATGCATTCTTTGTCTTGTAGGTTAAGGTTTAGGCATCTTTAGGACCCATTTTGCATTCATAAGTCCTTATCATGTATTGGAGTGTCCCATGGAGTAAAAGAAGGTGTTGAGAGTGGTTTTGATGCAAGAATGAGATACAGAAGGAGCTTGGCCAAGTCTGGGCAGAGATGGCTTCGGTTTGACTCTGTCGGACGGGCGGATGGACGTGCTCGGTCTACCTCACTCGCGCAAGGAGAGCTGGACGGACAGGCAGATGCGTGGCCTAGAGTGCTCGGGTTCACTTACCCGTGCGGGACAAGACAGGGCAGGAAAAGACGGACGCGCGGGCTGGGACGTGCGGGAAAGCTTACCCGTGCGGGAAAGCTTAACCGCGCGAGATAGGACATGATCTGGATGGAGCATACGAGGCCGGACGTGCGTGGTACGTGACTCCTTCACGGGACGAGAAGAGACAATACAGGCCGGATGCGCGGCTGGATGTGCGCGGGACGTAGCACCCGCACGGGACAAAGCCAGACGAAGCAGGACGGACGCGCGGGACGGGACGCTTGTTGGGGTCGAAAACGGTTATCTCGAAATCAACGTCTAAGATCATTTCCTGCCTACGGACTTTCCGCAAAAAGGATCAACAAAGGTTGGATCGCAAAAGAACAATTGCGTCCCGGAAGCCGGCGCCAGCTCGCCTGCTGGCCTCGGCCGGGCCGGGCCGCGCTGGCCCCGGGCCCCGGTAGCCAGCGATGTCGTTTCCTTCAAGGATCGAGCAATGGCCGACCAGGCCAAACCCCACAACGATCTCCTTGTAATCGAACTAACAATCCTGGACATTGACATAGCGAGAGTGTTAGTCGACACCGGATGCTCGGCCAACATTATCTACAAGAGTACCCTCTCCTCAATGGAGGTCAACCTGTGCGCCGTCACAGAAGAACCTATCCCGATATTCGGACTCTCGGGAGATGCTACTATGACTCTCGCTCGATCAGCCTCTTGGTTAAAGCCGGCGCCGCCAAAATCACAGAATTCTTAGTCGCCGACCGTCCAACATCGTATAACGCGATCATCGGTACTCCATGGCTGAATTCCATGCGAGCGATCCCCTCGACATTCCATCTATATCTAAAGTTTCCAACCCCTCGCGGAATCGAAACTATACAAGGAAATCGCAGGATGGCGCAAGTATGTTACGCCGCCGAGCTGAAAAAAAAACTCGGCAGTCGAGGCCTCTCGAAGAAAAAAAGTAAAGCCTACTCCTGATAAGAATGCCCCAGAACAAGACTCGAACGTCTTCTGGCAATCTCAGAGGATCAAAGCCCTAGACGGGAAGCGCAAACCAACTTGCGAACTGGTAATCTCGGTCTGCCTAGACTAATCGTTCCCGGAACGATCCGTCGAGATCGGAGCCAACCTCCGCGAACCTTTGAGAACAGAGATCGGAGCTTGTCTTAAAAGGAACCTCAGCACATTCGCTTGGGCCGTGGAGGATATGCCAGGGATCGACATCGGCATAACTTGCCATGAGCTCAACATCAACCCAACCTACAAACCCGTCAAGCAAAAAAGGCGGAAACTAGGACCAGAGCGTGCTACCGAGGTAAACGAGTGGTGCAGCCTGGGTATGGCTTAAACTCTGGATCACTTGAAGGTGGATGGATAGAGGGTTGTTCTAAGAGGCTACTAGCTCTCCTTTGAACTGTGGTCGTCTCCCTGAGCTTATGGTTGGCGACAAGGATGGTTTGCTACTCAAAGACACAAGATTACCTTGTATTGTCTAAGATGGTTTCACTAGGAATTCCTTCCTTTAAGTGAGATCAATGTTCCTTTAGCTGAACAGAGAAAGCAAGAGACAAGAGCAAGCTAAGCTGCTGTAAATTATTAGATTCAAAGTTGAGAAGAAACAAAAGGCGTCCCCCTTAGCTATAAAAGTCGCCCAAAACTCTAAGAAGTAAACCAGGCTGGTTTAATTCTAATTCTAGTCCTAACCAATTGAAATTGGTTTAATAAAAATCCTAATTGTCTTGGTTTAAATTAAATGAAAACCAAATAAGCCCAGCCCAATTACATTGCAATTAAATTGAACCTACAAGCTGGTTTATCTTGATCTTCCCTCCTTGGACCAACCCCCACGATTTGGAGCAAGGCATGGAGACTCTTCTCTTGTGCTCTCAGTCTTGATCTAGTCACTGGTCCACTCCATTCATTGGCTAGTCCACTTGATACATCTCTCTGGTGCTGGTTCTCTTCAATATCATCAGCCTCACTCCCTTCTTCTAAGGTCATCTCTTCACTTGGTTCATCACTTGGCTCTTCCTCATCACTCTCACTCAGCTCCTCCTCCTTGTCTCTGGTCATGGCTACACCATCCCTCCTCCTTTAAAAGGATTTGACCTCAAATCCAAGTCATCTGCAATAAAAGGATCCAAGTCAGAAACATTAAAAGTAGAACTGATTGAGTACTTCCCTTCAAGATCAATCTGGTAGGCATTGTTGTTGATTCTTTTCAGCACTTTGAAAGGTCCATCTTTCCTTGGCAACAACTTTGATTTCCTCTCAGCAGGGAACCTCTCTTTCCTCATGTGTACCCACACTTGATCTCCTGGCCAGACAAGTTCTTTCGCCTCTTGTTCTTCTGCTTTCATACATCTTGGTCCTCTCCTCAATGTTCTTCCTGACCTGTTCATGCAAGGACTTAACAAACTCGGCCTTTGCTTGCCATCAAGGTTAGTTTGTTCTTTCAAAGGTAAAGCAAACAAATCAAGAGGTGATAATGGGTTAAAACCATAAACTACATGAAAAGGTGATAGTTTAGTAGCTGAATGCACTGCTCTGTTGTATGCAAACTCTACATGCGGTAAACAATCTTCCCAAGTCTTGATGTTACTCTTAATGATGGCACGCAGAAGAGTAGACAATGTCCTATCGACTGATTCAGTTTGGCCATCAGTTTGGGGATGACAAGTAGTTGAAAACAACAGCTTAGTTCCCAACTTTCCCCATAGAGTTTTCCAAAAATAACTAAGGAACTTAGTATCTCTATCAGAAACTATAGTTCTAGGCATTCCATGCAACCTAACAACTTCTCTAAAGAATAGATCAGCTACCAAAGATGCATCATCAGTTTTATGACAAGGTATGAAGTGACCCATCTTATAGAACCTATCAACAACCACAAAGATACTATCTCTTCCTTTCTTAGTTCTAGGCAATCCTAAAACAAAGTCCATAGAGATATCAATCCATGGCGCAGTAGGAATAGGAGAGGTGTATACAAACCTGTTGGTTAAACCTTGAACTTGGCTTGTTTGCACACAACACATCTTGAGCACACACGCTCTACATCTTTCTTCATGCTCGGCCAGTAGAAGTGCTCCTGCAAAGTGGAGAGTGTTTTGGCGACTCCAAAGTGCCCCATCAGCCCTCCTGCGTGTGCTTCCCTGACATATAACTCTCTCAAAGAACCACAAGGAACACACAGGCGGTTATCATAGAAAAGAAACCCTTTCACCTGATAAAATTTACCACTAGCATGCTTTTCAGATTCTCCAAACACATTTTAAACTCAGGATCATCAGCATAGCAAGATTTGATATGTTCAAAACCCAAAAGTTTAGTTTCCATTGAAGATAACAGAGTGTACCTTCTGGATAGTGCATCAGCCACTACATTCTCCTTACCTTTCTTGTAGTGGATGACATAAGGAAAGGTCTCAATAAACTCTACCCACCTGGCATGTCTCTTGTTCAGCTTCTGTTGCCCTTTAAGATGCTTAAGAGATTCATGATCTGTATGGATCACAAACTCCTTAGGCCACAAGTAGTGTTGCCACACTTGCAGAGCTCTCACCAAGGCATACAGCTCCTTGTCATAGGTAGGTAGTTCAATGTGGCCCCTAGTTTCTCACTGAAGTAAGCTATGGATTTCCTATCCTGCATCAACACAGCTCCAATTCCAATTCCAGAAGCATCACATTCAATTTCAAAAGTTTTAGAAAAGTCAGGAAGTGCTAGCAAGGGAGCACTTGTTAACTTCTCTTTAGCATTTGAAATGCTTCTTCTTGGCTGCCCCCAAGAAAACCTACACTCTTTTAATTACTTCAGTCAGTGGTGCTGCAACTGTACTGAAATCCTCACAAACCTCCTGTAGAAGCCAGCAAGTCCATGAAAACTCCTGACCTCTCCAATTGATTTGGGTACCGCCACTCTCTGATGGCTCTCACCTTCTCCTCATCAACCTGTATGCCCTGTGAAGTCACAACAAAACCTAAAAGACAAGGTTATCTGTTCCAAAAGAACACTTCTTGTAGTTAGCATACAGATTCTCTTTCCTAAGCACATCTAGAACCTGTCTCAAATGGTGAACATGTTCTTTCATAGTCTTGCTGTAGATCAGGATGTCATCAAAATAAACAACTACAAATCACCCTATCAAGGCTCTCAAGACATGATTCATTAACCTCATGAAAGTACTAGGTGCATTAGTGAGACCAAAAGGCATCACAAGCCATTCATACAATCCTAGCTTAGTTTTAAATGCAGTTTTCCACTCATCTCCTTCTTTCATTCTAATCTGGTGGTAACCACTCTTTAAATCAATTTTAGAAAAGACACATGAACCATGTAACTCATCTAGCATGTCATCTAAGCGAGGGATAGGATGTCTGTACTTAACTGTGATGTTGTTGATAGCTCGGCAGTCTACACACATCCTCCAGCTCCCATCTTTCTTGGGCACCAAAAGAACAGGTACAGCACAAGGACTCATGCTTTCCCTGATATGTCCCTTCTCCATCAGCTCATTGACTTGTTTCTGGAGCTCCTGGGTCTCCACAGGATTGATCCTGTATGCTGGTCGGTTTGGTAAGGTAGCTCCTGGCACAAAATCAATCTGGTGCTTTATCCTCTAATTGGCAGACCAATGGGATTGTCTTCTGGAAATACATCCCTATACTCCTGCAAAAGACACTCAATCTCCTCTGGGATATCAGGAGTCAGGTTAGTAGTAGAACTCAACAATTCCTTATAAACCATTAATATCAAATTTGATTGATCAATCACAGCAGTTTTGATATCTTTAGCAGTAGCAAAAAGATTGAGCTTACTTACCTGGCTGGTCTCTCCAATGAGCAAGGTCTGGCCGGCTGCCTTGGACTCTCCTCTCTTCATCTTAAGATGCATCTGGTCCTGGTGAACCTCCTTAGGTTTCATAGGCGCCAGGGTGACTTGTTTACCCTTGTGAACAAATGTGTGCCGATTGGTGAAGCCATCATGTACTGATCTCTTATCATACTGCCATGGTCTCCCAAGAAGTATGTGACTAGCTTCCAATGGCCACATCACAAGTGATCTCATCCTGGTACTTTCCCACTGAAAGTAAAATTTTCACTTGCTTGATGATCTTTAAACCACCCTCATCATTGATCCATTGCAAGAGATATGGCTTGGGGTGTTTGTAAACTTCAAGACCCAACTTCTCCACTAGCTCATCACTTGCAACATTGGTACAACTGCCTCCATCAATGATCAAGCTACAAACCTTATCTTGTATCAAACATCTGGTGTGAAACAAGTTTTCCTTTGCTCATCTTCTTTGGCTCTAGGCTGTGCATTGAGAAGTCTCCTGGTGACTAGCAGCTCTCCTCTGACTGGATACTCCACGCCATCCTCATCAGTTTCCTGGCGGCATCTTCTTCTTCAGAAACTACCTCCCCATTGGCTAGAATAGTCATCACCTTCTTGTTGGTACACTCATTGGCGTAGTGTCCAAAACCATGACACTTGAAGCACTTAATGTTCCTGGTTCTGGTAGGTGTGGCTACTCCTTTTCCTTTGTCATCTCTTTTGGTATCCGCTGATGAAGCTCCCTCCCTTGGCTTATCTGATGACTTTTCATCCTTGGAGTACATTGGTTTAGAAGTAGAGCCGTATGGTGACCTGGTAGAACCCCTCCTCTTATTCTGCTGCTCAATCAGAATTGCCTTATGTAGTAGCTCATCCATGTCCTCATACTCATGTAGCTCCAATATGTCTTGTATGTCTCTGTTAAGACCTCCTTGGAATCTAGCCATGGTAGCTTCTACACCCTCTTCTAAGTCAGCTTTCAGCATGAGTGTCTCCATTTCCTGGTGATAGTCCTCTACACTCTTAGAACCTTGGGAAAGCCTTCTCAGTTTCTGGTGGAGATCTCTCCCATAGTGAGTAGGGACAAACCTCTTCTTCATCACAGTTTTCATCTCAAACCAGGAGGCTACTTGAGGCTCTCCATGGCGTCTCCTGGTAGTAGCAATCTGATCCCACCAGCTTATAGCATAGCCACTAAATTCAGTAGCTGCTAATCTCACCTTCCTCTCCTCAGTAAACTGCTGGCAATTGAAGACCAGTTCAATCTTCTTCTCCCACTCCAAGTAAGCATCAGGGTCATTCTTGCCATGGAATGGAGGAATTCTAAGCTTGAGATTGCCTAGGTTATCAGCTGGCCGTCTCATGGTTATGGTGCCTGCTGTGCTGACTAGCTTGAGACTCATCATCACTTTCATCAGCCTCATCATCTTGAGCTTGCTCACCATAGATCCTATGACCTCCAACCTCAAAACGTGGTCCCTTATAGGCCTCATGCGTGCTCTCCTAGCTCCTGCAACAGCTGCTACTCTCTCCTGTCCTGCATCAATATCAACTAAATTATCATTAGCTTGCTGAGCTCGGTTGAAGTTAACTTGCATCCTTCTGGTTATCTCAGCCATCATAGCCTCAAATTGGACTTGATTGAGATTGATTTGCTGGACAGCCGGTTCTTCTGGCTCCTCTGGTTGCTTCCCAGCTCGCCTCTCATCAGCCATTGTCACCTAAAACAGTTAGAGAACACAAAAACAAAGAAAACAAACAACTCTCTCTCACTCAGTTTTTAAGCTGCCAAGTCTCTGCTCTTCTCACAAGTTCAGTTAAGATTCAAAGCTCTACACCTAAGATCTAGAACTAAACCCCAATGAATCAGAGAGAAAGAATTAAGAGATTTAGGCACCAGCTGACTTTACCACCCTGAGCTGGATTACTCTTCAGCTAGCTGGATTTCTCCTCAGCTTTCTTATTTTTTTTTTTGTTTTGGATCAAAGATCTCTTTTTTTTTTTTTTTGATTACCAGGGTTGGTTCAGCTGGCTTACAATAGATAGATAGATAAGAGAAGTGTTTAGATGGATAGAATGATCTAAGTAGTCAAGATCGCAAACCCTAACCTTCAAGTGGCTCTGATACCACTTGGTGCAGCCTGGGTATGGCTTAAACTCTGGATCACTTGAAGGTGGATGGATAGAGGGTTGTTCTAAGAGGCTACTAGCTCTCCTTTGAACTGTGGTCGTCTCCCTGAGCTTATGGTTGGCGACAAGGATGGTTTGCTACTCAAAGACACAAGATTACCTTGTATTGTCTAAGATGGTTTCACTAGGAATTCCTTCCTTTAAGTGAGATCACTGTTCCTTTAGCTGAACAGAGAAAGCAAGAGACAAGAGCAAGCTAAGCTGCTGTAAATTATTAGATTCAAAGTTGAGAAGAAACAAAAGGCCCCCCTTAGCTATAAAAGTCGTCCAAAACCCTAAGAAGTAAACCAGGCTGGTTTAATTCTAATTCTAGTCCTAACCAATTGAAATTGGTTTAATAAAAATCCTAATTGTCTTGTTTAAATTAAATGAAAACCAAATAAGTCCAGCCCAATTACATTGCAATTAAATTGAACCAACAAGCTGGTTTATCTTGATCTTCCCTCCTTGGACCAACCCCCACGATTTGGAGCAAGGCATGGAGACTCTTCTCTTGTGCTCTCAGTCTTGATCTAGTCACTGGTCCACTCCATTCATTGGCTAGTCCACTTGATACATCTCTCTGGTGCTGGTTCTCTTCAATATCATCAGCCTCACTCCCTTCTTCTAAGGTCATCTCTTCACTTGGTTCATCACTTGGCTCTTCCTCATCACTCTCACTCAGCTCCTCCTCCTTGTCTCTGGTCATGGCTACACCAACGAGGAAGTTGAAAAACTCCTTAAAGTGGGGTCAATAACGGAAGTCAGGTACTCGGACTGGCTCGCTAACCCAGTCGTGGTCAAAAGAAAACGGCAAATGGCGAAGTCTGCGCGACTTCACCGATGTCAACAAGGCTTGTCCAAAAGATTGCTTTACACTCCCGCATATTGACCGAATTTGTCGGGCAACAGCAGGAAACAAACTTTATCATTCATGGACTTCTCCGGGTACAATCAAATCATGATGAACCCGGACGATCGCGAGAAGACCGCATTCATCACTGACCGCGGGAGGTATTGCTACAAAGTAATGCCTTTCGCCTCAAGAATGCAGGCTTACTTACCAGCTTACTTCGTCAACCGAATGTTTTTCGAGCAGCTCGAAAACTATGGAGGTATACATCGATGACATGCTCGTAAAATCCCTTTGACGAACACGACCACGCTTCGCATCTGGAATAGTGTTTCGCAAGGTTGAATTTGCACAACATGAAATTGAACCCGCTAAATGCAGATTCGCCGTGGCGTCGGGAGAATTTCTCGGCTACCTAGTCACGTGTCACGGAATTGAGGCTAACCCCAAACAGATAAACGCATTAATAGAAATGGTCTCGCCCAAAACCAAAAGGGAAGTCCAAAGGCTGACAGGAAGAGTCGCCGCCTTAAACCGTTTTATCTCGCGCTCAACGGACAAATGCCTTCCTTTCTACGACACGTTGAAAGGGAACAAGAAATTTGAGTGGACAGAGGAATGCGAAAAAGCTTTCCAACAGCTAAAGCATTACCTGGCCACTCTTCCCGTCCTCGCGAAACCAGTAGAGGGAGAACCCATGTTCCTGTACATCGCAGTATCCACAACAGCGGTAAGAAGCATTTTGATTAGAGAAGAACGCGGTGAGTAGAAACCAATCTTCTATATAAGCAAAACGTTGCTAGACCCTGAGACCCGAGATCCCCTGATGGAGAAGCTAGCATTTGCGGTTGTAACGTCGGCAAGAAAACTCCGGCCGTATTTTCAGTCGCATACAATTGTAATCCTCACCACCTTCCCCTTGCGAACAATTTTGCACAGTACGAGTCAGTCAGGACGACTCGCGAAATGGGCGATCGAACTAAGCGAGTACGACGTAGAGTACTGCCCAAGAACCTGCGCAAAGTCTCAAGTATTGGCGGACTTCTTGGTGGAATTGCCCCTAGGAGATATGACGAACACAGAACCGAATTCAACTTGGGTCCTTCACGTCAACGGATCATTATCCAAACAAGGATCCAGGATCGGAATCCGGCTCACGTCTCCGTCCGGCAAAATCTTGGAACAGTCGTTCCGATTGGAGTTCCATGCGTTAAACAACGAGGCCGAAATTGAGGCACTCGTCGCAGGCTTACGGCTAGCCCGAGGGCTGAAGATCCGTAACATTCACGCTTACTGTGACTCTCAGTTAGTCGTAAATAATTACAGCAGGGAATATGAAGCAAGGGATGAAAGAATGGACGCATATCTTAAACTCATCCATGATCTCTCCCGAAACTCCGACCACTTCGCCCTCACTAGAATTCCTCGCTCGGAAAACACTCAGGCAGATGCCTTGGCCGCACTCGCGTCAAGTTCAGACCCTGGACTAAGTCGGCTAATCCCCATTGAGTTCATTGAACATCCGAGCATCGGACCGCCAGTGATCGCCAATCTTATTCGAGCACAAATCGAAAACGCGGAAGAAATGGATGACCCATCGGAAGAAAACATGGATCAGTCGGAATAAGGCTGCGACAGCCCTTGGCTGGAACCAATCCGAGCATACATAATCGACGGAACACTTCCTGCCGAAAAATGGGCAGCCCACAAAATCAAAACTCAGGCCGCACGATACGTAACGGTAGAAGGAGAAATCTACAAATGGAGATTCTCCGGCCCACTCATGACCTGCGCCGAAGGCGAAAAAGCGAGAAGAGTAATGGAGGAGGTCCATTCCGGGTCATGCGGAAACCATTCCGGCGGAAGATCTCTCGCAGTCAAAATAAAACGCCACGGATATTACTGGCCAACTATGATCAAAGACTGCGAGAAGTTCGCTCGAAAGTGCGAAAAATGCCAAAGGCACGCACCAACGATCCATCAGCCCGCGGAAGTCCTGTCGTCCATCTCATCTCCGTTCCCCCTTTATGCGATGGTCCATGGACATCGTCGGGCCATTGCCTAACTCGCAGCAGAAACGTTTCCTCCTGGTCCTTACGGATTTCTTCTCAAAATGGTTGGAGGCAGATTCCTACGCAAGTATCAAAGACGTACAAGTCGAGAACTTCGTATGGAAGAACATAATCACCACACACGACGTTAAAATCCCAAGAACTTGGAACGCGAGGCATCTTAAAAAAACTATCACTAACGACAACGTGGTACAAAGAACTACGAGATGGCTTGATCCCCGAAAAGGGTACGTAGGAAACTCGCCAACCGGCGGGTTCAGCTATTCCCCCGGTTAAAAAGGGGGGGGTGGGTGTGTATACTCGTATACTCCCACGAATTTCGAAAATTCTGAAACTAGACGGCAACGGATCTAGTATCCACTAAGCGATTATCACACCCAAAAAACAAATCCCAGAAGGCTAACACTTCAGGAAGCGCAGTGAATGTAGACGTTTCCCCCTTGGTCAAATTTACGAGACCCCTTGGTCCCGCGTCCAAACTGAAACAACAGTTTTCTGGCTGCGAACATTGGCAAAACATCTCCAAGCCCGCAAACATTTCAACCACGAAATGCGGCACAAGGAAAACTCGACCTTCGGCACTGCGAGACGTCGCTAACGCTTAAAGGACATTCTTTTCCTCAAACCATTCCAGACAAAATTCTCGTCTCTAGAACTCAAAACATACAAACACACCTCAAAATGGTATCATTTCGTTGTTGCTGATCACAGCAAACGAACTCTAACGTCCACAACAGACAATAAGCCACCCCATAAGGTAGGCTCTCTTACATCCGACAAGGATAACATAGCGCGCTATACAAGAAGTCCAAAATTTTGGTTACCTCTTCCAAACGGAAGTGGCTCGATTCGCACCAAAACAAATCGTATAAGCTGTTGGGGTCAAAAACGGTTATCTCGAAATCTACGGCTAAAGATCCTTCCAAACTCAAAGATTTCCCGCACGAACGGTCAACGGGGGAAAGATTGGGCGACGGAGAACCAACGGGCGTCGAGAACCCATACGGGCGGGCGACGGTGCCGCCTGGCACCGCGGCGCCCATCGCACCGGCGGTAAGCGGCAGTCGCCTGGCACCGCGTAAGCCCCGGCCGGGCGGTAAGCGCCATGCAAGCCAGCCCAGCGCCGCAAGCTCTGCCGGGCGTAAGCGGCACGCAGCCGCCTCGCCGGGCGTAAGCCTGGCGCCGGTCGACGGTCCTCGCCTCTGGTCTCAGTCCTCGCCCAGGTCTCGTCCAGTCATGCTCAGTCTGATCCCATCTTGGCTTGCTTGGATCGATCCTCGTGGGTTTGATAATCATGGCCACATAATTAACATCTCTCGATTCGACTGATTGAGTCATCCTCGATGTTTTACGACAAAATTAGAAAGGTTGGATTTCTCGTAGAGGATATCGTAAAACAAGATCGATTAACTCAACATCGATCCTTTAGGCTATACGGTTTATTTTACGAAAGATAGTCTTTCCGAGAAATCGATATAAACGCTCAACGACTTAAGACAAGTCCACGGACTTACTTACGATTTTCAGAATTCAGGCCCAATCAGACTATGACGGTTTATCCACTTCCAACATCGGATAAACATCAAGTCACCGAAAAATAGGGAAAACTCGAGGATAATTACTAAGATCAACGGTAATGGAATATTTCCTGAAGAGATAAACTTGGGCCCAAAGGCAGGTCCATCATCCTAAGGCAAACCGACCTAGGAGTGAGTATATAAGGAGAGCAAGAGCAGAGGAGAAGGGATCCAAAATCCTAGATTGAGACCCAGAGCCCTTAGCTGATAGAACTTAGAGTTTAGGCGGTTAGACTAGCAAGGCAGGCCCTAGAACGCCTGGTCGCTTCGCCGCGAATCTCCGCTCTCGGAAGGATAGGACAATTCTTTTACTTCAGAGTTCACATTAGAAACCCTAGCGCTATCTTCGACATGCCTGCTTCTATGACAAACGCCATATTAATTTAACCCGCCCAGACGGTTCAATCTCTTGTTCAACTCTTTCTAAACTGAACTACGTCCGACTTGATCCTCGAAGGGTAATGAGGGCAGCCTTTCTTAAGGTCCAGTCCCAAATCTTAACAAAACCTTTTCCGCGATTTATTCGTCACTTGTCGCTATTGTCGCAGAGAATCTGACCTTCGTGGAAAGTCGGGTTAACTTGGCTTTCCTCCGTTTTATTCATTAAAATCGACGGCGGAATTTCGGTTCCTACAGTTTGGCGCTAGAAGGAGGGGACGGATTACTCTTACTCATACGCCGCGAAAGCTTGATCGAACCGATGTCCGAAATATGAAAGAAAACTTGCAGTTTGCGCAACGATGGTAAACAACTCCAGCAGCGACTGTTCCTACAGCCAACGCTACGCAAAACGCCACGGTGCTCGAAAGCAAATCAAAACCTAGCCGCTGCTTCCCGCCACAGGAAGAGCACGAAACGAGCTCGCAATTTCTATCTAAACAGAAAGGGCAACGATAAAATCTATCAAACCCCAAAATTGCCTTGTTGCCAAGTTAGAGAAATCGCGAACGAGCAAGGTTTCTACAAAAACGCTTTCTTCGAACCTCTCGAAAAATAAAACTTATTCTCCTCAAACCTTGGGAAACCCTAGATTACTCGCGGAATAGAAGCACGGCAAATCGGGTCACCAATTCCCACCGCCATTCTTCAACAACTTCGAATGCACGAACGGATCGTGAGCCCTGTGGATCGACGGTCGAGCAACAGCAGCATCGGCGACGCAGGACACGGCACGGCGTAGACGCCTGACGCCGGCGCAGACCGACCACGCCGCACCTATGCCGGGCGTAGATCGATCACGCTGCGCCTGGCGGGCGGCAGAGCTACGCCGGGCGGTATGATATGGGCGAGACCGACCGCTTGGCGCCAGCGGTAGCGCTTGGCGCCGCGGTAGATCGACATGCTTTGGCGCCGGGCGTAGACCGCTCAGCCGGGCAGACCGACCGCATCGGTGTCGGCGCCGGGCAGACCGACCGCTTTTCCTATGCCGCGTAGGCTCGCCCTCTCGCCTGCGCGCGCAGGCCCGTTTCCCATCCCGCCGCGGCAGGGGTCCGGCGCCCATCCGTAATCGCTTCGTGATCTCGGCAACGGCAACATCTTGGTCCCTTAAACCAATGTTCGGATTGTTCGAGAAACACGACGATTCTTCCGCAAAGCCTTCTCGATTGTTTAACAAAGCTCATATTCTAGAATCTAAACACCAATCATCTCGACTATACGAGGAAATGGGATTCCTTCAGAAATGCTGAAACCTTCGAAGACTATTTTCTCGAAAATTTTTGTAAAGGTTTTAATTCTTCGTAGGCCAGGAACAAAAACGTCTTGAAAACTGCCGTAGAATTTAGGGAACTTAGGACCTAGGTGGATAGTCTAGCAAGCTAAGTCTTAGGAAAAATTTCCAGTCTTGTTCCATTGTTCCTTGAATGTCCAGGCAGAACATGCAAACCGATCTAGTCTCTCAAAAAACCGAGAAACGATCGCCACGCGTTCTAAAGCATACTCATCCCGCTTCCTAAAAGAAAGAAAAAACGTACACAAGCCTTCGAAAGAACAGCTAACCCGTTTTCTTTTCTAAAAAGAAAAGGGAAGTAGGTACGTATACTATACCGTATAATCCCATCTTCTAAAACTTTTTGCTTCAGCATCAAAACAACGCTTTTGACAAAGCAAACTCTCGCAGCAATAAGATTCATCTAAAAAACGCTAGCGGCATAGCCCAACTGTTACAAACATAGTCCTGAATATTCTACGTTACTCTCGCCGCAAACTCGCGACTAGAACGTACCACCGCCAGACTAATAGCACGACGGTGAACTACTTAAAATAACGAAATAACCTTCGTAAAACTCCATGAGTAGTTCGAAGCAGCTTTTGTCCAAAGGTCGAAATCATAGCGGAAACATCTCCCGTGTAATCCGAGGAAACATCACTACTTTAACAATCTGCGATTTGCTATCTCCATGAAACCGGTCATCCATTACTTTCGTATAACAAGAACATTTTAAAACAAAACAGCCTATGGAAAACATGATCGGTCTCATGCAAAATGATTTCGCAGTACGCAAAAGTGAATGAGGAAAACATAATCCGTGGTCGCGAATATCGCAAGTAATTTGTGAGAAACACTCTCCGGTTACCTTTGCGAAAACCCCCTCTTACATCACTTTTACGAAAAATCCTCTGTATGGTCGAGTCAATTCATACAAAGCAACTTTCGTAAAATGAACATAATGGGTCCAACGGGTAACTATCATAGACAGTTTTTGCTCCACAAGGTTTCTGGCTCGCTTCACTCCCCGCGTTACGTCCGAGCAGGAAATAATCACGCAGGCGAACCCGACGTGTCCCGCCGATCCCTTAAACTTTGTCCCTCGGATAAAATGAAACGATTTTCATGCAACAAAAAAAAATTTTATACAAACCATTCATTGTATAACTGAGACCTAAAGTGGAAGATCGTTTCTAAAAGCCATCAGACATAACTCAGAAAACTCCGCTATGCTTGGCATGTCTATCTCGGCAAACGGCAAACGCTATTTGGCCCTCGGCCAACTACGCATTTCCGTAAAGCCCGGAACTGAATTCGCATCCCCATTAAGGACAATCAGAAACTAACATGACCTTAATAAGGGTCATGGTCTTATCGTTTTCCACCGACTTCCTTGGCAATACGGCTGAATCTAGCCTCCATGCCAATCCAAAGCTATTGAGCGACCACCGCTCCAATCACTTAACGGCTAAAAACAACAATCCATGATTTGTTCATAGAACGCCAAGTGACTATTACGCAAGCAATTTATCGTATAACCCAGAATCGGAAATCATACGATAAACTCTTCATACCAAAACTCAGTCCTAACAACCATATGGTTAACGGAAGATTTAAACTTATCGTCAATCGATTAAGTTCTATATGCCCCGTAAACACGGCATGAAAAGAAACACTCGTTACAAGGCTCCAAGAGTTATATGAGTCATCCTTATTATATACAATCAAATCCCGGAAGGCCAACACTTCACGAAGCATTGTGAATGTAGACGCTTCTCCCGGTCAAACTTACGCCCCTTGGTCCTCAGGCCCAAACCAAACAACAGTTTCTGGCTGCTAACATTCGCAAAACATCTCCAAGCCCGCAACATTTCAACCACGAAATGCGCACAAGGAAAACTTGACCTTCGCATCTGAGACGCCGCTAACGCCAAGGACATTCTTTTCCTCAAAACGCTCCAGACGAAATCCTCGTCTCTAGAACTCAAAACATACAAACACACCTCTAAACGGTAACATGCCTCTAAACTGGCATTATTTCTTTGTTGCTGATCACAACAAACGAACTCTAACGTCCTAAACAAACAATGGCCACCTTTAAAAGGGTAACCTCTCTTACATCCGACAAGGATAAACATAGCGCGCTATACAAGAAATCCAAATTTTGGTTTAGCTCTTCATAAAGGAAGTAGCTCGACTCACGACAAATCATATAAGCCGACAACAATTCACGGATTTTAAACGGTACGAGTCAGGTTAAAATCGCAAACAAGCAAAACGAAAGCCGATTTGTCATCGCAAAGCCTCAGTCCGAGAGTAAACCTAGGTCTTGCCCTAAACCCAGCCACGCTGGATCTTGAAATCTCACAGACATAGTATGGTATACGAGATCCAAAAATTTGTCTCTTCACTTAAGCCTATTCGCTTTGATTTTTAGAATCGGTAAACCGCAGAAAATCTCGCTTTATGCAAACAATAGGTACGGTGATCATCAGGGAACTAGGAATGAGACAACAACTCACACCCTCTTTCTCATACTTCAAAACTGAAGTTCATAAAAATCGAAAACGCTTCATAGGTTGAGACCGCAAAATTTCAAACAAAGCCCCAAAAGGGGCAGGGATTCAAGTCACCAACGGCCAGTCCCGTAATTCCATCATGGCCTCTTGACGGCCAAACATATAAAACAAAATCCCCGAAGGGATTGATAAACCTAGACGCCCCAGGAGCGCCACCTTCATCCTCAAACTCACCCGCGATAGGGACAGCTCGCCGCCGTCGCCTCCCTCGGTCGCACCGCCACTAACCGCCGTCCGCGCCAGCCTCGCAATCCTCTCCCGCTCCTGATCTTCTGAGTCCTCGGAGGTCGGCGCAGGTGCATTCGCCTGCAGGCCGGCAAGGATCGAATCAAAGTCTCCCTCGAGGTCGCCCACTCTTTTACAGGACGATAGTCTGGCTTCCTCCGAGTCCAAAGACGGGCCTTGTTACCGGCAACTCGAGCTCGCTCAGACTCCTCGATCCCCGCTAAAGCCAAGTCCCTCTTGCGGACAGCTATCAAGGACTCAAATAGGATGGCCATCCTCGCCGCGACCAAAGAAGTCGCCACGAGCATCGGCAACCTCCGAGGATCCATGGGCGTCCATCTCCTCATGAGTCTGATCTTCTCTGAAGGCGCGGAATTCGAGTATTTGCTCTTCTTCTCCTTCTTCACCTTGAGTCGTGAACTCGCGGTCTTCCCAAGGTCACGCCAAGGTCGCTGATACTGAACCTCAAGCTAGACGTCTGGGCAGCATGGGTGTCCTCGACGGTCTGCAGTGCAGCCTCGACGCCTCCACTTCCAGCGATGACTCCAGCAACTTCGATAGACGAATGACTTCCGACCCACACTCACCAAGCATTCCACAATCAGCGACACAAACTGTCCGAAAAGAAGGGTAAGTATCATCATAAAAAGGGGATGATGACGTAGATTTCCTGAAAAGAATCCTTAGCGAAAATTTCGATTTTCAGAAAACTTGAATCATTCGCCCGCAAAATCGCTCCGATCTTACGAGCTGGGGCTAACTGTTGGGATCAAAACGGTTATCTCAAATCTACGGCTAAAGATCCTTCCAAACTCAAAGATTTCCGCACGATAGGTCAACGGGGAAAGATTGGGCGACGGAGAATCCACGGGCGGCAGAGAGGGCGCCAGCGTAGGATGGTGCCGCCTGGCACCGGGCGGCAAGCCCTGGCGCCGGGCGGCGCCACAAGCCGGCCTGGCGCGGCGCCCGCCGCGCGCCGGCGGCAAGCGCCACGTTAGCCGGGGCGCCTCGGCCTCGACGGTTCCCCTGGTCTTGGTCCCATCATGCTCGGTCTGATCCCATCTTGGCTTGCTTGGATCGATCCTCGTGGGTTTGATAATGATCACGCCACAGCATTAACATCTCTCGATTCGACCGGATTGGAATCATCCTCGATTTTTACGAAAAATTAGAAAGGTTGGATTTCTAGAGGATATCGTGTAAAACAAGATCGATTAACTCAACATCGATCCTTTAGGCTATACGGTTTATTTTACGAGAAAGATAGTCTTTCCGAGAAATCGTATGAAACGTTCAACGACTTAAGACGAGTCCACGGACTTACTTACGATTTTAAGAATTCAGGCCCAATCAGACTATGACGGTTTATCCAATTTCCCGAACATCGGATAAACATCAAGTCACCAAAAATAGGGGAAAACTCGAGGATAATGACGAAGATCGACGGAAATGGAATATTTCCTGAAGAGATAAACTTGGGCCCAAAGGCGAGGTCCATCATCCTAAGGCAAACCGACCTAGGAGTGAGTATATAAGGAGAGCAAGAGCAGAGGAGAAGGGGATCCAAAAATCCTAGATTGGAGACTCAGAGAGCTCCTGTTAGCTGATAGAACTTAGAGTTTAAGCGGTTAGACTAGCAAGGCAGTCCCTAGAACGTCTGGCCGCCTCCTGCTCGCAAATCTCCGCTCCTCTCGGAAGGATAGGACAATTCTTTTACTTCAGAGCTCCGCACATAGAAATCCTAGGCGTTATCTTCGACATGCCTGTTTCTATGACAAACGCTCATACTAGACGAACCCGCCCAGACGGTTCGATCTCTTGTTCAACTCTTTCTAAATTGAACTACGTCCGACTTGATCCTCGAAAGGGGCACGTAGGCAGCCTTTCTTAAGGTCCAGTCCCAAATCTTAACAAAACCTTTTCCGCATTTATTCGGGCACTTGTCGTTGGCTGTCGCAGAGAATCCAGACCTTCAGGGAAAATCGGGTTAACTTGGCTTTCCTCCATTTTTATTCATTAAAATCGAAGGTGTGAATTTCGGTTCCCACATAAGCCGAAAACAATTTGCGGATTTTAAGACGGTACGAGTCAGGTTAAAATCGCAAACAGGCAAAAAGAAAGACGACCTGTTATCGCAAAGCCTCAGTCCGAGAGTAAACCTAGGTCTTGCCCCAAACCCAGCCAAGCTGGATCTTGACATCTCATAGACATAGTATCAGTACCCGATACGAGATCCCAAAACTTGTCTCTTCACTTAAGTCTATTCGTTTCACGAACCTTCGCGTAAATCAGTAAACCGCGAAAAATCTCGCTTTGTACAATCAATGGATACGGTGATCATCTGAGAGGCAGGAATGAGACGACAACTCCCACCCTGTCCCTCTAACTTCGATAAACAGAAGTTCATTTAAACGTCATAAAAACCTAAATATTTTAGATTGAGCCGCGAGTTCAACAAACGCCGTAATTGGGGCAGGTATTCAAAGCCACCACCGGCCAGTCCCGAAAAAATACATCATGGCCTCATAGCAGCCGCAACACAAACAAAATAAAAACCCCTCAAGGGATTGGTAAACCTAAACGCTCCTCGGAGCATCACCTTCATCCTCAAACTCACCCTCAAACTCCATCGACTCCCTCGATCACACCTCCACTGCCTGCCTCATCCGCGCCAGCCTCACGATCCTCTGCTGCCTGAACCTGATCCTCCGAGCCCTCCGATTCCGGTACAAGGGTGCATTCGGACCTCAGACCAGCGAGAATCAGTCAAAGTCCCTTCGGAAGCCGTCAACTCTCCCTTGCAAGACAGCAGCCTGGCTTCCTCGGAATCTAGAGATAGGGCCTCGTTACCCCTAAGCAGCTGAAGCTCGCTCAAGCTCCCTTCGATTCCCGCTAAAGCTAAGTCCCTCTCGCGGATAGCTATCAGAGATTCGAACAAACTGGCCATCCTCGTCAAAAGAGCAAAGAAGTCGCCGCGGGGATCGACGGTCTCTGTCGACTTGAGAGCACTCATCTCTTCGTAATTCTGGACCTGTTGTTGGAGACGACGGATTTCCGAGGATTTGTGTCTCTTCTCTTTCTTTACTTTGAGCAACGAACTCGCGGTCTTCCCGAGGTCGCGTTCGAGGTCGCCAATTGGAACTTCGAGCTGAGATGTCTGGGCGGCGTGGGCGCTTTCGATGGTCTGCAATGCGGCCTCGAAACGCTTCGACGCTTCCTGCGACGAATCCAACTCCTTCGACAGACGCGCAACCTCCGATCCGCAGTCACCAAGCATCCCATCAATCAGCGACACAAACTGTCCGCAAAGAGAAAGGGTTAGGATCGTCGCAAAAGAAAAGCAAAAGAAGAATTGCGCATAAATCAAAATCAAACCTTGGAACGATGTTGCGACAACAATCCCGAAGGCTCGCCCACTTCACTTTTAGCGCACCTCTTCCTCTTCGCCCCAGTTGTGGCACCTGCCCTTGAATGCCCCTTAGGAAACGGTGCAGCACTAGGTGCTGGGAGTCCCAAAACGAGTTTCGAAGCCGGAGGCGTGGACTCTACCACGTCATCCCGACCAGAAATTATGATCAGAGCGGTAGAGGAGCCTGAAGGACGATCCTGAACGTCGGGAATCTGCTCGGGAACGACTGCCCCTCCCGCTGGCAAGGGAGCATCAGACGGAACCTCGGATCGAGGAGCTGGGGACGAAGGCACAGGAGAAGAAGGAACACTGGGTGCTTCGGTTCTCGCCCGGATCGAGTCTTTCGCCGCGCTGCAACGCGACAATCTTTCCTTGAAAGAGTCGAACCCAGCAATGAAAGACTGAGCGGCTTCATGAACAGCCAAGACCGGCGGAGCCTGACTGGCCTTACCCATCTCAACGTCGTAATCTTTCTTTTCAACTTGAGAGGAAGACATCTTCTTTGAGAGAGCAAAAAAGGAAAAAGTTGAGAAAAGGGGGAGTGTGTGGAGAATGAGAAGTAATGAGCTACTACTTATAAGGATATGAGAATTTTCGCAATAAAATATTCTTAGCCCAAAATTTCGATTTTCAAACTCAAGACACTCGCCCGCAAAATCGTCTCCGAGTCTTACGGTCTGGGGGGCTAACTGTTGGGGTCGAAAACGGTTATCTCGAAATCAACGGTTAAGATCATTTCCTGCCTACAGACTTTCCGCAAAAAGGATCAACAAAGGTTGGATCGCAAAGAACAAAGCGACCAAGGTCCCGGCGCCGGCGCCGCCCGCCTGCTGGCCCCAGCGCCGCACCGCTTCGCCTGCTGGCCTGGGCGCCGCCGACACCGCTCGCCCTTGCTGGCCCGGTGCCGGCGCCGCTCGCCTGCTGGCCAGGGCCGGCTTCGCCCGTGCTGGCCGGGCGCCGGCACCGCTCGCCGATGCTCCCGGTGCGGGCGCCGCCGCCGGCGCTCGCCGCTTCGCCTGCTGGCCCGGGCGGGCGCCGCTCGCCGTGCTGGCCCGGGCTCGGGCCTCGCCGTGCTGGCCCCAGCGGGCCGCCTCGCTTGGCCCGCCAGCGCCTGCTCGCCCGTGCTGGCCCCGGGCGCAGATGCGTCCAGTCTGTTCCCAGCTCGTCCGATTTAGATCGCACCTCGTGGTTTCCATGAAGTCATAGCACCTTAGCTATGGACCTAACGTTCCTCGGTTCAAACCGATTGGAGTTATCCTCAAAGTTTTACAACTAGAGCTAGGAAGGATGGTTCTTCCGCAAACTGTATCGTGTAAAACAAGGACGATCAACTAGAACATCGATTCTTCAGACTATACGATTTTTCTTGCGGAAAAGATAATCTTTTCGAGTAATCATACGAACGTTCGAGGGCCTGAGGTTTGTCCACAGGCTCACTCACGATTTTGGAGACCCAAGCCCAATAAGAACTATGACGATTTATCCTAACTTATTAAAGTAGGATATATGTTAAGTTTCCGCAGATAAATATGAATGCTCGAGGATAACTACGAAGATCGGCGGAAAAAGGAATATTTCCAAAAGAGATAAACTTGGGCCCAAAGGCGAAAGGTTAGACGGGCCACCGACCTAAAGTGACTATATAAGGAGGGCTGGGGCAGAAGAGAAAAGGATCCGAGATTTTAGATTTAGAGAACTCCTGCTAGCTTAGAGAACTTAGGACTTAGGTGGTTAGACTAGTACGGCAAGGCTTAGGACGTTTTGGCCGCCTCTTGTTCTGTTGTTCCAATAGTTAGCATATCTCTGCTCTTCTCGGAGAAATTTTGTAGTCATACTTTTATCTAATAAAACGCCTCTGAGCGACCATTCAGTCTTATTTTGCTATTTATCTTTTATCGATCCCAAAGTGATTACGCAGAGAATTCGGACCTTCAAGGAAGATCGGGTTAACTCGGTTTTCCTCCATATCTGTTCAACTAATATCGACAGTGCAAATTTCGGTTCCCACAACGCTCGGGTCAGCACACCCGCGCAGGATGAGGAACGGACCGGACGGTTCTGCGCAGGTCGGACATGCGCGGGCTGGACCGTCCTACCTCACCCTGAGCGTTTTTCAAGATGTTTTCCTATTGGTCGAGACCTAATTGCTTCCAAGGGCTTTTTAGTCATTTTTATGATGTTTTTAGGGATTTTAAGCCGAGTATAAGTACTCTTGTTTTCCCTAATTTGGGATTTATGTTATTTTCTCTCTAAGAACACAAACCTTTGAGTAAAAAGCTTTATCTTTGAATTATAATCTCATCTCATCTTTGTGTTCTTGAGTGTTTGATTTCGTCTTCTTTCTTTCTCTACATGTTTGAGCTTGAATCTCTCATGGGTTTAAGAGTAAGCATGTGGATTAGTGAGTAGATCCATTTAAGATTCGTGGGTTAGGGTGATTGAGAGTGATTAAGTGTAGATCCAAGGTTTTTAGTGTTATATCTATCCTTTCCTTGCATGATTTAGTGTTCTTAATGCTATATTTGAGTTGGCCTCTCAAACATAGAGCTTTAGGCATTTTCGCCCGGAAGGTGTTCGATGAAATGCCTGAACCAACTCATATATACTTTTAGCCTTCTTTACCTAAGAGATTAGTTGTTAAAGAAGCTAGGATTGCTATTAGACTCATTCTTATTGTTTGCTTTGATCATTACACTCAAAGGGATTTGATGTATTTGGGTGATCATTGCAAAAGAGCATTCATCTAGGGATGGAGTTTGTTCAAGCTTAGTGTCTAGGCATAAGGAATTAGATTGATTGAAAATTTGACATCTTGGATTGAACCTTTGTCACTTAAGATCAAGTCCCTATACCCATGGATCTCATCTCCTTATATTGAAAGAAAGTTTCATCTTTTATTGCATTTAAGTATTGTCTTAGTTTAAAAATCATCTCTCTTAATGGTTGCATTTAGATTAAGCATAGGCTTGAATTCCCTTTGCTTTGTGATCACTTAGAACTGGTTTGACATCCTTTATACTATTTCATTTGATTAGGAGCCTTGAAAACTCCTATCATCAAATTGGTGCCGTTGCCAAATTCTAAGTTGATTGTGATATTAGAATTTAGTCACTTGCTTGAGACTAAATCATTTTTCTTTTCTTGTGATATTGATTCTCCTTTTTCCTCTCCCTTTGCATTTCAGGTGTGTCAACACAAGAAGCAGAGGTGCAACAAACCTGATTCCCACTGTTGAAGAGATTGCTACACTTGAGAGGGAAATAGCAAGAAGGAGAAGAGAAGAAGAGCAACAGGCTCATATTCAGAGGTTGGGGTTTGAGATGGATGAACACCAGCATCAACCTCAAGACAGAGTTGCTCAAGATGGCAATGGTCAAGGAGCTGACAACATTCGATCACAGCGCCAACAACAACACCCACAACGGTCAGCTCGAGCTATTGGTACCCATGACCGTCCTCACATTCATGGTCATAGGCTGGGCATCCGAGCACCAGCTGTGGAAGCTAACAACTTTGAGATCAAGCCAGGGTTGTTGAATGTGATTGAGAACAACAAATACCATGGCCTGGCTGTAGAAGACTCATTTGATCACTTGGACAAGTTTGATAGTTATTGTGGCTTGTCCAAGACCATTGGTGTGTCCGAAGATGCTTTCAAGCACAGGCTGTTTCCTTTCTCTCTGGGGGACAAGGCACGCCAATGGGAGAAGTCTCTCCCTAGTGACTCCTTCACCACTTGGGATGATTGCAAGAAAGCTTTCTTGGATAAGTTCTTCTCTACATCAAGGACAGCCAAGTTGAGAAATGAGATCTCTAGCTTCCAGCAGAAGAATCTGGAAAGCTTTAGTGAAGCATGGGAGAGATTCAAAAGCTACCAGGCTCAATGCCCCCACCATGGCTTCTCAAAGGAGAGCTTGCTGAGCACATTCTACAGAGGTGCTCTTCCTAAGTACCGAGCCAGATTGGATACAGCCAGAAATGGATTCTTCCTGGACAGATCTGAAGAAGATGCAGAGGAGCTGGTTGACAACATGGTGAAGAGTGACTCAGTTTACAGTGGAGAGCACGACAGAGCTGACAGAGCCAACAGAGTTGATGACAACCAGACAAAGAAGGAGATCAAATCCTTTCAGGAGAAGATGGATTTGCTTCTTGCTAACCAAGCCAAACAGGAGCAGAAGAACTTTGTGGGTGGTCCTAGTCACGAGGCTGCTCCTAAGGTCAATGAGGTTGATGGTTTGGAAGTCCAAGAAGAGTTATGATTCATCATCAACAATGGTACTTGGTACAGGAAGGAACCTAGCTTTCAGTACAACAACTACCAGCAGAGGTCTTATCCAAACAACCAGCAAGGAGGATATAAGCCCAAGCAAAACACTCAGCAAGGGAACTATCAGCCTCGGCAAAACATCCCACCTGGTTTCAGCAATCAAGGCAATCAGTCTACTCAAGCTCAAGGCAGCTCTTCTCAAGCTAAAGCTCCGGATTCAAGTATGGAATCTATGTTCAAGCAAATATTGGAAGCTCAGTCTAGAACAGCACAGGACATTGGCCATGAGTTCAAAACTGTTCACTCCATGATTGATAGTAGCTATACTGAGTTAAACAACAAGGTAAGAGCTTTGGAGAGCCAGTTTGCTTCTATGAACTCTCAGCCAAGTCGCCAACAAGGGAAATTACCTGGGAAGGCCGAGCAAAACCCCAAGGAGCCAATAAAAGCAATCACCTTGAGAAGTGGTAGAGAGTTACCTCCAAGAGTTCTCCCAAAGGATGGTGAGAAACAAGGTGGGGAGGTGGCCATCAACATTGATGATGAAGTTGTGTTTGTAGATGAGAAGGTTGATGAAGAGATTCTGGAAAAAATTGTTGAAGCTAAGGGTAAAGGAAAGGTTGGAGAAGAGAAGAGGACAGTGAAACATGGTCAAGTTGCTACTCCCACAAAAGGATCTTCTTTTGTCCCTCCTCCTTATGAGCCTAAGCTACCATTTCCTGGAATGTTCAAGAAGCATCTATTGGAGAAATACAAGGCACTCTTTCAGAAACAGATGAGTGAAGTTCAGGTCACAATGCCCATCATTGATGATTTCATGCTAGTCCCTCAATAAAGGAAGTTCTTGAAGGACGCTGTAGCTGCAAAGAAGAAAGAGATGGAGGGTATGATGGTCCTTACTCATGAGTGCAGTTCCATTATCCAGAGATTGACTATCCCTAAGAAGCTAGAGGATCCAGGATGCTTCACTCTACCTTGCATCATTAGTCCTTTGATGTTTGAGAAGTGTTTATGCGACTTGGGAGCTAGTGTCAGGCTCATGCCCTTGTCTGTTGCCAAGAAACTTGGATTCAGCCAATACAAAAAGTGTAGACTCTCCTTGGTGCTTGCTGATCGCTCTATTAAGTTTCCCATTGGTATCTTGGAAGACCTCCCTGTGATGGTTGGAAATTCTGAGATTCCAACAGACTTTTTTGTGCTTGAAATGGATGAGGAAGCTAAAGATCCCTTGATCCTTGGAAGACCATTCTTGGCCACAGCAGGAGCCATTATCAATGTGAAGGAAGGCAAGATTGATCTTACTTTGGGGAAGGAGCACACTCTCCACTTTGACATCAAAGAGGTGCTGAAGAAGTCAACTGTGCAAGGCCAAGTGTTTTACATTGACTAGATGGAAGCTCTGGCTGATGAGCTTCTTGAAGAGTTGGCACTTGAAGAGTTGGCAATTAAGGACCCTTTGCAACATACTTTGACAATGGATAAAGAAGTCCAAGTGGTTGAGAACAAGGAGAGTGATGCTTATGTGAGAATGCTGGATTCTCATAAGAAGATTGACGGTGAAGCCCAGTACGAGGAGCTTACACATGAGGTTCACCAAGCTGCTTCAGCCACTCAACAAGAGGACATCCAACAAGATGATTGGAGTGAGCTCAAGGTACAAAAAGTGGAGCTAAAACCTCATACCCATGGTGTAAGGTACACATTTCTAGGCCCTAATGAGACTTACCCTGTCATTGTGAGTAGTGAACTTACTGAACTTGAGCTTTCTCAACTTTTAAATGCACTTAAAAGGTTTAGAAAAGCAATTGGATACTCACTAGATAATATTAAGGGGATATCACCTTCTTTGTGCATGCATAGTATACATCTTGAGGATGAATCAATGACTTCTATAGAGCATCAAAGAAGGTTAAATCCTAACCTGAAGGATGTTGTAAAGAAGGAGATTGATACCTGTGCATGTTGTCCCATAGAAAGGTGGTATCACTGTGGTTAAAAATGACAAGGATGAATTGATACCAACTAGAACCATAACTGGCCATAGGATGTGTATTGATTATAGAAAGCTCAACTCTGCATCAAGAAAGGATCATTTTCCATTGCCATTTATTGATCAGATGCTTGAGAGACTTGCAAACCATCCTTTCTATTGCTTTCTTGATGGGTATTCAGGGTTCTTCCAGATCCCCATACATCCCAATGATCAAGAGAAGACAACATCCACATGCCCCTATGGCACCTTTGCTTATCGAAGGATGCCATTTGGGTTATGTAATGCTCCAGCAACCTTTCAAAGGTGCATGATGTCTATCTTCTCGGATCTCATTGAAGATATAGTGGAGGTATTCATGGATGATTTCTTTGTCTACGGATCTTCGTTTTCTGCTTGTTTGTCCAACTTGTGCAGGGTCCTACAGAGATGTGAAGACACCAACCTTGTGTTGAATTGGGAGAAGTGTCACTTCATGGTTAAAGAAGGGATTGTGCTTGGGCACAAGATTCAGAAAAGGGGATTGAGGTGGACAAGGCTAAGATTGAAGTGATGGGTAGTTTGCCTCCACCAAAGACAGTGAAGGACTTTAGGAGCTTTCTTGGCCATGCTGGGTTCTATAGAAGGTTCATCAAGTACTTCTCAAAGATTGCTGATGAAAGGACTTTTCTAGGGTCCTAATCAAATGTTGTAGAATACAAGATGTCAATCCAATTCTAAGAGATCTTAATGCAAAGGGAATGCAAGTTCATGCTTAATCTAAGTGCAATCAAGATGAGAGGATGATTGTGAAACTAAGACAATATTAAAAATGCAATAAAAGATTGAACTTTCTTTCTCAATGAGGCAAGGGGGTTCTTGGGACAAGGGAATTTACTTTGGGTGATTAAGGTTCAATCCAAGATGCTAACTTTTCAATCAATCTTATTCCTTATGCCTAGACAACAAAACTAAGCAAGCTCTATCTCTAGATGGATGCTCCTTTGCAATGATCACCCAAGTACACCAAATCTCTTTGGCTGTAATGATCAAAGCAAGCATAAAGAATGAGTCTAATAGCAATCCTAGCTTCTTTGACAACTAATCTCTTAGGCAAAGCAAGCTAAAAGCATAGATGAGTTGGTTCAGGCATTTCATAGAACACCTTTCGGGCATGAAATGCCTATGGCTCTATGTTTGAGAGCCAACCCAAATATAGCATGAAGAACACCAAATCAATGCAAGGATATGATAGATCTAATACTAAGCACCTTGGATCTACACTTAATCACCCTTAGTCTCCCAAGCCCATGAACCCTAGATAGATCTACTCACTAATAGCCATGGAAAACCTCAAAATCAATGATGATTCAAGGCTAAACATGATTAGAGAAGAAGATAATCTATTAAACACAAAAGAAATGAGATAAAAAGGATCAAAGATCCAAACTTTCTTCAAGATCTTATTATGTTTTTGAGAGAAAAGAAGTTAGATCTCTTAATGAGATTACAAGGGTATTTATAGGTGACTTGAAAGCCCTTAAAAACAAAAGAGAAAAGTCCAAAAGGTCCTTGGTGCCACAAGATTTTCGACCAATCAGAAACCAAGAAAAGGAAGAAAGTGAGCCACCCGGGTTAGGCTGTGTAGTCCATGGCCGGGTGTGTTCCCGCCGGGTGTGTTCCAGCGTCTTGAGCTTGCGGCCGTGCGGGTAGAAGCAGTCGGGTAGGTTCTGTCCGGGTGTCTCCATGCGCGGATAGTAGTGGCCGGGTGGAACGTCCGGGTCGTCCTCATACGCGGCTTCATCGTCCGGGTGGTATTGGCCGCGTGCATTCTTGGCGTTCAGCAGCATCAGGACGTGCGGGTCCTTGTCCTCGGGTGGTACTGGCCGCGTCCTGAGCTCATCCAGCATCAGGACGTGCGGGTAGAAGCAGCCGGGTGAGGGAGGTCGGGTATCTGCTGGTACGCCGGTAGTGATGGACGGGTGGTCATGCCCGGGTATGTGGTGATCAGTTCGTCTCTCGTCCCGTGCGGGTCCTTGTCCTCGGGTGGTACTGGCCGCATCCTGAGCTCATCCAGCATTACCTGATGGTCTGGCTCGGGTATGGTAACCCGGGTGGCTTGACGTGCTTTCATTCAATTGACCATAACTTCTCCAATATGACTCCAAATGTCTTAAAACCACTTCCACTGGAAAGCTAACTCAGAATGCCATACCTCCACCAAATCTTAGCATCAGAAGATATTCCTAAGGTCTCTGTCCATGTCAATCTTTAAACCCCTCTTTTTCATCACAAAACTCCCAAACATCTCCAATATCTCCAAAGTATACTCCAACACCTGATAGAGACTTATGAATGCAAAATGAGCCTAAAGATTCCTAATGTCTAAATGAGCAAAAATGCACAAGATATGATAGATAAAAACATGTAAATATGCAAGACATCAACTCCCCCACACTAGACCTTTGCTTGTCCTCAAGTAAACTTTTCAAACACAAGGGGGATGGATGCAAGGATGGGAACAAAGACAAAGGAAACACTCATAGCACTCAACCTGACATCCTAAAGAAACATAGCAAATAGCACGAGCAAGCTCTCTTACTATGCTGTAGCTTCACAAGGCCTATCAATTACTCTTATGTCTCTACACAAGATGCAATGCCTATCAACCAACATGTTCTCTTAACCAGCCCTCACATTGATTCACACACACACACACAAGGTGAAGTCTCACAAATGGGCACATGATCTCAATCATTTGGCTAGGTGATCAAATGGTCTAATAAGGATGAAAAGGAGGGTTCAATGCATCATTTCAAGGTGGCAATCACTCAAAAATTAAGGAGCTTGATCATTATGCAAAATTTATCTAAGACTAGGAGCAATTCATGCATACATGGATCCATCCTCATCATTCTACCCAATTCCTAAGTGATTACAAGATCTACACCCTTTTTATTCATCCCATAACCCAAAATGAAGACATACTCACAACACTCACCCAATGAACATTTTCTTTCTCATGATTCAAACTCTAAGGACCTCTATTCACATTCTAAGTTCTAACTCTTAAGTTTTTTCTTCCCCACTATCATATTGAATCTTTCATTTTTTTTCTTTTTCTTTTCCTTCTTTTTTTATATATACAGGAGGGGGAAGGTCAAAACTTCAATCAAGAGCTTTTCAATTTTCATTTCTAGGTCCCTGGGGTTTTTCTTTCTCAGAACTTTCTTTGTTCATCAATCTCAACATTGTCATATCCCCAAACCCAATATGTAAACCATTAGGTAACAAACACTTCACTCACCATCCTAGAAGCTAGCTCAAATGATGACCTTATGCTAGCAAGAGATGAGAACAAATCCATGTCGCTCCCAATACTCTCAAGATTTTGCACATGACAAGCTATCAAAAGAGGCCTCACTCAAGAAAATCAATGTAGGCTTCAAAGAATGGATAGGGTTCAAGGGTAAGGGATTGCCATTTGGGTTAACAAAGGGTGGTACAATGGAAAAAGATAACCCAAATGTGTATGAGATCCATGATCAAGTATGCAAATGCCCATATGCAAGAGAGATTAAGTTCATTCAAGTCTAAGTTCATGATGGAGCTGGTCTTAAGAACAATGCCAATATCAAGCAAGCAAACAAGTTTCAAAAAGAGTTTTCAAGGCTCAAAGCATGCAAGCTTTTTCAAAAGATGCTCAAGCTACCTGATATGTTTGAGGGTGTCAAATTCAGTGCAAACGAGTGTTCTTTACAAGGCAAAGCTCCATATGCAAATGAATGCAACCTATATGCTCTAGACTCAATCTTAAGGATGCAAGTGATGCAATCTACATGGTTCAAAAATTTAAAATTTTTTGGATTTTCTATGCACTTATGAATGTACAATGCAATGCATGAGACTCAAGATCACAAAGCAAACATGATCAAATATCCAGTACCTCCCCCACACTTAAATCACACAGTCTCCTGTATGAGTAAGAGAGTAAGAGATACCTCAACAAGGCAAAAGCAAATGTATATACAAGAAGGGTTGGAGTGATACCACACAAGGAGATTTGGGCATGGTGCTTGTGTCATGACTAGAAGCTGGCTTGGTTCATAGCAACTAGAGGAGGCTGCTACATGGATCATGGGGCTTAAGTGGTTCACCACCTTTCTTCTCTCCTCTAGTGCTTGGCTCAACCTGAAAATCTTGACCACTTTTATTAAAAACTTAAAAGGAAATTTGAAATTGCAAAGCTATATACAAGGATAACCATGGGACTTCCTCCCAAGTGAGCTTGTTTTGAGTCACTAGCTTGACTACCTTTCTCTTGGACTAGTGAGAAGGAGGATCCTTTCCACCTTCAAGTGTGATGGTGAGGACCTGAGAGAGAAGCTCTTGAAGCTTGATTGGGTCATCTTGGAGCTGAGGAGTGATGATGGCTCTAGCACTTGAGAATGGTGTGGATCTGCCGTTGTGCTTGATCTTGTACTCAATGACTCCATCCTTGAGATTCTTTGGATGGAGAGTGAGAGTGTGTGGGAGCAAATCAAGAGGTGGGGGATGAGGCTCTTTCACCATCTTCTTCTTGCCATGAGTGGCCTTTGAGACTCCACTCATCCCCTCTGTTTTAGCACTTTCCAAGTGCTCACCACATAATTCTTTTGAATACTTTCCATCAAGATCTTCTATCTTACCAACAACCTCTTCATCTTTGGGCTTCTCAACAGCGTGTATCACAAGTGATTGTCCCACAATAGTCTGATTCCATTGGAGGTTGGAGAGGATAGGAGACAACTTTGTTGACATGCATGAGGGTGACCTTCTTGTTGGGAAAGTCAATGCAAGCTCCAACTGTTGTGAGGAAAGGAGTGCCAAGGATCAAAGGGACTCTCTCGTCAGATGCCATCTTCAAAACAGTGAGGTCAATAGGTATGGTGCAGGATCCAATCTTCAAGGGGAAGTCCTTGATTATGCCAAGTGGGGTTGTAGAAGAGGAATCCCCAAAGGTGAGAGGAGGAGTATCTGGTTCCATGCTTTCAATCCCAATACTCTGCACCATATCCAAGGAGATGACATTCACACTAGCACCACTATCAACAAGAGCATCATCCATAGTTAGTTTACCAAGAGAGCAAGACAAGGTGAACTTCCCTTGAGACTCAAGCTTAGGGAGGGATTTTGGAGGGGTTGGTGGATCAATCTTCAGAAGTGAGATGTCCAAAAGTTCAGCCACTTCAGCTTGGTGGGTGAGAATGTCCTTTATGAGCATCATTTGGACATGAGCAACATGCATATTTGTGATCTCTGGAAGCTTGACTCCAATATCACTTAGGTCTTTTCTGAATTTGGAGACCACTTATTTCTGAGCTTTGATGAAGAACCTTTGAGGGAAAGGGAGCTTATCATAGGGTGATAGCTCAATCTCATTGTCCTCTTCCTTCACTTCTTTCAGCTTGAGGTTAGCACTCTTCTCAACTTGTGTCTCAACTGTAGGCTCATCAATCTTCAGAATCTTTCCTTGAACCTTCTTATCAGCTCTCTTCACAACTCTAGCTTCAGCTGTGGCCACAACCAGTCTCTTATCATTCTCAATCTGATTTCCAAGCACTAGCCTCTCGATCTCATCAACATCATTCTTATGATCACTCAATGGTATCCTTAAAGAAGTGGAGAGGATAACATTGCAAGTCTCCTTAGGGTTCTTCTCTGGTTTTCCTGGTATAGATCCCATTGGATTCTTGGAGGATGAAGACATGGAGGAAAATTGGCTCTCCAAAGCTTTGAGGTGAGAGGCAAGTTGCATGTACTTGTTGTTGAGATCAGAATAAGTTCCATCAATCTTGGCATGGATGTTCTTGAACTCATCACAAATGTTCTTAGCATTCCTTTCTTGAGCTTCTAAGAGTTGCTTGAACATGGACTCCATTTTTGAGCTTGGAGCTTGGGAAGAACTTCCTTGAGGCTGAGATGACTGATTTGTTTGGTAGCCTCCTTGTTGATTGTTGTAGTGAGGTCTTGGCTGATAGTTGTTTTGGTATTGGAAGTTTGGCTCCTTCCTATACCATGTGCCATTAGCATTGATGAAGCACAACTCCTCTTGGCCTTCTAAACCATCAACCTCATTGATTGTAGGAGGAACCTCTTGACTAGGAGCACCCACAAAATTCATCTGTTCTTGTTTAGCTTGGGTGGAGAGAAGCAAATCTATCTTTTCTTGCAAGGTCTTGATTTCCTTCCTTGTGTGCTGGTCATCACTTCTATTGGCTCTATCATGCTCCTCACTATAAACTGAGTCACTCTTGGCCATGTTCTCTACTAGTTCTTCAGCATCCTCTTCAGTTCTTCCCAAGAAGAAACCATTGCTAGCAGTATCAAGCCTATTTCTGCATTGTGGTAGAGCTCCTCTATAGAAGGTGCTAAGCAAGCACTCTTTGGTGAAGCCATGATGTGGACACTGAGACCAATAGCCCTTGAACCTCTCCCATGCTTAACTGAAGCTCTCAAGATTCTTTTTTGAAAACCAGAGATTTCATTTCTGATCTTAGCTGTCCTTGAGGAAGAGAAGAACTTCTCTAGGAATACCCTCTTGCAATCATTCCAAGTGATGATAGAGTCACTTGGAAGAGCCTTCTCCCACTGATGAGCTTTGTCTCCTAGAGAGAAAGTAAACAGCCTGAGTTTAAAAGCATCTTCAAAGACTCCATTGGTCTTGGACAAACCACAATACTTGTCAAATTGATCCAAGTGATCTAGTGGATCCTCCACAGCCAAGCCATGAAACTTGTTGTTCTCTATCACATTGAGCAGCCGTGATTTGATCTCAAAGTTGTTGTTCTCCACAGCTGGTGCTCTGATTCCCAACCTATGACCATGAATGTGAGGTTGGTCATAGGCTCCAATGGCTCTTGCTTGGCGTGGTTGGTGATGTGGCTGGCGTGGTGGTCTAGGATTGTCAGCTCTTGGACCATTGCCCCCTAGGATATCACCATCTTGAGGCAGATTCTCCATCTCAAACCCCAACCTTTGAAGATGAGCCTGTTGCTCTACTTCTCTTCTTTGTCTTGCTATCTCCCTTTCAAGTGCAGCAATCTCTTCAACAGTAGGAATCAAGTTAGATGCCCCTCTGCTTCTTGTGATCATACACCTGAAAGTCAAAGATAGAAGAAGCAAGAGAACCAATATCACAAGATAATTAAAAAAATAAAAATGACTTAGTCTCAAGCAAATGACTAAATCCCAATGTCAAAATCAACTTAGAACTTGGCAACGGCCAATTTGATGAAAGGACTTTTCTAGGGTCCTAATCAAATGTTGTAGAATACAAGATGTCAATCCAATTCTAAGAGATCTTAATGCAAAGGGAATGCAAGTTCATGCTTAATCTAAGTGCAATCAAGATGAGAAGATGATTGTAAAACTAAGACAATATTAAAAATGCAATAAAAGATTGAACTTTCTTTCTCAATGAGGCAAGGGGGTTCTTGGGAAAAGGAATTTACTTTGGGTGATTAAGGTTCAATCCAAGATGCTAACTTTTCAATCAATCTAATTCCTTATGCCTAGACAACAAAACTAAGCAAGCTCTATCTCTAGATGGATGCTCCTTTGCAATGATCACCCAAGTACACCAAATCTCTTTGGCTGTAATGATCAAAGCAAGCATAAAGAATGAGTCTAATAGCAATCCTAGCTTCTTTGACAACTAATCTCTTAGGCAAAGCAAGCTAAAAGCATAGATGAGTTGGTTCAGGCATTTCATAGAACACCTTTCGGGCATGAAATGCCTATGGCTCTATGTTTGAGAGGCCAACCCAAATATAGCATGAAGAACACCAAATCAATGCAAGGATATGATAGATCTAATACTAAGCCCCTTGGATCTACACTTAATCACCTTAGTCTCCCAAGCCCATGAACCCTAGATAGATCTACTCACTAATAGCCATGGAAAACCTCAAAATCAATGATGATTCAAGGCTAAACATGATTAGAGAAGAAGATAATCTATTAAACACAAAAGAAATGAGATAAAAAGGATCAAAGATCCAAACTTTCTTCAAGATCTTATTATGTTTTTGAGAGAAAAGAAGTTAGATCTCTTAATGAGATTACAAGGGTATTTATAGGTGGCTTGAAAGCCCTTAAAAACAAAAGAGAAAAGTCCAAAAGGTCCTTGGTGCCACAAGATTTTCGACCAATCAGAAACCAAGAAAAGGAAGAAAGTGAGCCACCCGGGTTAGGCTGTGTAGTCCATGGCCGGGTGTGTTCCAGCCGGGTGTGTTCCAGCGTCTTGAGCTTGCGGCCGTGCGGGTAGAAGCAGTCGGGTAGGTGCTGTTCGGGTGTCTCCATGCGCGGATAGTAGTGGCCGGGTGGAACGTCCGGGTCGTCCTCATACGCGGCTTCATCGTCCGGGTGGTATTGGTCGCGTGCATTCTTGGCGTTCAGAAGCATCAGCCCGTGCGGGTCCTTGTCCTCGGGTGGTACTGGCCGCGTCCTGAGCTCATCCAGCATGACCTGATGGTCTGGCTCGGGTATGGTAACCCGGGTGGCTTGACGTGCTTTCATTCACTTGACCATAACTTCTCCAATATGACTCCAAATGTCTTGAAACCACTTCCATTAAAAAGCTAACTCAGAATGCCATGCCTCCACCAAATCTTAGCATCAGAAGATATTCATAAGGCCTCTGTCCACGTCAATCTTTAAACCCCTCTTTTTCATCACAAAACTCCCAAACATCTCCAATATCTCCAAAGTATACTCCAACACCTGATAGAGACTTATGAATGCAAAATGAGCCTAAAGATGCCTAATGGCTAATCTAAATGAGCAAAAATGCACAAGATATGATAGCTAAAAACATGTAAATATGCAAGACTGATAATTGCCAGGCCAATGACCAAGTTTCTGTGCAAGGAGGCCACTTTCAGCTTTGATGTAGAATGTCTTGAAGCTTTCAAGAAGATAAAGGGTGAACTTGTTAGTGCTCCCATTGTCCAGCCACCTGATTGGATCTCCCCTTTGAGATAATATGTGATGCTAGTGATTTTGCTGTTGGAGCTGTCTTGGGGCAGAAGAAGGATGGAAAGACTCATGTGATCTATTATGCGAGCCAAACCTTGAATGATGCTCAGATGAAGTATGCCACAACTGAGAAAGAGATGCTGGCCATTGTCTTTGCCTTTGAAAAGTTCAGAAGTTACCTTGTGGGTTCCAAAGTCATCGTGTACATAGACCATGCAACTTTGAGACATCTTCTAGCAAAGAAGGATGCAAAAGCAAGACTTTTGAGTTTGATCTTGAGGTCAGGGACAAGCCAGGGATTGAGAATGGAGTAGCTGATCACTTTTCCAGGCTGAGAATTTAAGGTGGAATCCCTATTGATGAAGGACTTCCTGAGGAGCAGGTCATGGCTATCATGTAAGTGGTGGCAGTTGTTGAGACTGGAAAGAAGATCGAAGAGGTCAAGGCAGCTAAACAAAAGGGGCCTTGGTATGCTGACTTGGTTAACTACTTAGCTACTGGGAAAGAGCCATTGGATCTTGCGGGGTATGAGAAGAAGAAGTTCTACAAAGATGTGAAGAGATACTATTGGGATGAGCCATACCTCTACACTCTTTGCAAAGATCAGATCTATAGAAGAGTGGTGGCTGATGAAGAAATTGAGGGGATCCTTACACATTGCCATGGATCTTCCTATGGAGGCCACTTTGCTACCTTCAGAACTGTCTCAAAGGTGTTACAAGCTGGATTTTGGTGGCCACACATGTTCAAGGACACACAAGACTTTGTTTCCAAGTGTGGTTCCTGCCAAAGGAGAGGAAACATCACCAAGAGAAATGAGATGCCTCAAAATCCAATTTTTGAGATGGAAGTGTTTGATATATGGGGAATAGACTTCATGGGACCTTTTCCTTCTTCTTATGGTAACTAGTACATCTTGGTGGCTATTGACTATGTGTCCAAATGGGTTGAAGCAGTGGCTAGTCCTACCAATGACTCAAGAGTGGTGATAAAGATGTTCACGAGCATAATTTTTCCAAGATTGGGAGTTTCAAGAGTGGTCATAAGTGATGGAGGCTCACACTTCATTAACAAGGTGTTTGAAGGGCATCTAAAGAAGAAGGGAGTGAAGAAGAAGGTGGCAACACCTTACCACCCACAAACCAGTTGACAAGTTGAGGTCTCCAACAGGAAAATCAAGGGCATTCTCGAGAAGATAGTTGGGACTAAGAGGAAGGATTGGTCAGATATGCTTGATGATGCACTTTGGGCCAACATGACAGCTTAGAAGACTCCCTTGGATACCACACCTTTCAACCTTGTGCATGGGAAGGCCTGCCACTTACCAGTAGAGCTTGAGTACAAGGCACTGTGAGCTGTTAAGTTACTGAACTTTGACATCAAGAGTGCCAAGGAAAAGAGGCTTCTTCAACTCAATGAACTGGATGAGATAGGGATGGATGCCCTTGAGAACTCAAGGATCTACAAGGAAAAGACTAAGGCTTTTCATGACAAGCACATCCATAAGAGAGAGTTCAAGGCTGGAGATCAAGTCCTTCTCTATAACTCTAGGCTGAAGTTGTTTCCAGGGAAGCTCAATTCAAGATGGTCTGGTCCATTTGTTGTTAAGGAAGTGCGACCTTATGGAGCTATTGTGCTTTGCAACAAGGAAGGTAGAGATTTCACAGTGAATGGACAGAGGGTCAAGCAGTACATGGCCACCACAACAAAGGATATTGGGACATCAACCCCACTCTCTGATCCTTCCCCAGCCTAATCTAAAAGAAGGCAAAGTCAAGCTAGTGACTTTGAACAAGCTCACTTGGGAGGAAGTCCCATGGTTATCCTTGTAAATATTGCATTAGGATTTATTTTTCAAGGCATTTGGATGATGGGAGGTCAGTGTAGTCGAGATGGTGTGCATGAGGCTTTAAAATAAGATGGAAGGCAAGAAGAGGAGGTCCAGACAGCCTTTGGTCGAAGAACGCGCGGACGGACGTGCACGGCCTAAGCAACCCGCTCAGAACAAGGCATGCTGAACAGTACTTGGATGTGCGCGGGACGTATGTGTGGGAACCGAAATTCGCACTGTCAAGTTTAATGAATAATGATGGAAGAAAGTAAGGAAAACCCTACTTTCCTTGAGGTCTGGATTCTCTGCGACAGCCAACGACAAGTGACCAAATAAATGCGGAAAAGGTTTTGTTAAGATTTGGGACTGGACCTTAAGAAAGGCTGCCTACGTACCCCTTTCGAGGATCAAGTCGGACGTAGTTTGGTTAGAAAGAATTGAACAAGAGATCGAACCGTCTGGACGGGTTCGTCTAGTATGAGCGTGGGTTATAGAAACAGGCATGTCGAGAATGATACCTAGGGTTTCTAAGTGCCGAGCTCAGAGTAAAAGAATTGTCCGATCCTTCCATGAGGAGCAGAGATTTGCGAGTAGGAGGCGGCTAAACGTTCTAGGGCCTGCCTTGCTAGTCTAACCGCCTAAATTCTAAGTTCTGTCAGCTAACAGGAGCTCTCTAGGTCTCCAGTCTCGGATTTTCGGATCCCTTTCTCTTCTGCTCCAGCCCTCCTTATATAGTCGTTTTAGGTCGGTGGTCCATTTACCCTTTCGCCTTTGGGCCCAAGTTTATCAGTTTTGAAAATATTCCATTTTCCGTCGATCTTCGTAGTTATCCTCGAGTCTTGACATTTATCCGCAAAAACTTAGCATTTTTTACTTCCGCGAGTTGGGATAAATCGTCATAGCTCCTATTGGGCTTGGATCCCCAAAATCGTAAGTGAGCCCGTGGACAAGCTTCAAGCCCTCGAACATTCGTACGATTTCTCGGAAAGATTATCTTTTCCGCAGAACAAATCATATAGCCTAAAGAATCGATGTTCGAGTTAATTGTCCTTGTTTTACACGATACACTTTGCGGAAGAACCAACCTTCCTAGCTCTAGTTCTAAAACTTCGAGGATAACTCCAATCGAGTTGAACCGAGGAACGTTAGGTCAATAGCTAAGGTGCTACGACTTCACGGAAGCCACGAGGTGCAATCTAAATCGGACGAGCTGGGATAAGACTGGAAGCGCTGGGACCAGCACGGCGAGCCCCGGCCCGTGCCAGCATCGGGCCCCGGCCAGCCGGCGAGCCGGGCGGCGCCCGGCACCCGCGCCGGCACCCGGCCAGCACAGGCGAGCGGCGCCGGGCCGGGGCCAGCAGGCGAGGCGCGCGGGCCAGCATGGGCGAGCGGCGCCGTGCCAGAACGGGCAAGCCGCGCCGGTGCCTGGGGCCTTGGTCGCACCTGTTCTGAAGATCTCGGCGAGGGCTTCGATTTGATATCTTGATCGTTTTCTGGTTCCTCACGGTTTTAGAAACGACCTCTTTGAAGTTCCGAGGCAGATTCTTTAGGGTTTTTGTGGTGATCGAATCTTGACGCCCTTGGGCGAACGGACCTTGATTGGGTTGATCAGCCTTTTTTCGTACCGATCTTCCGGGGACTCTCGTGCGCGCATGCCGCCTTACGATCTTACTTTCAAGAAGTGTTTCACGAAGAACCCATAAGTAAAAATAATCTTAGTCGTTGTTTTCGAGATAACTTTTTCGACCCCAACAGAGTGGATATTTTAATTTGAGAAAAAATCTCGTATGACTTCTTTTCAAATCATACGAAACTTCTTGTTTCGAGAAATACTTTCCAGAGACTTTCAGCCGTTGATTCCGTCGTGACCGATTTTGACCCCAACAGTTAGCCCCCCAGCTCGTTAGAACCTTCGCGATGTTCTTGCGAGCGGTAAGACATGTCAGGTAAGATAGGCGGAATTAATGGTTGAAAGGCTCCGTTGAAAGTGGTAAGATTGGGGCTGCGGCTTTCGAAGGCTGCCTACGTACCCATGTCGAAGAGATGAAGCCTTCCGTAGTTCGTTTTGGAGTTTAAGACCCTTGTGATCTGTTTTCCAGCGAGACTTATATGGTCTGGTTGTGTGTTGTGCAGAGACTTTCGAGCATGATGCTGTTGATGGTATTTGTTTTGGTCTGGCCGTTGTGAGGTCATGATGTATTTTTCGGGACTGGCCGTTGGTGGCTCTGAATCCCTGCCCGTTTTAGAGAACTTCTGTTTTTCGAAGTTAGAGGGACAGGGTGTGAGTTGTCGTCTCATTCCTGTCTCTCAGATGATCACCATACCTGTCTTTTGGTATGGTAAGATGAGAATTCCCGAAGTCTTTTGGTTTGCGGAGACTCATAAACGTACAAATATAAATGAAGAGACAAATTTTGGGATCTCGTATCGGGGTGTTGATACTATGCCTGTGAGATGTTAAGTACCAGCAAGGTTGGGTTTAGGGAAAGACCTAGGTTTACTCTCGGACTGAGGCTTTGCGATGACAAATCGGCTTTCGTTTTGCCTGTTTGCGATTTTAACCTGACTCGTACCGTTTTAAAATCCGCGAAGTGTTATCGGCTTATATGATTTGTCTGGGTACGAATCAAGCTACTTCCGTTAGGAAGTGCTAAACGAAATTTCGATTTTCTTGTATAGCGCGCTATGTTATCCTTGTCGGATGTAAGAGAGCCTACCCTTTTAAAGGTGGCTATTGTCTGTTTAGGACGTTAGAGTTCGTTTGTTGTGATCAGCAACAACGACATGATACCGTTTTGAAGGTGTGTTACAGTTTAAAGTTCCTGAGACGAGAATTTCGTCTGGAACGTTTTGAGGAAAAGAATGTCCTTCGAGCATTAGCGACGTCTCGCAGTGCTGAAGGTCGAGTTCTCCTTGTGCCGCATTTCGTGGATGAAATGTTTGTGGGCTTGGAGATGTTTTGCGAATGTTCGCAGCCAGAAACTGTTGTTTCAGTTTGGACGCAGGACCAAGGGGTCGCGTAAATTTGACCCAGGGAGAAACGTCTACATTCACTGTGCTTCGTGAAGTGTTAACCTTCCGGGATTTGTTTGTATATTTTAAGGATGACTCGTATAACTCTTGGAGCCTTGTCACGAGTGTTTCTTTTCATGCCTTGTTTAAGGGGCGTATAAAACTTAATCGATTGTTGATAAGTTTAAATCTTCCGTTAACCATATGGTTGTTAGGACTGAGTTTTGGTATGAAGAGTTTATCATATGATTTTCCGATTCTGGGTTATCCGACAAATTTCTTGTGTAATAGTCACTTGGCGTTCTATGAACAAATCGTGGATTGTTGTTTTAGCCGTTAAGCGATTGGAGCAGTGGTCGCTCAGTAGTTTTGGATTGGTATGGAGGCTAGATTCAGCCGTATAGCCAAGGAAGTTGTTGGTCAACGATCAGACCATGACCCTTATTAAGGTCATGTTGGTTTACGATTGACCTTAATGGGGATGCCGAATTCAGATCCGGGATTTACGGAAAGGCGTAGTTGGCCGAGGGCCAAATAGCATTTTCCGAGATAGACATGCCAAGCATAGCGGAGTTTTCTGCGTTGTGGCTGATGGCTTTTAGAAACGATCTTCCACTTTAGGTCTCAGTTATACGATGAATGGTTGGCATAAAATTTTTTTTTGTTGCATGAAAATCGTTTCATTTTATCCGAGGGGGACAAAGTTTAAGGGATCGGCGAGGACACGTCGCGGTTCGCCTGATTATTTCCTGCTCGGACGTAACCGCGGGGAGTGAAAGCAGGAGCCAGAAACCTTGTGGAGCAAAAACTTTCTATGATAGTTACCCGTTGGACCCATTATGTTCATTTTACGAAAGTTGCTTTGTATGAATCTACTTCGACCATACAGAGGATTTTTCGTAAAAGTGATGTAAGGGGGTTTTCGCAAAGGTAACCGGAGAGTGTTTCTCACAAATTACTTGCGATATTCGCGACCACGGATTATGTTTTCCTCATTCACTTTTGCGTACTGCGAAATCATTTTGCTTGAGACCGATCATGTTTTTTCCATAGGCTGTTTTGTTTTAAAATGTTCTTGTTATACGAAAGTAATGGATGACCGGTTTCATGGAGATAGCAAATCGCAGATTGTTAAAGTAGTGATGTTTCCTTGGATTACACGGGAGATGTTTCCGCTATGATTTCGACCTTTGGACAAAAGCTGCTTCGAACTACTCATGGAGTTTTACCGAAGGTTATTTCGTTATTTTCGTAGTTCACCGTCGTGCTATTAGTCTGACGGTGGTACACGTTTCTAGTCGCGAGTTTGCGACGAGAGGTAACGTAGAATATTCAGGACTATGTTTGTAACAGTTGGGCTATGCCGCTAGCGTTTTTTAGATGAATCTTATTGCTGCGAGAGTTTGCTTTGTCAAAAGCGTTGTATAAAATTTTTTTTTGTTGCATGAAAATCGTTTCATTTTATCCGAGGGGGAAAAAGTTTAAGGGATCAACGCAGGACACGTGCGGGTTCGCCTGAGTGATTATTTCCTGCTCAGACGTAACCGCGGGGAGTGAAAGCAGGAGCCAGAAACCTTGTGGAGCAAAAACTGTCTATCACAGTTACCCGTTGGACCCATTATGTTTATTTTACGAAAGTTGCTTTGTATGAATTGACTCGACCATACAGAGGATTTTTCGTAAAAGTGATGTAAGAGGGGGTTTTCGTAAAGGTAACTGGAGAGTGTTTCTCACAAATTACTTGCGATATTTGCGACCACGGTTATGTTTCCTCATTCACTTTTGCATGTGAAGTCGTTTTGCATGAGACCGATCATGTTTTTCCATAGGCTGTTTTGTTTAAAATATTCTTGTTATACGAAAGTAATGGATGACCGGTTTCATGGAGATAGAAAATCGCAGATTGTCAAAGTAGCGATGTTTCCGCGGATTACACGGGAGATGTTTCCGCTATGATTTCGACCTTTGGACGAAAGCTGCTTCGAATTACTCATGGAGTTTTACCGAAGGTTATTTCGTTATTTTCGTAGTTCACCGTCGTGCTATTAGTCTGACGTTGGTACACATTTCTAGTCTCGAGTTTGCGACGAGAGATGACGTAAGGTTTTCAAGACTATGTTTGTAACGGTTGGGCTATGCCGCTAGCGTTTTTTAGACGAATCTTATTGCTGCGAGAGTTTGCTTTGTCAAAAGCGTTGTCTTGATGCTGAAGCAAAAAGTTTTCGAAGATGGGATTATACGGGTATAGTATACGTACCTACTTCCCTTTTCTTTTTACGAAAGAAAACGGGTTAGCCGTTCTTTCGAAGGCTTGTGTACGTTTTTTCTTTCTTTTAGGAAGCGGGATGAGTATGCTTTAGAATGCGTGGCGATCGTTTCTCGGTTTTTTGAGAGACTAGAACGGTTTGCATGTTTTCCCTGGACAATCAAGGAACAATGGAACAAGACTGGAAAAATTGCCTAAGACTTAGCTTGCTAGACTATCCACCTAGGTTCTAAGTTCCCTAAATTCTACGGCAGTTTTCAAGACGTTTTCGTTCCTGTCCTACGAAAAATTAAAACCTTGACAAAATTTTATAAGTCGGACGTACCTTACTCTCATCGATTATTCGAGATCGCCTCTTGTCCGTTCCTCTTTGTTCCATGTCTTCTAATCCAAGTTTCAATTTTCGTAGCGTTAGTTTTTACAAGACCGGGTGTATATTTTGTCGAAGGATTTTTGCGAGTATGAGTTAGTAATTTATCAAAAGTTTATTAGGCGTTTAGGAATGGCCACATTCGATTCATTGTCAAAGGATTTCGAGAAGTCTGATACTGAACGAGAATTGATTTTCGACGAAATTCTGACGAGAATATCAGAGCGAGAGAGAGATATCAACGCCCAAGTTCATGTTCTTGTTTTTTCGTACTGCTGGTTAAATTGACCATGTGCTCGATGGAACATTACAGAATCATTGAAACAAAGAGAGGGGGAGTAGGATATAACTCGAAGAGGGACTATGAGCAGGACGTCACTCGAGTGGGGTCCTTAGTTCGTCAAGCTATGATTTTACGAGAAAGTACTCCGTCATGGTATCGGTCTTCCGAATGAATCCCAATTCCTCGTATAGTTGAGATGATTGGTGTTTCAGAATAACCGTGATCGTTTTAAACAATGAATTGCAATCCATTCGTTAACCGAACCTTCCGAGTTTTTTTGTAACTTTCCCGATCGTTCCGATCGAAACGAAACAGGGGTTTTAGATTCACGGTTTTAAGGATTTGTACTACGTGGCTTCGAGCGAGGATGCAAAGTACGTGATTGGACTAGTGTTGGGATGGTTTCACGAGGAATTATCCGCACTCGCCGAACAACCCGCATCCCGCGCGCGGACAGCTGAATTAACGCCGCGCCGGGCCGTGCGGGTCCAGCCGCGGCCGCCGGCGGTGCAGCCGCCGGCGCCAGGGCCGTGGTGCGGGTCCAGCCGCCGGCCAGAGTCATGGCGTGGCAGCCGCCCGGGCCGGGGCGGGGGTCCACGCGGCCGCCAGAGTCGTAAGCGCAGCCGCCGGGGCCCGGGCGTGTCCTGGCTGCTGCCGCCGGCACCCGGGGCCGTGTCCTGGCTGCTGCCGCCGCACCGGGCCGTCCGGCTTCGCCGCGGCACCGGGGCGTGTCCGTCGGGTAACCCGTTTCGCTTATTCGTCTACGAGTAATTTAGGGTTTCTCCATGGTTTCGGGGAGAACGAGTTTTCTTTTTCCGAGAAATTCTCAAAAAACGTTTTCGATCGAACTCCCTACTCGTCGAGATTTCTAAAACTCGGTATTTAGACGAATTTCTTGGGGTTTGATAGATTTTATCGTTGCCCTTTCTGTTTTTATAGATAAATTGCGAGCTCGTTTTCGTGCTCTTCCTGTGGCGAAAATCCGCGACTAGGTTTTTCTATTTTCTCAAGCGCTACGGCGTTTGCATAAGCGTTGGCCGTAGGAGCATTTACGCTAAAGTTGTTTACCAACGTTGATGTGAGCTGCGATCTTTGTCTTTCATATTTCCAGACATCGCTTCGGTCAAGCGTTTTGTGGCCTTGAGAGTAAGAGTAATCCGTCCCCCCTCCTTCTAGCGCCAAACTGTGGGAACCGAAATTCGCACTGTCAAGTTTAATGAATAATGATGGAGGATAGTAAGGAAAACCCTACTTTCCTTGAGGTACGGATTTTCTGTGACAGCCAACGACAAGTGACCAAATAAATGCGGAAAAGGTTTTGTTAAGATTAGGGACTGGACCTTAAGAAAGGCTTCTTACGTACCCCTTTCGAGGATCAAGTCGGACGTAGTTCGGTTAGAAAGAATTGAATAAGAGATCGAACCGTCTGGGCGGGTTCGTCTAGTATGAGCGTGGGTTATCAAAACAGGCATGTCAAGAATGATGCCTAGGGTTTCTAAGTGCCGAGCTCTAGAGTAAAAGAATTGTCCGATCCTTCCATGAGGAGCGGAGATTTGCGAGCAGGAGGCGGCTAGACGTTCTAGGGCCTGCCTTGCTAGTCTAACCGCCTAAATTCTAAGTTCTATCGGCTAACAGGAGCTCTCTAGATCTCCAATCTCGGATTTTCGGATCCCTTTCTCTTCTGCTCCAGCCCTCCTTATATAGTCGTTTTAGGTCGGTGGCCCATTTACCCTTTCGCCTTTGGGTCCAAGTTTATCACTTTTGGAAATATTCCATTTTCCGTCGATCTTCGTAGTTATCCTCGAGTCTTGACATTTATCTGCAGAAACTTAGCATTTATCCTACTTCCGCTAGTTGGGATAAATCGTCGTAGCTCCTATTGGGCTTGGATCCCCAAAATCGTAAGTGAGCCCGTGGACAAGCTTCTAGCCCTCGAACGTTCGTACGATTTCTCGGAAAGATTATCTTTTCCGCAGAACAAATCATATAGACTAAAGAATCAATGTTCGAGTTGATTGTCCTCTTTTTACACGATACACTTTGCGGAAGAACCAACCTTCCTACCTCTAGTTGTAAAACTTCGAGGATAACTCCAATCGAGTTGAACCGAGGAACTTTAGGTCCATAGCTAAGGTGCTACGACTTCACGGACGCCACGAGGTGCGATCTAAATCGGACGAGCTGGGAACAGACTGGAAGCGCCGGCGCCCGGGACCAGCACGGGCGAGCCGGCACCCGGTGCCAGAACCGGCGAACCGGCGCCCGGCGCCTGGGGCCAGCACGGGCGATCCAGCGCCCGGTGCCTGGGGCTAGCACGGACGAGCCGGCGCCCGGCGCCCGGGGCCAGCACGGGGGAGACGGCGCCCGGCGCCCGGGGCCTTGGTCTCGCCTGTTTCTAAGATCTCGGCGAGGGCTTCGATTTGATATCTTGATCGTTTTCTGGTTCCCCACGGTTTGAGAGAACGACCTCTTTGAAATTCCGAGACAGATTCTTTAGAGTTTTTGTGGTGATCGAATCTTGACGCCCTTGGTCGAGTGGACCTTGATTAAGTTTATCCGCCTTTTTTCGAACCGATCTTCCCGATGACTCTCGTACGCGCACGCCCGTCGTCTTCCGCCTTTTTTTTACTTTTCTCGACCCCGACACTTTTCCCAAACCCAAACCCGACCCAGACCATCTCTAAAACCCTAATTCGCCCTCTCTCTCCTCATTTCACCTTCCTCCCCAAATCAAAAACCTCTCTAGCCTCCAAGAACCAGAAACCTCATATCTCACTCAAGTATCCACCAAATCACTCCATTCCTTTTCCCACATCCAAGTCTTCATCCTCTTAGTCTAATTCCTTGAATCTTTTCATCTTTATCCTTCATCCAAAGCAAGGTATGGTTTCTTTAAATTCAAATTCGTAATGCTCATGAACCCTAAAAATTTGAACTTGAAATTAGGCCATTTTCTTGCTTGATTCTTGTGAAATAGACTAGGGAAGGCTCATATATCATGCTGGGTAGTTGATTTCATGGTGGAATTGAGTTTAATTTGAACTTTGAGCAATTAGGGTTCATGAGATTTGGGGCTTATTCAAATTTAGCTTAATTAAGGTTGATAGTGGGCTAGAATTGTTATATAAGTTGTCTTAGAGGTTGATTAGGTTCCAATTTCGAGCTGAGCTCTAGTTAATCATGATTATTGCTAATTTGAAGTTCTTGTGTTAAAAAAAAAAAAGAGAGAAAAATAATAAGAAAGGGGGCTAGCAAAGTTAAAAGAGAGCTGGAGAGAGTTTTAAAAGTATGAAAATCCCTTGTTAGACATCAAAAAAAAAAGAAAGAGTTCTATATGAGAAAAAGTGCCTTGAGTTCTTGGAAAAACATTTGGGTGAGTGATGTGAGTTGGGTTTGGCATGATAGATAAGAGTATTACATGTTTATGTTTGGGAAAAGGGTAGAACAATGGAGATTGAGCATTGTATGCATGAGTTGATCCCTTTCTTAGATAAATTATGTGCAATGTCAAGGTTACTTGTTTTGAGAGTGAACCACCCATTGAAAAATCCTTTTGAACTTCTTGTTTCACTTTACATCAAAGCCTTTTTCACCAAACCAAATGACTTGGACCATTTGACCATTTGCAAGAGATCTTTTGAGTTTACTTAATGATTGTTAGAGAGTAAATGGATTTGTGGTTTGTGGATTCATGATGAATGAGTGTAGGGATCAAAAGAGTTAAGATAGGTCTTGAGTAGTTAGAGTTGGATAAAGTGTTTGCTCTAGCTAGTTGGTATGATTATACAAGGTTATCAAGTTGAGAACTAAGAAGAGCATTCTTTTGGTTATGAGTCCCCTCCTTCAAACCTCTCCTCCTTAGTCCTTGCTAGTTTACTTGTGGACAAGTAAAGGACTAGTGTGGGGGAGTTGATGTCTTGCATATTTTCATTGATTTAGCCATCTTTATTATGCATTCTTTGTCTTGTAGGTTAAGGTCATCTTTAGGACCCATTTTGCATTCATAAGTCCGTATCAGGTATTGGAGTGTCCCATGGAGTAAGAGAAGGTGTTGAGAGTGGTTTTGATGCAAGAATGAGATAAAGAAGGAGCTTGGCCAAGTTTGGGCAGAGATGGCTTCGGTTTGACTCGGCTGAACGTGCGGAAGGACGTGCTTGGTCTACCTCACCCGCGCATGGAGAGCTGGATGGACAGGCAGATGCGCGGCCTAGAGTGCTCGGGTTCACTTAACCGCGCGGGGCAAGACAGCCCAGGAACGGACGGACGCGCAGGCTGGGACGTGCGGGAAAGCTTACCTGCGCGAGACAGGACATGATCTGGATGGACCATGCGCGGCCGGACGTGCGCGGTACGTGACTCCCGCGCGGGACGAGAAGAGACAGGACAGGCCGAACGAGCGGCTGGATGTGCGCGGGACGAAGCAAGACGGACGCGCGGGACGGGACGCTCGGGTCAGCACACCCGCGCGGGACGAGGAACGGACCGGACGGTTCTGTGCCGGTCGGACATGCGCGGGCCGTACCGTCCTACCTCACCCTGAGCGTTTTTCAGGATGTTTTCCTATTGGTCGAGACCTAATTGCTTCCAAGGGTTTTTTAGTCATTTTCTATGATGTTTTTAGGGCTTTTAAGCCAAGTATAAGTACTCTTGTTATCCCTAATTTGGGACTTATGTTATTTTCTCTCTAAGAACACAAACCTTTGAGTATAAAGCTTTATCTTTGAATCATAATCTCATCTCATCTTTGTATTCTTGAGTGTTTGATTTCATCTTCTTTCTTTCTCTACATGTTTGAGCTTGAATCTCTCATGGGTTTAAGAGTAAGCATATGGATTAGTGAGTAGCTCCATTTAAGATTCATGGGTTAGGGTGATTGAGAGTTATTAAGTGTAGATCCAAGGTGTTTAGTGTTAGATCTATCCTTTCCTTGCATTATTTGGTGTTCTTAATGCTATATTTTAGTTGGCCTCTCAAACATAGAGCTTTAGGCATTTCCGTCCGGAAGGTGTTCGATGAAATGCCTGAACCAACTCATCTATGCTTTTAGCTTGCTTTACTTAAGGGATTAGTTGTTAAAGAAGCTAGGATTGCTATTAGACTCATTCTTATTGTTTGCTTTGATCATTACAGTCAAAGGGATTTGATGTACTTGGGTGATCATTGCAAAAGAGCATTCATCTAGGGATAGAGTTTGTTCAAGCATAGTGTCTAGGCATAAGGAATTAGATTGATTGAAAAGTTGACATCTTGGATTGAACCTTAATCACTTAAGATCAAGTCCTTATACCCATGGGTCTCATCTCCTTATATTGAAAGAAATTTTCATATTTTATTGCATTTAAGTATTGTCTTAGTTTAAAAATCATCTCTCTTAATGCTTGCATTTAGATTAAGCATAAGCTTGCATTCCCTTTACTTTGTGATCACTTAGAACTGGTTTGACATCCTTGATACTATAACATTTGATTAGGAGCCTTGAAAACTCCTATCATCACCTGTGGAGGAACGTGATCACGCGTTTTGGAACTCCTTAAGAGATTGTAACGGACAATGGTCCTCAGTTCACAAGTCACAACTTCAGGGAATTCTGCAAAGACTGGAACATCAACCTCTCTTTCTCCACACCACGGTACCCCCAGTCCAACGGACATGCGGAATCTACCAACAAAATGGTGGTGACCATGATCAGGAAGCGCTTAGAAAACGCCCATGGGCGATGGGCAGAGGAGCTACACGGAGTGCTCTGGGCATACCGGACCACCCCGAAGACAGCAACCCAGGAGACTCCCTTCTCATTGGTTTATGGCATGGAATCCGTGATACCCACCGAGGTACACATCATGACAACAGTCTCCGGACCCATGTCACTAGAAGAAAACGATGAGCTAATGACGCTCAGCCTGGACTTGCTCGACGAAAAGAGAGAAACTGCGCGCTTAAGGAATGCGTCCTATCAGCAGAAAGTAGCCAAGAGCTACAACAAAAAGGTCAAACTAGGACTTTCCAGCAAGGAGACTGGGTTCTGAGACGAGTTTGCGACCACAAAAGGGACAAATCTGCTGGGAGGGTCCCTACAAAGTAATCGAGGTGCAAGGGGTAGGAGCCTATAAGCTGCAAGACAGTAAAGGCAAGGTCCAACCTAACTGCTGGAACGCCTTGCATCTCAAACTCTACCATTTCTGAAACGATCTCCGGATCAGGCTTTCTATAGTTATATTACTATCTACATTTATTTAAGTACACTGGTTTCCTACTCCTATGTATGCTGATAAAAACGTCTCCGGACTAAAGCTTATATAATTCATTTAGATTCGACTAAAGGAGTCGAAGGAACTCCACTGTACTTAAAAGGGCAAACTAGCTGGATCAGGTCCCAAGGGATCCCTCGATCCTGGAAAACCCTATATCTCCGTGACACGATTCACAAAAACATTGGGTGTATGACATATAGGAACGGGCCTGCGCAACCCTAATATGCTGTCAAAAACACCTCAGTCCATGCGTAGAGGCTTCGAGCTAAAAACTTACGTAGGGACCGCATGTACTAGTGCACAAAACCCTGCATCAAAAACTCTACGTGCTACATACAATGCAGGGGGCATGACATAAAATTGCAAAGTACTGTCATCAGCCTGGAACTGATGCAGGGAACAAACGGTGCAAAAAACCCCGGTAGCACTTCATATTCACTACTTCTCCAGACGTGGAAAGTAGTAAGTCTGGCACTTGGGTTACTACTACGAGTAGACCCACACCAGTACCAAAATAAAGACTGAGAGTGGAATTTTGCAGAAAGGCAGAGTGCAGCATGATGGGATCTCGATAGTGGCCTACTTCCGGGTTGCAAAACGCGAATCCTTGACCCGAGATCAATAGCAGCCTACCTTAGAGGGGCAGAATACGGTCTCGATGAAAACAACCTCCGGGTTTAAATAAAAATCTCCGGATTTAAAACCTTCGTGTTCTAAAGTTCAAAACCTTAGGGTTTAAATAAAAATATCCGGATTTAAAACCTTCGGGTTCTAAAGTTCAAACCTTAGGGTTTAAGCAAAAAATCTCCGGATTTAAATTAAAAACCTTTGGGTTCTAAGTTCCAACCTTCGGGCTTAAACTAAAATCTTCGGATCTAAATTGGATCTCCTGGTTCTATACCGAAATTTCAGGCCGCACAGTTTATTACAGGCCTCATGAACGATAAGAAACGTGTGTGGGATTCTAAAACTTGACAAAAGCGACAAAAACCGGGGAGTATTATTAATGACTACTAAGAGTCCTCATTCGGCGACAAAAGTCATAGTTGTACGTAAAAAAAACCAACACCAACAAGCAATAAAGAAATGAGCAATTCAGGGCCTAAATCCATTCAAAGAAGCCATCGTCGAGGGAAAGCCTCCAGACTGGATCCCTCCTCCCAGTGACAGAAGTCGGCGATATTCTCCGTTCAGATCCCAATGGCTAACGTTCTTTTCTAACCATTCTCTCATGAGCTCCCAGCGGCCAAACGCCCTGGCCCGTTGCACCACCAAAACCTGATGTGACACTACATTCCGGAGCTGAGCGCAAAGGAAAAGGACCTCTTCATATGGTGATACGCGCTGGCGGAGACCGAGTACTCTGTCGCGGCCAAGACGCTCCTGGAAAAGTGGCCTAGAAGAAGTAGCGGATGGAGGAACCGGCGGGCCTGCCCTTGACACGGGTGGAGTATATGGTTGCCTCCTCCATGATTTGATTGTGTGATATTCGCCATATATTGACGCTATCGGAGCCCTAGGAATCCCACCTACAAACAAAACAAACGGCGAAAGAGTCAAAATTCGGATCAACCGCAACCCAGCAGTAAACGGGTATCTCACCCCATATGCGGCTATGGCTCAGAGTTGCCTGGCTCACTAAGAAGGGAATCCATCGGAATCGCTTCGGCATCTCCATAGCTATCTTCACCAGAGCTTCACTAGCAAAGGATACATTACGGGATACATCTACAATACAAAGAAGGAAGTAAAAAAAAAAGGAGAGACAAAGAAAGCAGGGATTATCGGGAAGAGCAGAAGGAACCAACCAACGGAGCGCCAGAACAACGGATAGCCAGTAGTCCTGGTAACCTTCATAAACACATATCTCATATTCCAAAGGTCATCAGACGGAAACCCACCACGAACACCACGAGGAGGCTCATTCACAAGTGACTTGTCGTCTCGGTACAAAGTCTGGTAAAATCCCTCCTTATCCTTTAAAGGGATAAAGCTGTAGGAGTATAGAACTTCGGATATCCCAAACGGTATCCCCTGAAGTTCCCCTAACACCAGGATGGCAATCAGCGTACGCCATGTCGATGGCGTGAGCTGTGAAGGAGAAAAAGCAAAGTATGATGACACCTCTGCTATCAGAGAAGGGATGCCACCCCTAGAGCCCGCTTCCAGATAAGCCTCAAAGATGGCCACCTCGTCGGTCCCACCATCCGAAGCGCGCTTGAACTCCCCGGCGCATCTCAGCTCCACTGACTCAGGGATTGAGTATCTTCTTCGAATATCGACTAGATCCCCTTCTTCGATATCTGACCTAGGACCATCTACTCCTTCTTCGGTAGAAAGGCGGAAACGTCAGCGTCGTAAGGGAGCCCTCGGGATAGCCTCACTACTCGCTTCAAGAATGTCCACGGGGGACATCATGGGTGAGGAAAACGGGTCGGCAGAAGGGTAACATGACCGAGCACGTCCACCAACGCACGGAGTTGGGAACGTTGGAAAATTAGGCTGCTTGTTCATTTTGCTAAAGGAGGATGCTCTGAGCTGCAGCCCTCGATAGGAATGGTATATATATCCAGCTCTGATCTCTCCACTGGCTTTAAAAATGGAAAGGTGGATCTTCTCCGAAAAAGACTATCTGGCAAAGAATGGAAATACCTATAGATTCTTCCAAAAAGGAAGAAGCTGGCCGACATAATAAAACCTCACGCAAGCGGCTAGGGTTTTCCCTAAGAAGGACAACCGCGCAAGGATTTCGTTCCAAACCCCGACTACAAGCTCTGACTCGTGTATGAACCTAGAAAACGAGGAGTCTGGAGTGGCGCCTCACTTAGAAGAAATCTGCTACAACCAAGCTATTGCAAAATATACACTTGATATCACTCAAATTACCTTAAGGAGTGACTTTACTCTCTCAAATAAGAGGTTCAGTTGTAGTACTTAGGGATCGAACCCACAGAGAGCTAGTGTACAAATAAGATGCAATCTTAATGACTATGCTAGGTTGAAAAGGGTTTAAAGTAAATTGCAGGTTTGCTGAGTAAGGATAAGATTACTCAGTTGAAAGGATTTGGTTTTGAAACAATAAAGAAAAGTAGTTAGATTCAGGGTAGGTATTCAGGAATTCAGGATTATAAATACTATAAAGGCTAACAAGTTGCTTGCATGATATGTCAGAGCTCAACACTTATTAAATGAATCCATCAGCTCTCGCATTATTTAGACCATCTATTACTTAGATGCTAAATGGTGTTGCGGTCGGCTACTCTGCCGATGGTATCGATCGATGTTTCGATAGGAATATCGACCGATACACCTCTAGCTACGTCAATCGATTACTCTATAGGAGTATCGATCGATACGGCTCTAAGCGAGCTTTATGCGCGAGTTGATACAATGCTCAATGATCTTAGAACAGCTTTCGCATATCTCAAGAGGGTCATAGCATGTTTAGGATGTTGTCAGGTATTGCATGTATTAAACAATGCAATCCAAGTTCATGTTCTAGGTAGCTAAGCTAGAAAAAGCATTAGTGAACAATCCTAACAATAAATATCACAACTATAGCAATTATAGGTTGGGGCTATTCCCTCATATCCTATTTAAACCCTAAATCTAACAAATGAATCTACTCAGACATGGCTAAGTAGTTCATAGCAACAAGATTTATAAGAGGGTGAACACTTAGGTCCCAATCACAAATATCTTTGGATCTCTCCTCTAGATCTAGAATTCTATAACCTTTGTTAACAAATAAAGAACTGAATAGAACTTTATTGAGAACTTGCAAAGTAATGAAACAGTAAAAGAAATGAGTAGAAGAAGAAGAAACTCTTAGAAAAACTTATGAAAACTTGTATTCACTTCTCTCTCTCTGCCAAAACACTTAGGCATATATAAATATGAGTTCATTAGGTTAAAAAACTTGTCAGGGCATTCTTGTAAAATGTGATATCTTGGGCTTCAAGTTCGCCAAGTCCAACTTGTCTTTCTGCCCGTGATCGATCGATAGTACAGGTGTACATCGATCGATTATTGTCTCGATGTATCGCCCTTCTAATGTGTGTCGATCGACTGCACAGAGTGTGCATCGATCGATGTGTAACTCTGGTGTCGACCTCTGGTCTTGATCACGGGTGAACTCTTCTTTAAGCTCCAAAAAGGCACCTAAAACATCACTTTTCTCCAAAATGCTTCTGAACCTGAAAACATACCTAATAGACTCCAAAACATAGATAATAGTAGTAAAACACTCATATACCATGGGTAAAACGGGTAAAATCCATGGTATATCAACTCCCCAGACTTAACCTTTTGCTTGTCCTCAAGCAAACACACATGCAGTCTTTATGAAAGAGGTTTTGAAAAGCAGGACTAAATCAAATTCAAACTTAGAATCATAACCTCTACTTTGTTGCAAACCACATCTAAGAGTCTGTCAATAAAGCACAGCATGCAATATCCTAATTAAACAACCTTGATCATCTAGCCAACAACTTAGCAATCATGTCTGACTAACCCTCTACTGATTTCATTTATGTACATAAAAATAAAAGTGCAGGCTTTACCTTGGGAGTATCGATCACAAGATGCAAGGTTGCTCAAACAAGTATCTGGACCTGCAGGTAAAAATTAGTTTCTATCCTCTCTCTCTACTATTTCTCTCCTAGTCAAGTCTGCTTTCATTCGCAAGGCATTGACCAAGATTGGACAGGCTTCCATGAATCAAGCCTTAATGGTTGCAGCCACCAAGTCCTGTTCCTTCTTTTGACCTATATCCTAGATTCATTGAAGCAAGTCTTGAAGGGGGTAACCACCAAGCCCTGTTCGAACCCTTTACCTATAGAATTCTTATGAATCAAGTCTTGAGGGGGGTAACCGCCAAGCCCTGTTCGAATTTCTTCCTAATTAATAACTAACTAATCCTAGAACATAAATTTAAGATAATTTTCGAATTTTTTTTTAACTAAATAAAATTAAATCTAATTCCGAAAATGAGAGAGAGAGGGTGATAAAATTATCTACACAAGGCTTTACCTTTCATACTTGTTTGAAGCATCCGATCCTATGTATACCAAGCCCCAAGACAAGCAAAGAATGTCAGGTTAGGTTGGAAATCAGCTTTGGTTCCTCCAGACAATCAATGAAAGTGTTGTCATAGCTGATAGGTGATCAACTTTAGCATCTATAGTACATTCTGCATCAACAAATCTAAGAATGGTGCCTAAAAGATTGGTTAGATAAAAAGTGAAAATTTAAATTATCATTATCCCTTTCTTGACTCAATAAAAACCATTTTGAAAACATTTTTGGATGAAATCAAAAGGTAAACAACATCAGTAATCACCCCCCCAGACTTAAATCATACACTGTCCCCAGTGTATAACCAGTCCATTGAAGGCATAGGCAATAATAAAGTACACTGATATCAAAAAAGTTAGAACGATATACCTGACCGTGATGCGTATCGATCGATGTTGAGTCGCCTTCGTCGATCGCTTCTGTGGTTCATGTCGATCGATATCGACTGTGTCATGTCGGTCGATTTCAGTGGCAATCGTCTAGTAATGCAAAGAAAATGAAAAATAAAATCCTTAAGAGAAAACAAAATAAAAAACTACCTAACAGTGGGTTGCCTCCCACTCAGGGCTTTGATTATAGTCATCTATCTTGACTTTGGATGGAATGAGCTACTGAGATGAAGTCCAGGTACTTGTTGAGAAACAAGTATCCTCTCAGATCTTTCTTCTCCGAACCATCGTCAAATAGGCTTCTTGTGGCTTCATATTCTCTGGTTCGTTTCTTCTTTATCTCAATCAACTCATCAGTGATCCTTTGAATCCTTTCTTCATGACCTTCAATGTTGAACTCGTGCCATCCTAATTTCTTGTAGGCATGTTCTGAAAGATCACTGAGCTCTGCTTGCATTGAATCAAGGCGTTGGATCATTTTGTCGTGGATGGAGCTGGTATCGATCGATTCCTTTGTTGAAATGTTGGTCGATGGCTGTTGAAGTCCATCGATCGATGCGCTGGATCCTCTGTCGATCGATTCTAAGGGTGCAGGTCTGCTCTCAAGCTGCCTCTGAATGGCTTTGATTTCTTTCTGCATCCCTTCTATGCTAGATTCCATGCTTCCAACCTCGTTAACAAGCGGGAAATACGCTTGGTCTATACGTCTATCTTGTGAATCATCCACGCTTGTTATTGCTGTGTAGACTTTATCAGCTTATTTATCCAAATCACCTCTGGTATAGATCTCTGAAGTCTGTATATCGATCGATGCAACAGGTTGTTCATCATTCGATTTTTGCTTCTGCAGATTCTCGTGAAGCTTCTCGGCAAAGAGCTTCATCTGGCCGTCGATTTCAGTCAATCGCCTATCGATCGATGTGAGGTTGAGCTCGTCGATCGATGCAATCGATGCAGCCTGGTAATCAAGTTGACGTTGGAACTTCTCAGACTCCTGCTGCATAGTATCCATTCGTAGTGCGAGTTCCTCCACTTCTTTGTCTACTAAGAAGTGTATATCAGCAACTTTCCTCTCAACTGCTTTCAGACGAGTCAATCCTCCAAAAGGATTGCAAGGTGCAGCGGGGTTCATATCTGCATGTGCTTCATTGATAAGGAGGATAGATCTCTTCATCTCTTCTGTGCAGATGCTTAGATCCCCTAGGTTGTGGAAGATAGGTTCACAGGTTTTGGTGAGTTTGCTGCTGAGACGAGCTTCTGCTTTCTTCAATTCTTTCCAGATATCTCCAAGAGACTCATCAACCTCATGTTTTGAGTAAGTGGTCGATGGTGCAGGCTTCATATTGATCGATGTGGATGTTACTCCGTCGATCGATATTGATCTTTTCTGGCTATGGTTCTGTGAGTTGCGAAGATCTTCAAGTTCCAGCTCAATACGTTGAACCTTCTTGAGTAATGCCTGGTCTGCACTGAACATCCAGTTCATCTCACGCAAGCTTGTCGTGGCCTCTTCTAAATTCTTTTCCATGGAGAGCTTTTCCCATTTGCGTTCTCCAAGTAAACCAGTGAACATCTCGTTGATCTCGTCTTTGGTGTAGGTTTCTTGCACCAATTCTCTTCTTGTAAATGAACTAGCGTGCTCTGGTAGACAGATGTAGGAGCGCTCGTCCATTGAAGTTCTTTGAAGCAGTTTCTTGATGTCGTCTTTAGAAATTCTGATGACGTCACCATCTATTCCTCTAGCAAAGCCTTTCTCGTCTCTGTAGACCCCATACTCATCTCTCTGCTCCCAAAAGAATTTTCGAACTCCATATCGAAGGCTCTCTTCCAATTCGATGCTTATCGATCGATGCGACACACTCTGTATCGATCGATTTCCGTTGAAAATATGGATCCTTTCTGTTGAGATGGTTATCTTCACCTTCCTTTGGCTCGGTTGTTGTGTCTGCCTCCTGGTGCTGATAATGGTGGTCTGGTCCGTAGCGTTGTTGTTGGAATAGGTTGTGGGATCCGTTGGTTAACTGTAGGACGTCTGTAATGTCTTCTCTGGATATGTGGAGTGTTCGTCCTTTGATTGAGCGTGCAAAACCTTGTGAATCCCTGAAAATACCAAACTCATCCGGGATTAGATTACCGAGATTAAGTGCATTTGAATTTGTTACATGGGATGGTTGAATGTATGTATCGGTCGATGGCACAGGTTCTGAATCGGTCGATGGTTGTTCAGGCCTATCGATCGATTGTACTGGTGCCGTGTCGATCGATGACACTTCTTCGGGTTGGGTGATGTATGCTGGTGTGGCGGTCTCGACCGCGAAGCTCTCGTACTGGTAGTCGCTTGCCCAACTCCCAACTGAGTAGTCTCCGTCTCGCTTGTTGTTGACTGTGTTGTCCAATGATGCGAGGCAAGTAGTATCGATCGATGGGGATGTGGCCCTGTCGATCGATGTCGTGATTCTGAGGTTGTGGTGGAGAAGTCGATCTTCATCTTCTGGAAGGTTGTGACACTCTATAGCTTTCTCGTCCTCGTAATCATCAGTATACTTCTCATTGTGAGTAGTATTTGCAGCGTATGGTGGGATGTAGTAGTCGTTCTCCCACTCGTTTACTTCGAAATCTCCTTCTGGAAACTCCTCCTCGATCTGATTGAATAGTGAATCGATCGATGACCATGTGCGGCTGTCGATCGATGTCAGTTCACAAGAGATGATCGATGAGACAGTGCTACTATCGATCGATTCTGCGGTCTCTGTCTCGTATTCGCATTGTAAATCGTATTCATCTCCACAATAGCAAACAGCTACAAGGTCTGAGCCGTCATTGATCTTCTTAGGTACCTTGCTGACTCGTACTGGATCATAGTAGACCGTAGGGTTGATCAGGGTTAGGCACAGTTTGTTTGTCTGAAGGTTGCAGACTGCTCCAACTGTGGTTAGGAAGGCTCTTCCAAGTAGCAAAGAAGTAGGTAGGGTTATCTTGACGTCCAAGACATGGAAGTCTACTGGAATTAGGGCTTCTCCTATGGTAACCTCAAGGCTTCTCACAATTCCTCTAGAGTTCTGCTGAGAACAATCCACAAAGATGAATGATTCTTCAGTAGGCTCTATCTTCAGACCTAGATGGTCTGCTATCACCTTGGGTAAGATGCTAACTCCAGATCCTGTGTCACATAGGGCACGTGGGAAGTTGATCCCATGTACTGAGCAAGGAACAACAAACTTCCCTGGATCACCCTTCTTCTCAAGTTTTATCCTCTTCTTCATACTTTCTCTGACTTGGTTGAACATCCTCTTGATGTCTTCTTCTGTCTCCTTAGTTTCTCTGAAAAATATCCAGAATCTGTGTGAAAAGTAGGCTTCTTCAAAGGGTTTCTCTGTAGGTATCCTTAGAACTCTCTTTCTAAAACTTGCCAACTCTTCTCATTAACTCCTCTTTTAAGGTGTTTAGGAACCTTCTCTTTCCATTTTCTGAGAACTCTGCCATCTTTTTCCTTTTCTATCTCCATTGGATCAATAATATCCGTGGGTTTCTTCATTATGGCGGTTGGTGGGTTTCTGGAAGGCTTAGATTGCTCCCGGAGTGCATTAAGTCGTGCGACATCTATCTTGGGAAGTTGCACTCGGCGTGTGATAACTGAATATCGATCGACAAGTTCTGGAGTGTGTCGATCAATTTCTTTATCATTCGGTCGATCGATGGGACGTCTGTCCTGTCGGTCGATGTTGTAAGGGCTGGGCGGATGTGGGTGCTTTGCTGCGAACTCCTCGTGAGTAAGTATCTTCACGGTGTTGCACTCGTTGGTGGATTCTTCAAGATCCATCGGTCGATGTTCGTCTAGTCCCATCGATCGATTGGTGTTGGCGTACATCGATCGATGTGGATGTCCTGACATCGGTCGATTCCAGTGGTTGCCGCCAATACTCATGGAACTTTCGATCTGGAAATCTCCCTCTTGCAGCTTCTCTTGCTTAACCACTCTTCAAAAATCATCCTCTATGATAGCACTGACGTTGTGGCCTGTTGTTTCTTCTCCAGTCCCTTTTCCTAAAGCTTCTTGCTTCTTAACAGCTTCTCCTGTCTCAATCACCTGAGTCTCTAGTTTCTTCACATGGGTACTCAAAGCATCAAGCTTTGTGTTCAAAGTGGTGTAGACAGCGTCGATCTTTCCATTGAAGTTCACCTCTAACTGCTGTTGGCTTTCAAGAACTTTGCTGAGCATGTCTTCTAGCTTTCCTTCTGGGGTTGATGTGGGTGGCTTCATGTAAGATGAATTTCCATAATTCCTGTTTTTGTTGGGGTTGCTGCTGTTGAAGTTTCCTCTCTGTCCTGCGAAGTTTCTGTTTCCTTGGTTTCCAGATCTTTGAAATCCGGTTCCACTGAACCAATTGACTTCTGCTTCTATGTAGTCATCTTCTTCATCAGCTTCTGCATCCTCCACTGAGCAGATTTGCTTGTTTAGCAGTTTCTGAACATTGTCAAGTGTAGCTTGTACCTCACTTATCTGTTCCTTTCCAAGGAACGCTGCAGATCTTGCTCTTACAATGTTCTTCGTGCTGTTGATGGATGCTAGGTTGTCTATTAGCTTCACAGCATCTTCAAGATTCCTTGTTGTGAAGTTGCCTTCACTCGCAGTGTCCAGAGCCATCTGATATTTCAGTGCGATGCCTCTGAAGAAAGTGCAGAGCAGTTGCACTTTGTTGAATCCACGGTGTGGGCAGTCTCGCTGGTAAGACTTGAATCTGATCCAGGTATCCTTGAATGACTCTCCAGGCTCCTGGTTGAATGTGGTAATTTTCCTCCTTAAGTCTTCAGCGCGCGCATCATCAAAGAAGTTACGCAAAAATGCGTTTTTGATGTCGCTCCAGGATGTAAGAGATCCTGGTGGTAGCTGCTTAAGCCACTGTAAAGCTTCTCCAGATAAAGAATGTATGAAGAGCTTACAGAGAACGTATTCCACAGGGACTCCATTGGCTTTGATAGCAGATATGAGATCCTCGAACCTCTTCAGATGGTCCATGGGATGCTCATTGGATAGCCCATAGTAAGGTGTCTGTCCCACAAGGGTGTAGTACTGCGGCTTGAGCTCGAAATCCCCTCTCTGAATAGCAGGGGGACGAATGGCTGATCTGTTGGTGTATAACTGATCTGGACGGTTGTAGTCAGCTAGTGTTCGAGCAGCCTCTTCTATAGGTTGAACATCTCCTGTAGGTGCGGTTTCTGGCTTAGGGATTACTTCATTCTGAGCGTTGAGTTTCTGACCTGCTTCATTACGAAGGTGACCTTCTTGGTCACGCAAGTCTCCATTCTCATCTCGTGTGAGAATAATAGGCGCAACCATGACTCGCGAAACAGTATCGATCGATATACGGTTAAGGGTATCGATCGATTTCAGATGAAAGATGTCGGTCGACGGTGAAGTAGTGTCGGTCGACGTGAAGGTGCGAGTATAGGTCGACGAAGACGGTGTCTCGGTCGGCAGGGGTCCGTCAGTATCGGTCGACAGACAGTTGATGGCGTCGATCGATGCGGAACGGATTTCCTTGCGGATTGAACGTTCCAAGCTAGCAGGGTCTTCTGAGAACAAAAGTTGTGATTCCTTGTTGCTTCTAGTGCTGCTGGGCATGTACCTGAAAAGACAAGAAAAAAAAAATTTGTGTCAGAAAACAAATTAAAATAAAAATAGAAATAACCTAGACCTAATCAGATTAAATCCTATTGAATCAAAGCTCCCCGGCAACGGCGCCAAATTTGATATCACTCAAATTACCCTAAGGAGTGACTTTACTCTCTCAAATAAGAGGTTCAGTTGTAGTACTTAGGGATCGAATCCACAGAGAGCTAGTGTACAAATAAGATGCAATCTTAATGACTATGCTAGGTTGAAAAGGGTTTAAAGTAAACTGCAGGTTTGCTGAGTAAGGATAAGATTACTCAGTTGAAAGGATTTGGTTTTGAAACAATAAAGAAAAATAGTTAGATTCATGGTAGGTATTCAGAATTCAGGATTATAAATACTATAAAGGCTAACAAGTTGCTTGCATGATATGTCGAGCTCAACACTTATTAAATGAATCCATCAGCTCTGCATTATTTAGACCATCTATTACTTAGATGCTAAATGGTGATGCGGTCGGCTACTCTGCCGATGGTATCGATCGATGTTTCGATAGGAATATCGACCGATACACCTCTAGCTACGTCGATCGATTACTCTATAGGAGTATCGATCGATACGGCTCTAAGCAAGCTTTATGCGCGAGTTGATGCAATGCTCACCATGATCTTAGATCAGCTTTCGCATATCTCAAGAGGGTCATAGCATGTTTCAGATGTTGTCGTATTGCATGTAATAAACAATGCAATCCAAGTTCATGTTCTAGGTAGCTAAGCTAGAAAAAGCATTAGTAAACAATCCTAACAATAAATATCACAACTATAGCAATTATAGGTTGGGGCTAATCCCTCATATCCTATTTAAACCATAAATCTAACAAATGAATCTACTCAGACATGGCTAAGTAGTTCATAGCGACAAGGTAATAATAGAAATTCATAGATCTATAAGAGGGTGAACACTTAGGTCCCAATCACAAATATCTTTGGATCTCTCCTCTAGATCTAGAATTCTATAACCTTTGTTAACAAATAAAGAACTGATTAGAACTTTATTGAGAACTTGCAAAGTAATGAAACAGTAAAAGAAATGAGTAGAAGAAGAAGAAACTCTCACAAAAACTTATGAAAACTTGTATTCACTTCTCTCTCTCTGCCAAAACACTTAGGAATATATAAATATGAGTTCATTAGGTTAAAAACTCGTCAGGGGCATTCTTGTAAAATGCGATATCTTGGGCTTCAAGTTCGGCCAAGTCCAACTTGTCTTTCTGCCGCCTCAGTATCAATCGATATTACAGGGTGTACATCGATCGATTATTGTCTCGATGTATCTTCCTTCGGCTAATGTGTGTCGATCGATTGCACTGAGTGTGCATCGATCGATGTGTAATTCTGGTGTCGACCTTTGGTCTTGATCACGGGTGAACTCTTTTTTAAGCTCCAAAGGCACCTAAAACATCACTTTTCTCCAAAATGCTTCTGAACCTGAAAACATACCTAATAGACTCCAAAACATAGATAATAGTAGTAAAAACACTCATATACCATGGGTAAAAACGGGTAAAATCTATGGTATATCAACTCCCCCAGACTTAACCTTTTGCTTGTCCTCAAGCAAACACACATGCAGTCTTTATGAAAGAGGTTTTGAAAAGCAGGGACTAAATCAAATTCAAACTGAGAATCGTAACCTCTACTTTGGTATATCAACACTTTATCTCTTGATCTCGGTGACAAAATCAAGGAATAAGGGGCAAACTGTTGGGGAAAAATATCCAGGTACCCGATTTCTCCGGCCTCCAGGCTCGATACCTGCCTCCGACCCTTGCATCAAGAGAACCTGCTTCCGACCCCTGCTCTGGAACCGACCCTGGAGTAAAATGGAAGTTTTCGGCCAGAGAGATTCTTTCATATTTACGAATATGGAAGAGTACGACCAACTTCAACCTACATCTACACCTATAAAGGGGAGCCCAAACCCTAGAACAAGGGATCGATATTCCGAGACTAGGAGATTAGGGTTTAGGCGGCTAGAATTACGGTTTTCACACCAAAAACATTGTAGTCCCCGCTCGATTATTCAATAACATCTCTTTAGTCTCGATTTCCTGCTTTTCATACAAATCTTCTAGTGTTCCGTAGTACTAAAACTATCCTAGACAAAAATACCATAACATATGCTGTCAAAACTACATAGAACCCTGGTATAGGCCTAGAGCCACAGAAATATCGGGTCCCCCAAAGGTACAAATTGTGAAAAGTACATGTATTAAAACGCTATGTGCTACACAATACAGGGGACACAGAGTACAAAATTGCAAAAGTACTGTGACATAAAGGGAGCAAAAAGTGCAAAAGTCCAGGAGCAGAATAAAATCTCTGCTGGATGGAAAGTAGCAAAGTCTGGTGACAGGATCGCTCTTCCAAGTAGATCCACACCAGCACCCCCTAAGTCTGATAGTGGCTTCCTGCAGAAGCAGAATGCAGCATAGGAACTCGATAGTGGCCAGCTTCCGAGCGACAGAATGCGAGTTCCAAACACGTACCGGGAGCAGTCTTGCCTAGGAAGGCGGAGTACGGTCCCTGCAAAAATAAAATCTGGGTCTACGAACTCCGGGCACGAAAATAATCTCATGGTTACTAACAATAAAACCCATGGATCCCACAGGATCCCAGGGTCTAGAACATGAGCCAACGGGTTTCACGCGACCTCCGGGTCCCATATGATCTCAGGATCAAAAAGAACCTACGGGTTCCTACTCGACCTGCGGGTCCTAAAATGGTCCCAGGACCTAGAACCTATGGGTTCCTATTCGACCTACGGGTCCTAAAACGGTCTCAGGAACTACATGGTGAACCTACGGGTTTCACGTGACCTCCGGGTCCCATATGATCTCAGGATCAAAAAGACCTACGGGTTCCTACTCGACCTACGGGTCCTAAAATGGTCTAAGGACCTAGAACTACGTTTTCCTACTCGACCTACGGTTCCTAAAACGGTCATAGAACCTACATGGTGAACCTACGGGTTCCACACGACCTCCGGGTCCCATATGATCTCAGGATCAAAAAGAACCTCCGGGTCCTTAGAGGGTCTCAGAATCTAAAAAGAACCTTTGGGTTCCGAGACGACCTCCGGTTCCTAAAATGATCTCAGGATCTAAAGGGACCTTTGGGTTCCCAAATGACCTTTAGTTTACCTTGCAGGTTCTAAATACGACCTCGAGCTCTGGGGCAGCCTCCATGTTCCAGAACGACCTCCAAGTTCCAGGAACAACCTCCGGGTCCCAACGACATCTCCGGGTTCCGAAGCAATACCTCAGTTCTGTTCGATCCCAGGATCCAGTTATTGAACTCCCGGGTCCAGAAGAGAGACCTGCTATCTCTTGGGAAAAATTCGTGAATAACATATCTACGGAAGGTGGAATGTGATGCATCCTGATATCTTACATATTTACATGTTTTTAGCTATCATATCTTGTGTATTTTGATCATATAGTTTAGGCATTAGGCATCTTTAGCTCCATTTTGCATTCATAAGTCCTTATCAGGTGTTGGAGTGTTCCATGGAGTAAAAGAAGGTGATGAGAGTTGTTTTGATGCAAAAATGAGATGAAGAAGGTGCTTGGCCAAGTTTGGGAAGAGTCATCCTTGATTTGGATCAGCCGGACAGTCCTTGGTGAAAAATGGAACAAGAGCCGGACGTGACCAAGACATGGAGGATGGCCGCGGGTGCTGGGACGCGGGTACACTCACCTGCGCGGCCTTGGAACATCCGAAACTAGATGGCTGATGCGGGGCCGGACATGCACGGGACGCCATATCCACGCGGGACCGGAACGATGCGGAGAAGGGTTGGTGCGCGGGACGACATGCGCGGGACAAGGAACAGACCAGGACGGGACGCGCGGGCTGAACGTGCGCGGGTTGGAGCCGGCCATCTACCTTGAGCGTTTTTGTGAGATCTGGTCGAGATTAAATGATTCCAAGGACATTTTGGTCAATTTTCTTTATGTTTTAAGGGCTTTCAAGCCTCATATAAATAGTCTTGTAATCTCCTTTGTGAGACTAACTTCTTTTCTCTTAAGAACACATTTTGATCTTGAAGAAAGTTTGGATCTTTGATCCTTTTTCATCTTATTCTCTTTGTGTTTATTGGATTATCTTTCTCACTATCATTTTTAGCCTTGAGTCATCCATGGTTTTATGGTTATCTATGTCTATTAGTGAGTAGATCTATCTAGGATTCATGGGCTTGGGAGACTAACGGTGATTAGGTGTAGATCTAAGATGTATTAGTGTAGATTCTTCTTGATCCTTGCTTGTAGAGTGTTCTTATTGCTATTTTGAAGTTGGCCTCTTCATGATCGAGCTATAGGCATTTCATGTCTGGAAAGTGTCTGATGAAATGCCAACTCTCCAATGCTTTTAAAATCCTTTACCTAAGGGATTAGTTGTTAAAGGTGTTAAGATAGCTATTAGACTTGTTTTTAACGATTGCTTTGATAATATTCAACCAAAGGGATTTGATGCTTGAATCATCTTAGTAAATGAGCATTCATCTAGGGATAGAGCTTGCTTAGGATGGTGTCTAGGCTTAAAGATGATAGATTGATTGTAATGCTGCCATCTTAGATTGAAACTTAATCACTCAAAGTAAATTCCCTTGTCACATGAGTCCCTGTTGGGGTCAAAATCGGTCACGACGGAATCAACGGCTGAAAGTCTCTGGAAAGTATTTCTCGAAGCAAGAAGTTTCGTATGATTTGAAAGAATTCATACGAGATTTTCTCAAATTAGAATATCCACTCTCTGTTGGGGTCGAAAGAGGTTATCTCGAAGTCAACGGCTAAGATTATTTTTTACTTATGGGTTCTTCGTGAAACACTTCTTGAAAGTAAGATCAGAAGCCGACCGGCATGCGCGTACGAGAGTCCCCGGGAAGATCGGTACGAAAAAAGGCGGATCAACCCAATCAAGGTCCGCTCGCCCAAGGACGTCAAGATTCGATCACCACAAAAACCCTAATGAATCTGCCTAGGAACTTCAAAGAGGTCGTTCTCTCAAACCGTGAGGAACCAGAAAACGATCGAGATATCAAATCGAAGCTCTCGCCGAGATCTTCAGAACAGGCGTGACCAAGGCCCCGGGTGCCGGGCGCCGGCTCGCCCGTGCTGGCACCGGGCGCCGGGCGCCGGCTCACCCGTGCTGGCACCAGGCACCGGGCGCCGGCTCGCCCGTTGGCACCGGCCCGCTCGCCAGTGCTGGCACCGGCGCGGGTGCCGCTCGCCTGCTGGCACCAGGCACCGGGCCCGGCTCGTCCGTGCTGGCCCGGGCACGGCGCCAGCCTGACCGCTGGTTCGGGCACGGGCTCTTCGTGTTGGCCCGAGCGGCCGGCTGCTGGCTCAGGCGGGCGCCGGGCACCAGCTCGCCCGTGCTGGCCCAGGCGCCGGGCGCCGGGCACCAGCTCGCTCGTGCTGGCCCCGGGCACCAGTGCATCCAGTCTGTTCCCAGCTCGTCCGATTTAGATTGCACCTTGTGGCTTCCGTGAAGTCATAGCACCTTAGCTACGGACCTAACGTTCCTCGGTTCAACTCGATTGGAGTTATCCTCGAAGTGTTACAAGTAGAGCTAGGAAGGTTGGTTCTTCCGCAAAATGTATCGTGTAAAACAGGGACGATCAACTCGAACATCGATTCCTTAGGCTATACGATTTATTTTGCGGAAAAGATAATCTTTCCGAGAAATCGTATGAACGTTCGAGGGCTTGAAGCTTGTCCACGGGCTGACTTACGATTTTGGGGATCCATGCCCAATAGGATCTATGACGATTTATCCTAACTCGCGGAAGTAGGATAAATGCTAAGTTTCTGCGGATAAATGTCAAGACTCGAGGATAACTACGAAGATTGACGGAAAATGGAATATTTCCAAAAGAGATAAACTTGGGCCCAAAGGCAAAAGGGTAAACGGGCCTCCGACCTAAAACGACTATATAAGGAGGGCTGGAGCTGAAGAGAAGGGGATCCGAAAATCTGAGATTGGAGACCTAGAGAGCTCCTGTTAGCTGATAGAACTTAGAATTTAGGTGGTTAGACTAGCAAGGCAGGCCCTAGAACGTCTGGCCGCCTCCTGCTCACAAATCTCCGCTCCTCACGGAAGGATCGGACAATTCTTTTACTCTAAAGCTCGGCACTTAGAAACCCTAGGCATCATTCTCGACATGCCTGTTTCTATAACCCACGCTTATACTAGACGAACCCGCCTAGACGGTTCGATCTCTTGTTCAATTCTTTCTAACTGAACTACGTCCGACTTGATCCTCGAAAGGGGTACGTAGGCAGCCTTTCTTAAGGTCCAGTCCCAAATCTTAACAAAACCTTTTCCGCATTTATTTGGTCACTTGTCGTTGGCTCTCGCAGAGAATCCGGACCTTAAGGAAAGTAGGGTTTTCGTTGCTTTCCTCCATAATTACTCATTAAAATTGACAGTGTGAATTTCGGTTCCCACAGTTTGGCGCTAGAAGGAGGGGGGGACGGATTACTCTTACTCTCAAGGCCACAAAATGCTTGACCAAAGCAATGTCTGGAAATAAGAAAGACAAAGCTCACAGCTCACATCAACGTTGGTAAACAACTTTAGCATAAATGCTCCTACGGTCAACGCTTATGCAAACGCCGTAGCGCTCGAGAAAATAGAAAAACCTAGTCGCGGCTTTTCGCCACAGGAAGAGCACGAAAACGAGCTCGCAATTTCCCTATAAAAACAGAAAGGGCAACGATAAAATCTATCAAACCCCAAGAAATTCGTCTAAAAACTGAGTTTTAGAAATCTCGACAAGTAGGGGTTCGACAGAAAACGTTTTTTGAGAATTTCTCGGAAAAAGAAAACTCGTTCTCCCCAAAACCATGGAGAAACCCTAAATTACTCGCAGAAGAATAAGCGAAACGGGTTACCCGATGGACCGCGGCCCCGGGTGCCGGTGGCAACAGCCAGGACACGCACCGGAGCCGGTGGTTGACCCGCGCCGCCCCGGCGCGGTGGCTGCACCCACGTCGCGGCCTCGGGCACCGGCGGCTGGACCCGTGCCATGGCCCCGGGCACCGGCGGTTGCGCCATTCATGGTCCCGCGCCCGGCTGCGGTCGTTCGCGAAAAGCGGCTAATTACTCGTGAAACCATCCCAACACTAGTCCATTACGTACTTTGCATCCTCGCCGAAGCCACGTAGTACAAATCCTTAAAACCGTGAATCTAAAACCTCCGCTTCGTTTTGATCGAACGATCGGAAAATTACAAAAAAACTCAGAAGGTTCGGTTAACGAATGGATTGCAATTCATCGTATAAAACTGTTGGGGTCAAAAACGGTTATCTCAAAATCTACGGCTAAAGATCCTTCCAAACTCAAAGATTTCCCGACGATTGGCCAACGGGGGAAAGCTCGGGCAACGGAAAACCAATGGGCGGCAGAGAACCCTGGCGCCGGGCGAAGCGCCCCGCTGGCGCCGGGCGTAAGCCAGCCTGGCGCCGGCGGGTGCCTGGCGCCGGCGTCCCGCAAGCCGCCTGGCGCCGCGGGCCAGCCTGGCACCGGCGGCAAGCCTGGCGCCGGGCAGGCCCCCGCCTGGCCTGGCCGCAAGCCGCGGTCGACGGCCTTTGTCCTGGTCTCGGTCCCATCATGCTCGGTCTAATCCCATCTTGGCTTGTTTGGATCAATCCTCGTGAGTTTGGTACGATCACGACTACGAATAAACATCTTTCGATTCTATTCGGTTGGAATCGTCCTCGATGTTTTACGACAAAAACTAGAAGGATTGGATTTCTCGTAGAAGATATCGTATAAAATGAGATCGATTAACTTGAACATCGATCCTTTAGGCTATACGGTTTATTTTACGAGAAAGATAGTCTTTTCGCGAAATCGTATAAAACGTTCAACGACTTAAGACAAGTCCACGGACTTACTTACGATTTTAAGAATTCAGGCCCAATCAGGCTATGACGGTTTATCCGATTTCCCGAACATCGGATAAACATCAAGTCACCGAAAAATAGGGGAAAACTCGAGGATAATTACGAAGATTGACGAAAATGGAATACTTCCTAAAGAGATAAACTTGGGCCCAAAGACGAGGTCCATCATCCTAAGGCAAACCGACCTAGGAGTGGGTATATAAGGAGAGCAAGAGAAGAGGAGAAGGGATCCGAAAATCCTAGATTGGAGACCTAGAGAGCTCGTGTTAGCTTATAGAACTTAGAATTTAGGCGGTTAGACTAGCAAGGCAGGCCCTAGAACGCCTGGTCAGCCTGCCAAGAATCTCCTCCTCTAAGGATCGGACAATTCTTTTACTTCAGAGCTCCGCACATAGAAACCCTAGGCGTTATCTTCGACATGCCTGTTTCTATGACAAACGCTCATACTAGACGAACCCGCCCAGACGGTTCAATCTCTTGTTCAACTCTTTCTAAACTGAACTATGTCCGACTTGATCCTCGAAAGGGGTACGTATGCAGCCTTTCTTAAGGTCCAGTCCCAAATCTTAACAAAACCTTTTCCGCATTTATTCGGTCACTTGTCGTTGGCTGTCGCAGAGAATCCGGAAATTCAGGGAAAGTCGGGTTAACTTGGCTTTCCTCCGTTTTTATTCATTAAAATCGACGGTGTGAATTTCGGTTCCCACAAAAACGATCACGGTTATTCTGAAACACCAATCATCTCAACTATACGAGGAATTGGGATTCATTCGGAAGACCGATACCATGACGGAGTACCTTCTCATAAAATCGTAGCTTGACGAGCTAAGGACCCCACTCGAGTGACGTCCTGCTCATAGTGTGTAAAAATGCCCACCTTATCCCTCTTCGAGTTATCTCCTACTCCCCGTCTCTTTGTTTCAATGATTCTGTAATGTTCCATCGAGCACATGGTCAGTTTAACCAGCAGTACAAAGAAACAAGAACAGGAACTTGGGCGTTGATATCTCTCTCCCTCTCCGATATTCTCGTCAGAATTTCGTCGAAAATCAATTCTCGTTCAGTATCAGACTTTTTGAAATCCTTTGACGATGAATCGAAAGTGGCCATTCCTAAACGCCTAATAAACTTCCGATAAATTACTAACTCATACTCGCAAGAATCCTTCGACGAAATACGCACCCGGTCTTGTAAAAAATAATGCTACGAAAACTTGGATTAGAAGACATGAAACAAAGAGGAACGGACAAGAGGCGATCTCGAATAATCTATGAGAGTAAGGTACGTCAGACTGATAATTTTTTTGTCAAGTTTTAATTTTTCGTAGGACAGGAACGAAAACGTCTTGAAAACTACCGTAGAATTTAGGAAACTTAGAACCTAGGTGGATAGTCTAGCAAGCTAAGTCTTAGGCAAATTTTCCAGTCTTGTACCATTGTTCCAGGCAGAACATGCAAACCGATCTAGTCTCTCGAAAAACCGAGAAACAATCGCCACGCATTCTAAAGCATACTCATCCCGCTTCCGAAAAGAAAGAAAAAACGTACACAAGCCTTCGAAAGAACGGCTAACCCGCTTTCGAAAAGAAAAGGGAAGTAGGTAATGATACTATACCCGTGATAATCCCATCTTCGAACTTTTGCTTCAGCATCAAGACAACGCTTTTGACAAAGAAAACTCTCGCAGCAATAAGATTCGTCTAAAAAACGCTAGCGGCATAGCCTAACCGTTACAAACATAGTCTTGAAAATCTACGCCGCTCTCGCCGCAAACTCGCGACTAGAAACGGTACCAAAGTCAGACTAGTAGCACGAAGGTGAACTACTTAAAATAACGGTAACCTTCGTAAAACTCCATGAGTAATTCAAGCAGCTTTTCAAAGGTCGAAATCATAGCGAAACATCTCCCGTAATCCGCGGAAACATCGCTACTTTGACAATCTGCATTTTCTATCTCCATGAAACCGGTCATCCATTACTGTGATAACAAGAACATTTTAAAATAAAACAGCCTATGGAAAACATGATCGGTCTCATGCAAAACGACTTTGCAGACGCAAAAGTGAATGAGGAAAACATAATCCGTGGTCGCAAATATCGCAAGTAATTTGTGAGAAACACTCTCCGCCACCTTTACGAAAACCCCTCTTACATCACTTTTACTTAAAAATCCTCTGTATTGTCGAAATCAATTCATACAAATCAACTTTCGTGAAATAAACGTAATGGGTCCAACGGGTAACTGTCATAGACAGTTTTGCTCCACAAGGTTTCTGGCTTCGCTTTCACTCCCCGCGTTACGTCCGAAAGCAGGAAATAATCACGCAGCTTAACCCGCGACGTCCTTTGGCCGATCCCTTAAACTTTGTCCCCCCGGATAAAATGAAACGATTTTCATGCAACAAAAAAAAATTTATACGAACCATTCATCGTATAACTGAGACCTAAAGTGCAAGATCGTTTCTAAAAGCCATCAGCCATAACTCAGAAAACTCCGCTATGCTTGGCATGTCTATCTCGGCAAACGCTATTTGGCCCTCGGCCAACTACGCCTTTCCGTAAAGCCCGGACCTGAATTCGGCATCCCCATTATGGACAATCGTAAACCAACAATTTCCTTGGCTATACGGCTGAATCTAGCCTCCATGCCAATCCAAAACTACTGAACGACCACTGCTCCAATCGCTTAACGGCTAAAACAACAATCCACCATTTGTTCACAGAACGCCAAGTGACTATTACACAAGCAATTTGTCGTATAACCCAGAATCGGAAAATCATACGATAAGCTCTTCATACCAAAACTCAGTCCTAACAACCATATGGTTAACGGAAGATTTAAACTTATCATCAATCGATTAAGCTCTATACGCCCCGTAAATACGGCATGAAAAGAAACACTCGTGACAAGGCTCCAAGAGTTATACGAGTCATCCTTAAAATATACAAACAAATCCCGGAAGGCCAACACTTCACGAAGCACAGTGAATGTAGACGTTTCTCCCTGGGTCAAATTTACGCGACCCCTTGGTCCTGCGTCCAAACTGAATCAACGGTTTCTGGCTGCGAATATTAGCAAAACATCTCCAAGCCCGCAAACATTTCATCCACGAAATGCGGCACAAGGAAAACTCGACCTTCAGCACTGCGAGACGCCGCTAACGCCAAGGACATTCTTTTCAAAACGCTCCGACGAAATTCGCCTCAGGAACTCTAAACTGTAACACACCTTCAAACGGTATCATGTCGTTGTTGCTGATCACAACAAACGAACTCTAACGTCCTAAACAGAAAATAGCCACCTTTAAAAGGGTAGGCTCTCTTACATTCGACAAGGATAACATAGCACGCTATACAAGAAAACCGAAATTTCGTTTAGCACTTCCTAACGGAAGTAGCTCGATTCGCACCAGAAAAATCATATAAGCCGATAACACTTCGGATTTTAAACGGTAATGAGTCAGGTTAAAATCGCAAACAGGCAAAACGAAAGCCGATTTGTCATCGCAAAGCCTCAGTCCGAGAGTAAACCTAGGTCTTGCCCTAAACCCATCCTTGCTGGTACTTAACATCTCACAGGCATAGTATCAACACCCCGATACGAGATCCCAAAATTTGTCTCTTCATTTATATTTGTACGTTTATGAGTCTCCGCAAACCAAAAGACTTTGGGAATTCTCATTTTACACAACGACAGGTATGGTGATCATCTGAGAGACAGGAATGAGACGACAACTCACACCCTGTTCCTCTAACTTCGAAAAACAGAAGTTCTCTCAACTTATAAAAACCACGATTTTATAAATTTGAGCAAATTATTTTTACAGAGCCACCAACGGCCAGTCCCAAAAAATACATCATGGCCTCACAACGGCCAGACCAAAACAAATACCATCAACAGCATCATGCTCGAAAGTCTCTGCACGACACATAACCAGACCATATAAGTCTCGCTGGAAAACAGATCACAAGGGTCTTAAACTCCAAAACGAACTACGGAAGGCTTGATCCCTTTGTCATGGGTACGTAGGCAGTCTTCGAAAGGCGCAGCCCTAATCTTAATACTTTCAACGGAGCTTTTCAACCATTAATTCCGCCTATCTTACCTGACATGTCTTACCGCTCGCAAGAACATCGCGAAGGTTCTAACGAGCTGGGGGGCTAACTCTTGGGGTCAAAATCGGTCACGACGGAATCAACGGCTGAAAGTCTCTGGAAAGTATTTATCAAAGAAAGAAGTTTCGTATGATTTAAAAGAATTCATACGAGATTTTCTCAAATTAGAATATGCAGTCTCTAATGGGGTCGAAAGAGGTTATCTCGAAGTCAACGGCTAAGATTATTTTTTACTTATGGGTTCTTCGTGAAACACTTCTTGAAAGTAAGATCGGAAGCTGACGGGCATGCGCGTACGAGAGTCCCCGGGAAGATCGGTACAAAAAAAGGCGGATCAAGCCAATCAAAGTCCGCTCGCCCAAGGACGTCAAGATTCGATCACCACAAAAACCCTAAAGAATCTGCCTCGAAACTTCAAAGAGGTCCTTCTCTCAAACCGTGAGGAACCAGAAAACGATCAAGATATCAAATCGAAGCTCTCGCCGAGATCTTCAGAACAGGCGTGACAAAGGCCCCGGACGCCGGGCGCCGGCTCGCCCGTGCTGGCACCGGGCGCCGGGCGGCTCGCCTGCTGGCACCGGCACCGGGCGCCGCTCGCGTTGGCACTGGCGCCGCCGCTCGCCTGCTGGCACCGGCGCCGCGGCGCCGCTCGCCTGCGCTGGCACCGGCGCCGCCGCTCGCATGTGCTGGCCCCGGAGCCGGGCCGCTCGCCTGCTGGCCGGCGCTGGACGCTGGCTCGTCCGTGCTGGCCTCGGGCGCCGGGCGCCAGCTCGCCCGTGCTGGCCCCGGGCGCTAGTGCATCCAGTCTGTTCCCAGCTCGTCCGATTTAGATCGCACCTTGTGGCTTCCGTGAAGTCATAGCACCTTAGCTACGGACCTAACGTTCCTCGGTTCAACTCGATTGGAGTTATCCTCGAAGTGTTACAACTAGAGCTAGGAAGGTTGGTTCCGCAAAATGTATCGTGTAAAACAGGGACGATCAACTCGAACATCGTTTCCTTTGGCTATACGATTTATTTTGCGAAAAAGATAATCTTTCAGAGAAATCGTATGAACGTTCGAGGGCTTGAAGCCTGTCCACGGGCTCACTTACGATTTTGGGGATCCAAGCCCAATAGGAGCTATGACGATTTATCCTAACTCGCGGAAGTAGGATAAATGCTAAGTTTCTGCGGATAAATGTCAAGACTCGAGGATAACTACGAAGATCGACGGAAAATGGAATATTTCCAAAAGAGATAAACTTGGGCCCAAAGGCGAAAGGGTAAACGGGCCGCCGACCTAAAACGAATATATAAGGAGGGCTGGAGCAGAAGAGAAGGGGATCCGAAAATTTGAGATTGAGACCTAGAGAGCTCCTGTTAGCTGATAGAACTTAGAATTTAGGCGGTTAGACTAGCAAGACAGGCCCTAGAACGTCTGGCCGCCTCCTGCTCGCAAATCTCCGCTCCTCACGGAAGGATCGGACAATTCTTTTACTCTAAAGCTCGACACTTAGAAACCCTAGGCATCATTCTCGACATGCCTGTTTCTATAACCCACGCTCATACTAGACGAACCCGCCTAGACGGTTCGATCTCTTGTTCAATTCTTTCTAACTGAACTACGTCCGACTTGATCCTCGAAAGGGGTACGTAGGCAGCCTTTCTTAAGGTCTAGTCCCAAATCTTAACAAAACCTTTTCCGCATTTATTTGGTCACTTGTCGTTGGCTCTCGCAGAGAATCCGGTCCTCAAGGAAAGTAGGGTTTTCGTTGCTTTCCTCCATTATTACTCATTAAAATCGACAGTGTGAATTTTGGTTCCCACAGTCCCCTTGCCTCATATTAAAAGAAAGTTCACTCCTTTATTACATTTTTAGTATTATCTTAGTTCATAATCATCTTCACTATCTTTAGTACACTTAGCTTAAGCATGGATTTACATTCCTTTGCATTAGAATTAGTTAGGATTGGTTTGACATCTTTCTATACTACAACATTTGATTTGGACCCTTGAAAAGTCTAAACATCAAATTGGCGCCGTTGCCAAGTTCTAAGTTGATTTTGACATTGAAATTTAGTCACTTGCTTGACACTAAATAATTTTTCTTTTATTGTGTTATTGCTTCTCCTTGTTCTTCTCCCTTTGCATTTTAGGTGTGTGATAACAAGAAGCAGAGGTGCATCAAACTTGATTCCCACTGTTGAAGAGATTACTGCACTTGAGAGGGAGATATCAAGAAAGAGAAGAGGATAAGAGCAACAGGCTCACTTGCAGAGATTGGGGTTTGATATGGAGAATCAGCCTCAAGATGGTGATGCCATAGGGGGCAATGGTCCAAGAGCTGACAACATAAGACCATAGCGCTAACCACAACATCCACTGCACCAAGCAAGAGCCATTGGAGCCTATGATCAACCTCACATTCATGGTCATAGGTTGGGAATCAGAGCACCAGCTGTGGAAAACAACAACTTTGAGATCAAGTCAGGACTTCTCAACACCATAGAGAAAAACAAGTATCATGGCCTTGCGGCTGAAGATCCATTTGACAACTTGGACAAGTTTGATAAGTATTGTGGCTTGTCCAAGACCAATGGTGTTTCTGAAGATGCATTCAAGCTAAAGTTGTTCCCTTTCTCTTTGGGAGACAAAGCACAACAATGAGAGAAGGCTCTTCCAAGTGACTCTATCACAACTTGGAATGAGTGCAAGAGGGCATTCCTAGAGAAGTTCTTCTCAACCTCAAGGACAGCCAAGATCAGAAATGAGATCTCTAACTTTCAGCAGAAGAACCTAGAGGGCTTTAGTGAAGCATGGGAGATGTTCAAGGGCTATTGGTCTCAATGCCCACATCATGGCTTCACCAAGAGAGTTTGCTTAGTACCTTCTACAGAGGTACTCTTCCAGAGTTCAGGAGCAGATTAGACACAGCCAGCAATGGGTTCTTCTTGGGCAGAGCTGGTGGAGAACATGGCTAAGAGTGACTCACTCTATAGTGAGGAGAATGATAGGGTCAACAGAAATGATGATCAACAGACAAAGAAAGAGCTCAAGTCCTTGCAAGAGAAGATGGATTTGCTTCTTTGCAACCAAGCTAAACAGGAGCAGCTGAACTTTGTGGGTGGTCCTAATCAAGAGATTCCTCCTAAGGTCAATGAAGTTGATGGTTTAGAAGGCCAGGAGGAGCTGTGCTTCATCAGTGCTAATGGCACATGGTACAGGAATGAGCCAAATTTTCAGTACCAAAACAACTGTGAGCAAAGGCCTTACTACAACAATCAGCAAAGAGGTTACCAAGCCAAGCAGAACTATCCTCAAGCCAACCAGTCTCCTCAGACTCAAGGAAGCTCTTCTCAGGTTCAGGCTCCAAGTTCAAATATAGAGTCCATGTTCAAGAAAATCTTAGAAGCTTAAGAGAGAAATTCTAAGAACATTGGAGATGAGTTGAAGTATATCCACACAAAGATTGATGGCAACTACACTGACCTCAACAACAAGCTCCTACAACTCGCATCTCACTTCAAGGCTTTGGAAACTCAGTTTGCATCTATGCCTTCAACCTCCAAGAGTCTAATGGGAACTCTACCAGGAAAACCATAGAAGAATCCAAAGGAGTCTTGCAATTTTGTCTTCTCTACTACTTCTTCAGAGATTGAGCTAAGTGATCATGAGAAAGAGGTGGATGAGATTGAAAGGCTAGTGCTTGGAACTCAGATTGAGCATGTTCAGAGATTGGTTGTAGCCACATCTGAGGCTAAGGTTGTGAAGGAAGATGCCAAGAAGGTTGAAGTAAGGATTCTGAAAAGGGATGAGCCAAGGGCTGAGACACCAGCTGTGAAGAGAGCAGACAACAAGCTGAAAGAGGTGTAGCAGGAAGACACTGAGTTTGAGCTATTGATACCACTCAAATTACCCTAAGGAGTGATTTATACTCTCTCAAATAAGAGGTCGAGTTGTAGTACTTAGGGATCGAATCCACAAAGAGCTAGGAAACACACTAGATCTTATTGTAACAAAGTTAGGTCAAAGATTTCAAACAGTAAATAACAAGTAAACTTAGAATTGGTGAGCAAGAAAATTACTCAAGTGATTGATTTGGGTGTTTAGCAGATATGGTGAAGGTGTTAGACTTGGGATTACTATTCAGATTATCAGGATTATAATAGTATGAATGCCTATGTAAGATGCTTGCATGATATTATAGAACCCAACTATAACAATAACTTTAACTGTCGTCCTAGATTATCTACTACTAGAACCGATGAGACTCCCATTGGTGAAACATTGGAAGGCGTCGATCGACCTGCTGTCGCACGTATCGATCGACACTGCCTTGCGTCAATTGATCGATGACTCTATAGGAGTATCGATCGATGCGCCTCTAGTAAACTTTAAACGCAAGGTTGATAACAGTTCGCTTAAGGAGTTTGCCAAATCAGTTGTCGCTTGTTTCCTGCAAATTCCTAAGCACAAAGAAGATAGATCCAAGGATAATATCCACTGTCATCATGTATATGTTAGCTACTCCTATACAAGCATTAAGAGCAATCTTCTAAGATGAATATCACATGCTCAAGTATTCATATTTGGGGCTAATCCCTCAAAAACTATTTGAATCCTAAATCTAATAAAGGTGTTTACTCAGACATGGCCAATGAAAATATCATAACAATTAAATAAAATTCGATAGATAGAATTGATGGAAAATAGAGGTGTTCAAGAAAGCTCTCAATTGTAACTCTCTCTCTCACAAAACAATAGTATGAAAAACTCTCGAAAAACTCTCAAAAAGACTCTCTCTAAAAACTTTGAAGGACAACCTCTTCAAAAACTTTAAAAACTCTCTCTTTGCCAAAACACTTAGGCAAAACTTAAATACTCAAAAATTAGGTTAAAACTCGTCAGGGGTATCTTGGTAAAATGGATGAAGTCTTGGGTTTCAAGTCGGCTGTGACAAAATCGGGCTTCTATGTGTTAAATATTGATCGACACCACTGAAGGTGTGTCGATCGACGCATCTCTCTCCGTGTCGACCTTGAGTGGTCGATATGGCCATCTCGGGATAAATCTCTAAAATGCTCCAAAATGCTCCAAAATATCATCTTTTCTCCAATCGCTCCTGAACCTGTAAATATGCTATCTAGACTCCAAAATGGATTAAATATATCCTAAAACTATCATATACCATTACTAAAATCGGGTCAAATTCATGGTATATCAACTCCCCCATACTTACCCTTTTGCTTGTCCTCAAGCAAAAACAACTGGTAGTCTCTCTGGCAAAGGTTTGAAAACAGGAGGGACTCAAAAAGTTTAAAGATCTCAGTCATATCTTCCTAGTAGTGCAAGCCAAATCAAGATCATTCTAACTACAAAAGCACATTATACCATATCCTAGTATAGCAACCAAGTTTTCCTAGTTAACAACTCAACCAATCATGTCTGATAATCTCCTCTACTAACCTCATTTCTTGCATAAAATAAAAGTGTAAGCTTTACCTTGGGAGTATCGATCAAAGGACACATGGGTTCTTACTCAAACAAGTTTCTGAACACAATGTAGTCTTCTCTGATCCCTTTCTTCCCTCTTTCTCTCTTCTCTGAATCCTTATAGTTTCAATTTAAATGAACACTGATGCTGATGCAGTCCATCTTTGTGGGAACCGAAATTCATACCGTCAATTTCCGATAAATGATTATGGAGGAAAACCGAGTTAACCCGATCTTCCTTGAAGGTCCGAATTCTCTGCGTAATCACTTTTCGAATTGATAAAAGATAGATACACTACAAGAAATACGGGTATTGGTAGCAGTTCACGGTAGCACGAATTCACGAACTGCTACCAAAAGTTGAGAAATCCGGGACCCATATTTTTTGTAGCGTTATTTCCTCGCTAGCTATATTTATCAGTAACCCGGGAAAAAATAATAAAAAATCAGTGAAACAGAGTAAAGTGGTGTCGCGATGCAAGACCTAGTTTTGTTTCAACCTTTTCCTCCTCTCCTTCTCTTCACTTAGAAACTATCGAAGAAAGAAAAAGGATGGGGAAGCTCAATCTCGCCGATCTTTGACCACGATCTGTACGGTACGGTGTTGTCGTCGCCGGCGGACAGATTCCCGGTGAACCCTGATTCGATTTTTTCTGATTAATTCCTTCGATATCTTAAATGTATCTGATTTCTCTGATGAATTCGATCGTTTGATTTGTTACAGCTTTTACAAATTCGATTTAAGCGAAGATTAGGAGGAGAGAAGTCAGGTTAGAGCTAATCAGTTCTGTTTTGTATTTTGTATCGTGAGGAGATGGGTTTGATTGCTTTGGGCCGAATGCGAATTGATTTGTGGTTCTTGTCTGTTCTCATTTTCTTTGCAGGTTTGAGCTTTTGATTGTTCGTTTTGGAGTGAAGTGGAGTTGAAATCCGAAGGATCTTCAGATTAGAAACACAAATTGAGGTGATTCTTTTTCACCCAATAGAAGTTGTTTATTGTTGGTCGTATTGAATGACTGAGTTATAGTATTTGATAGATTGGCGATTGAATAATTGATTGTTTTTTGGTGCTTATGTGAATGAGAATGGGTCTGTTTGGTGTATGATTGACATAATCTTATGGCTTTGCTTGATTTTATTGGTTTATCGGTTAGAAACTTAGGACATAAAATGGTTGAAAAGTCATGGGTTCATCTAAACAGGTAAGGAAAAACAATATATATTATAGGAACTTATATTTTGTGTGTGATTAAGAGTGTTTAAATTATGCTTTCATGTCTCTAAACCGAAGAGCTGATCCTGGTTATGAGAGAGGTGCGTGGGAATTTGTGAGGTGTGTTGCTGCAGATTTGCGAGAGTCTGAGTTGATCATCTGCCCATGTATTGACTGTCGCAACGTAGATTGTCACTCAGCCAGTGTTATTGTGGACCATCTAGTAACTAGGGGAATGGATTTGAGTTACAAAATGAGGGAGGATTGGTATCACCATGGAGAAGTAATATCAGGGACTGACAGTAGAAGCAATGCAAGTGAGAAGAGCAATGAGATTTTAGGGTTATACCAAGCAGCAGCCTATGTTGATGAAGAGTTTCTTAGGCATGGTGACTTAAGTGAGGTTGCTGAAGGTGAAGATAAGGCAGAAGATGAGTTTCTTGCTAAGCTAGCCGATGCAGAAACACCTCTGTATCCAAGTTATGGTAACCACAGCAAGCTCTCTGCAATTGTTTCACTCTTTAGGATAAAGACTCAGAGTGGTTGGTCTGATAGAAGCTTTGATCTTTTGCTTGAGACTTTGCCACAGATGCTACCCAAGGATAATGTCTTGCACACGTCCTTGTACGAAGTGAAGAGGTTCTTGAGATCTTTTGATATTGGTTATGAGAAGATACACGCCTGTGTGAACGACTGCTGTCTATTCAGAAAGGAGTTTGAGAAGTTAGACAAATGTCCGAAATGCAATGCATCAAGATGGAAAAGTAACTTGCGCACAGGTGATGTAAAGAAAGGTATTCCACAGAAAGTTCTTAGGTATTTTCCCATAATCCCACGTCTGAAGAGGATGTTCAGGTCAGAGGACATGTCAAAGGACTTAAGGTGGCATTTTAGTAATAAGAGCACTGATGGGAAAAGCAGACATCCGGTTGATTCTGTAACTTGGGATCAAATGAATGACAGATACCCTTCATTTGCCGCTGAAGAAAGGAATCTTCGGCTTGGGCTGTCCACTGATGGGTTCAATCCTTTCAGCATGAAGAATGTGAACTACAGTTGCTGGCCCGTTTTGCTTGTCATTTACAACATGTCACCTGAAAAGTGTATGAAGGAGGGGAACATCATGTTGTCGTTGCTGATTCCTGGTCCAACCCAACCTGGTAACAACATTGATGTGTACTTAGAACCGCTTATAGAGGATCTTAACCACCTGTGGGAGAAAGGAGAGGTAACGTATGATGCATTCAGCCACACCACTTTCACATTAAGAGCAATGCTTCTCTGGACAATTCAGGATTTTCCAGCATATGGTAATCTTGCAGGCTGCAAAGTAACGGGAAAAATGGGTTGTCCAGTGTGTGGGAAAAACACAGACACTATGTGGTTGACTAACTGCAGGAAGCATGTTTATATGTCCCACCGGAAAGGTCTTCCTCCCACACATCCTTATCGAGGAAAGAAAGCTTGGTTTCATGGGAAAGCAGAGCATGGGAAAAAGGGTAGAATTCTGAGTGGTCATAACATAAGCCATATACTCAGAAACTACAAGAATGATTTTGGAAAAGTGAAAGTAACTGGAAGGAAGAGGAAGATTAATGAGACGGTTGGATCAGACTCCAATACGGATGATGAATCCAGTGATTCAGAGGAAGAGGAAGAAGCAGTTGATGAGGAAGAGCTATCTAGATGGAAGAAGCGGTCAATCTTTTTCAAGTTACCTTATTGGGAGGTATGTTTCTAATCTGAAGATATATCATTTTTTATGAACTGTGCAGTCACCACCTTTTTTTGACACTATTATCTTTGTTTGTTTTCTATAGGATCTACCGGTTAGACACAACTTAGACGTTATGCACGTGGAAAGAAATGTTGTTGCAAGCCTTATAGAAACATTGTTGCATTGTGGAAAATCTAAAGATGGTCTTAACGCGAGGAAAGATCTAGAACTGCTTGGCATTAGGAAGGATTTACATCCTCAACCCCGTGGAAAAAGAACATACCTTCCTCCAGCTCCTTGGTCTCTGTCCAGCAAAGAGAAAAAAGTATTCTGCAAGCGGTTATCAGACTTCAGAGGTCCGGATGGTTATTGCTCAAATATATCAAGGTGTGTGAAGTTGGAAGAATCTAAGATATCAGGGTTGAAATCACATGATTACCATGTCTTGATGCAACAGCTTCTTCCGGTTGCTATCAGAGGTATCAACTGAGTCTTTAAACTTTGTATTAGTCAAGATTTAGATGTCCTGAATCTATTCTCCATTTATAATTTGGACAGGGTTATTACCTAAAGGTGTTAGGATAGCTATTCGACGACTGTGTGCTTTCTTCCATCATCTCTGTCAGCGGGTAATTGATGTAGAGAAAATTACAGCAATGGAGGAGAAAATTGTGGAAACACTCTGCATGTTTGAGTGGTTTTTTCCTCCAAGTTTCTTTGATATTATGGTGCATTTGGTAGTTGATCTAGGCAGGGAAGCTCGGTTATGTGGACCAGTTCATTTCCGTTGGATGTACCCATTTGAGAGATTCATGAAGGTGCTGAAAGACTTTGTAAGAAACCTTGCAAGGCAAGAGGGTTGTATTGCTGAAGCGTATCTCGCAGAGGAATGTGTTAGGTTCTGCAGTCAGTTCTTGAAAAAAACAACAGGTTATGAGGAGAAACCTGATAGAAATGCTGAGTTTGAGAGTAGCTCTATTCTTGAAGGTCGTCCAATATCTGCTGGCACTTGTTGTGTTCTTTCTGAGAAGGATATGAGCATTGTACATCTTGCTGTGATTCAAAATATGGCTATCGTCGAACCTTATGTGGAGTAAGTCTTTCAAAGCTACTTGTTATTTTGTAGTTACTACGGGTTGTTAGTTTATTAAGTTGCTAATACTCTGTTTTAATCCTTTTGAAGCATGCATCTACAGCATCTACAAGACACTAATGAAAAATGTAGACGTGATGCAACAACATTATGGAGAATGCATTCACAGAAATTTGCTTCTTGGTTAAAAGAGCAGTTAATTCTCATAATATGAGCAACAATTTAGTTTCCTGGCTTTGGCTATAGATATGTATTGACACAACATATTTTGTTATAGATACCTATTAGCTCAGAGCATCCCGACGAGACACTGAAATGGCTGGCCTACGGACCTCGTGTTAGCTCTAGGTCTTACACTGGTTACATAGTTAATGGTCTGCGGTTCCACACGATTTCAGTTGACAGACAAAGCCAGAACAGTGGTGTTCTATATGAGGCAACAGCTATGTGTAGATCAAGTGCAAAAGACACTTCGCAGATGGTTGATTTGGTAACATACTATGGCAGAGTGTTGGAGATTCTGCTGATCGATTACAATACATTTTACATTCCTGTATTTCGCTGTCAGTGGGCAAATATAGGTAACGGAGTCAAGGTAGAAGAAGGCTTCACACTAGTCAACCTCAACCAAAGTCAAATGGCTTATGCTAGATATCCATACATCCTCGCCTCACAAGCAAAGCAAGTCTTTTACTCAAGAGTAGATGAGTCATCAAGCTGGTATGTAGCTATGAGAGGGCCTACAAGAAGATACCGTGAGGAAGATGCTGAAGATGGACATTTGGATGTTGGTCCAATGCCAGCAGTAGTGGCCATGGATGTTGATGACTTAGTTGATGAATCTAGAAATGCCCGAGCTGACTGTGAAGGAATATATGTTTGAAAAGGAGAAGTTGTGATTTTTTGGATGATGGCCATAAGTTGTGATTTTTTGGATGATGGCCAGAAGTTGATTTTTTGTTTATATTGGAGAAGTTGGGATTCCAGATTCCTGCCCATAATCTGATTTTTTGTGTTTATTGGAGAAGTTGGGATATAAGATAATGGGCAGGAATCTGTGTATGTGAATTGTGTTATGGAATTATCTACTTCTGATCAGTTGCTTTGAGTGTGTTTTGCGTGTTGTTTGTTTGTGTTATGGAATTATCTAATTCTTGTTTGTTGTTTGTTTCTTACTTCTGACTTTCTTTGAGACTTACCAACTCTTTTATATTTCAGTAGGTGAACTAAGATGGGAAACCGGAGGAACAAGCGTGTGCCCATGCGTGCGAAGAAGCAGACAGATGTAGAAATGGAGGTTGCAGATGAAGAGCAATTCATCGAAGATGTAACAAACAGAGAAGTGTCAGATGAAATGGTGGAAGAAGCACAGGAGTTGGGGGAGGAGAATCAGAATGAAATGGAGGAAGAACCACATGACTTGGGGGAGGAGATTCAGAATGAAATGGAGGAAGAAGCACAGGACTTGGGGGAGGAGAATCAGAACGAAATGGAGGAAGAAGAGGAAGCTGTTGCTGGAGCTGATGGAGTGCAGACTCAGACTGACACAGCTAGTACATCACAGCGTAAAAGACGTCGAGGACCTACAAAGATGAAACACATTGCCAAGGATCCAACTGAACGGCAACATGTCGACTTCACAGATATGGGGGATCCCTGTGGTCCAGGTTCAGTACTGTTATCCTCCTACTTGGGTCCTTTAGTACGTGAACATGTGCCGGTGATCATTGATAACTGGAGACAAGTCAGTGAAGAAATCAAGACTGTGCTTTGGAAATCTATTGAGGTAAACAGATTTTTTTTTTTACTTTTACTTCCAATCCATTTAACTTGTATTTTAATGTGTCTCATTGCTGACTACAGATGAGGTTTGATTTGGACGAAGACTTCAAAAAGGCTGCTGTGTTTAAACAGATGGGATGTTTATGGAGAGCATCCTAATCACGTCTGGTAACATCTGTTAGGAAAGTTCCAACTATTAAAGCTAGGATGAGCCTGCAACCGAACAATGTAACTACAGCTGAATGGCATAAATTTGTCAGAGATAAGACCAGTAAAGCCTTTAAGGTTGTCAGCGACTCTTACAAAGAAAGAAGACAGAAGCAGATTCCTCACACCTGCGGCCGTAAATGCATGGTGAGGCTGAGAGAAGATTTGGTAAAGTCTAGCGAAGATCCATCAAAAGTGTCGAGGCTACGAGTTTCGGTGAAATCACGAACAAAGAAGGATGTTACTCCTGTCAATGTTAATGCAGCTGAAAAGATTGTAAGTTTTAATCATTCATAGTGCTTCTAAGAAGTTGGATTGGCTGGTTGCTGCTTCGTGGTTATTGAAATTTTAATGTGTTTCCAGAGAAAGGCATCAAAGATCGAACTTGAGGGTCATGCCGATTCATCGACAACGAATCCAAAGCACGATATGCTATCTCAGATATTGGGACCTGATCAACCTGGGCGGTTGCGGGCGATGGGCAGAGGCATTAGCATGACCAAATTTAATTGTTTACAGGTTAAAGACAGCTATATCACTGCAATGGAACAAAAATAGGTGTCTCTGCAGGAACATGTTCATGATTTACAGAAGGCCCTTCGCAGAATGAATAATTAGGGACCTGCAACCGATGTCAGTGAAAACCAGGTATGAATTGACTTCATCTGCCTTACTCTATCTATGGAATTGTATATATGAATTGGTTTGACATTGGGATGATGCTTGAATTTTGGCTTCGATTTTGCTTTGTGTGATTCCAGCGTAACAAATTCAAGCCAAATAAAAAAATCCAGCTGCTGGATATGTCTGGAAACAATGTGGTCGTCGCTGAAGGACGTTGGTCTTCGAGTAATCCTGAGCATCTTGTCCACTTTCAGGCATTGGGGCTTGGTGCTTGTAGAGTCTTTGTGGATGTTGTGAGGGTGAAAGATGCAGCTGTGTGGAGGACTTCATCGGAGATCGAGTATATGGAAGATGCACTAGGCAGCTGTCTTGCTTGGCCAGAGGATAAAATTATAACGGTGAGAGTTGTGTTTATTTTGCGTTCTTTCTCACATGTTCTCTTGCATCAGTATGAAAATGTTAAACTAAGGTTATATGTCTTTCTTTACAGGTTTGACAAAAGACCAAAAGGAGCATGGTGACTTGGTGTTTCCTGTTTAGTTAAGTTCTTGTTGTCATAAATGACTTGGTGTTTGCTGTTTCAGAACATGGCATTTGTATTTCAATGACTCGGTGTTTCTCTTTTTCATGTACCGGTTGAAAAAATTAATCTATGTATGGTTTGGATGATTTAGCTAAATTAAGACTTTATGTTATTGTGTTTGATACATTTTATCATTTCAATTTTACAAAGGCCCAATAAACTAAATGTCCATATGTTGTTTCAGCTAGGAAATCACTATTTTCAGTTTAGGGCAAGGATAGGGGTTAGGATTCTCATGGTTTTTTTAGTGATTAGGTTTAGAAATTTCTTTTAAGGTTTATTCTACTTATAGTTTTGAGGTCTTTTTCAAGATACTATAACACACACTAAGACAAAATTATATGTTAATCACAAAACATATGATGTAGTTCCCCTTTCCACATTATCTTTGTTGTGAAAGGGTTAGCATATGTAGTGTTGAGTTTGAGGGTTAGGGTATATTGGTGTAGTTAAAGTGTATTGTGGTTTATATGTTGAGAAATTGATGCTAAAATTAGATTTATATTTTAAAATCATGATTATAAATTTTTACAAATTTTTACTAATTTTTAAAATAATTTTAAATACCCAGAAACATAATTTCTCTTCTTTTTTTAATAGCCATCGATTTGATACAAGATCAAAGGCCCATAATCCACCATCCATCTATCCTCGTACTCTCTTCCTATTGGTTGATTATTTTAAGGCAAGGATCCTAATCTTGTCCGTTCGTAAATGTTAATCTAACGGTTCACAATTGTTTTTTCTTTTATCTCCTTCCTTCTCTCTCAGAAAGTACCCCCACCGCAAACTAGGTTACAGAGTTATCTCAAACAACCGCAAATCTCTCTGTGCCACCACGAGCCCACATCGACCCACCACTAATCACTGTCTACACATCACCATTCCATCTCAAGCAACCATGATTCTCTCTTAAGAAACCTCGATTTCTCTCTCTGGGTTTCCATCGAACTCATCCATATCAAAAGGTCTGCGCCCTCTATGATGAATCAATTGTCAGCACATTATAATGCTTTTCTCATATTTCTACTTTGGTTACAATTACTAAAAAAATCTAATTTTGATTTCTCCTTTTTACAATATTTTTCATTTCTATAACCCTAAAAAAATAAACAAAATTCAGTAAATCAAACCGACAAATGTGTCAATATAGAAAAAATCGTATATTCAGTGTTAGCTATGAATATAAACTTCCTAGCACGAGAAAAACGCTGTATTATAATATTCAATGGCAAACAAAAATTGCTATTAAAGGTTCAGAAATCCAGAAAAAACTGAGTTACAAAAAAGTATTCCATGACAATAAAATATTGTCATAAGAAAATATTTTACGGCACACAGAAAATGCCACAGAAATATTTAAAATAGTGAAAACCACTCGCTATAAAAAAGTTTAATATAACACCGCAAAAATGCTATAATATCTCTACATTGTTACAGCTCGCGAAAAACGCTACGCTAAAGGGGTCTATTATATATGCGGCTGTCACGGCGTTCTTCGAAACGCTATGAAAAACGATATGATAGCATTTTTCGGGTGCTAATAATACACATATTTGTTGTAGTGATAGCAAGATAAAAGATAAATGGTCGCTCAGAGGCGTTTTATTAAAAGTAAGAGTACAAGATTTCTCCGAGAGGAGTAGAAATATGCTAACTAATCGAAACAACAGAACAAGAGGCGGTCAAGACGTCTAAGCCTTGCCGTACTAGTCTAACCACCTAAGTCCTAAGTTCTCTAAGCTAGCAGGAGTTCTCTAAGTCTAAAATCTCGGATCCTCTTCTCTTCTGCCCCAGTCCTCCTTATATAGTCACTTTAGGTTGGTGGCCCGTTTAATCTTTCGCCTTTGGGCCTGAGTTTATCTTTTTTGGAAATATTCCATTTTCCGTCGATCTTTGTTGCTATCCTCGAACATTGACATTTATCAGCGGAAACTTAACATTTATCCTACTGTAATAAGTTAGGATAAACCGTCGTAGCTCTTACTGGGCTTGGGTCTTCAAAATCGTAAGTGAGCCCGTGGAAAAGTTTCAAGTCCTCGGACGTTCATACGATTTCTCGGAAGATTATCTTTTCCGCAAAATAATTCGTATAGCCTAAAGAATCGATGTTCGAGTTGACCGTCCTTGTTTTACACGATACACTTCGCGGAAGAACTAACGTTCCTAGCTCTAGTTGTAACACTTCGAGGATAACTCCAATCGAGTCAAATCGAGGCACGTTAGGTCTGTAGCTAAGGTGCTATGACTTCACGGAAGCCACAAGTTGCGATCTAAATCGGACGGGATGGGAACAGACTGGATGTACTGGCGCTCGGGACCAGCACGGATGAGCTGGTGCCCGGCGCCTGGACGAGCTGGCGCCCGGCGCCCGGGGCCAGAACGGGCGTGCCGGCGCCCGTGCGGCGCCCGTGCGGCGCCGATGCCGCGCCGTGCAGCGAGCGGCGCCGGTGCCTGGTGCCAGCACGGGCGAGCCGGCCCCCGGCGCCCGGCGCCCGGCGCCCGGGACCTTGCTCATGCCTATTCTTTTCCGATCCAACCATTGTTGATCCTTTTTGTGGAAAGTTCGCAGACAGAAAATGATCTTAGCCGTTGATTTCGAGATAACCGTTTTTGACCCCAACAATCTAGTTCATCTTATTGACTCTCTACTTTTGTAGCTCTTATTTAGACAAAGTGTAGCGAATAATGGGGTCAGAGGAGACACTCATATCCCTCGTTTCCACAATATGTGATCATTCCTTTCAGAATTAGAATACTGGGGTCATAGGAGACACTCCTACCCCTCTGCATCTTCCAGGAAATCATCTCAATCTTTTATATCTAGGATGCTTGAAGAGAGAGAGAGAAGGGAACCAGAAACATACAGACTTTTACCTTCCATACTTGCAGGAGGAACCCGATCCAATGTATACCAAGCCCCAAGAAGGGCAGATAATGTCAGTATTAGGTTGGAGGTCAGCTTTGGTTCCTTCAAACACTCTTAGTAGGTGCAAACATAGTAGACAGGCTGATCCACTTTAGTATCTTTAGTACTTCTGCAATCAATGAATCTAAGACTGGTCTAGAAAGTGATTAAATGACAAGTAATAAAGTAGACAAGATCATTGTCCCCTTCTTGACTCATTGAAAATTTTAAATAAGACTCAAAATAGTAGATAAATAATAGATAATCATTAGTAATCCCCCCAGACTTAAATTATACTGTCCCCAGTGTAAAACAGTCGGAGTTTATAAAAGAACCTATAGTATAAATGCAAAATTTAACAAGTTAGAACGTTATACCTGACCGATACCATATCAATCGATGTAGAAGAAAGCGTGTCGATCGTGGCGGGTGTAGTGTCGTCGATCGATGTCGACTTGGTCACGTCGGTCGATAGAGATGGCAAACGTCTACTCGGATTTCTTTTTTTGCATAAAAACGAAAATAAATACTAGTAATGCATGAAATAAATGAGAGTACCTAATAGTGGGTTGCCTCCCACTCAGAGCTTTGTTATAGTCATTTAGCTTGACTTTGGAGGTTGAATGGCTTAGTTGGTGTGGAAAAAGTTGTTTGCTGGTGCGCAAACATCCTCTTTTGCTGTAGACTGAGTTGCATTGAAGCTTCTGGTGGCATCATCTGACCTGGTCCCATCTCTTTTTCATATCCTCTAACTCATCTTTCAGGAAATGTAGCCTCCTCTCAAAATTCTCAATGTTGAACTGCTGCTTTTCAAGCTTATCATAAGCGTTCCTTGATGGTTCTGACTGTCATGTCCCCGATCCTGAATACGATCGTCCGGATGAACCATTGTGCGTGGAGACGCACCAGACAGGTCATATGACCTAAAGACAAGCTTGTCATGATCCAAAAACGTGGTGAAGGGAATCAGACAGCTGAGACTTAACCAAAATAGGATGGAGACAAGCCTAAAGAAGTTGGTCGAGTGTTTCGGTAGCTGGACGAGGTCTGGGTTAAACTCGATCAGCTGGGTGAAGCTGTGATGTGGTATCATGGGAGAACTAAGTCTAGGTCTGGAAATAGACCAAGATACTTAGAGGGATTGAATAACATAAAGATATCAAGCTGTTCGAAGTGTATCACAGCTGGGTGATGTGAGCAAGAAGCTCAACCAGTTGGACGGAGCTCACTTGGAGCTTAAGTAGAGTGTGTAAGCTCCCTGAGCTGGATGGACTAGCTCATTCAGATGGGTTAGCTGGGGATCAGCTCAACTCAGCTTGACTGAGTGTTCGGGTCTCGGGCAGTTGGGCCGGGTCCGGACAGTGGTCGAGCCATGCGGGCAGTCATGTGAGGCGATGGGCTGGTGGACTCTTGGGATTGGGCCAGTGGCTTGGCATTCGGTTTGGGCTTGTATTGGACATTTCCAGGAGTGGTTTGAAAAGCCCAGGACGTCCAAGTAGCTGCCATAGTCGAATGGGTTTGATCTGGAACATTGATGAAATCTAATGGCCAGAAATGATATCGAAAAGGTGCAGCCTTTGGAAAGGTAACTGTCCCTTCTTCTATATAATGCAAGCAAGGCCGTGCCTTTGCAGGCACGCCAGGCATTCATTCTTCACCCACGCCAGGCATTCATTCTTCACCCTGAAACACAAAGAAAAACCAGAGAAAACAGAGAGAAAGTCGGATTAAACAATCAAAACCAGAGAGAGATGTGAAGGCAGCAGAGGGGCAGATTTGAGGACAATCAAGAGGGGAGTTGTGAACGACCCACTGGTGAGTTGTGATTATTGTTGCCACGCTCCTGGGCTTCCACTACATCCATAGAAGACACGCAAATAGCCAGGAGAGAAGTTGGAAGATCAGATTCCACTTCCAAGGGCAGAGACAGCCTTGAAGGCAGATGTGTGTGGAATGGCAGTTTCATGGGAAACAAAGGGGAAACTGATGAACGACTTTTGGATGGGTTTTGATCATGGATGATCATTCCCTGGGCTTCCTCTATAGTCTTTGAACACACGCAGATGGTTAAGAGAAAAGGGAGAAGGCCATACTCCACTCTGAAGGGCATGAACAGCCTTGAAGGTGGATGCAATGCAGAAACTGGTTTCATGGGAGTTCCATGGATGGGAAGTTTGGTATGATCCTTGATTGGATCTTACCAATACTGGAGATATGTGATAAGACTTGATGGAGTCATGCTTGGTAGAAGCATGGTCGTTCATGACAAGGGATGACACAAGATCTACAATCATCATTGATGAGGTAACATGTTTATGATTACTTTCTTGTTTATACTTCTGTCTCTTGTGGTGCTGCTAAGCCAAGGTAAGGCACTCCCCTTGAAGACCATATATTGTGATGTAAACTAAGGATCCAGGACCCTGAGAGGAGGGGCGGATCATTGTTGATCTACTTCATCCATGTGGGGTGATAGTTAGATGCTGTTCATTGGATAGTGTTCCATGATGGTTCATAAGTTGATGTTGGGTTAGATCATGGTGTGAACCATGGATCCGACCCATTGATGAGACACATGGGGGTACTAGTATCAGAGGAACCATGTGGAGTGCATTTTCCAATTCGTTTGGATCAAACAGCAAGCAAAGGAGAGGAGTAAGGCTAGTACTTGTTGGTATGGACCACAAGTATTGTGCTGGTGTGTTTATACAAGGAAGGCCGTGTGTGATCTGATCATGGGCAAGGATGGACAACCTGATCCATGGATGGTGGATCAAGGTGTCTGATCTGATTGATCAAAGGATGCACCGGTGGTAAGAGCAACACTAATCAGGTTCAGTGGGACATGGTTCCATGGCCAGTTAGGAAGTGCGAAGACTCATCAGTTCTAAGTCATGTGGGGTGGTTGGTTGATTGACTTAGTATCTGATGGGCCTTGTTAGTCCATGAAAGGACTTGGTTCCAGGGGAGCACACGCCTGAGACATGGTGGTACTAAACCAGGCCTTGGCCAGTTCAGGTATGAAGTCCTTGGCCACCGGCCGGACTAGTCATGGTCGAGATCTATATGATCCAGAGGGATTCATTGAGATCTGACCATGGATTACTCTTAGTGGTTATTTATCATGATTTTCATGAATTTTATTTGGTTTTACCTAATTGATTTGAAGGTGGTCAGTTATGGCCGGTTTGACTGAATTTGGCCGAGATCTATAGGATCAAGGCCGGTTCTGTAGATTCTGATTATGGATTCTTCTTAGTTGGGATTTATCATGAATGGTCATGAATTTTAATTAATTTTTGGAGCATGTTTGCTTGAGGTCGTTTTTGCAGCTGAAGACTTCCCGAAGGTACTTAGTCTGTGGGGATGGTTGGCTGAATGACTAAGTACCAAAGGAAAGAGTTTATGCAGGTATATGGAGAGTTGGTCAAGTGGACGGGGAGCTAGGCAAAGCTACCTCGCAGCTTTATCAGCTAGAGGAGAGTAGATGGAACCTCAAGTGGTTCAGCTCAGCTAGCTGGATGAGCTAGCTAAACAGCTAAGTCAGCTGAGACAATGAGCTATCAAGCTCCGTGGATGTGGCAAAGGTATGATCTAGCGACGATGCTTAGATCTAGATAGAATGGCTTAGAGGAATGGAACCTCTGACTGTATGACTTTGTCTAGGTTTAGGATCGACCTTGGAGCTTGCTGGCAGTTGTGTTTACTAACCAGTAGCTGAGGTGATCTGACCAGACTAGTGTTAGATTGGTTTTAGACCAATGGTTGGTAGATAATATTCCGCTGTGTATGAACTGATTGATCTAAAGTTAGGAAATGACTAAGGTAGTCTTGAGCTAAGATCTGAGTTAGCCCTCGCCTATGGGCGATGTTTTAAATAAAGGGCCAAATTTTAGAGGTTCGGTCAGGGTATGGACCGAGCGACGTGAGGCATCGACCGCTGGCCTGAGAGGCAAGGATTGGGTCTTACAAGTTGATATCAGAGCATGCTTGATCCTGTTAAGGATAGTGCTCAAAGATGTTGAGTTCCAAACCGAAATTATTTCTGAAAACTGAGATGACTTGGAACCTTAGCTGTGGTGAGCCAAGTGAGAGTTGAGGTAAGATTGGGTTTCATGCTTGTGAACGGGGAAGTTCCAAGATGCACTCTCCAAGGGAAAGACCCTGAAAACAGATAGGTTAGTTTATCTAGTTATTTGGAAGTATTAGACGGATTGGACGATGGATGCAATGCAAGATCTTTGTATGGACGACCTGGACAAGGGAAGTAACATGGACCAGAGAGTGGCTTAGGTTGAAAGAAACGTGCAGCACTCTCTTGGGGGTTAGTGTTTTTCCTTGGTGGCCGTTCAAAACAAGTGAGCATAGGTGGTGTTTCATGTTGGTCTAAGGGAGACGCTACCTGGCTAGTACATGAGTGGGCTTGTGATCAGATGGATCAGCTGGGTCTCAGTGTAAACCAAGGTAGGATTCCTTAAGATTGAATGAATGGAATTGATCAATTCCAAGAGGAATTAGAAACACGATGTTAAGTATCTTAGTATGATGAGGATTGAGGTATACTATAAACACTTTTGTGAATGGTATGGGACGTTCACAGAAGTGTGATGCTTTGGAGAATGGTATGGGACGTTCACAGAAGTGTGATGCTTTGGAGAATGGTATGCGACGTTTTCCAAATGTGTGATCAAACCGAGATCTTACTCATCTAAGTACTTAATGATCGGTGGTGTGGAAAAACACGCACTTTTCGATACTTGAGCTACACATCGTTTTGTGAGCCAGTTGTGATCGGAAAGGGATTGTTCCAGATGGAAACATGGGACTGTCTTGTCATAGTTAATGAGGCCGGTGGGCAGGTGATGGATTCACTAGGGCTGGTTAGAGATATCCCGGTATTGATCACAGTCAGGGTAATGCCTGCGGATCTGAGTATTGATCACAGTCAGGGTAATGCCTGCGGATCTGAGTATTGATCACAGTCAGGGTAATGCCTGCGGATCTGAGTATTGATCACAGTCAGGGCAATGCCTGCGGATCTGAGTATTGATCACAGTCAGGGTAATGCCTGCGGATCTGAGTATTGATCAAAGTCAGGGTTATGCCTGCGGATCTGAGTATTGATCACAGTCAGGGTAATGCCTGCAGATCTGAGTATTGATCACCGTCAGGGTAATGCCTGCGGATCTGAGTATTGATCCTGGACAGGGTAATGCCTGTGGATCTAGTTGTTGTCCGCCTAAAGAATCACGAGGTGATATTAGGTATGGACTGGCTTGGAAAGTATCGGGCAACTCTGGACTGTCACCGGGAGCGCTTGAAGTTCGAGAGTTGGTGTGAATTCTCGATCAGGTTCCAAGGTATACGTCCGATCTCTGGATGCTTGGTGGTGTCAGCAATTCATGTGGAAAGGATGCTGAGGAAGGGTTGTGAAGCTTATTTGGCCACAAACGCCACTAAGGAGGTCGTAGGGGGTGGTGACCCGGATGGGATCCCGCTGGTTCGAGAGTCCATGATATCTTTCGGGCGCTACAGGGCCTTCCCCCTGGTAGGACTGACCCATTCATAATAGATCTGGACCAGGGACGGCCCCTAAGGTTCAAAAGTTCCTTGTGTATAGCTCCTGCCGATGTTGGGGTCAAAATCGGTCAAAGACGCAATCAATACCCGAAAGTCCTTGGAAACAATCAAGCGTCGAATAAAACCAAGGAAAAAACTAGTTATTCGAGGAAAACGACCTAGGCCGGCTCGCCAGCTGGCACGGGCACGGGCGCCGGCTTCGCCCGTGCTGGCACGGCGCCCGGCTTCGCCGATGCTGGCACGGACGCCGGCTTGCCCGTGCTGGCACCGGGCACGGCGCCGCTTCGCCAGTGCTGGCGCCAGCGCGGCTCACCGATGCTAGTCCGGCGCCGGCGCCAACTTCGCTTCGTGGCGGTCACGGCGCGGCGCCAGCACCCATGTCCAAATCCAGGCGCGGCGCCAGCACCATGACCAAATCCTAGGCGGGCCAGCATATGACCAAATCCCAGCGCCCACGGACCAATCGACAAGTGCGATCTTCTTCCCGCAAAACCGTTTCAACAAACTTGTCCAACCATGCAATTTGTATCCTTGCTCGAATACTCACCGTTCAAACTCCTTGGAGACAAGAAACCCAGAACCCGTCGTCAGGGTGAAATAAATCGGAAAACTTCAGGAGACCACCAAAGGTTCGGTTGACGAATGGATCTCGATTCATCGTATAAAGCGATCACGGTTATTCTAAAAACACCAGTCATCTAGACTATACGGTGAATTGAGGTTCCTTCGGCAAAACAAGTATCATGACAGGCTGGTTTCTCGAAAAAATCGTAAAACGTCCACGATCGAAACAACGGCCCCAGAAGGCCCGAACGCGACGAATCGGCCCACTTGCGATTTTCAGGAAACCAAGTCGAGATGGATATGGCGTCCATGTTTATCTTAACATAAGATAAATGTTAAGTTTCCCGAAGATAAACGTGAAGTTTCTTGAAGATAAATGTCAAGTTTCCCGATAAACATGAAGACCGGCGGAAATGGAAAGAAGCCCGATTCACGATAGATTTGGCCCAAAGGAAGAATAGACCTTCTCAAAGAGGAGTATATAAGGAGAGCTTGGGGCGAGGAGCAAAGAGAACTTTTTCAGAGCAACATAGCACTTAGAGCAACTTAGGCATTTTTTTCCGTTTTTACTAGCGAGCTGCGACTCAACTAGGTAAGAACTTAGGTTGCTAGACTAGGGAACTTGCCGACAGCTCTTGTAGCCAAGGCTCTTTTCTGTTGTTCACGGTCAAACGCGGATTCGGAAATAAGATCTTTTGCTCTATTCTTTTTTCTTACGATTTTCATTCCGTTTTCTTATTCTCTTTGTCATCTGATTGTGTCGTGTGGCCCAGCAGATAACCGGGACCTTCAGGGAACTCTAGGTTCACTTGGCTTTTCTCCAAATCAACTTAATTTGACAGTGCAAATTTCGGTTCCCACAGTTTAGCGCTAGAAGGAGGGGGGGTACGGATCTATCTCACTCATGACCACACCGCTTCGGTCTGATATGGCGACCAACACGACAACCCATAAGCGGCGACGGAGCTCCCGTCGATGCAAAGCGACCAGTGCGCCAGCTGGAAACGTATGAGCGGTCACCACGACACCACGATACTTGACCAGATGAAAGAAATGTTCTCCTCCGCTCGAAGCGAGGATGAACAAGGAAAACTTCGTGGCCTCTCTCAAAAACAGGTGGAAACCTTAACTGCGAAGGCCAAGAGCAAGGTCCCACGAGGGATCACAAGAGCCCGCGGCGCATAAGACTTCGACTTCAGACTCAGCGTCGAGCTGCGCGCGCGACAAGAATTCTCCAGGCCAAAACCTGGAACCTCTCGGGTGCGCAACCAACCACGGAGAATCTTCCACTTCCGCTGGAACGAAAAGCAACGTCGGCGAATTGACTTGGACATTAGTGATCGATCCGATCATTCGGACAATAGCTGATGTTCATCCAAGAAGGACCAAGTCAGTCGCCGACGGCGGTCTACTTCAAAACCCATGACGAAGAGGAAGAAGACCTCTACTGGATGGACAGGAAGAACTGGCGGAGGATCAAACTCGGATCAATCGTAACCAGCGCCGACAAGCTCGGAAAAATGCAGGCGATAGCGAGATCCACGATCTCGCGAGTCTCGCCAAAATAGTAGCCGAGGTAAAAGCGGTGAAATCACAAATTCACCAGGCAACTAGTTCCGCTCCCGAGATCGATAGACTTCTCGAGGAAGCACGAAAAACGCCGTTCACCGCTCCGATAACAGAGACACGCATCTCAGACCCTGGGAAGATCAGTTTTCCGTCTACGATGGAACCACAGATCCGAAGGCACACTTACAGTCCTTCCAGATCGCGATGGGAAGATGCAAACTCCCGGGGCGTGAGCGAGACGCCGGTCACTGCCTTCTCTTTGTGGAAAATCTCAGGGGCGCAGCGCTCGAATGGTTCTCTCGGCTCAAAAGAAAGTCCATCGGAAGTTTCCGCCAACTAGCCTCGGCATTTCTCAAACAGTACTCCAAGTTCATGGACAGAGAAACTTCCGACGTGGACCTATGGAGTCTGGCTCAAAAGGAAGACGAATCAATTCGCGACTTCAAGAGAAGGTTCAAGCTAGTGATGGCCAGAGTGACAGGTATCAGCGACAAAGTCGCAATCGGCGCCGAGGAAAACTTTCTGGTACAAGTCAAAGTTCCGAAAGTGGATATTGCTGGAGAAACCACGGACGATCCAGGATACCCTCCACAAGGCAACGGACTTCATCGTCATGGAGGAAGAGATGAGAGTCCTATCGCAAAAGCATGGACCGCAGAGAACGTCCTCAAAGAAGAAACCCTCTCGTAACGACAGGTACGTCCATCACGAAGGGGAAGAAGCCCAAGGCGAGCATAACTACGCCATCAACTCAGAGCAAGGCAAAACCTCCGAAACACCTGGACCAGGAACCAGTACAAGGATAATTCCTACTTGAGTTCCACGAAACCAGAGGTCACTCCACCGCGAACTGCAAGGTTCTCGGCGCCAGGCTCGCCGCAAAGCTCCTCGCCGGCAAACTATCAAAAGTCAAAGGTATAAATGTCCTGCTCCTGGAGTCCGACTGCCCAAAAACCAACAAGACTGTCTCCAGGACCACGCTGAAAGTCAGTCGGTGAGCGGAAGGAGACAGGGCGACCAAGGAACAACAGCAGTCGTCGGAGGGTGAATATGATCATCGGAGGGTCGCGGTTACCAAGACTTCGGTCGTCAATCAAAGCCTACGGAAAAAGCGAGACAAGTTCCAACTGGCTTCGGATAGCGATATTCCCAACCATGCGATCGTTTTGAGGAACAAGAAGCTGTCGAATCGACAAACCTCATTACGATCCTCTAGTCATCGACTGGTGATCCAGGATCTCGAAGTTGGCGCATCCTTGTCGATACAGAAGTACGGTCAACGTCATCTTCCAAGACACCCTACGGGATGAAGATCCCACTTTTGGAAGTCGTCCCTGAGCCAAAACCTTTGACTAGGTTTTCGGGCGTCACCTCCATGACCCTCGGGAGCATTAAGCTCGGTCATGGCTAAGGAAGTCACAAAGATCATCGAGTTCGCAGTAGTCGACAACCCGCCATCTACAATGCCATCATGGGAACCCTTGGATCAACTCCATGAAGGCGGTACCATCCACATATCACCTCGGCATCAAATTTCCGACTCAACCGAACCGCAAGCTGGGGAGTCAGAAACAGTCAAGACTCGCTACCTAGCGAGTTCAAACTGCGAAAAGATCGAACGCCCGCGGCCAACCCAAAACAGCAGAGAATCACACAACATTCCTGAAAACTCGAAAAGATGATCCAGAATCATCCGAACAGGCACGATTCAAGACAGCGACAAAGTCTCTGAGTCCATCGCCGTAAAAGCAGACAACTCGACCCCCGCACAAATCACCGATCCGACTAGTACGAACGGAACAGCGACACACGGGGAGTAAAAATGTCTGCAGCAACCATCAGAACTACGAGATGGCTTGATCCTCGAAGAGGTACGTAGGCAGCTCGTCGAAACCGGCGAGTTCAGCTATCCCCTCACCAAAAGGTGGTACGATACTCCTATACTCCCACAAAAACGCGAAATATCCGCACATGTATTCGAAATTTTCGAAATTTTTAATAGATTTCTTTCTATCAAACTTTCAAAGCATGCTTAACACAGTAACGCATCAAAACTTCGGAAAAACAAAAATCATATCTTCGGGGAAACACGAGACGTCACAATTTCCCAAAGGTATCAAAATCGCATCATCCATCAAAACAGTCCACCTGCGACTTAAAAAACAAACGCCCGTCGATTGGCCCCGATGGACAAACACAAAAACGTTTCACCAATACAAAACCGTAGTCAGACCTTTTTCACGGTCCTCTTACATCCGACAAGGATATCATAGCGCGCTATACAAGAAGTCCAAAATTTTGGTTAGCTCTTCCTAACGGGAGTAGCTCGACTCGCACCTAAACAAATCATATAAGCCGATAACAATTTGCGGATTGTAAAACGGTGCGAGTCAGGACGAAACCACTAACAGGCAAAAGGAAAGCCGATCAGTCATCGCGTAGTCTTAAAGCTGAGAGTAAGCCTAGGTCTAGCCCTAAACCCAGTCTTGCTGGATCTTGACATCTCACAGACATAGTATCAACACCAGATACGAGATCCAAAAACATGTCTCTCATCGCTAATACCTAAAACACTCGCTACAAAGTAGTACACAGACCTAGCGACAAAACAAGAGTTAGAATACGAAGTGACTACTCGGATTCTACGCTCTACACTTGACGAAAGAATAAATAAAAACACAAGTCAAATTTCTTCAAAATCCACATGATATATATTCAAGCCGCAGAAACGGCAGAGATTCAAAGCCACCAACGGCCAGTCCCGAAATATACAAAGGTTACACGACCTCCTACGGTCGCAGCAAATACAAATAAACAGGCCTCACACGGCCACGCAAACAACTATCAAGATAAAGGGATATAATCCCGACGACAATCCTCAGTAATAAAGGTCAAGGTATTCGGACGTGAAGATCCCGAACGAAGTAACAGGCTGGTCAACTTCTTCATTCACGCCTTCCGCGTTTCCGTCTGCTTCGGCCTCCACCGTGTCCTCCAAAACCTCGATGGGGTCCCAAATCTTCCTGACCCTTCCCTCGATCGGAGGAACTAAGGATTCAGCGTGAGCGCATTCGCTCATAAAACCTTCCATCTCAGCGATCTCAGAGGGGAAGGAAAAACCCGGTTCCTGCGATTTGTGAAGGTTAGCGACTGATCCCCGGCACTCGCGGAAATCACCCACAAACTCTTGAGCTTCCTTCAAGCTCTCGAACTCGGTGGCAAACGATTCAGCCCTCCGCGCCATCTCGGTAGCAATCGCTCTCCTCCCTCTCCTTTCCGCACGAACAAGAGCCCGAGAATGTAGTTCGGCCTGCTTCCGACTTTGTTCCTTAACCTCTTTCAAGAAACGGAAGAGTTCGCGTTCGGCTTCCTCGCCTTTGAAGCGAGAGATCCTCGATCTTCGAAAGCTTTCATCAAGTGCCATTCCGAACACCCTCATCCCCTGTATAAACTTAGGATCAGAAAAATATATATCCAACAATGGTAATATATATGATCATAGTTCAAAGGATAAACCTCGTTGATTCGTTGAGTACCCTCGGCAAAAGCTCTCTTTTTCACGTCATCCTCGAGCGATTCATCAGTATTAAACGCTGGAGGGAGACCATCGAAAAAATTGCTAGGCAGGGGAAACTCGCTGGTTCCACCCCCTTCTCTCGGAGCAAAGCCAGGGTCTCCTCCTAATGGCGAACGATCTTCCGAGGACGTCTCACATTCGACCTCTTTGCCTTTCCGAGACCTATGCCTCCGCCTCCGAACTGGCAAGACAGCAGCCGGCTCGACGTCGCACGGAACGTCGGAAGGCTGAGAGGCGACTCAGATCGATGGAGTTCCACCGCATTTCGAATCCGCTCGACGGAAAAAGTACTCCAGAAGAATGGCCTTTCCCGGAGAAGGTCTCGTTTGACGAAAATATCGGCATGAGTGTGCGCGATAATCTTGTGAACTGCACGATAAACAAAAGCTTTATCTTCATGCACGTTCAAAGTACAAAAAAAAGAGAGAGAAGAGAATTAGTCGTGTTACCGCGATCGAAGTTCCACTCATGAGGGAATAACTGAAGGCAGCTTTCCTCCACGGATTCTGCAGCTATTCGTACAAAGAAGAAGTGATCAAACCATGACTTGGGGTTCGAAGTAGTCCCCTGGAATATGGCCATGTTCTTCCGCGGGATCACGGAATACGAACCTTCAATCGACGTTGGCTTGGTATACCAAAGTCCCTCGAAATCACTAGGAGTAAGGTCCATACCTAACTCGTAACTCGAGACTAGCACGCCGAGCCAACTCTCCAAAGATGGGACAGTGATCTGGCTGATTGAAAGTCCGAAAGAACGAAGCGCGCGGACAATGGTACCAGAGATCGGGAACCACATACGGAAGTACGAAAGAAAAGCTTCATAGCAAGTAAAGAAGCCTTGCGGAGGATCCCTTGCGCTCTCGCCAGCGGTCGGAATCTGGAACGTGACCCCTCTCGGAACTTGGTAAAAGTTTCGAAGAGTTGTGAGGTACTCGGGAGAGACCATGCTTGGTGAGAAAGGCGCGCCCGGCGCCCTTTGAGGTCTCCTGCGAATGGGGATGTCCCGCGGAGGCGGACACGAGCCAAATACAGCTTTGCAGTATGCCTCCCTCGTATCCTCGTCAACTTCTTCTTCGTGTTTTGGCACAACCACTTCATAAGCGGGAGAATCGCCCGAAGATGAGTGAGAAGAAGAATTCCTTTTAGAGGATCTTGATCTCGAAGACATTTTTCTTGAGAGAGAAACTTTAGAAGGTAAAATCCTTGTGAGGAAGTAAGAATGACTGAAAATTCCTACTCCATCTTTATAAGGAAAGAAAAGTTACTATTTACTCCGACTTTCGGCAAACAATTACGTCTCTACACCTTTCTATCTAGCTATACCACGAGCTAGGACATGTTACCAAAAACCACGGTCCTAGCTAGCTAGGAGGCTAACTGTTGGGGTTAAAATCGGTCAAAGACGCAATCAATACCCGAAAGTCCTTGGAAACAATCAAGCGTCGAATAAAACCAAGGAAAAATCTAGTTATTCGACGAAAACGATGGAAGGGATGATCGCATCGTAGCCCCGGGCACCAGCAGGAGCGGCCACGGCCTAGCCCTGGGCGCCGGGCCCCGGCTCGCCCGCGCTGGCACCGGGCACCGGGCGCCGGCTCGCCTGCTGACACCGGGTGCCAGCCCGCCCGTGCTGGTCACGGGCGCCGGCCCCGCCTGCTGGTCACGGGCGCCGGGCGCCAGCTCCCTCGTGCTGGTCACGGGTGCCGGGCGCCAGCTCCCTCGTGCTGGTCACGGGTGCCGGGCGCCAGCTCGCTCGTGGCGGTCACAGGCGCCGGGCGCCAGCACCCATCTCCAAATCCCAGGCGCCGGGCACCAGCACCCATGACCAAATCCCAGGCGCCGGGCGCCAGCACCCATGACCAAATCACGGGCGCCCAACTACGGACCGATCGACAAGTGCGATCTTCTTCCCGCAAAACCGTCTCAACAAACTTGTTCAACCATGCACTTTGTATCCTTGCAATTTTCCAGGAAACCAAGTCGAGATGGATATGACGTCCATTTTTATCTTAATATAAGATAAATGTTAAGTTTCCCGAAGATAAATGTGAAGTTTCTTGAAGATAAATGTCAAGTTTCCCGATAAACATGAAGACCGGCAGAAATGGAAAGAAGCCCGATTCACGATAGATTCGGCCCAAAGGAAGAATAGACCAACTCAAAGAGGAGTATATAAGGAGAGCTTGGGGCGAGGAGCAAAGAGAGAACTTTTTCAGAGCAACATAGCACTTAGAGCAACTTAGGCACTTTTTTCCGTTTTTACGAGCGAGCTGCGACTCAACTAGGTTAGAACTTAGGTTGCTAGACTAGCGAACTTGCCTACAGCTCTTGTAGCCAAGGCTCTTATCTGTTGTTCACGCTCAAACGCGGATTCGGAAATAAGATCTTTTGCTCTATTCTTTTTTCTTACGATTTTCATTCCATTTTCTTATTCTCTTTGTCGTACTGATTGTGTCGTGTGTGGCCCAGCAGATAACCGGGACCTTCAGGGAAGGCTAGGTTCACTTGGCTTTCCTCCAAATCAACTTAATTTGAGAGTGCGAATTTTGGTTCCCACAGCCGAGATGGCCGAGCTGAAGTCGACCCCGTCCGGGAAGGGACCTGGGTCGCATTACAACCAAGTCTGAGATTGACTTAGGGTTGGGATAAAGACGATCAATTCCAGTGAGGGATGAAGATCGCATTACAACCAAGTTGGAGATTGACCTAGGGTTGGGATATAGTCGATCAAGTCCAGTGATGGATGAGGGTTGCAGTACAACCGAGTCGGAGATGGACCTATGGTTTGGATAAGACGGATGAGTCCTAGAGTGGACTCGGACCGGAATATGATCAAGTCCATGAGTGGACTAGGATTGAATTATGACAATATCCGGTGTTGGACATAGACTTGGTGTCTACTAGGATCGCAACCTAGAAAGTTGGGCTAGTGACACAAGTTGTGTCTTTGTATGGGTGATTGATGAACCCTCGACTCTGGTCGAAGTTGCCAAGAAAGGGTGCCATAATCAAAAACCAGATGGACCACTTGATAAGATTTTGGGATTAAATCTCTATCAAGTGGGGAAGACTGGTTTATATCATGATCAAGAGGTGATCAGTGAGAAGGAACAAGGAGGGAGATGCAACGAATTGGTTAGAAAGAACCAATCGAGCATGCTCCATGTTCCGGATGCACAGAGATCGGTCGGAACATTTTGTCAATGAGACAAGATGTCAGCACCACTGGATCCGAGGACGAATCCTTATCAAGTGGGGGAGACTTGTCATGTCCCCGATCCTGGGTAGGATCGTCCGGATGAACCATTGTCAACCAGACAGGTCATATGACCTAAATACAAGCTTGTCATGATTCAAAAACGTGGTTAAGGGAATCAGACAGCTGAGACTTAACCAAAATAGGATGGAGACAAGCCTAAAGGAGTTGGTCGAGTGTTTCGGTAGCTGGACGAGGTCTGGGTTAAACTCGATCATCAAGGTGAAGCTGTAATGTGGTGCATGATCAGAATGGATCATGGGAGAACTAAGTCTAGGTCTGGATATAGACCAAGAGACTTAGAGGGATTGAATAACATAAAGATATCAAGATGTTCGATGTGTATCACAGCTAGGTGATGTGAGCAAGAAGCTCAACCAGCTGGACGGAGCTCACTTGGGGCTTAAGTAGAGTGTGTCAGCTCCCTGAGCTGTATGGACTATCTCATTCAGCTGGGTCAGCTGGGGATCAGCTCAACTCAGCTTGACTGAATGTTCGGGTCTCGGGCAGTTGGGCCGGGTCCGGACAGTGGTCGGGCCATGCGGGCAGTCATGTGAGGCGATGGGCTGGTGGACTCTTGGGATTGGGCCAGTGGCTTGGAATTCGGTTTGGGCTTGTATTGGACATGTCCAGGAGTGGTTTGACAAGCCCAGGACGTCCAGGTAACTGCCATAGGCGAATGGGTGTGATATGGACCAGTGATGAAATCTAATGGCCAGAAATGATATCGAAAAGGTGCAGCCTTTGGAAAGGTAACTGCCCCTTCTCCTATATAATGCAGGCACGCCAGAAATTCATTCTTCACCCTGAAACACAAAGAAAAACCAGAGAAAACAGAGAGAAAGTCGGATTAAACAATCCAAACCATAGAGAGATGTGAAGGCAGCAAAGGGGCAGATTTGAGGACAATCAAGAGGGGAGTTGTGAACGACCCTCTGGTGAGTTTTGATTATTTTGGCCACGCCCCTGGGCTTCCACTACATCCATAGAAAACACGAAAATAGCCAGGAGAGAAGTTGGAAGACCAGATTCCACTTCCAAGGGCAGAGACAGCCTTGAAGGCAGATGTGTGTGGAATGGCAGTTTCATGGGAAACAAAGGGGGAAGTCATGAACGACTTTTGGATTGGTTTTGATCATGGATGATCATTCCCTGAGATTCCTCTATAGCCTGAGAACACACGCAGATGGTTAAGAGAAAAGGGAGAAGGCCAGACTCCACTCTGAAGGGCATGAACAGCCTTGAAGGTGGATGCAGTGCAGAAACTGGTTTCATGGGAGTTCCATTGATGGGCAGTTTGGTACGACCCTTGATTGGATCTTACCAATACTGGAGATATGTGTATAAGACTTGATGGAGTCATGCTTGGTAGAAGCATGGTCGTCCATGACAAGGGATGACACAAGATCTACAATCATCATTGATGAGGTAACATGTTTATGATTACTTTCTGGTTTATACTTCTGTCTCTTGTGGTGCTGCTAAGCCAAGGTAAGGCACGCCCCTTGAAGACCATATATTGTGATGTAAACTAAGGATCCAGGACCCTGAGAGGAGGGGTGGATCATTGTTGATCTACTTTATCCATGTGGGGTGATAGTTAGATGCTGTTCACTGGATAGTGATCCATGATGGTTCATAGTTTGATGTTGGGTTAGATCATGGTGTGAACCATGGATCCGACCCATTGATGAGACACATGGGGGTCCTAGTATCAGAGGAACCATGTGGAGTGCATTGTCCAATTCGTTTGGATCAAACAGCAAGCATAGGAGAGGAGTAAGGCTAGTACTTGTTGGTATGGATCACAAGTATTGTGCTGGTGTGTTTATACAAGGAAGGCCGTGTGTGATCTGATCATCGGCAAGGATGGACGACCTGATCCATGGATGGTGGATCAAGGTGTCTGATCTGATTGAAATCATCTGCAAGCTCCTCCATGGTCTTGGTCAACCATGTAATCATGTCATTGAGTGGATGGTATACACTATCAAGTTTGCACTTGAAATCATTCATTGAATCATATTGAATGGTGTAGATATCATTGAGCTTCTGATCCATCTCTGCCCTGCTGTAGGGATTTGGATCTGGAGGTGTAGCTTGAGTGAATAGGTTTTCTTGTCCATTGTCCATAGCAAGAATCTCTGTGATGTCTTCTTTGGATACTTGTAGGAGACGGCCATCCATAGCTCTTGCATTGCCTTCTGGATCTCTGAAAATACCAAACTCATATGGGGTTAGATATCCAGAATCTAACTCATTATCATTATGTAAATCGGATGGTAAGGGTTGAGTATCGATCGATGCATTAGAATGCTCGTCGATCGATGTCGCGTTGCGTAGCTGATGGTGAAGATTGCAACTGGATTATTCTCCATGTGGATGAGGGTTGGAAGGTTGCTGATGCATCTTGTCTGCTTCTAGGGTTTTTGAAATTGCTTCTACCCCGTGGCTCCTTTTATAGTAGTAATCATCAACCAAATTTCCAAATTTGAGATTTCCATTTTTCTCAAAATCGGTCTGACTCATATCGATTGATACGTCTTTACGTACGTCGATCGATTCTTCTTCTTTCTTCCCTCGTTTTGTACTGGTATCGATCGATTTTGACGTTGTTGCGTCAATCGATTCGTGTAGCATGGTTCCATGTGATTTGGATCCATCTCTAGTGAGAACTCCTTGGTGGTCTGTAGCTGGTGCTTCCTTGCGGTTCTCATTGAATTCTTCCACATGTTGGGAAGGTGTAGTAGCTTCTAGGGCAAAGATCGGATAGAAGTATGCTGGCCAATCATCTCGCGTCCTTGAAACTGTCATATCGATCGATGTGTATATGCTGGTGTCGATCGATTTCCTTGTGCTTGATCTTGGGATCGGGTTGAGACTGTTGTCATCCTTGTAGGCTGATGGTCTTGTTGGAATGAACCTGTGAGGAACATAGTGGATAGGCACTGCATCTCTATTAACGAAAGAGCACTCAATCTCTCTTTCTTCCCAAAAATCTTCATCATACTCATCATCTCTTGTCTTCATTGGAGGGTGGTATACCTCATCTTCTCTGCAGATATATGAATATGGTATGTTCCTGTTGTAGTCCTCATCATACTCTTCTTCTCTGCGAATGAATGAGTATTCAATGTTTCTTTCCCTTATGTAATCCTCATCATACTCATCATCTTGAGTTTCCACTGCGTATGTAGGCTGGTAGTAGTCTGGTTCCCAACTCCCATCTAAGTAATCACCTGGAAAGTGATCAACTTCGTACATAGGTGTACTATCAATCGATGTGGAGTGAAAATTGTTGCTTGTATCGATCGATGTAATGGCTGACTAGTCGATCGATGTTGGATGAGTAGGATCGATCGATGTTTCTGTATTGGTGCTGATCGATTCCGAGTACTCTATATCGTACTCTTCTGCACAGTAGCATGTTGCTACGAGTTTTGCTTCATCTGGAGGCTGTTTGCACGACATCTTTGGCTTGACAACTTTGACTAGATCATAGTGAATCTCTGCGTCGATGAGTGTCAAACACATCTGGCTTGTTTTCAAATTGCATATGGCTCCCACAGTAGCTAGGAATGCTCTTCCAAGTAGTAGAGAAGAATTCCAATTTAACTTGATGTCTAGGACATGAAAGTCAACTGGAACAAGGGTATACCAATCTGTACCTTAAGGTCTCTAATGATTCCGAATGAATTCCTTATAGAACAATCTACAAAGTAGAATGATTCCTTGGAAGGTTCTACCTTTAGACCTAATTGGTCTGCCATAACCTTTTGTAGGATGCTGACTGATAATCCTGTATCACATAGTGCATGTAAGAATTCAATGCCTTGCACTAGGCATGAGATAATGAACTCTCCAGGGTCACACTTCTTCTTCAATGTGATTTTCTTCATATCCTCTCTGATTTGATTTAACATCTTCTCAATGTCAGCCTTTGTTACTCTTGTCTCTCTGAAGAACATCCACAATCTGTGTGTGAAGTATGCCTCCTCAAAGGGTTTCTCTGCTGGAATCTTTAGAACTCTTTTCTTGAAGTTTTCCAACTCCTTTGCATTAGCTTCCCTTTTAAAGTGCTTAGGAATCTTCTCTTTCCTTTTTCTTAGGGTTCTCTTCGCACTTTCCTTTTCTATCCATAAGCTCTGATGTATCTTCAGCTTCTTCTGGTGGGTTATCTGTAGGTTTGCACTTGCTGTTTAATGGTTGTATATTGATCGATGTCGGGTGTAGCATATCGATCGATGTCTGGTTGGCCTGGGCGATCGATATCATCTTCGTGGGATCGATCGATGAAAGGGTGGACTGGGTTTGGGTGCCTTGCTGCGAACTCTGCATGTGTCATAATCCGGATTGGTCTGTTCGTAGAAGTAGACTCTGTCGATCGATTTGGTATCTCGAACATCAATCGATAATCATCTTCCTATGTCGATCGATGAATATCGTCTGGCGTCGGTCGACACCAGTGAGAACTGCCGATAGTCATGGAGTTCTCAACTTCAAAGTCTCCTTCTTGAAGCTTCTCATGCTCATCCACTTGCCAGAAATCATCTACTGTGATGGCATTGATGTGGTGTCTGATGAGATCTTCCTCTCTCCCTTTTATCAAGGCTTCTTGCCTCTGAATAGCTTCTGCTGTTTGAATCACCTATGTCTCTAACGTCTTCACATGAGTGCTCAAGGTATCAAACTTCACATTCAGGCTATTATAAGCAGCATCTATCTTTCCATTGAAATCCACAGTAAGCCTCTGCTGACCCTCTAGAACTGAATCAAGCATTGCTTCTATCTTGCTCTCCTGAGTAGGTGGTGGTGGATTCTGGTAGAAAGAATTGTTGAGATTCTTGTTGTTGTTGTAGTTGTTGTTGCTGAAGGGTTTCTGATAATGTGAATTCTGATTGTAGTTGCTCCTCTGACTGTTACCATAGAAGTTCCTGTTTCCATTCTGATTTCCAAGCCTTTGAAATCCTCCTATGTAATTCAATTCTTCTTCATATCTTTCCTCATCAGTCTCTATAGCTTCTAAATTTTCTGCAAAGCTAACCTGCTTTCTTACAAGCTTGTTGACACTGTCCAATTTGGTTTTCACATCGTCCAACTGCTCCTTCCCAAGAGCATTGGCCAATTTCCTTCTCTCATAATCACTGTTCTTGGTGTTGTTGCTAGTTGTCAAGTTCTCAATAAGTCTCACAGCCTCTCTTGGATTCATGGTGTTGAAGTTTCCTTCACTAGTTGTGTCTAGTGCTGTCTGATAGGCCAGATCTAAACCTCTGAAGAAAGTGCTGAGTAGCTGCACTTCATTGAATATGTGGTGTGGACAATCTCTCTGATAAGACTTGAAATGAACCAAACAATGTCTGAAAGGCTCTACAGGCTTCTGCATGAAGAGCAATCTTGCTTCTCAACTCTTCTGCATGTGCCTCATCAAAGAAATTAATCAAGAAAGCATTCTTGATATCCTCCTAGGATGTAAGAGATCTTGGTGGTAGTTGCTTAAGCCATTGCAAAGCTTCTCCAGTAAGAGAGTATTTGAAGAGCTTGCAAAGTAGGTAGTCAGTTGGGACTCCATTAGCTTTGATAGCAGATATGAGATCCTCGTACCTCTCTAGATGGTCCATAAGATGCTCTTTGGATGCTCCACAGTAGGGTGTCTGTCCTACAAGTGTGTAGTTCTGAGGCTTCATCTCAAAATCAGCCCTCTGTATGTCTGGAGGACGGATAGCAGATCTGTTGGCGTAGTATTGATCTGGACGGTTGTAGTCAGCCAATGATCTGTTTTTGTTGGCTTCTTCTGCAGCTCGAGCAGTGGCTGCAGCAGCCTAAGCTTCTGGATCAGGGATTGCAACCCCCTGATCATTAATTCTCTGACCTGCTGCATTACGCAGCTGACCTTCTTGGTCATGCAGGTTACCTTCGTCGTCTCGCATGAGTATCAGTGTTGCGACCATGTTCTGCGGCTCAGTATCAATTGATATGCGGATAGCGGTATTGGTCGATGTCGGATGAAAGATGTTGGTCGACGGGTACTGAAAAGTATCGGTCGATGTGGATGAACGGGTATCGGTCAATGTCAGATGAATGAGATCGGTCGATGTTGGTGAGCTGGTAGCGGTCGATGGTGTTTGAGACTCGGTAGACGGTTGTTGATGAACATCGGTCGATGCACAAGCGGGTGTATCAATCGATGTGGAATGAATCTGTTTGCAGATTGAACGTTCCAAAGCAGTTGGATCAGTAGACAAAAGTTCCTTGTTCTTTTTGCTCCTGGTTATGCTGGGCATACACCTTAAAAGAAAAGAAAAATTGTTTCAGTAACAAGTAGTAAAGTAAAAGAAAACCTATACTTAAATAAAATCTAATGGCGATCAAAGCTCCCCGGCAACGGCGCCAAATTTGATACCACTCAAATTACCCTAAGGAGTGATTTATACTTTCTCAAATAAGAGGTCGAGTTGTAGTACTTAAGGATCGAATCCACAAGGAGTTAGGGAACACACTAGATCTTATTGTGACAAAGCTTGGTCAAAGATTTCAAAGCAGTAAATAACAAGTAAACTTAGAATTGGTGAGCAAGACAATTACTAAAGTGATTGATTTGGGTGTTCAGCAGATATGGTGAAGGTGTTAGACTTAGGATTACTATTCATGTTATCAGGATTATAAAAGTATGAATGCCTATGTGAGATGCTTGCATGATATTATAGAACCCAACTATAACAATAACTTTAATTGTCGTCCTAGGTTATCTATTACTAGAACCGATGAGACTCCCATTGGTGAAACATAGGAAGACGTCGATCGACCTGCTGTCGCACGTATCGATCGACAGTGCCTCGCGTCAATCGATCGATGACTCTATAGGAGTATCGATCGATGCCCCTCTAGTAAGCTTTAAGCTCAAGGTTGATAACAGTTCGCTTAAGGAGTTTGCCAAATCAGTTGTTCCTTGTTTCCAGCAAATTTCTAAGCTCAAAGAAGATAGATCCAAGGATAATAACCACTGTCATCATGTATAGGTTAGCTACTCCTATACAAGCATTAAGAGCAATCTTCTAAGATGAATATCACATGCTCAAGTATTCATATTTGGGGCTAATCCCTCAAAACATATTTGAATCCTAAATCTAACAAAGGTGTTTACTCAGACATGGCCAAGCAAAACATCATAACAATTAAATAAAACTTCATAGATAGAATAGATGGAAAATAGAGGTGTTCAAGAAAGCTCTCAATTGTAACTCTCTCTCTCACAAAAAAATAGTATGAAAAACTCTCAAAAAGACTCTCTCTAAAAACTTTGAAGGACAACCTCTTCAAAAACTCTAAAAACTCTCTCTTTGCCAAACTACTTAGGCAAAACTTAAATACTCAAAAATTAGGTTAAAACTCGTCAGGGGTATCTTGGTAAAATGGATGAAGTCTTGGGCTTCAAGTCGGCTGTGACCAAACCGGGCTTCTGTGTGTTGAATATCGATATACACCACTGAAGGTGTGTCGATCGACGCATCTCTCTCCGTGTCGACTTTGAGTGGTCGATATGGCAATCTCGGGATAAATCTCTAAAATGCTCCAAAATGCTCCAAAAACATCATCTTTTCTCCAATCGCTCCTGAACCTGTAAATATGCTAATTAGACTCCAAAATGGATTAAATATATCCTAAAACTATCATATACCATGACTAAAATCGGGTCAAATTCATGGTATATCAGCTATCACCCTACGATAAGCTCCCTTTTCCCCAAAGAGTTCTCACCAAAGCTTAGAAGAAGGTGATCTCAAAGTTCAGGAAAGATCTTAGTGATGTTGGAGTCAAGGTTCCAGAGATCTCAAGTATGTGTGAAGCTCATGTCCAGATGATGCTCATCAAGGACATTCTAGACCACCAAGCTGAAGTGGCTGAGCTTTTGGACATCTCTATTCTGAAGATTGATCCACCAATCCCTCCAAAGTCCCTCCCTAAGCTTGAGTCTCAAGGGAAGTTCACCTTGTCTTGCTCCCTTGGTAAGATAACTATGGATGATGCTCTTGTTGATAGTGGTGCAAGTGTCAATGTCATTTCCATGGATATGGTGAAGAGTCTTGGGATTGAAAGCATGGAACCAGACACTTCTTCTCTCACCTTTGGGGACTCTTCTTCTACAACCCCAATTGGTATCATCAAGGACTTCCCTTTGAATATTGGATCATGCACCATACCTATTGACCTCAGTATTTTGAAGATGGCATCTGAGAAGAGAGTTCCTTTGATCCTTGGCACTCCTTTCCTCACTATAGTTGGAGCTTGCATTGAATTTCCCAACAAGAAGGTCACCCTCATGCATGTGAACAAAGCTATCTCCTATCCTCTCCTATCTCCATTGGATGTTGTCTATTGTGGGACAATCACTTGTGGAGAACAAGCTGTTGAGAAGCCCCAAGATGAAGTGGTTGTTTGCAAGAAAGAAGTCCTTGCTGGAGTGTCTTCTACAGAGTTGTGTGTTGAGCACTTGGAAAGTGCTAAAAAATAGGGGATGAGTGGAGCCTCAAAGGCCACTCATGGCAAGAAGAAGATGGTGAAAGAACCTCATCCTCCACCTCTTGATCTGATCCCACACACTCTCACTCTCCATCCAAAGAAGCTCAAGGATGGTGTCATTGAGTACAAGATCAAGCATAAGGGCAATTCCACACCATTCTCAAGTGCTAGAGCCATCATTACTCCTCAGCTCCAAGATGACCAAATCAAGCTTCAAGAGCTTCTCTCCCAGGTCCTCACCATCACTCTTGAAGGTGGGAAGGATCCTCCTTCTCACTAATCCAAGAGACAAGGTAGTCAAGCTAGTGACTCAAAACAAGCTCACGTGGGAGGAAGTCCCATGGTTATCCTTGGACATAGCTTTGCAATTTCAATTTTTCTTCAAGTTTCTAATAAAAGAGGTCGAGGTTTTCAGGTTGAGCCTAGCACTAGAGGAAAGAAAAAAGGTGCTGAAGCACGTGAGCCTAATGATTGCCATGTAGCAGCCTCCTCTAGTTGCTTTGAATCAATCCAACTCCTAGCCCCAAACACCAAACACAACGCCCAAATCTCCTTATGAGGTATCACTCCAACTCTTCTTGTACATACATTTGCTTTTGCCTTGTTTGGGTATCTCCTTCTCTCTTACTCACACAGAGATTGTGTGATTTAAGTGTGGGAGAGGTACCAAGTATTTGATTATGTTTGCTTTGATGATTTTGAGTCTCATGCATTGCATTGTACATACTTATTTGCATAAAAATCCAAAAAAACTTGAAATTTTAAATCATGTAGTTGCATCACTTGCATTCTTAAGATTGAGTCTAGAGCATATAGGTTGCACTCACTTGCACATGGAGCATTGCCTTGTAAAGAACACTTGTTTGCACTGAATTTGGCACCCTAGTTAAACATATCAAGTAGCTTAAGCATCTTTTGAAAGGCGTGCATGTTTTGAGCCTTGAAAACTCTTCTTGAACTCATTGATTGCTGAAACTTACTCTTTGATGCCAACTACAATCTTATTTGAAATGAATGAACTTAATGCTTCTTGCTTATGTTCCTTTGTGTGCTGAGTCATGGCTATACACACTTGATTTGTCTCTCCTATTTTGCCAATATTTTTGACAAACTCAAGTGGTACTCCACTCACTTAGACCCTTTCCTCCTTTCAAGCCTTCATTGATTGTTGAGTGAGGCCTCTTTGGAAAGCTTTACATGTGCATAATGTTGAGAGTATTGGGAACGACAATGCTTAGTCTCCATTTTTGCTAGATTAGACACTCATATTGTCTAGCTTTTAGGATGGGGGTGAGTGTTGTAAAGTTTTATCTTGGGATTGTGGAAAGGTTATGAAAGAAAAGAATATACTCTTAGCACTCAAAGTGATTAGTCTTTATGGGATAAGTAAAAGAAACTTCTAGATCATGTTGTAAAGAAAGTCTTGGCCCCCAAAATAAAAAAAAAAATAAAAAAAAAGAAAGGGGACTAGCAAAGTTTAGTAAGATTTAACAATTGTTTAAAAATGTAAAAATCCCTTGTAGACTTCAAAAGTGAAAGAGTTCTAAGTGAGAAAGTGCCTTGAGTGTTTGGGAAATCTTTGGGTGAGTGAAGAGAGTGGGGCTTGGCATTGAGAATAAGTGTGTATCTTGTATATTTGGGAAAAGGGTAGGACAATGGAGATTGAGCATTGTATGCATGAGTTGATCCATTTCTGAGATATATTATATGCAATGTCAAAGTTACTTGTTTTGAGTGTAACCCACCTTGAAAGATCATCTTTAACCTCTTGATTCACTTTGCACTGAAGCCTTTTCTTACCAAACCAAATGATTTGGACCATTTGACCATCTTCAAGAATTCACCTATGATTTGCTTAATGAATGTGAGACTTGGCTGATTTGTAGTTTGTGGATTCATGATGTTGAGTGTAGAGGCATAAGAGTATTGATAGGCCTAGAGAAGCTAGAGTATAATAAGAGAGTTTTGCTCATGCTATTTGCTATGTTTCTTTAGGATGTCAAGTTGAGTGCTTTGAGTGTTTCTTTTAGCTTTTCTCCCATCTTTATATCTCTCCTCCTTGTGTTTTAAAAATTTTACTTGAGGACAAGTAAAAGACTAGTGTGGGGGAGTTGATATCTTGCATATTTACATGTTTTTAGCTATCATATCTTGTGCATTTTGATCATATAGTTTAGGCATTAGGCATCTTTAGTTCCATTTTGCATTCATAAGTCCTTATCAGGTGTTGGAGTGTTCCATGGAGTGTTCCATGGAGTAAAAGAAGGTGTTGAGAGTCGTTTTGATGCAAAAATGAGATGAAGAAGGTGCTTGGCCAAGTTTGGGCAGAGTCAGCCTTGATTTGGATCAGCCGGACAGTCCTTGGTGAAGAATGGAACAAGAGCCGGACGTGACCAAGACATGGAGGACGGCCGCGGGTGCTGGGACGCGGGTACACTCACCCGAGCGGCCTTGGAACATCCGAAACTGGACGGCCGATGCGCGGCCGGACATGCGCGGGACGCCATACCCGTGCGGTACAAGAACGATGCAGAGACGGGCTGGTGTGCGGGACGACATGCGTGGGATGCCATACCCGCGCTGGATTGGAACGATGGGGAGACGGGCTGGTGTGCGGAACGACATGCGCGGGATGCCATACCCACACGGGACGAGGCCAGTACAAAGACAGCGACATGCGCGGCACGCCATACCAGCGGGTCGTCTTACCCTCGCGGGACGAGGAACAGACCAAGGATGGGACGCGCGGGCTGGACGTGCGCGGGTTGGAGCCGGCCATCTACCATGAGCGTTTTTGTGAGATCTGGTAGAGATTAAATGATTCCAGGGCCATTTTGGTCAATTTTTTTTTATGTTTTTAAGGGCTTTCAAGTCTCATATAAATACTCTTGTAATCTCCTTTGTGAGACTAACTTCTTTTCTCTTAAGAACACATTTTGATCTTGAAGAAAGTTTGGATCTTTGATCATTTTTCATCTTATTCTCTTTGTGTTTATTGGATTATCTTGCTCACTATCATGTTTAGCCTTGAATCATCCATGGTTTTAAGGTTATCCATGTCTATTAGTGAGTAGATCTATCTAGGATTAATGGGCTTGGGAGACTAAGGTGATTAGGTGTAGATCTAAGATGTTTTAGTGTAGATCCTTCTTGATCCTTGCTTGTAGAGTGTTCTTATTGCTATTTTGGAGTTGGCCTATTCATGATAGACCTATAGGCATTTCATGCCCGGAAGGTGTTTGATGAAATGCCTGAACCAACTCTCCAATGCTTTTAACATCCTTTGCCTAAGGGATTAGTTGTTAAAGGTCTTAAGATATGTATTAGACTTGTTCTTAATGATTGCTTTGATAATATTCAACCAAATGGATTTGATGCCTGAGTCATCTTAGTGAATGAGTATTCATCTAGGGATAGAGCTTCCTTAGGATGGTGTCTAGGCTTAAGGATGATAGATTGATTGTATTGCTGCCATCTTAGATTGAAACTTAATCACCCAAAGTCAATTCCCTTGTCCCATGAGTCCCCTTACCTCATATTGAAAGAAAGTTCACTCCTTTATTGCATTTTTAGTATTATCTTAGTTCATAATCATCTTCACTATCTTGATTGCACTTAGCTTAAGCATGGATTTGCATTCCCTTTGTATTAGAATCACTTAGGATTGGTTCGACATCTTTCTATACTACAACATTTGATTTAGACCCTTGAAAAGTCTAAACATCACATCCCTATACTCCAGGTTCACAGACCTAAGGCATCTGGTTCTGTCCTCCAGTCTTCCCAAGGGAAGCTAGGCGACGCATTGGGAGACGGTCCCAATTTTTGTTAAAGGAAGACTGATGTCTTGCATATTTTCATTGTTTTAGCTATCTAGTTTATGCATTTTTTATCTTGTAGATTAGGATTTAGACATCTTTAGAATCCATTTTGCCTTCATAAGTCTCTATCAGGTGCTGGAGTGTTCCATGGAGTAAAAAGAGTTGTTTGGAGGCATTTTGACCCAAATATGAGATGAAGAATGATTCTGGTTGAGTTTGGGCAAGGCTGGTCTTGATTCAGGACAAGCCGGACACTCCTTGGGCGAGTGGGACGGATGCTGGACGCGGCTTGATGGCCTCTGGGTGCATTACCCGTGCGGCCAGAAAGAGACCAGGAGAAGAGAGACGGGCGCGGGTGATGGGACTCGGGGATGCTTACCCGGGCGCGGCTGGATGAAGAGTTTGAGCGACGGATGGACGTGGGGACGAGGCCGCGGGATCACTCACCCGCGCGGCCCAGAGAAAGACCTTGACAACAGACGAACGCGTGGACACAGGCCGCGGGATCACACACCCACGCGGCTGGACTACAAGCTGGACGAGCATGTGCCGCGGGTTGATCCACGCGAGTAAGGCCTCGCCCAAGCCTACCCAGGTCAGAGCTTCTTCCTTTTGGAGCCATCTGATTGGTCGAGTCCAATGTGCTTCCAAGGACCTTTTGGTTATTTTTAATGATGTTTTTACGTTTTCTAAGCTACTATAAATACTTTTGTAAGACCATTGTTGGATATTATCTTTTTATCTCTTAAGAAACACAAAAATCTTTTGGGTGAAAGTTCTTATCTTGAATCAAATCATCATCTTGTTCTTGTGTTCTTGATTGATTTTGAGTTATATTCTTTCTTTCTTTACATAATTAAGCATAAATGTTTCATGGATTCAAGAGTAAGCATGTGGATTAGTGAGTAGATCTATTTAAGATTCATGGGTTAGGATGATTAAGAGTGATTAAGTGTAGATCCAAGATGTTTAGTGTTAGATCTTTCTTTTCCTTTCATGTTTGAGTGTTTTTAATGCTATATTTGAGTTGGCCCCTTAAACATAGAGCTTTATGCATTTCCGTCTGGAAGGTGTTCGTTGAAATGCTTGAATCAACTCATCTATGCTTTTAGCTTTCTTTACCTAAGGGATTAGTTGTTAGAGAAGCAAAGATTGCTATTAGACTCATTTTTAATGTTTGCCTTGATCATTACAGTCAAAGGGATTTGATGTATTTGGGTGATCATTGCAAAAGAACATTCATCACAGTGAAACTTTATGGAGCATTCAAGGTTAAGGAAGTGAAACTTTATGGAGCAATTGTGCTTTGGAACAAGCAAGGTGGAGACTTCACAGTGAATGGTCAGAGAGTCAAGCAGTACATGGCCAACACACAATAGGAGAATGGGACATCAGCTCCACTCTCTGACCCCAGCTTAGTCTCAAAAGAAACAAAGTCAAGCTAGCGAATTTAAACAAGCTCACTTGGGAGGAAGTCCCATGGCTATCCTTGTACATATTCTTTAGAGTTTTGAAGTTCTAGTGGAGTGAGTAAGGCTGATGTTGAGCTTACTCCTCATAAAAAAAAGAGAGAGTTGATACTTTGGTCGTTTGACTCGGGTTGGACCACCCGGGACGAGCTACCCGCGCGGAACGGGACAGTCCGATCATCGAGGAAGCTACGCGGGTTGTGTCACCCGGTACGCTATACCCGAGCGGGACAGGACAGTCAGATCGAGGAGCCAACACGCGGGATGCTCGACGCGGGACGCTATACCCGCGCGGCCGCACGTCTGGATGATCGACAGACAGAACGCGGGATGATGCACGCGGGGTCCTCTACCCGCGCAGGTGAAACAAGCCAAGCAGAGCCAGCACGCGGGATGCCTACCACGGGTTACGCCCGTCTTGATCGTTACCCGCGTCCCGACCCAGACCCGCCCAGATATGTTTTCTAACTTTTTTTTTCTCGACTTAGACCCGCGACCCGACCCGGTCAAACCCCCCCTTCCCTAAACCTAACCACGACCTCTCTCTCTCCCCTCATACTCTCTTTTTCCAAATCTCAAAAACCTCTCTATCCTCCACACACCAAAAACACCATATCTCATTCAAATCTCCACCAAACCACTCCATTTTTTTTTTCTAAATCCAAGGCTTCACCCTCTTAGACTATATCCTTGAATCCATTCATCTTTTCCATTCATCCACAGCAAGGTATGGTTTCTTTAAGTTCAAATTCGTAATGCTCATGAACCCTAAAATTGTGAACTTGAAATTTGACAATTTTCTCGCTAGATTCTTGTGTAATAGACTAGGGAAAGCTTATATATCATGTTGGGTTGTTGATTTCATGGTGAATTTGAACTGAATTTGAACTTGGAGAAGCACCTCCTTGGACCTCATGGACCTTCTGGTCCCATGACCCTAAAAATAGCCCAGAAGAGAGCAGACAAGGCAGCTGTATTCAATGAAGGTTACACTAGCAGGACCTCTGAGCATCTCTTTGGCCCTCTCCGTTACCACTTTGATCAGCGCCCTGGTGCCTTGCCTCTTGGTCCACTTTGCCAACTCATGACCATATTGGAAATCTTCAGAGGTGGAACAAAGCCCAGGACAGAACCATCTTCAAGCTAACAGACAAGTGCAAAGAGCTGAGAAGGACTGTGAAGAGACAAGCTGAGGCTTTCGCTAATTTCATGAAGAAGGTGACTAATATCTTGACTAGAGGGGCTGTAGCTGGCTGCACTGCTGAAGATTTTGATGAAATATTTGCTCTTCAGCCTCAGCCCTTACTTGATCAATTGGCGCCTACTCCTCCTCTCACTAGAAAGCAGCTTCTTCGCGCCAAGAGAAACCCACCAGCTCGACCTTCCACTTCAGTCAACAAATCGCCTTCACTAGCTTCAACTGCTGAGGAAGACGACTCCGAGGGTGAGGCATCATCCTCTTCTCACGCTCCATAGAGGTACTCTTTCACCTTACCATTGTATATACCATTCTCATTTGCATTTAGTTTTCCTTTTGGGTATCTTTCTCTCCTTTGATAACACAGAGACTGTATGATTCAAGTGTGGGGGAGGTACCAAGTTGCTGATCTTTTATGTGTTTTATGTCATGATTCATGCATTGTAGATAGCTATTTGCATAAAAAATCCAAAAAAAAAATTGAAAAACTTTGAAAGTAACAAAAAGAAGCATTTAGTTGCATTAGGATTGAGTCTAGAGCATTCACTTATTTGCATAGAAAAACAAAAAAATATTAGAAGTCTTGAGCATATAGGATTGCATCATGCATTAGGGACTAGGATGATACCAACCTTGTAAAGAGCTCATGCTAAGTACTCAATTTGATAACCTTTGTAATCATGGCAAGTAGCTTGAGCATCCTTTCGAAAGCTTGTAGACTTCGAGCCTTGAAAACTCCTCTTGAAACTCATTGATTGCTGAAACTCACTCTTTGTTGCCAACTACAATCTTACTTGAACTGATTGAACTTAATGCTTCTTGCTTATGGTCCTTTGTGTGCTGAATCATGGCTCTACACACTTGAGTTGTCTCTCCTATTTTGCCAATATTTTTGACAAACTCAAGCGGTACTCCATTCCCTTAGACCCATTCCTCCTTTCAAGCCTTCATTGATTGTTGAGTGAGGCCTATTTGGAAAGCTTTACATGCGCATAATGTTGAGAGTATTGGGAACGACAATGTTTAGTCTCCATTTTTGCTAGATTAGACACTCGTATTGTCTAGCTTCTAGGATGTGGGTGATCTTGGGAATGTGAAAAAGTTTATGAAAGAAAAGAATAGACTCTTAGAACTCAAAGTGATTAGTCTTTATGGGATAAGTGAATGAAAGTTCTAGCTCTAGTTTGTAAAGAAATTCTTGGCCTCCACATATTAAAAAAAAAAGAGAAGAGAAAAGAAAAGAAAAAATAATAATAATAAAGAAAAGGGGGGCTAGCAATGTTAGAAAGAGCTGATAAGATTTTAAAAATGTGAAAAATCTCTTATAGATTTCAAAAAGAAAGAGTTCTAAGTGAGAGTATCTTTTAGTGTTTTGGGGAAGTCTTTGGGTGAGAGATGTGAGTGGGGTTTGGCGTTGAGAATAGGAATGTAACTTGTATATTTGGGAAAAGGGTAGAACAATGGAGATTGAGCATTGTATGCATGAGTTGATCCCTTTCTTAGATATATTATGTGCAAAGTCAAGGCTACTTTGTTTTGAGAGTAAACTACCTTGAAAGGACATCTTCAACCTCTTGATTCATTTCACACTAAAACCTTTTCTTACCAAACCAAATGATTTGGACCATTTGACTATTTGCAAGAATTCACTTAGTATTTGCTTAATGAATGTGAGAGTTGGCTGATATGAGTTTGTGGATTCATGATGTTGAGTGTAGAGACCTAAGGAGTTAAGATAGGCCTAGTGAAGTTAGAGTTAGATAAAGTTTTTGCTCTTGCTATTTGGTATGATTATGCAAGGTTATCATGTTGAGAGCTAAGAAGAGCTTCTTTTGGTTATGAGTCCCCACCTTCAAACCTCTCCTCCATAGCTCTTGGAAGTTTACTTGTGGACAAGTAAAGGACTAGTGTGGGGAAGTTGATGTTATGCATATTTTCATTGTTTTAGCTATCAAGTTTATGCATTTTTATCTTGTAGATTAGGATTTAGACATCTTTAGGATCCATTTTGCATTCATAAGTCTCTATCAGGTGCTGGAGTGTTCCATGGAGCAAAAAGAGATGTTTGGAGGCATTTTGACCCAAAGATGGGATGAAGAATGAGTCTGGTCGAGTTTGGGCAAGGCTGGCTTTGATTCAGGACAAGCCGGACACTCCTTGGGCGAGTGGGACGGATGCTGGATGCGGCTTGATGGCCTCTGGGTGCATTACCCGTGCGGCCATGAAGAGACCAAGAGAAGAGAGACGGCCGCGGGTGATGGGACTTGGGTGTACTTACCCGGGCGCGGCTGGATGAAGAGTTTGAGCGACGGATGGACGTGGGGACGAGGCCGCGGGATTACTCACCCGCGCGGCCCAGAGAAAGACCTTGACAACAGACAAACGCGTGGACACAGGCCGCGGGATCACACACCCACGCGGCTGGACTACAAGCTGGACAAGCATGTGCCGCGGGTTGATCCACGCGGGTAAGGCCTCGCCCAAGCCTACCGGGTCAGAGCTTCTTCCTTTTGGAGCCATCTGATTGGTCGAGCCCAACGTGCTTCCAAGGACCTTTTGGTCATTTTTAATGATGTTTTAATGTTTTCTAAGCTACTATAAATATTTTTGAAAGACCATTTGTTGGATATTATCTTTTTATCTCTTAAGAAACACAAAAATCTTTTGGGTGAAAGTTCTTATCTTGAATCAAATCATCATCTTGTTCTTGTGTTCTTGATTGATTTTGAGTTCTATTCTTTCTTTCTCTACATAATTAAACATAAATGTTTCATGGATTTAAGAGTAAGCATGTTGATTACTGAGTATATCTATTTAAGATTCATGGGTCAGGGTGATTAAGAGTGATTAAGTGTAGATCCAAGATATTTAGTGTTAGATCGTTCTTTTCCTTGCATGTTTGAGTGTTTTTAATGCTATATTTTAGTTGGCTTCTCAAACATAGAGCTTTAAGCATTTCCGCCTGGAAGGTGTTCAATGAAATGCCTGAATTAACTCATCTATTCTTTTAGCTTTCTTTACCTAAGGGATTAGTTGTTAGAGAAGCTAAGATTGCTATTAGACTCATTTTCAATGTTTTGCCTTGACATTACAGTCAAAGGGATTTGATGTATTTGGGTGATCATTGCAAAAGAACATTCATCTAGGGATAGAGCTTGTTTATCATAGTGTCTAGGCATAAGGAAGTAGATTGATTGAAAAGTTTGGCATCTTGGATTGAACATTAATCACTTAAGATCAAGTCCCTATACCCATGGATCTCATATCCTCATATTGAAAGAAAGTTTCATCTTTTATTGCATTTAAGTATTGTCCTAGTTTAAAAACCATCTCACTTATTGGCTGCACTTAAATAAGCATAGGCTTGCATTTCCTTTGCATTGAGATCTCTTAGAATTGGTTCGACATCTCTTATACTACATCATTTGGTTAAGGACCCTTGAAAAGTCCATGCATCAAAGACTCTGCTCCAAAAAAGCCTAACTAGCAATCAACGAGAGTCTACCCGACTGTAACACCCCAGGACAGTTCTAGACATAGGTCGACCCACCGGCCAACAATCAAACAAGAACATGACCGATGAACCGACCAACACCAAGGGTTGGAGATGAAAAGCCAACCGGCCAGCCAACAATCAAACAAAAACATGACTGACCGTCCAACCCAACACCCTGATCCAGAAGCGTTACGTGATGGGTTAGGAACAATCCGGTCAATGTCACAGAATTTACTCTGCAACTTAGACCAGTTCATTCACTAACTCGTCCCGCTAAATCCAGGCATAAGGCTTTGCAACCCGTACCAAGACTTAACGGTTTCCGTTAGATCGAGGCCTAAGGCTTTTCAAGCCGTACCAAGAACTAACGTTGTGCTAGACCGGACTAGTCAATTATCAGAGTACTCATGATGCGCATATAAAACAATTACTTTATTGATTTAAGAAATATTCATACATGGAATAATTCAGGACTGGGCCCGGCCTAATGCCAAATCGAGCCAACTAAACACTTATCGAAATACCGTTTACAAAAGGCATGAAAATCTACACCGGCGGTCCTAACGTCCAGCACCAAGCTAACCGATCAACCCTACTAAAACTACCTGCAAAAAGGACAACAAGAGTTGGGTGAGTAACCTAATGTCATTCAGTGAGCTGGCACCCACTACCCCAACCTAGAACTAACCCAGACAACCCAAAATAACAAGCAATCTATCCTAAGCACGTAATCAAAGATAAAGCTAAGCAAACCGTTACTAAGTTAGACTTGGCCTCCTGCCATGATCTAACTTCAAGTTACGGGAACCTGCATGAAAACATGTCAACAACCAATCCCTAGTTAATCATATATACGCCTGAGTTCAATACTCATGTAGTGTTAGACACTTAGACTATACAAGGATCATTAACTGGTCGACCAACAATCAGACAAGAACATGATCCAGCTATTATTCACCCAAAAGGAAAAGCCAAACCGCTGGGTTCCGGGTTCCAGCCTCCGGGTTCCGAATCCCAGGCTCCGGGTCTTCGGTTGCTCACCTTACAAGGAGGTGAAATCCAATGGCTCCACGAAAAAGCAAGCTCCGACCACCTTACTAACGCTGCTTTACCCAGCAATATACCCTGATATATACCTCTAAAGGAAACTGAGGCCTTGTATCCCCTACAAGTTCCCGAGGAAGCCTAAGCCACGTGCCTTAAAAGTTTCTGAGGCTACGCGTCTCTACAAGTTTCCAAGAAAATAGGTCCAAGGCCACGTGCCTTCATGAACCTCTAAGGAAGACACGACCACGAGGAAAGCAGGGGCAAATGAGCCGACCGTTAACCCAAGGGGCAACACACATCAACAAATCCCATCAACATGCCCATGGCAAGGGAGATTCAAGACGAGGTGACTAGTCATTAAACGACGTCCGGATAATGCTGAGAGTGGCTAGCCCAAGGGGGAGCAGAGTACAGCTTGGACGCATCATTGAATGACATTATAAGACGCTGAGAGTGGCTCACCTAATCCGGAGCAGAGAGCAGCTAGAACGAGTCATTGAACAACACCTACAAAAGGAGGAAAGCTGAAGAATAGAAGATAAGCAACATCTATGGATGATCAACAACAGGAATGGACTAACTATTTCCTAGTACGCGATAGAATATGCAAACCCCTGCTATCCAAACAACGGGTCTGGCTCCAAAACTGGTCCATCCTGTCTCTTCGTCAATTTTGACTCGGGCCATATAATATCGTGTCAGCCCCCGCTATCCAAGCTCAGGGACGAATCAGTATTGTTGCTTCAACTGTAACCTCCGGGTTTGAAGATGATAAACCCTACCGCCTCCAGGTTTCTGAAGGATATATGCCAGAACTTCCAGGTTCCAAGCGGGTGAATCCCATGACTTCCACTTTCCAGGAGGTTATATCAAAAGAAAACCTGGGCTTCAGGACGATATTTTCCATAATCTTCAGGACCATGCATCCCACAAAGGTTCTAGTACAAGGAAGGTGTCCCATAGAGCTCGAAGACATTCTGAAAAGCTGCACAAAAGGCAACGAGTGCAGTCTCGACAATGGCCCGCATCCAATCGACATCGAGAGTGGTCCACGTCTAGAGAACAGAATGTGATGCCGCGTTAAGTCAATATAGCCTCCGGGCTTGAGACAGCAGAATAAGAGTTCAACTCTGGGTCATAAAAATAATCCCTTACAGCCTTTTGGTCCTTGAGGACGAAATCCAAAGATCAGCCGAGACCAATGCAATACTTCCTTAAAACCTACGGGTTCCTAAGGATAGATCCACGTGTCCTACAGGATCAGAGCAAGAAGTCCTTCAAACCTCCAGGTTATAAAGAAGAATCAGCAGGAACTACAAGTTCCTACGCGATGTACTTCGATACCTCAGGGTAATACGACGAAGAATCAGCCTCCGCGCCTCAACGAAAGGTCCTATTCTCCTGGAAAATGGAATAAGAAGAATCACGGTATTCACTCGACTGCTACAGAACTTCTCCTGCCTAGAGTCAGGGGTATGTGCTCTATAGAAGAACATTCTCCAGCCGATATCTAATCATGGGGCACATAATTAAGAAAAATGACGTACTCACTGAAGTAAACCGACGATTCACTTGCTTGGCCCGGCCATGAGCCATTCGGATCCGGCAAATATGTGGCTATGTGCCACCTAGGTCCCACGCAAAAAGACGGATCATGTTTATCACCGTGAGGCAAATCCGAGATCAAGAATTCCAGCTTCCGAGCAGGGGTAACTGATCACCAACGGCGGACTCGATAGATACAAAAGATATCCGTTAGCCAAAAAACAATGTATGCCCTCTGCGGCATTCCACTACACATAGTTCCGGGCCTAGGCCAGGAATCGTCAACAAAATAAAGGAGATCAAATACCCACTGCAGTACATTAGTGAATCCCTCTCAAGATAAGGTCATGTGCCTCGAGTCAAACTAATAGAAGACTACCTTCCATCAAGGCCCCACACCAAGAAACAAAACTCGCCATCCCTAAAATGAGAGAATAAGACCATGGATCTTTTAGATTAATCGATCTCATCATCCTCCGAGTCTGAAAATGCTCACTGGGTAACAGTCACCCTTCGACTCTTGACGACCAAGATCTCCATTCCTCCAAGGTCCTGCTACAGGTTTGAGGACCCTGCATCCAGCAGGCGAATGTCAACGCTCACAGAAGCGTCGTAAAATCCATCTGCGTCAGACCCTGCATCATCAGTAGGAGAGACCAACATCAGCTAATATGCCCCAAGAGCCAATCTTGTCGTCCACTGAAACACAAGATCGGGGACCGAATTCTGCAAGATCACCTTCGAACAGGTCCAGAACCTCGGAAACTTTATCAAGCACCCGGTCTATGGTCTGGAAAAATGACTCTCCTCCAGGTTCAAACATGTGGGAACCGAAATTCAGACCGTCAATTTTAATGAATAAGATTGCGGAGGAAAGCCAAGTTAACCCGACTTTCCCTGAAGGTCCGGATTCTCTGCGACATCCAATGACAAGTAACCAAATAAATGCGGAAAAGGTTTTATTAAGATTTGGGACTGGACCTTAAGAAAGGCTGCCTACGTACCCCTTTCGAAGATCAAGTCGGACGTAGTTCAGTTTAGAAAGAATTGAACAAGAGATCGAACCGTCTGGGCGGGTTAGTCTAGTATGAGCGTTTGTCATAGAAACAGGCATGTCGAAGATAACACCTAGGGTTTCTATGTGCGGAGCTCTGAAGTAAAAGATTTGTCCGATCCTTCCGAGAGGAGCGGAGATTTGAGCGGAGGCGCCAGACGCTCTAGGGCCTGCCTTGCTAGTCTAACCACCTAAATTCTAAGTTCTATCAGCTAACAGGAGCTCTCTAAGTCGAGATTCTAGGATTTTCGGATCCCCTTCTCCTCTGCTCTTGCTCTCCTTATATACTCACTCCTAGGTCGGTTTGCCTTAGGATGATGGACTTCACCTTTGGGCCCAAGTTTATCTCTTCGAAATATTCCATTTTCACGATCTTTGTAATTATCCTCGAAGTTTTCCCTATTTTTCGGTGACTTGATGTTTATCCGATGTTCGAGAATTGATAAACCGCCATAGTCTGATTGGGCCTGAATTTTAAAATCGTAAGTAAGTCCGTGGACTTGTCTTAAGTCGTTGAACGCTTTATACGATTTCTCGAAAGAGTATCTTTCTCGTAAAATAAACCGTATAGCCTAAAGGATCGATGTTCGAAGTTAATCTATCTTGTTTTACACGATATCCTCTACGAAATCCAACCTTTCTAGTTTTGTCATAAAACATCGAGGATGATTCCAATCGAAGTCAATCGAGATGTTAATTCCGCGGGTCGTGATCGTGATCAAACCCGAGGATTGATCCAAACAGGCCAATGTGGGATCAGACCGAGCATGATGGGACCGAGACCAGATCGAGGACCGCCGACCGGCGCCAGGAGCTTGCCGCCGCCGCCAGGCGGCTCGCGTGGCGCTGCGCCGCACCAGGCCGCTTTGCCACCAACGCCAGGCGGCGCCGCGCCAGGTCGGCTCGTCTCGCTTGCGCGGCATGGGTTCTCTGCGCCGTGGGTTTTCCTTTGCCCGACCTTTCCCCGTAATCGCTCGATGCGGAAATCTTTGAGTTTGGAAGGATCTTTGGCGTAGATTTCGAGATAACCGCTGACCTCACCGAGAGTGGATATTCTAATTTGAGAAAATCTCGATAACTTCTTTTCAAATTATCCGAGACTTTTGTTTCAAGAAATACTTTCCAGACTTTCAGTCATTGATTCCATCGCGGACCGATTTTGACACCAACAAGTTAGCCCCCAGCTCGTTAGAACCTTGGTGATGTTCTTGCGAGCGATAAGACATGTCAGGTAAGATAGGCGGAATTAATGGTTGAAAGGCTCGCTGAAAGTGGTAAGATTGGGCTGCGCTTTCAAGTGCCTACGCACTTTGTTGTAGGATCAAGCCTTCCGTAGTTCGTTTTGGAGTTTAAGACCCTTGTGATCTGTTTTCCAGAGACTTATATGGTCTGATTATGTGTCATGAGAGACTTTCGAGCATGATGCTGTTGATGTATTTGTTTTTCGATTATTTATGAACTTCAGTTTTTCAAGCATGAGAAAGAGGGTGTGAGTTGTCGTCTCATTCCTAGTTCCTGATGATCACCGCATCTATTGTTTGCATAAAGCGAGATTTTCCGCGGTTTACCGATTTACGAAAAGTTCGTGAAACTAATAGGCTTAAGTGAAGAGACAAATTTTGATCTCGTGATACCATACTATGTCTGTGAGATGTCAAGATCCAGCGTGGCTGGGTTTAGGCAAGACCTAGGTTTACTCGGACTGAGGCTTTGGCGATGACAAATCGGCTTTCGTTTTGCCTGTTTGCGATTTTAACCTGACTCGCACCGCTTAAAATCCGCCAATTGTTGTCGGCTTATATGATTTGTCCGGCGAGTCGAGCTACTTCCTTCGTAAGAGCTAAACCAAAATTTGATTTCTTGTATAGCGCTATGTTTATCCTTGTCGGATGCAAGAGAGCCCACCCTGAAGGGCTATTTGTCCGCTTAGACGTTAGAGTTCGCCAGTTGAGGCATGTTACCGCTAGAGGTGTGTTTGTATGTTTTGAGTTCTAGAGACGAGGATTTTGTCTGGAACGTTTTGAGGAAAAGAATGTCCTTCGAGCTAGCGACGCCTCGCAGTGCTGAAGGTCGAAGTTTTTCTTGTGCCGCATTTCGTGGGAAATGTTCGGGCTTGAGATGTTTTGCGAATGTTCGCAGCCAGAAACTGTTGTTTCGGTTTGGACGCATGACCAAGGGGTCGCGTAAGTTTGACCCAGGAGAAGCGCCTACATTCACAGTGCTTCGTGAAGTGTTGGCTTTCGGATTTGATTGTATATATTAAGGATGACTCATATAACTCTTGGAGCCTTGTCACGAAAGTGTTTCTTTTCATGCCGTGTTTTACGGGCGAGAACTTAATCGATTGACGATAAGTTTAAATCTTCCGCTAACCATATGGTTGTTAGGACTGAGTTTTGGTATGAAGAGTTTATCGTATGATTTCGATTCTGGGTTATACGACAAATTGCTTGCGTAATAGTCACTTGGCGCTCTATGAACAAATCGTGGATTGTTGTTTTAAGCCGTTATGACTGGAGCGTGGTCGCCAGTAGCTTTGGATTGGCATGGAGGCTAGATTCAGCCGTGACGCAAAAGTTGTTGGTAACGATCTGACCATGACCCTTATTAAGGTCATGTTAGTTTACGATTGTCTTTAATGGGGATGCCGAATTCAGGTCCGGCTATTCGAAGGGAAGTTGGCGAGGGCCAAATAGCGCTTGCGAGATAGACATGCCAAGCATAGCGGAGTTTTCTGAGTTATGGTTGTTGGCTTTTAGAAACGATCTTCCACTTTAGATCTCAGTTATAATGATGAATGGTTCGTATAAATTCTTTTGTTGCATGAAAATCGCTTCATTTTATTCTTGGGAAAAAGTTTAAGGGATCGACGCGGGACATGCAGGTTTGCCTGCGTGATTATTTCCTTCTCGGGCGTAACCGGGGAGTGGCGAGGAGCCAGAAACCTTGTGGAGCAAAACTGTCTATGACAGTTACCGTTGATCCATTATGTTTATTTTACTTAAAGTTGCTTTGTATGAATTGACTCGACCATACAGAGGATTTTTCGTAGCGATGTAAGAGGGGTTTTCGTAAGGTAACTGAGTGTTTCTCAAAATTACTTGCGATATTTGCGACCACGGATTATGTTTTCCTCATTCACTTTTGCGTACTGCAAAGTCGTTTTGCATGAGACCGATCATGTTTTTTCCATAGGCTGTTTTGTTTTAAAACGTTCTTGTTATACGAAAGTAATGGACGACCGGTTTCATGGAGATAGAAAATCGCAGATTGTTAAAGTAGCGATGTTTCGGATTACATGGGAGATGTTTCCGCCACGATTTCGACCTTTGATCTGAAGCTGCTTCGAACTACTCATGGAGTTTTACCGAAGGTTATTTTGTTATTTTCGTAGTTCGCCGTCGTGCTATTAGTCTGACATTGGTACATGTTTCTAGTCGCGAGTTTGCGACGAGAGGCGACGTAGATTTTTCAGGACTATGTTTGTAACGGTTGGGCTATGCCGCTAGCGTTTTTTAGAAGAATCTTATTGCTGCGAGAGTTTGCTTTGTCAAAAGCGTTGTCTTGATGCTGAAGCAAAAAGTTTTCGAAGATGGGATTATACGGGTATAGTATACGTACCTACTTCCCTTTTCTTTTTACGAAAGAAAACGGGTTAGTCGTTCTTCCGAAAGCTTGTGTACGTTTTTTCTTTCTTTTAGGAAGCGGAATGAGTATGCCTTAGAATGCGTGGCGATCGTTTCTCGATTTTTCGAGAGATTAGATCGGTTTGCATGTTCTGCCTCGACATTCAAGGAACAATAGAACAAGACTGGAGAATTGCCTAAGACTTAGCTTGCTAGACTATCCACCTAGGTTCTGAGTTCCCTAAATTGTACGGCAGTTATCTAGACGTTTTCATTCCTTTCCTACAAAAATTAAAACCATGACAAATTTTCTAAGTTGGACGTACCTTAGTCTCATCGATCGTTCAAGGCTGCCTCTTGCCCGTTCCTCTTTGTTTCGTGACTTTTAACGGTTGATCGTCAAAGGACTTTGAAAAGTTTGATACCGAACGAGAATAAGTTTTTGATGAAATTCGACGAGAATATCGGAGCGAAAGAGAGATATGAACGCCCAAGTTCCTGTTCTCGTTTCTTCGCACTGCTGGTTAAATTGACAATGTGTCCGAAGGAACATTACAGAATCGTTGAAACAAAGGGAGGAGAAGTAGGTGATAACTTCGAAGAAGGCTAAGGTGGGTGCTTTAGACAAATGGAGACATTGGGCAAGACGCCACTCGAGTGAGGCTCTTAGCTCGTCGGCTATGAGCGAACTGGTTAGGTCCTTATCATTTCATATGATCTTGTATGACTGTACTAATGGTGTTCCGTGAAAATATTGCCGAGCTTTATTTTAAAATATGAACTTTGTTAAACAATCGAGAAGGCTTTATGAAGAATCATCGTGTTTCTAACAATCCAACATGGGTTTAAGGGACCAAGATGTTGCCGCTTGAGATCACGACGACTGCACGGATGGGCGCCAGGCCCTGCCGCCGGCGCCAGACGGAGACGACGGCCTGCCGCCCGGCGGGAGGACGAGCCTGCCGCCGGCGCCAGGCGCGGCGGGTCAGTCTATCACCGGCGCCAGCGCCCCGCCGCCGTGCCAGCGCGGCGTGGTCGATCTGCCGCCGGGCCGCCCGGCGCCAGCGTCCCGCGCCAGGCGCTGGCGTGGTCGGTCTCGCGAAGCCAGGCGCCTTGCCAGCGCCAGGTGCGGTGTGGTCGGTCTGCCACCGGCGCCAGGCGCCCTGCCGTGCGTGTCGCGGCCCCCGATGCTGCTGTTGCTTTCGCCGATTCCCGGCTCACGGACTCAAAGATCGATTGAAAACTCATGCAAAGATGCATGGTACTGAGACAGGATCGGGCTCGTCCTATGACGGACAGAAATCCTCCCCCATGGGCGAGGTGGTCGGGACAGCGACTTTGTTTTCTTCGTAAAATCTCAACGGAAGCTCCGATTGAGACGAAACGAAAACCATCTTGACCTAGACTCAAAGGAGAACAAAGCGAGTTCGCCCTAGGGCGAGGTAGCCATGTCGGAGGGTGAGGTGACCTCGGTAATGTTTGTCCTGCCCGGCAAGGTGACCGAGTGACTTTGTTCTCTTCGTTAAATCTCAACGGAAACTCCGATTGAGATGAAACGAAAGCCATTTTGACCTAGACACAAAGGAGAAAAAATTGGGCTCTTTCTAAGGCGAACTGGGAAGACTGATCTTACCCTGTGGTAAGTCGTCCTAGTAAGATCAAGCTCCGACCTCCTTTCGCTTTCCGCTTGTTCCTCGAGTTGTTTGTAAGAAGTATGGCAGTGGGAATCGGTGAACCGATTTGCCGTGCTTCTGTTCCGATAATATAGGGTTTCCCCAAGGTTTCAAGGACAGTAAGTTTTGTTTTTCCGAGAGGTTCTCGAAAGAAACGTTTTTTGTAGAAACCTTGCTCGTTGCGATTTCTCTAACTTGGTAACAAGACGAATTTTTGGGGTTTGATAGATTTTATCGCTGCCCCTTCTGCTTAGATAGAGAAATTGCGAGCTCGTTTTGTGCTCTTCCTCTGGCGGAAAGCCGCTGCTAGGTTTTTATTTGCTCGAGCACCGTGGCGTTTGCGTAAGCGCTACGTAGGAACAGTCGCTGCTGGAGTTGTTTTACCATCGCTGACGAAACTGCAACTTTTCTTTCATATTTCGACATCGGTTCGATGCGGCGTATGAGTAAGAGTAATCCGTCCCCCTCCTTCTAGCCAATTTGTGGGAACCGAAATTCACACCGCCAATTTTAATGAATAAGATTGCGGAGGAAAGCCGTTAACCCGACTTTCCCGAAGGTCCGATTCTCCGCGACAGCCAACGACAAGTGACCGAATAAATGCGAAAAGGTTCTATTAAGATTTGGCACTGGACCTTAATAAAGGCTGCCTACGTACCCCTTTCGAGGATCAAGTCGGACGTAGTTCAGTTTAGAAAGAATTAAACAAGAGATCGAACCGCCTCGGGTTCGCTAGTATGAGCGCTTGTCATAGAAACAGGCATGTCAAGATAACGCCTAGGGTTTCTATGCGGAGCTCTGAAGTAAAAGATTTGTCCGATCCTTCCAGAGGAGCCGAGATTTGCGAAAGAGAAGGCGGGCAGACGTTCTAGGGCCTGCCTTGCTAGTCTAACCACCTAAATTCTAAGTTCTATCAGCTAACAGGAGCTCTCTAAGTCGAGATTCTAGGATTTTCGGATCCCCTTCTCCTCTTCTCTTGCTCTCCTTATATACTCCTCCTAGTCGGTTTGCCTTAGGATGATGGACTTTTTGGGCCCAAGTTTATCTCTTCAGGAAATATTCCATTTTCGCCGATCTTTGTAATTATCCTCGAAGTTTTCCCTATTTTTGGTGACTTGATGTTTATCCGATGTTCGGAAATTGGATAAACCGCCATAGTCTGATTGGGCCTGAATTCTTAAAATCGTAAGTAAGTCCGTGGACTTGTCTTAAGTCGCTCAACGCTTTATACGATTTCTGAAAGACTATCTTTCTCGTGAAATAAACCGTGATAGCCTAAAGGATCGATGTTCGAAGTTAATCGATCTTCTTTACACGATATCCTCTACGAAATCCAACCTTTCTAGTTTTTGTCGTAAAACATCGAGGATGATTCCAATCGAAGTCGTCGAGAGATGTTAATTCGTGGCGGATCGTGATCAAACCCACGAGGATTGATCCAAACAGGCCAATGTGAGATAAGACCGAGCATGATGGGACCGAGGCCAGGACGAGGACCGCCGACCGCGCCAGGGAGCTTCCGCGGCGCCAGGCCAGCTCGCTTAACGCTTGCTGCCGGCGCAGGCGGTTGCGCCGCCGCCAGGCGGCCCGCCGGCGCCAGGCCGGCTTATGGCGCGCCGGCGCCGGGGTTCTCTCCGCCCGGGTTTTCCGTTGCCTGATCTTTCCCCGCTAATCGCTCGGCGGGAAATCTTTGAGTTTGAAGGATCTTTACCGTAGATTTCGAGATAACCGCTTTCGACCTCACCAGAGTGGATATTCTAATTTGAGAAAATCTCGTATAACATCTTTTCAAATTATCCGAGACTTTTTGTTTCAAGAAATACTTTCCAGAGACTTTCAGTCATTGATTCCGTCGTGACCGATTTTGACACCAACAAAACACGGCCCATGACTAAGAAGAACCCGGTAAAAGGGGCATTAGAGAAGCAAAGTCCTGCTCTTGACGAACCTGCTGAGACGCAACGACTCAGGTCAGCCAAAGTGCACGAGTTATCTCCCGACTTCACCCATGAAATCGAAAGATAAGGGGCAATCAATTGGGAACAAATAGTTTAAGAAGAAAAAGCTCCAGCTTTCGAGCAAGACGCCGGTCTTCAGATTCCCGCATGGAGAAGCTCACATAAGTGGAGAACCCACACATATGGCGCATGGAAAATATTTGACGAACGCAAGAATGGGCTAGAAAAAGCCATAGTGTGCGGTCAAATATAGTACTCCTGCATGAAAGATCAAGGGCCTACTCCCATGCAGGAGACATAGTACGTATCATGCAAAGTACTGTCTGAGGAGCTTACGTGCTTACTCTCAGGCAGGGAGCATATTACTTATCATGCAAAGTACTGCCTGACGAGCTTACGTGCTCACTCTCAGGCAGGGAGCATATTACTTATCATGAAAAGTAATGCCTGAGGAGCTTACGTGCTTACTCTCAGGCATATAATGCAAAGTACTGCGTAAGGAGCTTACACGCTCACAATTACGCAGGGAGCATTGTACGAAACATGCCAATCCCTGCAACAACGCAGGGGGCATAACTACAAACGCAAAAGTACTGTATTCAAACTCAGAGTTTGAATAGGGAGCGACAATGGGTATGAGACTTAAGGCAGGAATGGGTCTGCGCAGACCTGAGTATGCTGTATAGCTACCTAGAACCCCGGTATAGGCCTAGAGCCACAGAAATATCGGGGCCCCCAAAAGTACAAAATGTGAAAAGTACCTGTACTGAAACGCTATGTGCTACACAATACAGGGGACACAGAGCACAAAATTGCAAAAGTATTGTGACATATAGGGAGCAACAAGTGCAAAAATCCGGGAACACAATAAAATCTCTGCTTATCCAGACGTGGAAAGTAGCAAAGTCTGGTGACTGGATCGCTATTCCAACTAGATCCACACCAGAACCCCCTAAGTCTGATAGTGGCTTCTTGCAGAAGCAGAATGCAGCATAGGAACTCGATAGTGGCCAGCTTCCGAGCGGCAGAATGCGAGTTCCGCGAACAGGTACCGGGAGAAGTCTTGCCTAGGAAGGCGGAGTACCGTCCCTGCAAAAATAAAATCCGGGTTTACGAACTCTGGGCATGAAAATAACCTCAGGGTTATTAACAATAAAACCCACGGATCCCACAGGATCCCAGGGTCTAGAACATGAGCCTATGGGTTTCACGCGACCTCTGGGTCCCATATGATCTTAGGATCAAAAAGACCTATGGGTTCCTACTCGACTTACGGGTCCTAAAACGGTCTCAGGACCTAGAACCTACGGGTTCCTATCTACGGAAGGTGGAATGTGATGCATCCCTATACTCCAGGTTCACAGACCTAAGGCATCTGGTTCTATACTCCAGTCTTCCCAAGGGAAGCTAGGCGACGCATTGGGAGACGGTCCCAATTTTTGTTAAAGGAAGACTCTGCTCCAAAAAAGCCTACCTAGCAATCAACGAGAGTCTACCCGACTGTAACACCCCAGGATCGTCCTAGACATAGGTCGACCCACCGGCCAACAATCAAACAAGAACATGTCCGATGAACCGACCAACACCAACGGTGGGAGATGAAAAGCCAACCGGCCAGCCAACAATCAAACAAGAACATGACTGACAGTCTAACCCAACACCCTGATCCGGAAGCGCTACATGACGGGTTAGGAACAATCCGGTCAATGTCACAAAATTTACTCTGCAACTTAGACCAGTTCATTCACTAACTCGTCTCGCTAAATCCAGGAATAAGGCTTTGCAACCCGTACCAAGACTTAACGGTTTCCGTTAGATCGAGGCCTAAGGCTTTTCAACCCATACCAAGAACTAATGTTGTGTTAGACCGGTGATATACCATGGATTTTACCCGTTTTTACCCATGGTATATGAGTATTTTTATTACTATTATCTATGTTTTGGAGTCTATTAGGTATGTTTTCAGGCTCAGGAGCATTTTGGAGAAAAGTGATGTTTTAGGTGCCTTTTTGGAGCTTAAAGAAGAGTTCACCCGAGATTAGACCAGAGGTCGACATCCGGAGCTACACATCGATCGATGCACACTCTGTGCTATCGATCGACACACATTCGCCGAAGGACAATACATCGAAATCATAATCGATCGATATACACCCAGTACTATCGATCGATTTATTGAGCGCGAAGACAAGTTGGACCTGGAACTTGAAGCCCACGACATCAAATTTTACAAGATTGCCCCTGACAAGTTTTAACCTAATGAACTCATATTTATATGTGCCTAAGTGTTTTGGCACACACGACGACAATGCTTTTACCTCCATCTTTTTACTCATTTCTTTTATGTTTTCATTACTTTGCAAGTTCTCAATAAAGTTCTATTCAGTTTTTACTTGTTCTTCTTAACAAAGGTTATAGGATTCTAGATCTAGAGGAGAGATTCAAAGAGATTTGTGATTGGAACTTAAGTGTTCACTCCTCTAATAGATCTATGAACTCCTATTATTACCTTGTTACTATGAATCACTTAGCCATGTCTGAGTAGATTCATTTGTTAGATTTAGGGTTTAAATAGGATATGAGGGATTAGCCCCAGCCTATATCTGCTATAGTTGTGATATTTATTGTTAGGATTGTTCACTAATGCTTTTCTAGATTAGCTACCTAGAACATGAACTTGGATTGCATTAATCATTCATTACAATTCCGACAACATCCTAAACATGCTATGACCCTCTTAAGACAAGCGAAGATGATCTAAGATCATGGTGAGCATTGTATCAACTCACGCATAAGTTCTGCTTAGAGCCGTATCGATCGATACTCCTATAGAGTAATCGATCGACGTAGCTAGGAGTGTATCGGTCGATATTCCTATCGAATAATCGATCGATCTTCGGCGATATAGCTGACCGCAAACACCATTTATCATCTAAGTAATAGATGGTCTAAATATTGCGAGAGCTGATGGATTCATTTAATAGTGTTGAGCTCTGACATATCATGCAAGCAACTTGTTAGCATTTATAGTACTTATAATCCTGAATTCCTAAATACCTACCCTGAACTAGGAAGCAGGTCAGAAGCTCAATGCTCAGAATGAAGTAATCCCTGAGCCAGAAACTGCACCTATAGGAGCTGTTCAACCTGTAGGAGAGGCTGCTCGAACACTAGCTGACTACAACCGTCCAGATCAGTTCTACACCAACAGATCAGCCATTCGTCCCCCTGCTATTCAGAGAGGCGATTTCGAGCTCAAGCCGCAGTACTACACCCTTGTGGGACAGACACGCTACTGTGGGCTGTCCAATGAGCATCCCATGGACCATCTGGAGAGGTTCGAGGATCTCATATTTGCTATCAAAGACAAAGGAGTCCCCGTGGACTACCTTCTCTGTAAGCTCTTCAAGCACTCTTTATCTGGAGAAGCTTTACAGTGGCTTAAGCATCTACCACTGATCTCTTACATCCGGAGCGACATCAAAACGATTTCTGCGTAACTTTGATGATGCTGAAGACTAAGGAGGAAAATTGCCACATTCAACCAGGAGCCTGGAGAGTAATTCAAGGATACCTGGATCAGGTTCAAGTCTTACCAGCGAGATTGTCCACACCATGGATTCAACATGGTGCAACTGCTCTGCACTTTCTTCAGAGATATCGCGCTGAAATATCATGTGGCTCTGGATACTGCGAGTGAAGGCAACTTCACCACAAGGAATCCTGAAGATGCTGCAAAGCTAATAGACAACTTAGCATCCAGCAACAGCACGAAGAACATTGTAAAAGCAAGATCTGCAGCGTTCCTTGGAAAGGAACGGATAAATGAGGTACAAGCTACACTTGACAATGTTCAGAAGCTGCTAAACAAGCAAATCTGCTCAGTGGAGGATGCTGAAGCTGATGAAGAAGATGACTACATACAAGCAGAAGTCAACTGGATCAATGGAACTGGATTTCAGAGATCTGGAAACCAAGGAAACAGAAACTTCTCAGGACAGAGAGGCAACTTCAACAGCAGCAACCCCAACAACAACAGGAGTTATGGAAACTCATAAACTCATCTTACATGAAGCCACCCACACCAACCCCAGAAGGAAAGCTAGAAGACATGCTCAGCAAAGTTATTGAAAGCCAGCAGCAGTTAGAGGTGAACTTCAATGGAAAGATCGACGCTGTCTACACCACCTTGAACACAAAGCTTGATTCTTTGAGCACTCATGTGAAGAAATTAGAGACTCAGGTGATTCAGACAGGAGAAGCTGTTAAGAAGCAGGAAGCCTTAGGAAAAGGGACTGGAGAAGAAGCAACAGGCCACAACGTCAATGCTATCATAGAAGATGATTTATGGAGAGTGGTGAAGCATGAGAAGCTGCAAGAGGGAGACTTCCAGATCGAAAGTTCCATGAGTATTGGCGGAAACCATTGGCATCGACCGACGTCCGGACCTGACCATCGATCGATATACGCCAACTTAAATCGAACGATGGACTCAGACGAGCATCGACCAATGGACCTTGAAGAATCCACTCACGAGTGCAACGCCGTAAAGATACTTACTCACGAGGAGTTCGCGGCAAAGCACCCACATCCACCCAGCCCTTACAACATCGATCGACAGAATGGATGTTCCATCGATCGACCGAAGGATAAGGAAATCGATCGACATACTCCAGAACCTATTGATCGATATTCAGTTATCACACGCCGAGTGAAACTTCCCAAGATAGATGTTGCACGACTTAATGCACTACGGGAGCAGTCTAAACCTTCCAGAAACCCACCGACCGCCATCATGAAGAAGCCCACGGATATCATTGATCCAATGGAGATAGAAAAGGAAAAAGATGGCAGAGTTCTCAGAAAAAGGAAAGAGAAGGTTCCTAAACACCTTAAAAGAGGAGTTAATGAGAAGGAGCTGGAAAGTTTCAGAAAAAGAGTTCTAAGAATACCTACAGAGAAACCCTTTGAAGAAGCCTACTTTTCACACAGATTGTGGATGTTTTTCAGAGAAACCAAGGAGACAGAAGAAGACATCAGGAGGATGTTCAACCAAGTCAGAGACAGTATGAAGAAGAGGATCAAACTTGAGAAGAAGGGTGATCCAGGGAAGTTCGTTGTTCCTTGCTCAGTCCATGGGATCAACTTCCCACGTGCCCTATGTGACACAGGATCTGGAGTCAGCATCCTACCCAAGGTGATAGCAGACCATCTAGGTCTGAAGATAGAGCCTACGGAAGAATCGTTCATCTTTGTGGATTGTTCTCAGAAACCTTGAGGTTAACATCGGAGAAGCCCTAATACCAGTAGACTTCCATTTCTTGGACGTCAAGGTAACCTTACCTACTTCTTTGCTACTTGAAGAGCCTTCCTAGCCACAGTTGGAGCTATCGCAACCTTCGACAAACAAACTGTGCCTAACCCTGATCAATCCTACGGTCTACTATGATCCGGTACGAGTCATCAAGGTTCTTGAGAAGATCCAAGACGGCTCAGACCTCGTAGCTGTTTGCTATTGTGGAGATGAATACGATTCACAAGACGCATACGAGACGGAGTACGCCGAATCGATCGATAGTTGCACTGTCTCATCAATCAATTTCGTGAAACGAAATCGATCGACAGACATACATGGTCATCGATCGATTCGCTATTCAACCAAATCGAGGAGGAGTTTCCAGACGGTGACTTCGGTAAACGAGTGGGAGAACGACTACTACATCCCACCACATGCTGTAGATAGTACTCACACTGAGGAGTATACGATGATTACGAGGAGGAAAGAGCTATAGAGTATCACAACCTTCCAGAAGATGAAGATCGACTTCTCCACCACAACCTCAGAATCAACACATCGATCGACAGGACCTTCTCCCCATCGATCGATACTACTTGCCTCGCATCATTCGACAACACAGTCAACAACAAGCGAGACGGAGACTACTCAATCGGGAGCTGGGCAAGCGATTAACAGCACGAGAGCTTCGCGGTCAAGACCGCAACGCCAACATACATCACCCAACCCGAGGAAGTCTCATCGATCGACATGGCACCAACACAATCGACCGATATGCCTGAACAACCATCGACCTATCCCAAACCTGTGCCACCGACCGATACATTCATCAAACCTTCCCAGGTAACAAATTCACCTGTACTTGATTTCGGTAATTTAACCCCGGATGAGTTTGGTATTTTCAGGGATTCGAAAGGTTTTGCACACTCAATGGATGGACGAACACTCTACATATCCAGAGAGGACATTGCAGACGTCCTACAGTTAGCCAATGGATCCCAAAACCTATTCCAGCAGCAACGCTACGGACCAGACTACCATCATCAGCACCAGGAGGCAGACACAACAGCCGAGCCAAAGGAAGCTGAGGATAATCATCTCAACACGAAGGACCCATATTTTCAACAGACATCGATCAATACGGAGTACATGACATCGATCGATAGGCGTCCTGAATTCGGAAAAAGAGCTTTTCGATATGGAGTTCGAAAATTCTTTTGGGAGCAGGGAGATGAGTGTGGGGTCTACAGAGACGAGAAAGGGTTTACTAGAGGAATAGATGGTGACGTCATCAGAGTTTCTAAAGACGACATCAAAAAACTACTTCAAAGGACTTCAATGGACGAGCGTTCTTACATCTATTTACCAGAGCACGCCAGTTCAGTTACAAGAAGAGATTTGGTGCATGAAATCTACACCAGAGATGAGATCAACGAGATGTTCACTGGTCTACTTGGAGAACGCAAGTGGGAAAAGCTCTCCATGGAAAAGAGTTTAGAGGACGCTACAGACAAGCTTCGCAGCGAGATGAACTCGATGTTCAGTGCAGACTAGGCATTAAGCAAGAAGGTTAAACGTCTTGAGCTGGAACTTGAAGATCTTCGCAACACCAAGAACCATGGCCAGACAGGTTCAATATCGATCGACGGAGTTACATCCACATTGATCGATATAAAGCCTGCACCATCGACCACCTACTCAAAACATGAGGTCGATGAGTCTCTCGGAGCTATCTGGAAAGAACTAAGGAAAGCAGAAGATCGTTTCAGCAGCAAACTCACCAAAACCTGTGAACCTATCTTCCACAACCTAGGGGATCTAAGCATCTGCACCAAGAGATGAAGAGATCTATCCGCCTTTATCAATGAGGCGATGAAGACATGAACCTCAAGCACCTTGCAATCCTTTTGGAGGATTGACTCGTCTAAAAGCAGCTGAGAGGAAACTTGCTGACATACACGTCTTAATAGACAAAGAAGTGGAGGAACTCGCACTACGCATGGACACTATGCAGCAAGAGGCTGAAAAGTTCCAACGTTGTTGGGGTCAAAAACGGTTATCTCGAAATCAACGGCTAAGATCATTTCCTGTCTACGGACTTTCCGCGAAAACAATCGACAAAGGTTGATCGAAAAGAACGGTGCGACCTGGCCCGGCGCTGGCCAGCCGCCGCGATGGTTCCCGCGCCGCTCGCTCTGTTGGTCCTGGCGCTGGCGCCAGCTCGCCAGGTCCCGGCGCCGCTCGCCTGGTTGTCCTGGCGCCGGCGCCGCTCGCCTGCTGGTCCTGGCGTCGGCCGCTCACTTGCGTTGGTCCCGGCGCCGGCCGCTCGCCTGCTGGTCCCGAACCAGCGAAGCTCGTCTGTCCTGGCCCCGGCGCTGGCACGCCCAGCCTGTTCCCAGCCTGTCCGATTTAGATCGCATCGTGGCTTCCGTGGAAGTTGTAGCACCTTAGCTACGGACCTATGTTCCTCGGTTCGACTCGATTGGAGTTATCCTCAAGTTTTATGACTAGAGCTAGAAGGTTGGTTCTTCCGCAGTGTATCGTAAAACAAGGACGATCGACTCGAAAATCGATTCTTTAGGCTATACGATTTATTTTGCGGAAAAGATAATCTTTCCGAAATTGTATGAACGCTCGAGGGCTTGAAGCGGTCCACGCACTCACTTACGATTTTGAAGATCCAAGCCCAATAGAGTTATGACGATTTATCCTAACTTATGGAAGTAGGATAAATGCTAAGTTTCCGCTAATAAATGTCAATACCGAGGATAACTACGAAGATCGACGGAAAATAGAATATTTCCAAAAGAGATAAACTTGGGCCCATAGGCTTAAAGGTTAAACGGGCCACCGACCTAAAGCGACTATATAAGGAGAGCTGGAGCGTAAGAGAAGAGGATCTGAGATTTTAGACTTAGAGAACTCCTGCTAGCTTAGAGAACGAGGACTTAGGTGGTTAGACTAGTATGGCAAGGCTTAGGACGCCTTGGTCCTCGCTCTATTGTTCCGATAGTTAGCATATCTCTACTCTCGGAGAAATCTTGTATTCATACTTTTCAACTAATAAGACTCGAGCACCATTCATTTTATCTTGCTACTTATCTTTTATCGATTCTAAAGTGATTACGCAGAGAATTCGGACCATCAAGGAAGATCGGGTTAACTCGGTTTTCCTCCATATTTTTTCATCAAAAATTGACAGTGCGAATTTCGGTTCCCACAGCATGCTAAGGAGGGGGGACGAATTCTCTAACTCGAAAGTCACTAAGCAATAAAGGATATAGGATGTCCGCTCCAGTAGCCAGCGATGTTTCCTTCAAGGATCGGGCAACGGCCGGCCAGGCCAAACCCCACAACGATCTCCTTGTAATCGAACTAACGATCCAGAACATCGACATAGCGAGAGTGTTAGTCGACACCGGATGCTCGGCCAACATTATCTACAAGAGTACCCTCGAGAGAATGGAGGTCGACCTGTGCGCCGTCATGGAAGAACCTAGCCCGATATTCGGACTCTCGGGAGATGCTACTATGACTCTCGGCTCGATCAGCCTCCTGGTTAAAGCCGGGAGCGTCGCCAAAATCACGGAATTCTTAGTCGTCGACCGTCCAACATCGTATAACACGATCATCGGTACTCCATGGATGAATTCCATGCGAGCGATCCCCTCGACATTCCATCTGTGCCTAAAGTTTCCAACCCCTCGCGGAATCGAAACTATACAAGGAAATCGCAGGATGGCGCAAGTATGTTTCACGCCAAGCTGAAAAGAAAACTCAGCAGTCAAGCCTCCCGGCAAAAAGTAAAGCCTACTCCGATAAGAACGCCCCGAACAAGACTCGGCCGCCTTCCGCAATCTCGAGGATCGGCCCTGACGGAAGCGGAACCAACTTCATAACCAGTAATCTCTCGCCTCGAATTGTTCCTTAACGATGCGCCGAGATCGAGCCAACCTCCGCGAACCTTTGAGAACAAAGCTCATAGCCTGTCTCAAAAGAACCTCAGCACATTCGCTACGGAGGATATGCCAGGGATCGACATCGCATAATTTGCCATGAGCTCAACATTGACCCAACCTACAAACCCGTCAAGCAAAAATGACGGAAACTAGGACCAGAGCGTGCCACCACGGTAAACGAGGAAGTTGGAAAACTCCTTAAAGTGGGTCAATAACGGAAGTCGTACCGGACTGGCTCGCTAACCCCATAGTGGTCAAAAGAAAACGGCAAATGGCGAAGTCTGGCCGACTTCACCGATCTCAACAAGGCTTGTCCAAAAGATTGCTTTCCACTTCCGCGATATCGACCGAATTTGTCGGGCAACAGCAGGAAACAAACTTTTATCATTTATGGACTTTCTCCGGTACAATCGAATCATGATGAACCCGACGATCGCGAAGACCGTGATTCATCACTGACCGCTGGACGATTGTTACAAAGTAATGCCTATCGGCCTCAAGAACGCATGCGCTACTTACCAGACAGGTCAATCAATGTTTTCCGAGCAGCTCGGAAAACTATGGAGGTATACATCGATGACATGCTCGTAAAATCCCTTGACGAACACTCCACCACGCTTCCCATCCGAAGAGTGTTTCGCAAGGTTGAATTTGCACAACATGAAATTGAACCCGCTAAATGTAGATTTCCGCGGCATCGAGAATTTCTCGCTACCTAGTCACGGTCGCTGAATCGAGGCTAACCCCAAACAGATAAACGATTAATAGAAATGGTCTCACCAAAACAAAAGGGAAGTCCAAAGGCTAACAGGAGAGTCGCCTTTAAACCGCTTTTATTTCGAGCTCAACGGACAAATGCCTTCCTTTCTACGACACATTGAAAGGGAACAAGAAATTTGAGTGGACAGAGGATGCTAAAAGCTTTCCCAGCTACACCTCCTCGCTAAAACCAGTAGAGGAGAACCCTTGTTCCTGTACATCGCAGTATCCACAACAGCAGTAAGCGGCGCTTTGATTAGAGAAGAACGCGTGAGCAGAAACCAATCTTCTACATAAGCAAAACGCTGCTAGACGCTGAGACCCGATATCCCCGATGGAGAAACTAGCATTCGGGTTGTAACGTCGGCAAGAAAACTCGACCATATTTTCAGTCGCATACCATTGTAATCCTCACCACCTTCCCCTTGCGAACAATTTTTCACAGTCCGAGTCAGTCAGGACGACTCGCAAAATGGGCGATCGAACTAAGTGAGTACGACGAGAGTACCGCCAGGAACCTCCGCGCAAAGTCTCAAGTATTGGCGGACTTCTTGGTGGAATTTCCCATGGGAGATATGACAAACACGGAACTGAACTCAACTTGATCCTTCACGCCGACGGATCATCGCCCAAACAAGGGTCCGATCGAATCCGCTCACGTCTCCGAAAGTGGCTAAATCTTGGAACAGTCGCTCCGATTGAGTTCCATACGCCAAACAACGAGGCCAAATATGAGGCACTCGCTATGGCTTACGACTAGCCCGAGGGCAGAAGATTCGCAACATTCACGCTTACTGTGACTCTTAGTTAGTCGCAAATCGGTACAGCGGGGAATACGAAGCAAGGGACGAAAGAATGGACGCATATCTTAAACTCATCCAAGATCTCTCCCGAAACTTCGACCACTTCGCCCTCACTAGGATTCCTCGCTCCGAAAACACTCAGCGGATGCCTTGGCCGCACTCGCCAAGTTCGATCCTGGACTAAGTCGGGTAATCCCCGCCGAAGTTCATTGAACACCCAATCATCGGACCGCCAGTGATCGCCAATCTTATTCGAGCACAAATCGAAAACGCGGAGGAAATGGATGACCCACCAGAAGAAAATGTGGATCAGTCGGAATACGGCTGCGACAGCCCTTGGCTGGAACAAATCCGAGCATACATAATCGACGGAACACTTCCCACCAAAATGGGCAGCCCGCAAAATCAAGACCCAGGCCGCACGATACGTAACGGTAGAAGGAGAAATCTACAAATGGAGATTCTCCGACCCACTCATGACATGCGCTGAAGGCGAAAAGCGAAGAGTAATGGAGGAGGTCCATTCCGGGTCGTGCGGAAACCATTCCGGCGGAAGATCTCTCATAGTCAAAATAAAACGCCACGGTTATTACTGGCCAACTATGATCAAAGACGCGAAGTTCGCCGAAAGTTCGAAAATGCCAAAGGCACGCCGACGATCCATCAGCCTGCGGAAGTCCTCTCGCCCATCTCATCTCCAGATCCCTTTATGCGATGGTCCATGGATATCGCCGGCCATTGCATAACTCGAAGCAAAAACGTTTTCTCCTGGTCCTCACGGATTTCTTCTCAAAATGGGTGGAGGCAGATTCCTACGCAAGTATCAAAGACGTACAAGTCGAGAACTTCGTATGGAAGAACATAATCACCGAGACACGGAACCCTTACAAAATCGCGGATGCACAACGGTCTCAGTTCATCTCTACCCGATTCGAGGCATTCTGCGAGAAGTGGAAGATACGACTTACCAAGTCGACTCCCAGATATCCGCAATGCAACGGCCAGGCAGAAACAATCAACAAGACCGTCCTTGACGGACTGACAAAGCGCTTAGACGCCAAAAAGGGGAGATGGGCAGAAGAGCTCGAAGGAGTCCTTTGGTCGCATCGTACAACCCCGAGACGGGCTACGGGTGAAACCCCATTCGCCCTCATTTACGGAATTGAATGCATGATCCCGCCGGAAGTAGAGTTCCCCGGAATGCGGAGAAGATTCCTCCCCGAACGAGAAGATCTAAACGACGCTATGATGCTGGACAATCTCGATCTTATCAATGAACGCCACGACCAGGCGCTCATTCGAATCCAAAATTACCAGCACACTACCGCAAGGAACTACAACTCAAACGTACGCCATCGTAGGTTCAGAGAAGGCGATTTAGTCTTACGCAAAGTCTTCCAAAACACTGCCGAACCAAACGCAGGAAAACCGAGCAAACCGAGGACCATACAAAGTCATAAAAGTGGTCCGACCAGGTTCGTACCAAATCGCGAACATGAAAGACGTACAAATCCCAAGAACTTGGAACGCGATGCATCTTAAAAAATACTATCACTAACAACGACGTGGTACAAAGAACTACGAGGTGGCTTGATCCCCGAAAAGGGTACGTAGGCAACTCGCTAACCGGCGGGTTCAGCTATCCCCGATTAAAGGGGAGGGGTGCGATATCAGATATTCCCACTAATTTCGAAAATTTGAAACTTTCAAACTCTTTTAGACAACACATTTCGCCAACTACTAAACGGCTACGACAACGGATCTAGTATCCACTAAGCGATTATCACATCCAAAAAATAATTACCCGAAACAACTCTCGGTTTAAGAAAACATCTCTTCCGAAAGCCCATAACCCCCTTATGGCATAAGAAAAAAAAATTTCGCAGCACCGCAAGACGTTGCTTCATGCTCGAACAAATATTTTTCGACAAAACTTCATACGCCCTCAAAACGGTATCATTTCGTTGTTGCTGATCACAACAAAAGAACTCTAACGTCCTAAACAGACAATAAGCCGCCCTCTAAAAGGTAGGCTCTCTTACATCCGACAAGGATAACATAGCGCGCTATACAAGAAGTCCTAAATTTTGGTTAGCTCTTCCAAACGGAAGTAGCTCGATTCACACCTAAACAAATCTTATAAGCCGATAACAATTCGCGGATTTAAAACGGTACGAGTCAGGTTAAAATCGCAAACAGGCAAAACAAGGGCCGACTTGTCATCGCAAAGCCTCAGTCCGAGAGTAAACCTAGGTCTTGCCCTAAACACAGCCACGCTGGATCTTGACATCTCATAGACATAGTATCAGTACCCGATACGAGATCCCAAAACTTGTCTCTTCGCCTAAGTCTATTCGTTTCACGAACCTTCGCGCAAATCAGAAAACCGTGAAAGGTCTCGCTTTGTACAAACAATAGATACAGCGATCAACAAAGGGTTTGGAACGAGACGACAACTCGTATCCTCTCCTTTTAAACTTCGAAAAACAGAAATATTTTAGATTGAGCCGCGAGTTCAGAAAACGCCCTAAAAAGAGCAGGAATTCAAAGCCACCAACGGCCAGTCCCGAAAAAAATACATCATGGCCTCATAGCGGCCGCAACACAAAAAAAATAAAAATCCCTCAAGGGATTGGTAAACCTAGACGCTCCTCGGAGTGTCACCTTAATCCTCAAACTCACCCGCAGCGGGAACGGCCTCGCCATCGACTCCCTCGGTCGCACCTCCACTGCCTGCCTCATCCGCGCCAGCCTCACGATCCTCTGCTGCCTGAACCTGATCCTCCGAGCCCTCCGAATCCGGTACAAGGGTGTACTCGGACTTCAGACTAGCAAGAATCGAGTCAAAGTCCCCTTTGGAAGCCGCCAACTCTCCCTTGCAAGACAGCAGCCTGACTTCCTCGGAATCTAGAGATAGGGCCTCGTTGCCCCTAAGAAGCTGAAGCTCGCTCAAGTACCCTTCGATTCCCGCCAAAGCCAAGTCCCTCTTACATACAGCTATCAGAGACTCGAACAAACTGGCCATCCTCGTCAAACGAGCGAAGAAGTCGCCACGGGGATCGACGGTCTATGACGACTTGCGAGCACTCATCTCTTCGTAATTCTGGATCTTTTGTTGGAGACGACGGATTTCCGAGGATTTGTGTTTCTTCTCTTTCTTCACTTTGAGCAACGAACTCGCGGTCTTCCCGAGGTCGCGTTCGAGGTCGCCGATTCGAACTTCGAGCTGAGACGTCTGGGCAGCATGGGCGTTTTCGATGGTCTGCAATGCGCTCCTCGACGCTTCAACGCTTCCTGCGACGACTCCAACTCCTTCGACAGACGCGCAACCTCCGATCCGCAGTCACCAAGCATCCCATCAATCAGCGACACAAACTGTTCGCAAAAAGTAAGGGTAAGGATCATCTCAAAAGAAAAGAAAAGAAAAGAAGAATTGCGGATAAATAAAAATCAAACCTTGGAACGATGTTGCGACAACAATCCCAAAGGCTCGCCCGCTTCGCTCTTAGCGCACCTCTTCCTCTTCATCGCCCCGGTTGTGGCACCGGCCCTCGAATGCCCCTTAGGCAACGGTGCAGCACTGGGTGCTGGGAGTCCCAAAACGATCTTCGAAGCCGGAGGCGTGGACTCTACCACGTCCTCCCGACCAGAAATCATGATCGGAGCGGTAGAGGAGCCCGAGGAACGATCCTGGACGTCGGGAATCTGCTCGGGAACGACTGCCCCTCCAACGGGCAAGGGAGCATCGGGCGGAACCTCGGAACAAGGGGCTGGGGACGAAGGCACAGGCGAAGAAGGAACGCTAGGTGCTTCGGTTCTCGCCCGGTTCGAACCTTTCGCAGCGCTGCGCCGCGACAGTCTTTCCTTGAAAGAGTCAAACCCAGCGATGAAAGACGGAGTGGCTTCATGAACAGCCAAAACCGGCGGAGCCTGACTGGCCTCACCCATCTCGACGTCGGAATCTTTCTTTTCAACTTGAGAGGAAGACATCTTCTTTATGAAAGCAAAGGAGGAAGAAGTTGAGAAAAGGAGAAGTGTGTGAAGAATGAGAAGTGATGAGCTACTACTTATAAGGATATGAAGATTTCAATAAAATATTCTTAGCCAAAATTTTGATTTTCAAACTCAAGTCACTCGCCCGCAAAATTGTCTCCGAAGTCTTACAGGCTGGGGCTAACTGCTGGGTCAAAACGGTTATCTCAAATCAACGGCTAAGATCATTTCCTGCCTACGGACTTTCCAAAAAACAATCGACAAAGGTTGGATCGAAAAGAACGGGCGTGACCTGGCCCTGTGCCGGGCGCTTCGCCACTGGTCCTCGCCGCTCACCGTGCTGGTCCCGCCGCCGCTCGCTTTGTGCTGGTCCCGGCTCGCCACCGCTCACCCGTGCTGGTCCCGGGCGCCGGGCTCGCCTGTTGGTCCCGGCCGGCGCGTGCTCACCCGTGCTGGTCCCGGGCACCGGCGAGAGCTCGTCCGTGTCCTGGCCCCAGGCGCCGGCGCGTCCAGCCTGTTCCCAGCCCGTCCGATTTAGATCGCACATTGTGGCTTCCGTGAAGTCATAGCACCTTAGCTACGGACCTAATGTTCCTCGGTTCGACTCGATAGGAGTTATCCTCGAAGTTTTACGACTAGAGCTAGGAAGGTTGGTTCTTCCGCAAAGTGTATCGTATAAAACAAGGACGATCGACTCGAACATCGATTCTTTAGGCTATACGATTTATTTTTCCGAAAAGATAATCTTTCCGAGAAATTGTATGAACGTTCGAGGGCTTGAAGCGTGTCCACAGACTCACTTACGATTTTGAAGATCCAAGCCCAATAGGAGCTATGACGATTTATCCTAACTTATGGAAGTAGGATAAATGCTAAGTTTCCGTTAATAAATGTCAATACTCGAGGATAACTACGAAGATCGACGGAAAATGGAATATTTCCAAAAGAGATAAACTTGGGCCCAAAGGCGAAAGGTTAAACGGGCCACCGACCTAAAGCGACTATATAAGGAGGACTGGAGCAGAAGAGAAGAGAATCCGAGATTTTAGACTTAGAGAACTTCTGCAAGCTTAGATAACGTAGGACTTAGGTGGTTAGACTAGTATGGCAAGGCTTAGGACGTCTTGGCCACCTCTTGTTCTGTTTTCCGATAGTTAGTATATCTCTACTCCTCTCGGAGAAATCTTGTATTCATACTTTTCAACTAATAAGACGACTCTGAGCGACCATTCATTTTTATCTTGCTACTTATCTTTTATCGATTCTAAAGTGATTACGCAGAGAATTCGGACCTTCAAGGAAGATCGGGTTAACTCGGTTTTCCTCCATATTTGTTCATCAAAAATTGACAGTGCGAATTTCGGTTCCCACAAACATCAACTCGATTATCAGGCTGCATCAATCTCATCGATCGATGAATACAACCTCACATCGATCGATAAGCGACTGACTGAAATCGACGGCCAGATGAAGCTCTTTGCCGAGAAGCTTCACGAGAATCTACAGAAGCACAAATCGACCGATGAACATAATGTTGCATCGATCGATATACAGACTTCAGAAATCTGCACCAGAGCTGACTTAAATAATTTAGCTGATGAAGTCTACACGGAAATTACGAGCGTGGATGATTCGCAAGACAGACTTCTAGATCAGACGTATTTCCCGCTAAACAAAAAAGTTGGCAGAATGGAATCTAGCATAGAAGGGATGCAGAAAGGAATCAGAGCCATTCAGAGGCAGCTTGCGAGCAGACCTGCACCCTTAGCATTGATCGATAGAAGAACCAGCGCATCGATCGACGGACCTCAACAGCCATCGACCGACAATTCAACAAAGGAATCGATCGATACCAGCTCTATCCACGACAAAATGATCCAACGCCTTGATTCAATGCAAGCGGAGCTCAGTGATCTTTCAGAACATGCCTATCAGAAATTAGGATTGCACGAGCTCAGCATTGAAGGTCATGCAGAAAGGATTCAAAGGATCAATGATGAGTTAATTGAGATAAAGAAGAAACGAACCAGAGAATATGAAGCCACAAGAAGCTTATTTGACTCATGGTTCGGTGAGAAGAAGGATACAGAGGATACTTGTTTCCCAACAAGTACCTGGACTTCATCTCAGTAGCTCATTCCATCCAAAGTCAAGCTAGATGACTATAATAGCGCTGAGTGGGAGGCAACCCACTGTTAGGTAATTTTTCATTTAATTTTTTATCTTTAGGATTTTATTTTTCGTATTTGTTTTCTTTGTAGTTACGACTAGACGATTACCACTAAAATCGACCGACATGACACTGTCGATATCGATCGACATGCACCAAACAATAGCGATCGACGAAGGCGACTCAACATCGATCGATACGGATGACATTCAGGTATTTCGTTCTACTTTTTTGATATCAGATATTTTATTTTGCCTATGCCTTCACCGACTGGTTATACACGAGGACAATGTATGATTTAAGTCTCGGGGATGATTACTGATGTTGTTTACCTTTTGAGTTCATCTTAAATGTTTTCAAAATGGTTTTTATTGAGTCAAGAAAGGGATAATGATATTTTAAAAATTTTCACTTTTTATCTAACCAATCTTTTAGGCACCATTCTTAGATTTGTTGATGCAGAATGTACTATAGATGCTAAAGTTGATCACCTATCAGCTATGACAACGCTTTCATTGATTGTCTGAGGAACCAAAGCTGATTTCCAACCTAACCTGATATTCTCTGCTTGTCTTGGGGCTTGGTATACATGGGATCGGATGCTTCAAACAAGTCTGGAAGGTAAAGCCTTGTGTAGATAGTTTTATCACCCTCTCTCTCTCTCTCTCATTTTCGAATTTAGATTTAATTTTATTTAGTTAATAAAAAAAAATTCGAAAATTAGCTTATATATATGTTCTAGGACTAGTTAGTTATTACTTAGGAAGGAATTAACAGGCTTGGCGGTTACCCCAAGACTTGATTCATAAGAATTCTATAGGTAAAGGATTCGAACAGGACTTGGTGGTTACCCCCTTCAAGACTTGCTTCGCAATGAATCCTAGGATATAGGTCAAAAAGAAGTGAACTGGACTTGGTGGCTACAACCATTAAGGATTTATTCATGGAAGCCTGTCCAATCTTGGTCAGTGTCTTGCAAATAAAAGCAGACTTGACTAGGAGAAAAATAGTAGAGAGAGAGGATAGGAACTAATTTTACCTGCAGGTCCAGATACTTGTTTGAGCAACCTTGCATCCTGTGATCGATACTCCCAAGGTAAAGCCTGCACTTTCATTTTTATGTACAGAAATGAAATCAGTAGAGAGGTTAGTCAGACAAGATTGCTAAGTTGTTGGCTAGATGATCAAGGTTGTTTAATTAGGATATTGCATAATGTACTTCTGTGATTGACAGATTCTTAGATGTGGTTTGCAACAAAGTAGAGGTTATGATCCGAAGTTTGAATTTGATTGAGTCCCTGCTTTTTAAAACCTCTTTCATAAAGACGCTGTGTGTTTGCTTGAGGACAAGCAAAAGGTTAAGTCTGGGGGAGTTGATATACCATGGATTTTACCCATTTTTACCCATGGTATATGAGTATTTTTATTACTATTATCTATGTTTTGGAGTCTATTAGGTATGTTTTCAGGCTCAGGAGCATTTTGGAGAAAAGTGATGTTTTAGGTTCCTTTTTGGAGCTTAAAGAAGAGTTCACCCGAGATCAGACCAGAGGTCGACATCCGGAGCTACACATCGATCGATGTACACTCTGTGCAATCGATCGACACACATTCGCCGAAGGACAATACATCGAGATCATAATCGATCGATGTACACCTAGTACTATCAATCGATTTATTGAGCGGCAGAAGACAAGTTGGACCTGGCCGAACTTGAAGCCCACGACATCACATTTTTACAAGATTTCCCCTGACGAGTTTTTAACCTAATGAACTCATATTTATATGTGCCTAAGTGTTTTGGCACCGTACGACGATTAACAAGCTTTTTACCTCCATCTTTTCTACTCATTTCTTTTACTGTTTTCATTACTTTGCAAGTTGTCAATAAAGTTCTATTCAGTTCTTTACTTGTTCTTCTTAACAAAGGTTATAGGATTCTAGATCTAGAGGAGAGATCCAAAGAGATTTGTGATTGGAACTTAAGTGTTTACTCCTCTAATAGATCTATGAACTCCTATTATTACCTTGTTACTATAAATCACTTAGCCATGTCTGAGTAGATTCATTTGTTAGATTTAGGGTTTAAATAGGATATTAGGGATTAGCCCTAGCCTATATCTGCTATAGTTGTGATATTTATTGTTAGGATTGTTCATTAATGCTTTTTCTAGATTAGCTACCTAGAACATGAACTTGGATTGCATTAATCATTCATTACAATTCCTGACAACATCCTAAACATGCTATGACCCTCTTGAGACAAGCGGAAGCTGATCTAAGATCATGGTGAGCATTGTATCAACTCGCGCATAAGTTCTGCTTAGAGCCGTATCGATCGATACTCCGATAGAGTAATCAATCGACGTAGCTAGAGGTGTATCGGTCGATATTCCTATCGAATAATCGATCGATACTGTCGGCGATATAGCTAACCGCAAACACCATTTAGCATCGAAGTAATAGATGGTCTAAATATTGCGAGAGCTGATGGATTCATTTAATAGTGTTGAGCTCTGACATATCATGCAAGCAACTTGTTAGCATTTATAGCACTTATAATCCTGAATTCCTGAATACCTACCCTTTATCTAACTACTTTTTTTATTGTCTAAAACCAAAACCTTTCAACTGAGTAATCTTACCATTACTCAAAAACCTGCATTTACTTTAAACCATTTTCAACCTAGCATAGTCACTAAGATTGCATCTTATTTGTACACTAGCTCTCTGTGGATTCGATCCCTAAGTACTACAACTGAACCTCTTATTTGAGAGAGTAAAGTCACTCCTTAGGGTAATTTGAGTGATATCAACCGGACTAGTCAATTATCAGAGTACTCATGATGCGCATCGAGTCAACTAAACACTTATTGAAATACCATCTACAAAAGGCATGAAAATCTACACCGGCGGTCCTAACGTCCAGCACCAAGCTAACCGATCAACCCTACTAAAAATACCTGCAAAAAGGACAACTGAGTTGGGTGAGTAACCTAATGTCACTCAGTGAGCTGGCACCCACTACCCCAACCTAGAACGAACACAGACAACTGATCGACCATGGATTTTACCCATTTTTAGCCATGGTCTATAGATATTTTTATATATATTTACTACAATATAGAGTCTATTTAGAGTATTTACAGGTTCAGGTACGTTCTGGAGAAATATGGTGATTTTGGTGTCTTTTGAGTGCAGAGCTGCGCAGACGCGTTAGATGTTTAGATATGGATGGAGACCTTCCTACGGTGCGATTGAGCCCATATTTTGACACAAGATAGAAATTTTAGTTAGCTTTCCAATTCCACCGGTTTGGGGTTAAACCAACGGTTAGATCAGAAGTTATGTCTGTTTTACTGAAGAGTGTTCAGTCTGCCTTGCGAGAGGAAGCTGTCGAGAAGAGCATTGTATGTCGATCGATGCTACACACATCAAATCGATCGACATGGATTCCAGGACGTGGGTCAAGTGTATTTTATGACTGATTTAAGCCCATAAGTAATCACAAATTACCAAGATGCCCCTGGACGACCTAAAACCCTATTTATGTTATTCTAAGCCATTGTTGACGGCTATGCTTCATAGTATTCTAGAGAGAGAAAGCTTTGGATTGGAGAGAGATATCTGAGCACCTTGAGAGAGGGAAGATCTTGAACTCCCTTTGTTTCTTTACTTTATTCTTCTATTATTTATTCTATTGCAGTATTATTCAGACCTTCATAATGTTTCTTATGAATATGTTTGAGTAGTCTCATTGTTAGATTTAGGTTTCTCACAAGGTTGACTCATGTATTGCAAATAGACCATTGTAAGGTGTTTAAAATATGGTTCTTCATCTAATTGTTCTTATTGCTTTGTTTAGGATTAATCACTCTTGACCTAGATCTTAGGATTAATTTGGATAAGTGAGAACTTAGCAAATTCCTGAAAACTAAACTGGTTTGTTCTAAGCTGAGTGAGAACATATGAGAGTTGTTCATAGTCAGATTAGAGGACCCATCAAACCCGATCTTAAGGCTCGCTGGAAGCATTATCGTTCGACGCAACTATCGTTGTATCGGTCGATATTGTGAAAGGTGCATCGATCGATATTCTATTGAATAATCGATCGACACTTTCTTATGATCATCGATCGATAGTTCAGATATATGATGGTACCAGGGATCCTGATAATCATGTGGCCCAGTCTAAGTAAATAATGCTTACTACAACTGTCCCGAAAGAAATCTGAGAGGTTACCATGTGCAAGGGTTTCAGATTACAGCCTCTTATGGATTCTTAATTTTGAAATTCCCCTCACTAGCTAAGTCCAGAGCCATATGGTAGACCAAGGCGAGACCTCTGAAGAAGGTACCAAGTAGATGTACTTCATTGAACCCATGGTGCGGACAGTCTCTCTTATAAGACCTGAATCTGATCCATGAGCTCTTAAATGATTCAGTAGGCCCTTGTGCAAACATATAGATCATGTTCCGCAAGTCCTCAGATCTAGCATCATCAAAGAAGTTACGCAGAAAAGAGTTTTTGATAGCTTTCCAGGAGGTAAGAGACCCTGGTGGTAGCTGCTTAAGCCAGTGGGAAGCGTCTCCGACAAGAGAGTACTTGAAGAGTTTGCATAGAAGGTAGTTATCAGGGACTCCATTCGCCTTAATAGCAAAACTAGATCCTTTAACTGCTTTAGATGATCTATAGGATGCTCATGTGGAAGCCCGTGATATGAATGTTGTCTCACAAGTGTAAAATAAGCTGGATTCAGCTCGAAATCGTGCCTTTGGAAGGTAGGAGGACGAATAGAAGACATGTGGCATAGTACTGATCAGGATAGTTGTAGTCAGCCAACTTTCTAGGTCGAGCAGCCATAGCATTTTCAGCAGCTGCAGTCTCAGCATTGGCTGCATCGTTTTCTCCATCAACAGCATTACTGGGTCATGTATTACAATTCCCTGATCATTGATCTTATGTCTTGCTGCACTACGCAGGTGATCCTCTTGGTCACGCAAGACTCCCTCAGCATCTTGAATCAAGATGAGTTGTGTGACCATTTATGTCTGACGAATGTGAGCGTCAAAAAGGTGATACTTGATCATCGAGCGACTCTGGTTCACTATGGGAGTCGAACGGTGTTGTTTGACAGTCTGTTGACACTGCCCGTTTCTGCTGGCGGATCATGTGTTCAAGTTGAGCAGATCCAGCTTGTCTTAAAGCTCGCTTCCTTTGTTATTTCTGAAACTGTTGGACATGTACCTGAAAGAAAAAAAGTAGAGTTGTCAGTAACAAAGAAAAACAAATTCTAGACTATACCTTTTCATCTAGTCTAATGGTGAATCAAACACTCCGAGGCAACGGTGCCAAATTTGATATGCTCAAACTACTCCAAGAGAACTCTCTCAAATAAGAGATCGATTGAATGCTTGGAGATCAAATCAAGAAGGAGTGTGGATAACATAATAGACTATCAATTCTTTGTAAAGCTAGAACAAAAATAGAAAGCAGTAAATTAAACAAAACTATAGAATTGGTTTGTAGGTAGATGGGAAAAATGCTTGGATTTAGGGATATCAAACATGCAATCAAAACTCTAATAAATAGTTGGTAAGAATTTATTATGCTCAAGCCTAGAACTCAATTTCAAATATTAGTTATCCAACTCTCACTATGATTAATTGTATGTCTAAATCCTCGAAGGCCAGCTTTCGTTGTATAACCAATTTCTATAGATAAACATTAATGATTCAAGAAGAAATTACATTCGAAGACACTTTATCACTTCTCAAATAACACTTAAAGACACAATGCACTTACAAGACACTTTCTTGTATAATAAAGATTTTTATACCCTCTAACTAAAAAACAATCGTAGCTTTACCTGGTCAAACGGTATGTATCCCATCTTCTTGCTTTACCAAATATCAAAACCCTATCCAACTTAAAATCCCAATTTCCTAACTTTCATTTCAGAGGTGATGAAGATTAAGAACCCTAAGCTATTCTGATAGAGATGATGAAGCTTGAGCTAGAGAGAAGATGATCTAACAAACTCGTAACAAACTTTCATCATTCATTGATTATGCGAAAAGAATCTCAATACACTTTATATAGTGAGTGTGCTGTTCCTGGTTTACCTAACATATTAAAACAGTACTAAACCACATTTAACCGATATTCAATCTTATACTCTAATATTCCCCCTCAAGATGGCAAGAAAAGTGATTTTAAGGCCATCTTGCCAACAAGAGAATATAATTGAGGAGAAAACAGAGGTTTAGTAAAAATATCAGCAATTTGAAGAGTAGTCTTGACATGAAGAAGCTTGATGAAACCTTTGAGAAGCCGTTCACGGATTTGGTGACAATCAAGCTCGATGTGTTTAGTTCTTTCGTGGAAAACCGGATTAGTAGCAATATGAATGGCCGCTGTCGAGTCACAGAAGAAGGGAACAGGTCCAGACTGTGGTGCCTGCAACTCAAGAAGAAGACCTAAGAGCCAAATGACCTCACGCGAACCATACTCCATGGCTCTGTATTCCGATTCAGCAGAGGAGTGAGAAACAGTTTGTTGTTTCTTAGACTTCCAGGAGATCAAAGATTGTCCAAGGAACATGCAATAACCAGAAGTAGATCGTCGAGAATCCAAGCATGATGCCCAATCAGCATCCGTAAAAGCTTGCAAGACAAGATTAGAATCCGCAGAGTAGAAAATCCCATAACCAATTGTGCCTTTTAGATAATGAAGAACCCTGGCAGCTTTAAGATGTGTCTGAGTTGGAGTAGATGTAAACTGACACAATTTGTTCACAGAAAACGTATTGTCAGGAAGTGTGATGGTCAAATACATCAAGCGACCAACTAGACGTCTGTAAAGACAAGCATCTTCGAGAACAGGCTCCTTAGAGAACAGAGTAAGCTTGACGCTAGGATCCATTGGAACCAGAGAGGGTTTGCAAGCTAAAAGGCCAGTGTCTTCCAGTAAACCAAGAGTATATTTACGCTGACAAACCGAAATCCCTTTGCTGGATCGAGCTATTTCAAGGCCGAGAAAGTACTTTAAAGTACCAAGATCCCTGAGCTTGAAAGCATTAGCCAAGTTTTCTTTCAGCTGATTAACATCATCATCACTATTACTAGCAATGATGATATCATCGACATAAACCAACACTGCAGTATACACTCCATTAACGTTGCGAATGAAGAGTGTATGATCTGCATTCGATTTCTTAAAGCCAAACGACATCAACGCTTCACTCAGTTTAAGAAACCATTGTCTTGAAGCTTGCTTCAGACCATATAATGACTTCTGGAGTTTACAAACCGCATTATGTGGAAGTGATTCCCCCTCCTTTGGTGTATATCCTCGTGGTAAAGTCATATATATTTCTTCGTCCAAATCGCCATTCAAGAAGGCATTAGAAATATCTAGTTGAGTGAGGCTCCATTTCTTTGCAGCAGAGACAGCAAGAAGGGTTTTAACTGTTGTCATCTTGGCAACAGGAGAGAAGATATCAGCAAAATCAACCCCTTCCTCTTGTGTATACCCTTTTGCCACTAAGCGTGTTTTGTATCTTTCAATAGTACCATCTGCATTCACTTTAATCTTGTAGACCCATCTGCAACCGATTGCATGTTTACCCGGAGGTAAAGAAACTACAATCCATGTGTTGTTCTGTTCCAGAGCTTTTAGTTCTTCATTCATAGCATTAAGCCATTCAACAAAGTTCTTAGCTTGCTTGAAAGAAGTAGGTTCTGGAATCAAAGCAACAGAGCATATATATGCTTTATACTTCTCGGAGAGATTGTCTAGAGACATGTATGCAGATCGGGGATAAGGAATCTCAGTCTCAGATTTAGTGACATTGCAGTAGTAGTCTTGAAGATAAGAAGGCAACTTTGAAGGCCTCTTGCTATCAGTCACGGCAGGAACTGGAGTGGAACCAGAAGATTCATTCGCAGCAAGCTGTTTCAGGTAACTTAGATAGCCGTTTACTTTCATCTACTCCAGTGACAGGAGTGAAACAAGGATCTGCTAGTGGTGCATTCACGATTGTAGAAGAAACAGAGTCTAAGACAGGAAATCCACTAGTAGAAGCACAAGCTCCACTCTCAGCATCTGGTTCATGCAAAGAAGTAAAGAAGTCAGTGTAAGAAGGAGACTGACTCTGAGCATAAGGAAAAATATCCTCATGAAATGTGACATTTCTCGATATATGTATCTTGTTGGTTTCAAGATTCATCACTTTATAACCCTTGTAACCAGCAGGATAACCAAGAAAATACACGCCTCAGCTCTTGGTTGGAACTTGTTTCTGCTCTTAGGTGATGTAGAACAGTAAGCAAGACAACCAAACACACGAAGTCCTTTGTAGTCCACTGCTTTAGAAGTCAACATTTCAAATGGAGATTTATCTTGAAGCAGAGGAGAAGGAAGACGGTTAATAATGAAGACGGCAGTAAGAACACAATCTCCCCAAAACTACAAAGGAACTTGTGATTGAAACATTAGAGTTCTTGCAACATTTAGGATATGCTGATGCTTCCTCTCCACTACTGAGTTTTCCTCAGGTGTCTCAGGACACGAGTGGTAAGAAACAATCCCTTTCTTTCTGTAGAAATCTGCAAACTTCAACTCAGGAGCGTTGTCAGATCGTACAACTTTCACAGAGACCTTATACTAATTCTCAACCATTTGAATGAACTCTGGAAATACAGTCAAGACTTCAGCTTTTGTTCGAAGACGATATATCCAAGTAAGTCGACTGTGATCATCCACAATGGTTAAGAAGTATTTGTATCCTTCTGGAGTTGAGATTGAGAAGGGACCCCACACATCAATATGAAGGAGATCAAAGATAGTGGCACAGACATTGTTGTTTGAAGGAAAAGAAAGACGTTTTTGTTTTGCAAGAGGGCAAATGGAGCAATGAATAGGTCCTTTATTCCTTTGTTTCAAACTAAGTACATCTATAATAAACTCTGTTTTAGACATAGATGGGTGGGCAAGTCTGTTATGCCACAAATTTGTATCGACTACAACATTAGAACAAGAAGCAAACGGCTGATGAAGAACGCTTGATCCTGTAAGCTCTGCGGTCGAGTACATATAGATTGGAGATTTGTTCACCCTTCCCAATCATCACTCCCTTGGTAAGATCCTGTATCATGCAAGAAGCAGGATCAAAGAAACTCTGTAACCCAAATCCTTTGTGAGTTGGCTTACACTGAGCAGATTTAACCGAAAATTGGGAATGTAAAGGACATTGGATAAGACTAGAGTATCACTCAGTCTTATACATCATGTTCCCTCAATCTTAACCCCAAAACCTGTTGGTAAGGTTACTGAAGTATTCATTGCATTAGACATTTCAACAAATAACCGTTTGTCATGAGCAACATGATGTGTAGCTCCATGCATTATCCAAGATTCTGAACAGAGCATTATTCGTTCCTCGCAACATGCCAACAAAGCACGAGTAGAAGAAAATGCCATACCCGGAAGTGCAGTGATTGTTCCACCAGAAGAAGAAGCTATGCAATTGTTCACTTGAGCAGTCTGAGAATTGAGTTGTGAATTAAAGTATGCGATAACTCCTTCAATCTGATCTTTGGTGAGATTATTAACTACACTTGAAGCAGAATCCGAGAGAGCTAGCTGAGCAACCAAAGGTTTAGAAGAACCAACGGTTTTGTTTGAGGATTGATTCTCAGAATTTTGTTTCGTTTTATGCTTGAAACTAGCTGGATACCCATGTATCTTGTAACATGTGTCAACTGTATGACCATTATAACCACAGTGAGCACAGATTGGGCGAGCTTGTTTCGGCTGAGAACTTGACTGAGTAGCATTGATTTGAGGAGAGATGAAGCAGGAACACGACTTGAAAAGCGAGGCATTATGTACGGCATAATGTTGCGGATGTGATCCTGATCAAGTAAATTGTAGATCTCTGAAAGCTTGGGAAGAGTTTTCTTCATGATGATTTGACTGCGGATTACATCATAAGATTCGTTTAGTCCAGCTAAGAACTTGATCACTTTGGCATGATTGGCTTTAGTCTCCATGGCTTTGCAACAATCACGTGATGACAAGTTGTGATGCAGCTAGCACCATCAATTCATCCCAAAGAGTCTTGAGGCTAGTGTAATACGTCGCCAAATCCATAGGACCTTGCTGCAGAGACCAAATCTGTTGAGAGAGTTGATATGATCTCGGAAGGTTGGTGATATGAAAACGAGTCAAAAGATCAGTCCAGATTTCGGCAGCATCATTGAATCTCAAGATACTCTTGTAGATCTGCTTGGAAACCGTATTCAATATCCAAGATTTAACCATCGAATTGCATCTAGACCAAATCCGAAAGTTACGATGAGATTCATCAGGTCTCTCAATCGAACCATCAATAAAGGCAAGTTTATTCTTAGCATCCAAACCAATCTTCATAGCAATACTCCAGTTATCATAATTTGAACCATCTAGAGATTCAGAGATGATAGATAGACCTGGATTATTGCCATTTGTGAGATAGTAAGGTGAATGAATGTTATCGGGAGAGATTTCATCAGATCGGAATGAAACAGGGGACGCCGGAGATGATCGTTTCAGAATAGGAACTCGGCGAGCTGAAGTAGCGGTCTGTTTGCCAATACGGCGTGTTGATCGACGAGAAAGCACCATCGCGACGCCGAGTCTTCAGCGGAATAACTGAAGAGAGTGATGACGAGATCGCGATGAGAGATAGACGAAGATCGGAGAAGATAAGGAGGATCGGTTGAGGTTTGATCCTCAACGCTCTGATACCATGATAGAGATGATGAAGCTTGAGCTAGAGAGAAGATGATCTAACAAACTCGTAACAAACTTTCATTATTCATTGATTATGCGAAAAGAATCTCAATACACTTTATATAGTGAGTGTGCTGTTCCTGGTTTACCTAACATATTAAACCAGTACTAAACCACATTTAAACGATATTCAATCTTATAGTCTAATATATTCCTTGTCCCGAAACTAACATTGACCCCACTCCTTACCCAATTCCTCTTCTTCTCCAACCTCAACCCAGTCCCAAAGCGGCAGATTTGCAGTGGAAGCCCTAGCTATCTTGTCTCTAGGGATTTGAATCTTGATTTTACTAAGGTCTCTGCTACAACGAAGAAAAAGAATAATTTTGGTTAGACGAGGAGGCTGAGCTTGGATTCTGCGAGACGGAGACTGAATTGTTGGGATATTATCCTCCGGTGACTCGCCGCCGTGACACATCATTGATTTTTTCTTCCCCACGTCTCAAACCCAAGCTGGTACATCTTTGAGAGACCTTAAAAGTTACTTCTTTTAGATAAGCAACGTTTTTCTATTATCTTCACGGTTTACAATCTTTCTTGATCCAGAGTTTCTGATGATTTTTTTTGTAGGTCTTGAGTGATGAAACCCCTGCCTTAGAAACCAAAAATATATCCATTACCAAGTCTCCAAAAGATTTAGTCCTCCACTTGCGTATTTTAAGCTGCCTTCAAGTCACATGACATGGTCTGATCAGAGAATCTTATGGACCGGACTCAAAAGTCAAAACCATTCAAGTTCTTTGAAAGGTACGACTTTTGGATAAATTTTCAAGCTCTAGCGACTGAGAACTACTAGTTGTCATGTGTCTTTTATCTCTTATTTAGGAAGTTTCATCACAAAACAAGTAGCAGTTTTGACTGCAGTAAACACACTAGAGGAAGCATCTGCCATGAAGTCGTTGCGCTCAGTGAATTAATTTTGTGGTCTTGACATTGATATAGCAGTGTGCTGATAGTGTTAGAGCTAAACGCAAGGTAAATCTTTTTGTAAATAGCCGTGTGCTGATAATGTTATGCATTAAGTTTTACCTCTTGACCAGTCTATGTTCCTCTGTTTTCTCGTGAATTTTTGCCACATCTAGTTTTTGTTTAACTAGTAAATCCATTTAATAATGTTCTGTGTATTCCATATATTAGCATCGTCACTCTAATAGGATGTATGAAAAGCTTGAGCTTGATGAATTATCATCTTAAAGGAGCCATTTATTAAACTCCTAAAAAACTTAAACAATAAATCTAGCGTTGTTGGTGATTGGAATTTCTCTTTTTGTAAAGTTATCTCCATTTTAAACAGAGGAAACAACAGAAGAGACGAGGGAGGATCGCGGTACAGGAACTCGTGTTGGGAACCCTCAAGAGGATATGCTCAAGAAGATCGTAATACGTTTACTCGTGGTTCCAGGAGAGAAAGCAGTCAACTAAGGGATGTGAGGGAGGAAGATTATGAAGAAGGTGAGATTCAGAACAAGGTGAGAGAGTTGAAGGAAGATAAAGAGATACCTCATTCTAAGAATGTACTGGCGATTCAGATGGAGTTGACCTTGCCACAAACCGCCCCACCTGAGGTAATCTTAGACTTGGTAGGAATGGAAAATTGTTTGTACTGAAAGTGGTTCGAGTAAGAGAAAGAGATGTGGGACGAACAAAGACGCTCTTTTATTTAGATCTGAAGCTCTGTTTACAAAGAGGAAAGTAAAGTGATGAAACAGCCGGTGCTCGAAGAGCTAGCCGGAAGAATACTAAACGGCGAGTATCTACTTAGTCTCGAAACCCTAGATCTAGCCGCCTAGTAAGTGTGCTCTTTTTCCTCCCCCTTCTTACTGTCATCTTTCCCCCTTTTATAGATCTTGCCTTGTCGTTCGCCCTAACTTGCTTATGCTTTGTTGGGCTTGCCTCCTAGCTGGGCCTCGCTAGGGGCCTTTTTGTGAGACGTGTTTAGACGTCCTTCTTACCGTCGTTCTGGTCGACCGGCTAAGGACGCTTCATTGGTGGGCGATGGTCGAGATAGTCTCCTTTATCGATGGGCCTTGAGGAGGGTATAACCCATCTCTACAATAAGTCCCCAGTTCATTTGTGAGCACCTTAGTGGTCTCGGTGAATTCTGCGAGTCGTTTGATCGGATGAGAGTACTATCGCGTGGACGGCCTTCGTCTTCGGTGCGTGATTTGTTGAGCGATTAAGCGTTCGAAGGTGGCGTGCTTAGTCGCCTACTGACGTCTTCGTTGAATCTGGTTTCATGGTTTTGATCTTTGGGGTAATCTTTAGCGGACCAGCCGAGTGAACCGATCTCTTGGTTAAACTTGGTTTAATGCGGACCAGCTTGTCGTAGCCGATTATTGGTTTGCTGTAACCGAACATTGGTTTAGACGGGAAGACGAACCGTCGCGACTAATCTAATAGGTTCTTAAGCCCACCAGGTCCTTTTAGCGTAATTAATGTCGCGGGTGTGTGCCTACTTTTGCTATAAATAGCTAACTCTCCTCGATTTCGTCATTCTTCTCGCAAACTCGGTATAATTTTCTTCTCTCCCTTCTCTTCTTTCTCTCTCTAGATTCCAAATAGGTATCTGAGCCTTTAGTGTCGAGCGACGCATCGGCGAGTTATGTCTTCCAAGAATCGATTGTCTCGAGGAAAGGGGAAAGCTGTCGCTTTCTCGGTCGACTAAGGACGTCGGCGCTGTGGAGTCCTTTGGATGAGTTCACTTGATCCATCGGGATGCGATGCGAGATACCGCGAACCTCGACATGTCTCGGCCTCTTAGTTCTGATGTGCAAGTTGCTCCGAAAGCGAGTCGGTCTCCGATGAAGAGAGGACGGACCGTTCTAGTCCTGCGGGTAGTCGGTCTAACGAGAGAGCGATGAAGACGGCTCTAGTAGCGCGGTAACCGGTCTGGTGAGGAGAGCGATGATTCCGACTCTTATGTTCCGAGCCAACAATTGGGAGAGCACGACGCTGCTCGATTCGATCGATCGATGTAGGCCGACCGCCTATCATCTGGCGGGATCTTGAAGAGTTGACCGCTTCTCGAGCTTCTATGGGACCCATGGATGGAGGGTCGTGTTGAAAGCGTGTTCGGACATGCTCCACTCATTCGTGAGGGTCTCTACGGCACTCTGGAGGCGCGTGACTTACATCATCCCGTCCCGCCGAGAGGCCTTAGTCCCTCCGTTCGGTTACCGGTGCTTATGCGAGTCATGCCGAGGATGACGCTAAACCGTGGTTTCGATTCCTCGGTAATCACGCCTATGTTAGGAGACGCGGGATCGCGATTAGTCGCCTAAAATTGGTTCGACACGCAACGCGTAATGCTGTTGGTAATGGGAGCGGATCTGGCGATGTCGGTGAGAGTTTTGAGGAGGACGACTACCAAAGCCGAGAACCGCTTGTTTCGGTGAAGATGCCCGATTATAACGTTATTGGGCATCCGAGGAAGACGAAGAACCGGCGGCGTTCATATTTCTACGCCAAGGCGAACATGCCTTCGCCGAGTTGGAAGATGATTTTCTGTTTGTGGACTAAGAAGATTGGTAGAGAACAATAATCGCCACCTTGTTACCTTTGCCGCTTCGACCGTTCTTTTTTACTTGGCGGTCGCCATCGAACACGATCGCATACAGAGAACTTCTTGAGCGCGAGATCATAGCCACACACGTCATCTTCGTTGGCGACTTGAGTAGGGAGTGGATACGTCGGCGAGACTTGAATTCTAGAGGTACTTCTTTACCCATTACTTTGAAAATTCAAATGTTTTCGTCTTGTCGGCCTCTCGTGTTACGCATACAGCTTGATTGGGAGTCGAGGCGATCGGCGATACTGCCCAAGGAAATCCCGCTTGAACCTTTTCACGCGAAAGCAATGAAGATACTTAAGAAAGCACGCGAGATGGGCGGGACCCGGTTTGAATGCTTTGCTCAAGGAAAGCTGCTAAAGAAGTCGACTACGAGGCTACGTCGGCTAACCGACGGAGGTGACATCTCCCAAGAAGTCGATCGTTCCTACCGATCGACCATGTTGATCCGGATCCTCGGGTTCAAACCGAAGAAATCGCGAAGAAGAAGAAGAGTAAGGAGGCCCTTCCGAAGAGACCCATCTCGGGAAAGGTTCTATCTTGAAGGGTCCGGATGATTCTTCTTTAAAGAAGAAGAAGACGAAGAAAGCGAAGAGGCCGCACGAAGATCTCGATGGCCACGAGGGTCTTGACAATGACTTCGTCCAAAGAAGTTTGGAGGAAAACCAAAGAAGAAGAAGTCGAAGAAGGAGGCACTTAAGAAAGCGCAGCGATCTCGAGTTTGAGGAGGCACCCGTCGGGTCTCCTCGTTGGAGAAGAGGTCGGCGACCGCAGGAGAAGGCATCCTCGAGGGTGTTAAGCAAGAACGAGTCGCTGGCGGACCTCGCGTCCTTCTGTCAAAGATCGACTGTCCCTCCGCGTATCGGCGTCAGGCTCCCTTGGGAAGAGGCGAGGATCGACTTCTCCGATCCGCGTGGAGTTCATATATCCGCGGCGGACTCGGTGTGCAACCCGATCGGTGTGCGAGCTTTCAAATCGAGGTAGCAGGGAGATGCCTTTCGTTGGGGATCTTTTCTTTAAAGATGACTATATCGGCGTTACCTGGCGGCGACGGGTATGCTTCCAACCCTTGTACTTTAAACGTGTTTAGTCGTCCATCCTTCTCCTTTGAATTAACACGTTAGCCTTGTGTTTTGGTTGTTAGGCCGATGGATGCATGAGCGTCCTCGTAGAAATCGACAACTGCGTTAAGCGACGATGATCGAGCTAAGCCTCGTGGCTTGCCAAGGTAAGGCTTCGGAGTTATCGAGAGGCTCGAGCGATCGAGAACGGATCAGCAAGAAGACCCTCGAGGAGAAGGAAGCTCTCAAATTAAAATTGAGGGTCTGAGGCTGCACTTCAGGCTGTCAGCGGTAGAAGGAATTTCGGCGTGAAAAGCGGTCTTGGAGAGGTGAGCGGCTCAAGCGGAGGAGGAGAGGCCGAGCCAGGAGAGGACACCGTCACTCGAAAGTTGATTGAGAGAGAAAGACTTGGGATTGTGGCGGAGGTCTCGTGAGGGTTTGGGTTGTCGGTATGACCAAACAAGCTTAGCGTCGCCTTGATTCGTTCGTTCTACGGCGCGCGATCTTTTGAAGGAAAAGAACTTGCCGGGCAGGCTTCATAAGAAATGTCGAGATGATCAGGGAAGAAGCTGGAAATTACTCGAGAGCTCATCGGCGTTTTCGTTCGAAGCGAACATCAGCGTTACCAAGCTTGGCGTTGTTCCATTACGAGGAGGCATTGGCTCTTTCCCGCTTGTTCTTGGTCCGGTTAGTGAATGAGGAGTTCATGGCCACTCTTGACCGTATGGGTGAATGAAGACCTAGTTGGTTGAATCGGCCGCGGTGCGAACTCCTCGAACTCTTCCGAGGATCGTCGGTTAGTCGGCCAGATTGGTGAGGCAACTCTTCACGAAGAGTTGGGCCCTACGTCTTTGGTGGCGATATTGCCGGGAGAATTCGTTCCGGTGCGGGAGGATCTTAGAGTGGCGCCGATCGGAGAAGTCATTGAGGTTGGCGACTCTTCTCATGGCGATGATGAAGAAGAGAAAGATGGGGATCGAGAGGAACCGCGGTCTCTATTCTGATAAGGCGGAGAGCAGCTGCGAAGCGGAGGGATTAGGCCTTGCAGAAGTCGTCATTGTCGACTACGTCGAAGCAAAGGGACCTCGTGGAAAGAATGAAGATGAGATGGTCGGTGGATGCTCCAGAGTCGGGGCGGCTCGGAGGATGGTGAAGCGACAAAGGACCGGACGTCGATCTTCCTGCTTCTACCGGAGACTCTCTGTCGGGAAGGAGCCTTCGCTTGACCACTTCTTGTTGTTGTACTATTATTGACTTTTCTTCTTGTTGTTGTATTTAGTTTAAACCTTATCGGTTGCGCCCGTTTGGCGTGCTGGTAATGGAAAGCGAACTTCTTTCTGTTTCCTTTCCATTGTTTATCCAATGCCAAGCAATTATAACAATTTAGTTTACAAACGGGTCATTCATGCTTTTGCCTCGTCAGCGTCTGTGAGGATAGCATTTAGACTTCGTTGTTTCGTTTAGATGGGAAAGGTTCTCGAGCCGTTTCGATGTAAATCGAGTTTTAGTCGGCCAAACCTGCACTTTCGATGCTAGAAAAAGACTTAAGAATTCGCTTTAATATTAGTCCGTCGATGCCAAATTATTGGTCCGCTACGGTATCTGAATCCCTCGGTTAAGCGTCGTCGGGACTTAACGAATAGTGGAGCGTGCATCCGCGTTCCGTCTTGTTTGATAGGAGCGGAGTCGTAGGGGGCAGTCATTCCACGGTTGGGTAGAGGGCGATTTTAGTCAAAATTTTAGACTATTGTTTGTTATAATTTGGACGGTTAAAATGCCTATGTAACGAGGTGGGATCAAGCCATTAAGTAGTTCGTTTTACGAGTAAAAGTGGCTTTAGAGCGCATTACTGGCGGTAGAAGTGACGGGGGTGCATATACTCGGCTTTTTGTTACAGTTGGACGGTTAAGGCTGCTACATACCGGGATGGGATCAAGCCATTAAGTAGTTCGTTTTACCGAGTAAAAGTGGCTTTGGGGCGTATTACCGGGCGGGTAATGGCGACGGGGTGCATCTACTCGGTTTTTAACAAAAGTGACAGGGTCATCTTTTACGTCGGAAGTTAAGGAGAGCGAGGAGGTTTGGCGTCCTACGAATAGTAATGCCGCAAATCATAGAGTTCCATGCTGGGAAATCTTCTCCACGGGATATCTTCTCCTTGGATGTTTGAAGTCGGTGAAGCGCTGGTTTGGCGACTTAGTGATTCTGTAGGACCTTCCCACCTGCCTAGCTTGCGGCATGAAGCTCCTTGGTATTCTCAAACACCTCTCGCATGACGAGGTCACGAGTTCAAAGGTCTCGCTTTGACTTTCTTGTTATAGTAGCCCGATCTATGCGATAATTCGGATCCGAAAAGGCTTGATCTGGCGTTCTTCGAGTTAAATCCAAGAGCGTTGTGAAGCATGTCCTCGTTAGGCTCGGCGTTACGGCATTAACCTCGGTGGGGCCATTGCCCGACTCCATACGCAAGAGAGAAGGTGTAAACTTTAGTCGGAGTCGATGCGGTGGCTCAAAGGACTCCGTCGAGTTAGTACCCAATGGCCCTTTCAGTCCGTTTTTGGCGCCGTCAATAATAAGTTTATTTAACGATTACCGCTGGCCTTAGCGGGTACAGGGGGAGGGGCTGGCGTATGTTCCACTGCTGCGAATTCCTTGAAGTTGCGGACATGAATTGCGAACCGTTATGTCACGATCTCGTCACGGAGACAGTAGCGGCAAATGATGTTCTTCCACACAAAACCGGACCTCCTTATCGGTGACTTGCGAAGGCCTCGGCTTCAATCCACTTGGTGAAGTAGTCCGTCAGAACTAGGACAAAGCGACGTCCGCGAGAGCAGACCATGGGACCGATTATATCCATGGCCCGGTAGCATAAAGGGTAAGGTCGCGAGAAGCGTCTGTAGTGCTCCGTCGGGTGATGGATAGTTGTGCATGGCGTTGGCACTTATCGCATGGCAGCGTAAGACTTCGCGATCCGCGTTGAGTCGGCGAAAGCAGCTTCTTTACTTTGAAATCGCGAGTGCTTTCGCCGCCAGTGGTTGCCGCGCTCTCATCGCGTTCTGCTGGTACCGTCGGACTTCGCCATTGATGCATCGGAGGGCAACTTTACTCGCATAGTATCGAAAAGGTCACCATCGATAAGTGCGTGGTGGTAGCGGCTCTTTAGTCGTCTACCTCCCACTTCTCACTTGGCGAGCACCATTGGTGAGGTAGTTAATGAATTCCGGCCGCCAATCATCCGGTGGGGTCGCACCATGACCTCGTCAACGAGGTGACTAAAGAGGTTTGTTCGATTGGGGCGTTGATACTCGGCTCCTCGATGCGATGAATCGGTATAGTCAGCTGACTTGGCGCAAACTTGCTTCCAAGTGCCGCTGAAGTGGGCGCCGCAGTTGTCACCTCGTGGTACTTTAGGCGATTCGAAGAATTTGAATTCCTTTGTAAGTTCATGCGACCGGAGGTAGGCATCCATCCGTTCGCGGCGGCGTGAGTCACCGTTGATGGCGACCACTAGGCTGCGAATCGCGGTAAGCACTCGATCGTTGGCTTTTCTGCTCTTGCCGGACAAAGACCGGGCTATCGGGCTCACCGTTGTTCGGCGGACTGCCGAAGCTGAATGATTGTCGAATTAACTCACCATTGGATTGGATGGACCTGGACCCGACATTAGATCCGCTTGGCCGAGCTTCAAAAGGCTCAGTCTGCTTCGGCGAAATCAGCTAAGACGAGCCTTTCTTTGCGATTCGATTCTTGTAGGTGATGTCCGATCTCCGAGCTTTACAGCCCACTTGGTTAGTCGACCAGCCCGGTTTGTGTTCGAGACGGTCGCGGAGGCTGATCGGTGAGTACCTCGACCGAGTGTATTTGGAAGTAAGGGCGCAACTTCTTGCCAGCTCTGACTAGCTGGGCCATCTTTTGAGGGTTGGGTACTGAGTCTACGGTCCGTCATGCGCTTCTTGGTGTAGAAGATGAAACTACGCTCCCCTCGGTCCTCTTTGATGAGGACATTGCTAACCGCGTTGGAAGCGCAATGTAGAGTGAAAGGACATCTCCTTTGTCGGTATGGCTAGGGACGGTGGTGTGGTGAGATATTTCTTTAGGCTGGAGAAAGCCTCCTGCGACTTCGTCCCAAATGAACTTCTTGTTTCCTTGAAGAAGGTCATAGAAGGGAGACATTTGTCTGTCGATCTAGAGATGAACTCGTTGAGGGCGGCGATGCGACTGCTAGGCTGACCTCGCGTCTGTCTTAGGGCTAGAAGGTTGATACGGCTGATATTTGCTTTGGGTTGGCCATGCCTCGTTGGGTAATGATGTAGCGAGGAACTGCGCTGAGGAGACTCGAGGCGTGCACTTTCTTTGGGTTTAGCTTCATCCCGTACTTGTTGAGTATAGCAAAACGATCGCGAAGGTGGCTAAGGTGATCGTTAAGCGTCACGTGACTTGGCGAGCATATCGTCAATGTAAACCTCCATAGTCTTACCAAGCTTATCGGCAAACATACGGTTGGAGTCTTGGTAGGTGGCACTATGCGAACTGACATGACTTTGTGTGATGCGTTCCTCGATGCGTGATAAAGCCGTCTTCTCTCGATCGTCAGGGTGCATCATGATTTGGTTGTAACCCGAAAAGGCGTCCGTGAATGTGAGCATTTCGTTTCCTGCGGTTGATTCGACGAGGAGGTCAATGCTAGGTAACGGGTAAAGCATCTTGCGAATGACTTTGTTGAGATCCATAAAGTCGGCCCACCGTAGCGACTTGCCCGTTTATTTTCACTACTACGGGGTTCACCAGCCATTCGGGATAATGGACTTCGATGATCGAACCTGCGCCAAGTAGCCGGTCGACTTCCTCGTTCACCGCTTTCGTCTTATCCGGTCCCAACTTGCGTCTCTTTTGGCGAACCGGTTTGAGCGTTGGATCGACGTTAAGCTTCGTGAGTTGTTATAGTGGGTCAATTCCTTCATATCAACGGCGGACCAAAGGTGGATCGTTCTCCTTAAGGAACGAGAGTATCGCCTGTCGGACGTCATCGGCTAGGTATCATGTCGCGTACCGTCCTACTGGATCAAGTCGATATTGGCATTTCGGGGACTTCAATCATACGGTGGGCCTTATTTATTGATGGGGAGACGAGTTAACTAGAGATGATGGCGTTGCGGTTTGTGGTCGCGATCGAGATCTCGCTAGTAACTTGCAATTAAGCCTCATATAGTTTTATCGCCCATCTCGAGAACGAT